>CM028132.1:1400127500-1401327500 GCA_016271365.2 Neoceratodus forsteri
TCTCTCAGCCTTGCAGGATTTTAAACCAAGTAGAAGGGAACTTTAAGGAGAACTTTATTTGCGGCTCTGTTAGACTGTATTAGAAAGGAGCTTCAAGGGCTTATGTGCCTGTGTTATGTATTTAATTCTGCTCTACTTGTGATTTAACTCTGTATTTAGCCAGCATAAAGGTCTGCAAGCTCTCAATTGTGCACTGCATGTGTTATTTAATCATCATTTAAGGCAGGCATTTAGGGATTAATGCACCTTACAAACAAGCTGTGCTACTGAGTCTAGTGCAGCTTTAAACACCTTCATTATTTTACTGCACTGGATTTACATTTCCCATACCAACTCGTAGCTACTGCTGGCCTTAATTCTCCCCCAATTTAATTCGGATCCAGGTGCTCACTTAAAAGAAAAGAAAAAAATAAAAGCAAAAACCCAAGGTTTAAATTTTAAATTCGAATCTAGGACCAAAATTAATCCTCAGAAACCGAGGTAACTCGAGATAGGGAGCCTCCTATTGCACGTAATTCTCTATGCCTGTTAACCAGCTCCTCCTTCTTCCTACCTTGTATAATTGTCCCCGTTTCTTTTCTCCCCAGCTCCTCCGGTGGCCGCGAGGGCAGTCAGGATCTCCTGCCCTCTCCCCGAGCCCCACAGAACGCAGAAATCTCCTCAGGTAGTGAGCCGCCGGCCAAGGCAGAGCACCAGTTTGTTTGTCTGCTCTGTGTGTTTGCTCTGCACCGGCTGCCCCACCACCCTTTGTGAGCTGTTAGTTATATAGGGTGTCCCTCGTGACTTCCAGAACCAATCAGCCCACTTTCCCCTTTGCACATTATCCTCATCCAACACTAGTGAGCACCCTAGAGCTGCTGCTGCCTAAACACAGTTTAACATGCTGCCACTCTCTTTAGCTGTAGTCTGCCTACTCACAACCATATCATCCCTCCCACCCTTCTCCTACGCAGAAAAGCAACAGCAATATAGCTCCCTAACACTCATCACTGTGATTGCCAAGGAACCTCTCCACTCATGCTCCACCCGTGTACAGCACTCTCTATATTGCTGGCAGAATTGGGAACTTGGAGCTGCCATCCTCCCTCCCTCCCTCCTTTCATGCTGGGTTGTCAACCTTAAATGTCTCCCCACCAATCAGCTCATTACCAACCTCGAGTATTTCCTCAGCAACCCTTTGCCTGCCACAAGTCACAATGGGCCATGCTCCTAGCAAAACAACTATTGACTCTACTGCTCCTCCTAGCCGGGGATGTCGAACGAAACCCTGGTCAACTCCCTTCCCTTACTGGACACCTCTCCCCCCGTGCTATCCACCTACCAAGAGGTTTCAAAATAGCATACCTAAACATATGCAGCATACTGGACAAACTCACGGCACTACAACCAAGCATCTTATCCCTGTGCCCTGATATCCTAATCATTACTGAAACCTGGCTGAAGCCCCACAACCTGGACACAGAGTTCTCTATACCTAGCTATTCCCTCATTCAGCAGGACCATCATGGCAAAAGGAAGGGTGGTGGCACTGCCATGTTCATCTCCTCCAAGCTCCAGTTCACCACAATCAGGCTTTCCATACCCACGTTGTTAGTAGACTCCCTACTAATCAAAATCTCACTCCCTCACTCAATTCCCTTTTACGTAGCAGGGTCCTACTGCTCCCCAGACACCCCGCTGCCTGTTGTCCTAGACCACTTGAGCACCCTAAAATCCTTTGCGGCCAGTGGAGAGCTATATATCCTTAGGGATTTCAACCTGAACTGGCTCTCCAGTGCTAGCTCCAAAATACAAAGCCAAGTGAATGCGCTAAACCTGTTCCAACTAATAACCGAACCCACTCGCCTCAGCCACAAATCCAAGAAACATACTGCATTGGACTGGGCCCTAACCTCCCACCCCCATCATATTATTGACACTGGGCTCCTACCAGACTCTCTCAGTGATCACCACATGATATACTTAATGCAGAAAATGTTCAGACCTAAGGCCCCCACTCCCCCGTACCACTACTCATCAGGTCATATAAATCCCTGGACCAGACAGTGCCCTAACTGACCTGAATAAAATCGAATGGTCCTACATCTCACAGGCTCCTCCATTGACATTGCCCTTGAATTCTTCACGTCCAGATTCCTTGCTATCTGGGACTACCATGCGCCACTCAGAAGATCCAGAGTAAGGGGTGCCCACTTATCCTGGGTGACCATCGATCTCATAGATCAACTCCTAGTCAGGGACCAAGCCTTGAAAACCTATAAGATAACAGGTTCTCAAATGGCACTTCAACACTACTGCTCGCTGTGGAATGCCTGCACGAGGCTTATCCGCCAAGCCAAAACTAATTTCTTCAAGTCTTCCTTACACACTAACTTTAATCACCCAACTAGATTTTGGAAGTCAATTAAATCTCTCTTCTCCGCCCTGGCCCAACCCCCTACACCAGCCCTCAACGTAGCAGGCATCATTATCACTGCACCGAGCACTGTGGCCACAGAGCTTAACTCCTTTTTCACAAGCTATACATCATGTCTCTTATCCTCTCACCCCAGGCAGCCACCCCCTCTATCCCAGCCATATCTCCTTCCTCCCACTTCTCTTTTCATCTTGTTACACCAACAGAGGTATTAAAAGCACTATGGTCACTTAATCCCTCCAAAGGTAAATGCCCTTTGGGACTAGACTCTAAAGTGCTCCATCTATCTGCCCCAGCCATAGCCAGCCCACTAGCCGCTCTCTTTAACCTATCCTTCAGGTATGGATCAATCCCATCTAAATGGAAACATGCCACAGTCATCCCCCTCCATAAAGGTGGCGATCCCTTCTCCCCGGGCAACTACCACCCTATTTCACTTCTCCCCATTTTAGCCAAAATCCAGGAGTGCCTTGTGCTCTCTCAGCTCTCCCCCTTTCTCGACTCCACCTCCTTCTTCACTCCATACCAGGCTGCCTTTTGGAAAACGCACTCCACCATCACCTCTCTCCTACGACTAACTGATACCATCCTCATGGGAATGGATAAAGGGGGTATCACCGCAGCTATCTTCTTCAACCTGGCTAAGGCCTTCAACACAGTCTCTCACACCCTGCTACTGTCCAAGCTTGCCCTCGCCGGACTGTCTGGACCTACCACCAGCTGGTTCCATTCATACCTGGCAGGCAGGTCCCAATCAGTCCAAATTAGCTCTGCCACTTCCACCTCCCTCCCTGTCACTACTGGGGTCCTCCAAGGCTCTGTCCTTGGCCCAATGTTGTTTTCCATCTTCCTCAAAGATCTGCCTTTGGTCTGCCCACATACTTCCATTCACATGTATGCAGACGACACAGTACTGTATGCCTCAGGTCCATCCCCCTCTCCAGTAACTACCAGACTCCAGCAGGATTTCGACAATGTCCAACTCTGGTTTCATTCTAATCAGCTATTTCTAAACCCCAAGAAAACTGTCTCCCTAACATTCGGCACAAAGGCAAAACTCTCCCGTCTTCCCACCACCCCAATCTTCCACACTCTTGATGGTTCCTCCTGAAGGCTTGCACAGCCTTCAGATACCTTGGGGTCTGGCTAGATCAGCACCTTGACTTCTCAGTGCATATTGATGCGATACATAAGAAACTGCACCCCATGCTGGGTGCTTTATACCACAACAAAAGTTGCATCCCCCTGCGAACATGCTTGGCAATCATACAAAAGATGATCCTCCCAATCCTGAACTACGGGAACGTAGTCTGTAGTGTAGCCCATAAGTCCTCCCTAGCCAGACTTGATCCTCTCTTCCACTCTTTCTGTCATTTCACCATGGACTGCCCCCCCACAACCCATCACTGTGACCTTTATCGTTCCTTAAACCTTCCTTCTCTCCACGATCGGAGACTGAACCACAGCGCCAGGACCACTATGAAATTCTAGGCACAGTCCCTCCCCTCCTACCTTGCAGCCACCCTAGCAGTTCTACCCCTGCCTGCATACTCACTCAGGAACATTGATTCCCGGCTTCTCCACGTCCCCTATATGTCCACCGCTTCTGGCCAGGCTGCCTTTAGCTACCGAATGCCAAAATTATGAAACTCCTTGCCGGTTGATATTAGGCACTCCACCAGCACACATCACCTCAAATCCCTACTCAAGACACACTTTTCCACTACATGCTCATGCAACTTGCGCTGTTGAGGGCCAAGTATCATGCTTGTTTCCACCAATGTCTGCCCAGCTTACTGAGTTGCACTGCTCCATACCTGCATTCTCAGACCCTCTTCTATGCCATAACACAGTGTTTCCTGCTCTACAACCTGTAATGTGAATACTACTAAGCAGTCTGACCCCTCAGTTAGTAGCCAGTGGTTCAGCTCAACTGTTCCCACCTTGTTAGTTGTTCACATTGCATTATTGTTATCTTTCTTTAGGATACAACTAGGTTGCTCAGAATGTACATGTCTTACTCCATTGTATTTTTTTCTGCTGTTGCCTAATCTGTATATACGATGATATTTCTGTATGTTATTTCTACTGTATTTTTCCCTCTCCACCCACACCCCAGAGCGCATCTAGAATCGAGTGGTACCCTGCTCAGTATGCCTTCCTGGTAAAACTCTTAAATAAATAAAAAAATAATAAATAGATGTCAAGATTGGAGCGCCTGGAGAAGAATATACTCAGGAGGAAATTACAATTGATTGGATTCCCAGGGACTGTCCTAAATACTGGTGTGAAAGAAGAAGTTCAGAATGCCCTTACAACTGTTTTTCTATTGACCCCACTCTTACATTGGATTCAGTCTATCGTCCTACTTCACATCAGGCTAGATAGCTGAATAATGTAGATCAGTCATGAGCAAAATACTGTATGTAATCATTACTTTTCATACTCAGGCTGAAAGAAATAAATTACTTCAACTTGCCAGATAGAAAAAGCAATTATTCTATCAGTGTCATTGCATTCATCTACATCTGGACTTCTGTATGCAGACACAGTGCAGATGCAAGCGTTTTATATAGAATAAAGGATGGAAGTGTGTGATATGAGAATTTAATGTACACCCGATGTGTGGGATGCTTTATCATAGCATCCCACACAGAGGGTGTGCAGTAAATTTGAATATGCACACTTCCTCATCCTTTATTTTATATAATTTTGTGATGAGCAGTTTTCGCCCCAGTCTGAGTGCTGTGACCCACAGAGAGAAAGAGAGAGACACACACACACACACACACACACTCTCTCTCTCCCCCTTCCTCCTATTAAGTCCTCCACTTGCCACCTTTAGTCTACTTTTTTTGAGGCATACTGCAGCAGCCCACACACAGCGCCCCTAAGTGCAGCATGTAGTTTAAGCTTCCCCAGCTCCCACTTCAGAATCCACTGCCGTGCAGCAGTCCCACCTAGTCCCTGTCCTTCTCCCTTTTTCTCTTTAGCTAACAGCACAGCAGCCTCCAGTTTCCTCAGGTCCCACAAACTATTGTTATTTTTTTTTTTTTAGTGGAAGTTGACATTGGGATTGCACTCACGCTTACCTCTTTGTGTTGGCAAGCACCCAGGGACTGCTTCCATAGTCAGTGTGTGGCTCATGAAGCTGGCGAACCGGAGGATCGACTGCATGTTTTTTATTTTTAGGGCAGGATCAACCAGATAGCTAAAGAAAGATTAAGGGAAGGCGAGGGGTTTGTTGTTGTGGCTACTCTGTAATAAAGATACGGAGCAGCCATTTTTACTCAAATTGTTCAGCCCACCCACACAGAGAACGGGCGCCAGTGAAGGAGCCCTCTTTTGACAGATAGAATGCGTGAATGCCGTAATAACTGACTGGTTATTACGGCAAATATCAACCGATTGTGTCCATTCAAAAAACTGCTCACCAGTAATTATACCCCAATAATGTTTGAATTTAAAGGAGATGGGATTACTGCAGTACTACTGGCTCCTGCTCGTTTAAAGATTCAGTTCCAGGAAGAGTCATTTTTTTGATGACCCAAATGCTGCAAGAACATTTTTTGAGAAAAATATTAGGATTCCTGAAGACATTGGCTCAGATTTGAGGAAGAGGGAGCCGAAAGGACTGTGTATCATCCTGTTTGAAATTTTGAATAGTTTTTTCTTCTCCTCCTTTTTTTTCTAAGATAATTTTGGTTTCTTTGTTTTCTTTTCTGTTTTTTCACTTATATTTAGTATTAAATATACAGAAATTGATGGGGGTAGATGCCTATGAGTCTAGCTAATAATCTATAGTAGGGAAGATAAAAAGCTTGGAGCATAAATTAACTGTTTTCCTTGTTTTTTAGCTCTAAGTAAACAGATCTGGATATGTTCTTTTGATTCCACTAAAAAATTGATAAATATTTTTTGTGCTTTATTTAGCTACACGTGTTAAAATGTCAGAGAATTAAATGTTCTCAACTGGTTTCTTTTTCATTTTAATTAAATGTGGAAGTAATAACTATCTTAAGGAATAAAAATAAAGTATAAAAAAGAAGCTTTTTACATAAAGAAGGCCTTATATTACACATGGTTACACATGCACACACATCACTACACGTAATCCCTTATCACAGGTCACTATAAACAGTTAACAGATTTAGTAGCAAATGCAAATATCTGCTAAATTCCCATTTATTATAGATTTAAACATATTTACATTATAAGAGATGTCCCTCATTAACCCCTTAGAACTGCTCTGCCCGTACCTCTAATTGTACCTACATTGTGAGGGATGGAAACATAGAAATATACAGTACATGGAAGAGAGAAAGAAAATGGCCTGAACACTCCATGCAGTATGCCTAATGGAGATGATCTAGTCTCTGTCATCCCTGCCAGTCACCCCTTCCCTTCCCTTCCCTCCACTTCTGGTGTGATACAGTAACTCCTTTAAATGCATCCCATTTGATCTTGAATCCCACTGTTGTCTTTGCCTTAACAACCTTGTCAGGAAGATTTCTCCACCCATTCACCTCCCTTTCTGTGAAGTAATACTTCCTAATGTCCTTTTCAGGCCTCCCCACCTCCAGCTTAAGCACGTTCCCCCTGGTGGACACACTGGGCCCGATTCACAAAGCTCCCCTTAATGGCTCATGCTGCTTGCATCGCAAGGAATGGTGCAAGGTACAGCTTCCATCAAAAGATGCACTAGGAGCAAGTCACAAAAGCAGCCTGCATCAAATAATTATATATACTGTACAACAATTTGTATTTACTGCTTTTAATCCCTTACCTCTGTAACCCCCAATATTTTGTACTCTACCCTGTTTATTGTGAATGTTTCTCTCATGTTTACTGTGACTGCCTTGCCCTATGTAATTGTACTCTCCCACTTTGTGCCTGAAAATTGGCAGGTTTTTGTCTAGTGCACTGACCCAGTTAATAAAAGCAAAATAAATAAATAAAAAATGCTGGCTGCGTGTGGCAAAGGAGGCTTGCACCAGACTTGCACCACAAAATGGGCTGTGACATGGTGCTGGGGGCTTGTGGCAGATGCAAGCTACCATGTCCCCTAAATCGGGATTCACAAAATCCACCAAGAGGGCAAAATTCTAAGTACCCCAAGTACCCTTAGACCAGACAGGGCTGGTCTGTGGGCACTTAGAAGTGTGTCTTCTGGAAGGGTTTCCTCTCTTGTGCTAATGTGCTGCAGTCCCCCATCCCCAGTCCTGATCCCCTTCTTACAATAATGAGGTTCCTGGTGGTCTTGCAGACCCCCCCATTCCCCTGTCCCCTTTTAGTAAACAAAAAAAACTCAGGTTCCTGGAGGTCTAGCAGACACACTGTCCCAATCCCGTTAATGAAAAAGAAATTAATTCCCTGGGGATCCACATTAGCCTGGGGTGTGGGCTTTTGACACCACGACAGCGATCGAACAATGCCGACAGTTGGCATTGTTCCCGACTGGATTACATGTTTTTCTGTGGGGGGCTTTGCCTCGTGCACCTCTCATCTTTAAATAACCAACTCCAAGTTGTAGTTAGTTCAGGGTAGGGGTGCAACACTGGGAATCGCACTGTCGGGTCATAGTGGACCACCACAGTGAAAGATCTCGCTCTGGCGAGATTCATCACTGTGGTGGCATTTCACTGTCAAAGAGTTGATGTACTGACGTGATACCATTCCCTAGCAGTCTAGAGCCCCCAACCCAATTCTCATGTATTGAAAACAAGAATTATGTCCCTGGTGGTCTAGTGCACCCCCATACCCTCGCAGGATGGGCCACACCACCCTGCCCATCCACCCCACTGTAAGTAGGTGCCCGTTGATAGCCCAGACTTTGGCCAGCCATGGTGGAGAGTGGAGAACTGTACCAGTCACAGGTCCAGGGATGGTACAGGAGGGAGCGGGATGGTGGGGGCACTACCTGCCAATATGGTGGGTTCGGGGGTCCACTAGACCACCAGGGAAGTAATTCTTTGTTCAATACACAGGGAGTGGGGTGTGGAGGGTCCGCTAGACCACCAGGCAATAACAATTTTTTTTTAATGGGGATCCAGGTAGGGGTCCACTAGACCACCAGAGAATGATATTGTTTTTCATAAACTGGGATTGTGACGGGGGTCTGCTAGACCACCAGAGATCTTTATTTTAGATGACAAGGGGATTGGGGCAGGGGGAGCGCTAGCTGTCAGGGACAGTGGTTCATGGTGCTATTGCCACAGGCCAGTCCTGCAGCTTGTGGCACGCCCTCCAGATGTGCCATCTGTTTGAGAAAGGGCCAAGGTTGCTGTGAGACATGGGACTTTGCCACCAGGACCCTTCCCGATAGTGAATTAGGTGCAGGATCCCTAGCACACTGGTGATCGGAGCATGCCACCTTTGATGCTGCTTGCACTGACCTTTATGAATGGGGCCCACTTTGCAATAGTTTGATCAGACTTACTGGGGCCACTCTCCTGAGCCCTTTCATAAACTAGAAAGTCTCTATCATGCCCCACTCTTCTGTCCTCCAGTAAATGCACAGTGAGACCATGCCCTGCTGGCCATGGATCATTCTTGCAGCCCCTGGTTGAACTGTCCCCAGACTCTAATCTATCTCTATCCTTTCTTAGGTGTGGGTCCCAAAACTGGACACAGTGTTCCAGGTGCAGTCTCACCAGTGCTTTATACTTCCCTTGCTCTGCTAGCAATCCCTCTCCCTAGCCCCCCAAGCATTCTGTTAGTCCTCCTGGGCATACTGAATAGCCAGCTACTGTACATTGTGCAGCCTGCTTTAGGTTACTGCTGATCGCCACTCCTGGGTCTCTCTCTCTCTCCTTCTCTGTGTTCTTTACCAGCATCTCATCACTATAACGTACTGTTCCAGGATTTGTTTCCTCCTATATGCATCACCTTTATACTTTTTGGAATTAAATTTCTACTGCCAGTTTCTTCTGAATAACTTTCTCAGTTTACTAACGTCTTGTCTCATTTACTGTAGACTTGCAGAACTTGGCATATTGTGTGATTAGGCTCACTTTGCCCTGATGTACATATTAAATAGGAGTGGTCCAATGACTGACCACTGTGGTACCCAACTAGTCACATCCCCCTCCTCAGACATTTACCATTTAGGAGTTCTATCCATCAGCCAAAGGCAAACAGGTTAATCTGATACAACCGGACTATAGTAAAATCAAATTTAAGTTCAAGTTTTATTTTTATTTTTAAAGGGAAAGAGGTGACAAATCAACCAACTAAGTTAAAGCGAACTAAAAATAAGAAAACCATACTCAGGAGTAAAGAAGCAAAAATGCTGAATCACTTTATTTTGCCATGCTAAACACCCATAAAAACAGCTGTGCACCCCACAACAAAACTTCAACGTTTCGCACTTGCATGCTTTAACAAGAAGTTAAAGTGCTCAAAGACAAGACATTCATTTCATAATGCCACCAATAATAATTAATCAAACTTAATAATTACCCCCCACATGTAATCATATATCAATAGTGACATACTATAATACACTTTCTCATCTGCCCCACCTCCTCCCTCTTTAGCCCCATCCTGGGCTATTTCCCACTACTTAGCTCTGCTCTGAATCGAGGTGTCACTAGGGGATGGGTGTCTCCCTTCTCAGCACACCCCTCTGCACCTCACTTTTATCATTGCCACCTACTTCTTTCTGCTCCATCAGTCACTGGGTCATTGTTAAATGTTGGGTCTACTGTTTACTACGACGATCTAGCATTGTGCACTGTTTATAGATGTTTACCCCTTTTGTTCAATATTGTTTTATCTATATGAGTCATTGTTTTTAAGACAAGGAACCTTTGTAAAAGAGCCTTGGCTCAAAGGTCTTTCCAAATAACAAGTAAATAAATAAACATACAAAGGCACCACTGCAAAAAGTTAAAAATACATACACACAGAGAAATAAATACTTCACTGTTCACAGAGAGAGAACATGTAAAAATAGTATAAAATGAGTGTGTTCTATAACAGTAATATATCAACTAGCATTCCAATTGCTTATATATATGTGGCATATTAACTATAATAGAAACCTGTCCTGGCATTAAGCATATGTAGTACCCGTTATAACACAATTTAAAGTTCTGAGAATAAGGAATTGTAAGAGCCAAATCTAAAGTGGTTCTAAACACATAGAAACCCTTTATCAGAAAAGTAATACTATTATTTCCTCACAGTATCACCGATCAGGCTAGAACATAACTACAAATATACTAAACGGGGACAAACATATTAGCTTTAAAGAGCAAGTGACACCACTCTGGCCAAAAGTGCTACATTGCAGAATTAGAATAAGCATGTCCCCAGTAAATCTCTTACCAAAATCCAGATTTCTGTGTATACTCATTTTAAAAGTTATGAGCTATTTTGTAACTCTGATTTCACTACCTGTTCAAAAAAGCCTGTTTCAGTGAAGAGCTGCTGCTGATGTCATCTCAGGAACTTGCAGTCTAGTACTCCATCAGCAAGCTTACAGGACCGGTTTCTCTAATGGAAATTACAATTCCTTATTCTCAGAACTTTAAATTGTATTATAGTGGGTACTACATATGCTTAATGCCAGGATAGGCTTCTATTATAGTTAATGTGCCACATATAAAAGCAATTGGAATACTAGTTGATGTATTACTGTTACGGAATGTACTCATTGTATACTATCTTTACATAGTCTCTGTCTGTGAACAGTGACGTACTTATTTATCTGTGTGTATGTATTTTTTTTTACTTTTTGTTGTGGTGTCTTTGTATGTCACTATTGATATATGTTTACACATGGGGGGGTAATTATCATGTTTGATTAATGATTACTGGTGGCATTATGAAATGAATGTCTCGTCATTGAACACTTTAACTTCTTGTGAAAGCATACAAGCACAAAACACTGAAGTTTTGTGGTAGGGTGCATGGCTGTTTTTATAAGCATTTAGCATTGCAAAATAATGTGATTCAGTTTTTTGGCGTCTTTACTCCTGAGAACATTTTTGTATTTTTAGTCAATTTACCCAGCTTTGATACAATGCACCAGTGCTGCTGGAGCTGCCCAGTCCACTTTTATAAGCTAAAGCTTATTTTTAATGGCCTTCTGAAGTGTTTGCAGTGAAAACTACAATATACTGATGTTCCATTTTCCTGCAGCTAAACAAGGAATGCTATTTATTTAGGTATAAAGTTTACACACATATAACAAAAACAACATTGACAAGCATTTGTCAATGCTGAATGTTGTATCGCTGGCATAGGCATTGGTAGTGCAGGAGTTAGAGAGATGCACAATAGGAATGGCAGTGAAGTATTGAACTTACACCAACCCCACCCCCACCCTGCAGAGACTGACAGGCATTGGGGTGTGCCTTTGGATCATTGGCCATAATGCTCATGCCATTTCACCTCACTCTACCCTGCAGACACTGACTAGTAACATAGTGTGCCTTGGCGTATCCAGGCCTTACACTCACCCCCATTCCATAAGGAAATATGTTGAGATGGGTGCAGTATAGGAGAATGGGGTGAACTCTGTGGCCAAAGACTCCAAGGCACACCTCAATGCCTGTCACTGGCTGCAGGGTGGGGGTTGGGGTGGAATGGCAGTCGATGATACCAACTCACACCCTGATACCTGTCAGTCTCTACAGGGTGGGCAATCACGGTTGGAAACCCTAATGCCCTGTGCATTTGTTGGTACTTTCACTCCAAATGTTCAACATGGGCTTTTTGTGACCCCTTCCCATGAACAGTGGCACTATCAGTTCGTTAGCTAAAAGGTGATTTTGCACTGCAACTGTGCAATTTTGCATCACAGGTGTGAAAACACATTACAGGCAGGATGTGAAAAATGACAAATCTACTGTTCATGATGAGGTGTAAACAAAATAGCAAGGTTGAAAATCAGAAGTGAAAATTTTAAATTGGTGAAGTCACGAGCATGCATTGAAACTGTTCAACACATGCCTAGAACACAATTATTTTGGGGATTGTTTAACCACATTTTCAACTTAGGCATTTTGGGACTTCCCCTCATGAACAGTGGGACTGTGATTTTGTTAATCTGTCCCAAAAGCTGATTTCCCATAGAGACCATGCCACTGTGTGCCACAGGTGTGAAAACACATTTTGGACAGGATGTGAAAAATGACCACTGTACTGTTTATAAGGAGGTGTGAAAAACATGATAATGTTGAAATTCTGGAGTGAAAATATTAAAAATTGTCAAAGTCATGCGTGTGTGTGGGAACTGCGTAATGCACACTCATAATGCAGTCAATTTTTGGAATTTTTTCTCCAAATTTGCAACATGGGCTTTTTGGGACCCCACCTCATGATCAGTGGCACTGTCATTTTGTTATTCAGTCACAAAAGGTGATTCCGCACAGTGACTGCAAAATCACCTTTCCAGACTGAGTAACAAGATGACAGTGCATGTGTTCATGAGGTAGGGTCCCAAGAACCCCGTGTTGAAAATCTGGTACCAAAATTCCCCCAAATGGCTGAGATTGCCACCTAAGTTAAAACCCCCCATTGCCTGCCATTATAAAGCTTACTGCATTTTGTACAGTTCCTGGTCAGCTTTTGAAGAGTTCAGACGTGTTCCCGCTCCACAGAATAGCGCAGCACCAGCCCTCTGGTGGTAAGTATGGGATGAGGGGTGTAGGGAGGTGGGGTGCACAGAGGGTGGGTGTGGGTTGGGGGAGGGAGGGGCATGTTGGGATGATGATGGACTGTTCTTTTCTTTTACAGGTAAAAAAATGGACTTTGGCAAAAGGTTTTCTTTATTTTTAGGTAAAAAAATTATTTGGGGCATACTGGGGTGGGCTCCTAGTGTGCCACAAGTTTGGGGGGGACATGATGCCAATGGGGATTGGGCACCCCCATCGGTAAAGAAAGTGTGTGGGGGGGACATGATGCTGACGGGGATTGGGAACCACCATTGGCAAACAAATTGAACTGGTGGGGACATGCCGACATGGGGACTGGGCATCCCTGATGTCAGCTTTGTGCGGATTGTGTGGCAGGTGGCAGAAGCTGCCATATGTATTGCAATGTTTCACCAGGAAAGGCATGTAACAGAGCCTTGTCATCTGATGCTCCAGTGAGAAAACTGCACCTCATTGGAGCAGCAGATTTCTTTCAGCTCGGTGGACCTCTTTGAAACTGCTGTCATCGCCAGCATGCTCACTGATTGGCAGCTGAGGGACGCACCCACTAAAGCTTCCCTGCATTAGCCACAACACTGACACACCTCTGAAAGTGCTACTATTGCAAGATGTTGCTTGCGCACACGAAAGCCAACATAAAAATACATCCGGACTTACTGTACTAAGTCATACAAAAGTCACAATACACTTCATAGTTAATTTGAAACCATTGTTTTAAAGTGCACACTTTAAAACTGCTTTTCCATCCATTGAGTGCATGCAATATAAGAATGTGATGATCCCCACTGCTAACTGTATCCAGATCTTTCCCCACTGTCCATGTCAGGCTCGCCAGCCTGTAGTTGCCCTGATTTTCACAGTTGCCCTCTTTGTATAAGGAAATCACATTTGTCACCTTGCAGTTCTCAGGCACTGCACCTACCGCTATTGATTCTCCAACGTGGACCACCAGCAGCTCCGTTAACATCTGTCTTGTTTTCTGTGGCACCATGTGGTGAACCTCATCTGGCCCTGGCAATTTACAGGTTTTTGCGTTCCCCAGTACCCTTTAGTGCACCCATTCCTTTTTAGTTCACCACACCTCAAATCCATCCCTGTATCACTCTTGATTTTCCTCCTACTGTCAGGGAGTAGCCTGCCTCCTCAACCACGAACACCAAATAAAACTATCCCATTAATATACCTACCTTTTTCCTGTCATCTCTGTTTGTCCCTAAAGCCTACCTTACCTTCCAAACTAACCATCTGGGTTTCCCACATTTTGGGGATGTTTTACAGTCCTGACACAGTTTTGGGTGGGCTCTGTATTATTCTCCTTTAATCTTGCCCACTTTCCCTCAATAGTGTAGCCAGGAAAATAAAATTTGTAAGCTAGAATATGTGGTGCCTCTTTGCTGCCCCCATTGTAGAAATGTTCGTAGTTGTTACCCAAACCCCTTGAGCATGCCATTTTATACTACAGAAACTGCATAATAACAGCACAAAATACAGCAGTACTTTATAACAATACAGCAGTACTTAATAACAATACAGCAGTACTTTATAAAGATACAGCAGAACTTTATAACAATACAGCAGTACTTTAAAAAAATACAACCAAACTTTATAACAGTACAGCAGTACTTAATAACAATACAGCAGTACTTTATAAAAATACAGCAGTACTTTATAACAATACAGCCGTACTTTATAAAAACACAGCAGTACTTTACAAAATACAGCAGTACTTTATAACAATACAGCCATACTGTATAAAAACACAGCAGTACTTTATAAAAATACAGCACTACTTTATAACAATACAGTGGTACTTTATAAAGATACAGCAGTACTTTATAAAAACACAGCAGTACTTTATAAAAATACAGCAGTACTTTATAACAATACAGCAGAACTTTATAACAATACAGCAGTACTTTATAAAAATACAACAGAACTTTATAACAGTACAGCAGAACTTTATAAAAATTCAGCAGTACTTAATAACAATACAGCAGTACTTTATAAAAATGCAGCAGTACTTTATAAAAATATAGCAGTGCTTTATAACAATACAGCCGTACTTTATAAAAACACAGTGGTACTTTATAAAAATACAGCAGTACTTTATAACAATACAGCAGTATTTTATAAAAACACAGCAGTACTTTATAAAAGCACAGCAGTACCTTAGAAAAATACAGCAGTACTTTATAACAATACAGTAGAACTTTATAAAAATACAGCAGCACTTTATAACAATACAGCCATACTTTATAATAATACAGCAGTACTTTGTTCATATTATAAAACCAGTAGGGAAGGATACTAGACAGTAGGAGAAACCAAAATCAATTGTCAGGGCCCAGAATCCCCCCCCCCCTTCGCCAGTCAACTTGTAAGCCATGGCATATGCATTGTTATACCCATGCCTCTGCTCTTTGATCTTCTGAAAGTCCTAAAGTCTTTCTTGCATTTCTAAATTCAACAGACTAGGAAAGGTGCAGGGGGAATTTTTAAGTATTTTATTTAACTTCTAAAGTCCCTTAATCACAGTCTCGCATTATCTTAAATAAGGCTTCCATGGTAAGTTCCAGTGGACCAAAGAACATCAAAATCATTGGAGGAACAAACAGCAAGAGTAGCATACTTATTTCAAGGTTCATTCATTTATTTTCACCCGTTTTAATGGTCACCAATCACCACTTCAACATTTTACTTCCTCAGAAGCTTTTTCTCTGGGAGGCGGTCCTAGTTCAATAAAAAAATAATAAGTATCATTGCACCAAGCATTTTAGTGCTGTATTTATACATCACTGCCACATAAGCACCCAAGTGAGAGCAAGCAGGAGTGACGTAAGATTCAAAGTAACACCAAAAATTACTTAGTTTCAAAACTCACCAAAAGTCATTAACTACCATCCTCTACTTGAAAATAGCTAAATACATGAGAGGTTTACATCACCATCAGATGCCAACCACAGAATGTGTGCTAGGTTGCCTTGGAATCTCCCCATCTGAAGTAGCCCACACTGGGACCATGTCTTGACATCAGACGCTTTATGCATGAGTCTGACATCACTGCCTTGGAATCTGTTAAGTATTTCTTAGACAAATGGATATGCTTGTGAGTATGTCTGAGTCACAGCTTTCCTGCAAAATTACAGGAAATAAGAGATACAGTTAAAATGGGCCTCAATCAAGAAAAATTTCTAGCGAGGAGTAATGAAAGCAAAGTGATTAATAAGTTTTAAGCTTCTCCAGTACAATCCAGTTCAATAATTGCAGCAAGCGCAGATGCCATCAGTAAATTGATTACTAATTTACATACAATTTATCCCAAGGCTCAGACTGTAGGCAAATCCATATCACATGTCATATACAGTCTATAATATTTATAGTATTTCACTAAGAATACCACCAACAGTTTAATCTGGTTCAAGGACAGTTGGCATGCATCTGTATCCCCCCTCCCCCGGGTTGTGCCTGAAAATAGGCAGGATTTGTCTAGTGCACTTACCCGGTCAACAAAAGCTAAATAAATAAATAAATAAATATAACTTAGATAACAAATTGGTATTCTATTGAAGAACAAGATGACAGTGGCCTTTCGGCTTTGAGGTCACACTGCCTCTTCATCAGGGGCTTCGTTCTGAAAAAGCTTATTCATTTCCACTGATCATATCCACAGGCCACTAAAGATTTTGGTGCTAAATCAACAATCCTTATCATGGTAATTCCCACAATGAGTTTACTTGAACACCACACGCGTCCTTATGTACAGACTACTGCAGCAACTCAGCAAAGAAAAACTTTTGGTAATATTAGCCATGGCAGCAATGCTAACAGAGGAAAGAATGGCAGTTATAATGGTAGGGGAGGAGGTGGTAACGCCACAAGTTTATCTGAGTCATGGCAGTAGTGTAGCATTATCAGCAGCAGCAGGATACAATACCCACTTAACAAGTAGCAGAGATATTTCTGACACAACTTATTTCACAGCATTAGATTGGATATCAAATATGGCATGGCATCACTACTAGGATACAAACACAACAGACATTACTTGAATGGGATGCCTCAGTGGAATGCTGATCGTCCCATTTAAGCGGCTGTTTAGAAACATAGAAACATAGACTTTGACGGCAGATAAGGACTGCTAGGCCCATCTAGTCTGCCCATTTCCCTACCTACAGGATAGGCTGCAGATCCTAGTTAACCAACAGCCTATTTCTTCCTACCCCCCACAAGAATTGCCTTATGTCTGGCCCATGCATTTTTGAATTCTCCCACAGTTTTAGACTCACAACCTCCTCAGGAAGGCTGTTCCATGCATCCACTACCCTCGCTGTGAAATAATACTTCTCACATAGCCCTGAACTGCCCTCCTTCTATCTTTAAATTGTGCCCCTTGTTCTTGCAAGTCTCTTTTCTGAAAGATGCTACCCTCTTGGACTTTGTTGATTCCACTGAGGTACTTAAAAGTTTCTATCATGTCCCCCCTCTCCCTTCTTTCCTCAAGGGTATACATATTAAGCTCCTTTAGTCTCTTTTCATACGGCTTCTCTTGCAGACCCTGCACCATTTTAGTTGCCCTCCTCTGGACTGCCTCTATCCTGTCTATGTCCTTGCGGAGATGGGGTCTCCAGAACTGGACACAGTACTCCAGATGGGATCTTACCAACTGTCTGTACAGAGGGATAACAACTTCAAGTTTTCTGATGATGATGCCGCTCCCTATACATCCCAGTATACCCCCAGCCCTCCCTACTGCCTTCTCACATTGCTTGATAACATTAAGGTCATCTGATATGATTAGCCCCAGGCCCCTTTCCTTTTTTGTTGTTGTTACTACCTCCTCACCCATTGTGTATTCTTCCCCTGGGTTCTTGTTTCCCAGGTGCATTATTTTGCACTTTGCATTGAATCCTAGCTGCCATACTTCTGACCATTCCTCCAACCTTGCCAAGTCCCTTTTCATCCTTTCCACGCCTCCTTGTGTATCAACCCTGATGCAGATCTTTGTGTCATCTGCAAAAGGCATACTTTTCCTTCCAGTCCCTCTGCAATGTCACTGATGAAGACATTAAAAAGGACTGGACCCAATACTGAACCTGCGTGCCCCACTAGTAACCCCCTTTCTTGAGTGGACTCCATTTACAATTACCTTCTGTGTCCTGTTGTCCGGCCAATGTTTTACCCAGGACCACCTGGGTCCCACTCCCAGGCTGGTTAATTTGACTATTAATCTTTTGTGGGACTGTGTCAAATGCCTTGCTAAAGTCTAGGTAGGCCATGTCCAGAGCCCCTCCCTGGTCTACTACTTTGGTCACCCAGTCAAAGAAATCTATTAGATTCGTCTGACATGACCTTCCCTCTGTGAACCCATGTTGCATTGGGTCCTGTGCTCCACTGGCCTCTAGGTACTCAACTATTCTTTCCTTCAGAAGTGACTCCATCACTTTCCCTACCACAGAGGTCAGACTGACAGGTCTATAGTTTCCTGCATCTGTCTTGGTCCCACTTTTGTGAAGGGGAATCACATCCGCCTTCCTCCAGTCCTCGGGTACCACATCATCCTCCTATGATTTATTAAAAAGAGTAGCCAGTGGTTTCACTAGTTCCTCCCTTAATTCTTTTAGAATTCTGGGGTGAATTCCATCAGGACCCATTGCTTTGTCCACCTTCAGTTTTAGGAGTTCTTTCAGGACCCTTTCTTCTGTGAAAGGACTGGGATCGACCCCTATCAAGAGTGCTTCTGTTAATTGGATTAGGACTTCCCTCCTCTTTAGAATACTGAGCAGAAATATTCATTCAGTATTCCTGCTTTTTCACGTCTCCCTCTGCCCACCCACCGCTCATTCTATTCAGCCTCACTATTCCCTCCTTTGTCTTTCTACGCCATGATGTACCTATAAAAGGTTTTATCCTTCTTAACTGAGTTGGCTCTTTCGTCAGTTTGGGCCTTTGCTATTCTGACTTCCCTCCCTGCTTCCTTCTGCCTTAACTGGTACAGCTCTCTGTCCTGCTCCTTCTGTGTTTCCTTATACTTCCGGAATGCTATCTTTTTCTTCCTGACTTTCACAGTCACCTCTTTTAAGAACCATAGTGGCTTTTTCTTTTGTTTTGATTTGTTTATTTGCTTCACACAAAGGCTTGTTGCCTCTGTGATGGCAGTTTTGATAATTCCCCATTGTTGCTCCACACCTCCTTCTAGCCTGTTTGCTAGTGCTTTTCTGAGGCACTCTCCCATCTTGCCAAAGTCAGCCCTCCTGAAGTCCAGTACCCTCACTTTTGTATGGCTTGACTCTGTAGCTGAGTTTAACGTGAACCACACTGTTTGATGGTCACTTGTTCCCAGATGGCAACCCACTTCTGGATCTGAGATCCTCTCACTGCCCCCTGTTTCTTATAAGTGAAGTTCATTTTTTAACCCTGATTTACTGCTTCAGAGTTGATGTTGGCTGTTGCAGTGCATTAGTGTGGCTGATTGGGCAGTGGGTCTGGGGAGTGTGAGTGCTTAGTGAAAACATTTTTGTTTTGCTTTGCTTGTGCTTCTTTATGCTTTTAATGTACAGTAATTGTTTCAACATTCGTGTGTACTCCTGTGCTTATAGTTCAGTGTATATTTTTGGTTTGTCTTCTTCAATCAGGCCATCCACCTCCTGTTCCATCACCGTAGTGTTTACCAGATTCTGTAAGAAGAAAAATGTGGATTTTAACATTGTCACTGTATCAGTGGTGGTGGTGGTCACATCCATTTTTCCCTCTTAGCCACAGCATTAAAAACTTTGTTGTAGGTTAGCTCTCCCATGGTTGGCACATCAAGATCCATTTTCACATATTCAGTGAAAGTTTCAGTGTTCATGAAAACAGAGATCTGTACATCTTTGAGCCCAGTCACAGTGTTGGTGTTGTGGGTTCCGGTAGTGGTGTTATAGGTGAATCCTGACTTCACAAAAACGTTTGCTATTGTGTCTTGCTTAACAGCCCCCATGCTCTGTTGAGCATGTATTTAGTGTCCAACTTTTCATGCAATCTCAGCTGCATGGGCTGTCTTCTCCTCATCAATTGCTTTTCGAAATGTACTTGTTACATGTGGCCAGTAGTGTCCCTTTAAGTTCTTAATTACACCCATGCCCATGGGTTGAATAATGCTGGTTGTGTTGGGGTAAAAGAAGAAGAGTTTTATGAACTTTAATTTTCTTGGCAGGTCATGGGGGTGGGCAGAGGAGTTGTCCACAAAAAGTAGACATGTTTGGCAGTTTCATCAGAGCTCATTATACCATGCCATTAAATCATGCTTGTCATTCATGTGTTCCCTGAGCCGGTGTAAGTTACATGCAACAGCTTAAGGTCCTTGGGCAAGCAATGGGGTCTTTTGCTTTTGCCAATGGCTAGCAATGTTCACTTTTCCGAGCCAGTCTAGTTTGCAGAGCAAAAGACAGAAATGCAGTCATTTGCCTTTTTTATGCCTAAGAGCTCCTGCTGTTTAGGTGCGTGGCCATGATCAGGGTAACCTCTGTAAAAAGCCCAGTCTCATCGGCATTCCAAACATCCTCAGGCTGGTAGCCAGCAAGCAGTCCTGGCAGCACATCTCATAGCCAATTGTGAGGAGCAAAGGCATCAACAACTTGCTTTCTCCATGTTCCCTCTTGAACACGATCTGAAGCCTCTGTTTCCAACTTGACAGCCACCCGTCAGTGACATCAAAGTTTGAATGGTCCATTTGTAAGGCTACATCTACAGCTTTAACTTTTAACATGGGCCCAGGGTTAGGAGCACACTTATCAAGAGGCTGGGAAAACCCGAGCAAGAGTGAATCCTCTGCTTGGGAATCTTTCCCCTTCTGCTTCCTCTTATGGCTAGAGTTAGCAGTACCATGGCACTCGGTGAGGGTAGCACCTGTTTTTACTGATTTGGCCAGCTTGTCTCTTTGAAATCTTGAATTGTGAGGCAACAGCAGACAGAGAGCTTGTGGGATTCTGCAATGCCTTGAAGACTTTGACACGGTCAGCTAAGGACAGATTGTTGTGTAGCAGAAACATGGCTACTGTATCAGTGTGCTTATGCAGATCTAACAGCACTGCCGCATAGTAGGGATCTTTTAAGCATGATGAGGCACTAACATGCTTGCAGCAAACTGAATGGAGGTAAATGTCAAACTACTCAGGTAAATATCAAACTTATCATCAACAGATTGACTGTAATCAGTTGCAAATCAGCCAAGCAACATCATACGAAAACAGCAGTGACTGTCAAAGGCATCCCATCTAAGCATTACAAAAATGCCATCACTTACATTGAAAAAAATGGGTTCCAAGCAAGACATCTCAGTTATGCAGGCATCCCGCTTAAGCCCATCCCGCTTAGCTGACAGGGGCACTGGCACTGATTGCATAAAGGTGTGTGAGCTACAGTAATTAATGTTTATTGCTGACTTCAGCCCTTTTTGATCCTCTGCTTGTAGGCTGCTTTGTCACATGCCAGTTCTTGCATTGCGTGTCACAGTGGTTTGACCAAATTCTCAAGCTGAACTCAGTGCCAAAATGAAGTAGCCACTGAACCACTTTTCTCACCCTTGGTCCTGAGTGGCATTCACAAAACTTTGCCCCTTCTGAGTCCTTGCCACTGGCTTTCTCCAGTCTATAGCTTGAAGGTTGAAGGCATCCATTAACACCATTTCTCCCAACAGTGCCACTTTCCTTATCTCCCTCTCTAGAGCGTCATCCATTTACATCATGTTTTCTGGCTGACTGTAAACGTCATCTACCCTGTGCTTCCTCCCCCTCACCCCACAGCCGTATCCACAGTGACCTCCTTATTTGTGCTGCATCTTCTGACACCCTAATATCTTCACTCATCTGTACTACTCCCCTCTCCCTCCTGTTATCTTGGTCCTTCCTGAAGAGCATGTATCCTGGAACACTTGGGTCCCAGCATTGGTTCAGGTCAGCTCACATTTCAAAAATGGCCATTATGTCTATTTCCCCACAGCTATCACCACCTGTGCTTCATACATGTTACCGCCAGACTACTGGTGTTTGCATACACCTTCCATTTGTCCTCCCTCCCCATCTAGGATGCCTTCTTTTTGCTACCCCCTGCTTTATTTGTTCCCTTTTTTCCTTTTTCTCCCATCTCTTAGTAGTAATTACCATTCTGCTTGTTTGGGGGGGAGGGGAAACAAAACTCCTAAAGAGATCCTGTTCTTGTCCCTGTGCCCTATTATAGCTCTTCCGATCATCCAGTTTAAACTCCTACTAATGAAATCATCTAACTTCCTCCACAGTGCTCTGATGCCCACTCCGTTCAGATGAAAACTCTCCCTCCCGAATAATCTGTTATCATCCCAGAAGGAACCCCATTCCCTGGCAAATCTGAACCTTCCTCTCCCAACCAACCTTTTGGACATATGTTAACCTCTAAAATCCTGGCCTTCTATTTTTTCCTGTGTGTGGCACTGGCAGTACCTCCAAGATGGCTACCACATCTGCAACTTCTCTTAGTATTCTTCTTAGCTCTCTGAACCTTCTCCCCTGGAATTCATACATGAGACAAAACATTCTATGCTCAACTCTTTTCAAAATGGCCACTACAGAGCGAATGAGTTAACATGATCTGTTCTGTAGTGCTCTAGATCATTAGTTCCTGGATGAATACTAATATCTGACTTCCCCCTACCCTGGTCAAAATCTCCAGCCATGGAAATGCCTTCACAAATATCACCCCAGGGAGGCGTTTGACAGATCTTTTTTTTTTATTAAAGTTTATTAGACAACTTGGGTACACAATGCACCAATATAGGCATTCATTTAATACAGTGTGCATTCTAGAAAAGGGACTTGAAAAACAGAAATTCATGGCATTTTATTACAAAACTTATGCTAACTATATATTGGTACAAACTGTGAATTCTCTAGGTATGGGTTCAGTTAGGCAGATTACAGAACCCTCCATTGTTGAATCCCCTTCTTCTTCCAGGTGTGAGTGTACCACATTTTCTAGATTTTCCTTCTCGATTTTTGTCTAACTGGTTATTTTATGGGATAAAGTTGGGGCTTGTTTCAACCAGGTACAATACTCATCTTATCCACTTAGCTGTGAAACTCGGCATATGTTGGTTGACCTGAGACAGATATTTGTTGAGTCATTGACCAGCCTCCCAGTCCATCTAACTATAGTGTCCCCAGTCAATATCACAACCTTACTGCCCTTCCTGTTCTTGATTTCCACCCTCCTACTTGGTTCATCACTCCTGGATAGATCTTCCTTCCTTCCCTGGAGTACAAAATCCCCTGAAGTTAGGGGTGTTATCTTGTGCCTCTGCCACCAGACTGGAAAACAGGTTCTGAGTGTGCACTTTCAGGAACATTATTTTACCTCTGCTCCCAGCAACACCACTTTGCCTCAGCCAATCTGCCCCCTCCATCCCTCAATAAAGTTCATCCTCCAGAGTGACTCTTGCAGACCTCTGGGGTAGTGGAACAGCAGAAGCCTGGGCCCTGCATGCACAGCTTCTCCTTAGGCATTAAATCTTAACTGTGAGGTAAAAAGCCACTCCCATAAGGAACATAGACATCCTACACATCTTGCACCCCACCCCCACATATCCCACATCACCCTCTGGAAAAAAGATACAGTATGTCACATTCCATGCATATGACTATCTCCTTCATCTTCCGACCTACCCAAACATGGTAACAGTAACCACTGAAACTGCTGACCAGATATGGAAACCTTTGAGCAGAATTCCCAACCCCAGTCCTTCTCTTTTCAAGTCCCTCTACTACTGGGACTTCATCTTGTGGCACTAATTCTAGCGGTACTTATTTGAGTGGCACAATAAGTACTGCTTGACTCACTGCCACTCATGCACAGTTCCCTTTTATATTTCATGGTGCCTTATAACCTGGAAGCACTTTCCCCTTCTTCCTGTCCTACAGACCTATAAAATGCTTTGTTACAATTTCTTCTGTTTGGACCCAGGATACCTGCCACAGTTAAGCAAAACTTCTGCTCTAACTATTGCCTACCTGAGGCCCCAGGCCAAACAATTTTCACAAAACCCTCAGAATGCAGGAGCTTCAACTGCTGAACCCACTGTTGGCACACTCTATTGTCCTTCATTTAACCCATCAGAACTTCTCTGTCCATGCTTCTTAACTGTACCCACATTAAGACAGGCATCCATTATTAAGCCTTCAGAATCCCTCTGTCTTTAGCTTTCATTTGTCACAATTAGGAAGGATGGCCCTTATTAGAAAAGTGGTTTGATGAACCCTGGTCCCTGACTGGCTGAGATAACACTCTTACTGGGTGGGTATCAGGCAACAGAGATCAGTGAGTAACAGTCCCTGTGCCAGCCTGCCTTTTTACAAAAATCACTGTGCCCCATTGAATGTTCATACTTATATGTCTTCCATTTTTTCTCTCTTGGCAAGCAAGAGACAGACCACCAGGATAAATAGCTCTGTATAGCCATAAATGCTGAAATGCTACACATCAATGTCACATAACTGTCACAACGAGACCTCCATCACACTCACTCAAGCTCCCAAAACTGATGAGGTCAGTTCTGCACTGTCACTGTTGCTACCATTCTATTTATGTGATAACTGCTGTGCCATCTCAACAGCTTCCAACCAAAATCAAGATTTTGAGTCATTATTAAATTAAACAGTAAAGTTGACAGGTTGCTATTTCTTGTAGTATACTTCCAGGTGTAATTATGTTCTTTGACTACATGAGATATAACAGTCCATTCAGCCTGTGGGAGATTGTACAAGTCAACAGTTTAAGTGGAAGGAGGTTCCCAATTGGCACCACAAAACAGATCACACAATTCAACCTTTGAAAGGGGAGAGTGCCATGCTCCTGTTGACTATGAGGGGAAGACATGCACCTAGCTTCAACCTAATGTTAAAAAAAGTGTCCAAAAAAGCAATGCTCTCTACTGACAGGAGTTCCAGTAGAGGGACTACTTTACAATAAAATATGTTTTTATTTGTTATTATTCATTTTTGAAGTAATTTTTTTAATGTATGAATCTTTTATCAAAACATGAAGTGTAATCCATTTTCTGAGCATAATAATACCCTCCATGATGGGTGGTATGTATGAGCAATACCAGATCTTCCAGGGGCTACAAGGCCCTATGCCGGTGGTGTTGTGCCTTTTTACACCTCTGAGGCAGTCCAATATAGCCCAATACTGCCCAAACTGTTGGGTATTATTGCTTACTTAACTACTCAGAACCTTTCAATCCATACTTCTCCACTGTCCTGCATTATGAGGGATGAACCTTATTTTACCACTCATACCTCTTCAGCTCATTCTGCTTGTTGTGGTGAGAGGTAGCAGGGTGAGTTTTGCTGTTGATTTGGGATTAGAAATGTAGTGAAGTTTTAATTCCTTAGAGAAATACAGGCAAAGTGGCCCACTTTACACTACCGGTCAAAAGTTTTAGAACGCCCCCATTTTTCCAGTTTTTATTGAAATTTACGCAGGTTATGTCTCAATGTACTCTGAAATTAAAGCATAGAACAAATAAACAATTAGAGATAAAAAAGAAATCATAGAATCATTTTGTTTAACAAAATTTAATCTAAATTTTTGACTCATCAAAGTAGCCACCTTTTGCAGATATACTGTAACCGCTAACACACTGTGGCATTCTTCCTACAATGGACATCAAATATTGTTTGGGAAGTTCTTCCAACACTGTTGCAGAAGTTCCCACAAATGTGTTGCACTTGTAGGTTGCTTTGCTTTCACCCTTCTGTCCAGTTCATCCCAAACCAGCTCGATGGGGTTTAAGTCTGGAGACTGTGCTGGCCATTCCATGATTTGAAGCCTACCGTCTTGTTCTTTTCCTCGAAGGTAGTTCTGACATAGCCTGAGGTATGTTTTGGTCATTATCTTGCTGTAGGATGAACCCCTGACCAACTAGGCGTAGACCAGAGGGTATTGCATGGCGCTGCAAAATGCTGTGGTAGCCCTTTTGGTTCAGGGTGCCAGTCGCTCTGTGCTGTTGTCCTGTGAGCCGCCTATCACGCAAGCTGTTGACTCTCAGAAACTTGTCTTCTGATTCTGTTGTGGCTTTGGGTCTGCCAGACCTCTTCCTGTCAGAGTTTCCTCCAGTTTCCAAGTGCCTTTTGATGGTGTAGGAAACTGTACTCACTGACACCTTGGCTTTCTTTGCAATTTCTCTACAGCAGTTTTTGCTAACCTAAACTTTTTTTTTAACCTCTAGCAGTTTACCGCTTACCTTTGTACCATTTCAGGTTATTCACTGGACTTGAATTGCTTAAATTTCAATAAAAACTGGAAAAATGGGTGTGTTCTAAAACTTTTGACTGGTAGTGTACATCCGCTTTGGGCTGCACAAAGTTTCCATTATAATGGTCCACTTCGTGTTGCTGACTTTGTGGTCACTTTGCCTTATATTTAGGAAGGTGAAGTGTGTGTACCACAAGACTTAAACAGTGGGACATGCAGAGAACCCTCACAAAGCCACCACTGCTGATAAATTTAACAATGTTTGATTCATTGTTACTAGCTATAAAGCCAGCTTTGAGGGACAGGGGGTTCAGTCACTCATCAATTTCTGTCAGTAGCAAGTCTAGCATGTTTTCACCTGTGCGGCACCCTGCAACACTATGTAATTCCCTGAAAGTTGCTACCATGACAGTCTGCCTAATTACACTGCTTTCCAATCCCGCCAGCACAGACAACCCCCAGTACCTGCGCCCCATGTGCAGTAATACACAAATAGGAACTACCTGCCATTCTGCCACTTGTCCACATATCCATACTTAAGTGAATGGATGGTGAGGAGGAATGTTGAGGGGCATGTCTTACAGACTCTGTTACAGTCTGGTATAACTTAGCAACAGCACAGGTGGAAAAGTAGGTCCTGAACAGGACTTTACATTTGGGACGGGAGCATGTTACAAAATGCCGGAATCTGGAATTCTTCACAAAAGAGAAGGGAGAAAGATCAATTGCCAGCATTTCTGCAACAGCAGCAATTTGTTCACATGACACCACATGATTTGGTGGGTATTTCATGTTTTGGGCAAAAAGACTGTGCAACGTGGGCTGCGTTGTTACCTGTTTTGCACATGGCATGCCAAATAGCTCTGCTCTGCGAACTGCCATGGGTGGGGTGCTTTTGTGGAGCCTTTGTAAATGAGTCCCTGACTCAAAGGTTATAATCCTAAAGTCTGTTAAATAAATAAATAAATACAATAATGATGGGTGCACAGGGGGCAAGTCAACAAATGATGTTATTTTCCTCATCTTACTGCTTGGATCACCACTGCTAGTCTGGCCACTACTTGACAATTCCAAATCCTCCTCCTCCTCCTCATGCCTGTAGTAATCCTCTAGTGTTATTTCATCCCTACTACAGACATGGCTACTGCGCTAATTACAGTCAAGGACGGGGATACCATGCTCCATAAGGTGGATGAGGATGGATGCCCCTCTATGGCATTAGCTCCCCTCTGGTGCCGAGTCCACAGTGCCATGTGCCTGCTCTTCAGCTGTATATGCTGGCCTCTAGTGCCCAGATGGCTACCCATTTTACAACGCCTCACACACACTTGGCAAAGCTGGTAGATTGCCACTGTTTCATCACTTGCATCTTGTGCAAAAAAATCCTAAATGAGGGATTTTGTTACCCTACTTTTCACACGTTCCTGATGCTGCATATTGGACTCCAGTTTTTATGTTGGCTCACGCTTGCGTGCCAGCCAACATATACTGCAGTGGTAGCAGACATGGAGGTGCGGTCACTGTGGGTGAATGCAGGGCACACATCAGTAGGTGTGTTCCTCATTCCCCAGTAAGGCAGCTGCAGGCGCTGACACCAGCAACACGTAAACTCACCATCAGATCTAAGAAAAGGTTCACTGCAATGAGAGCCAAGCTCATCATGCAGCGGCGTGCCTTTCCTGGTGAAGCAGTTCAATAAACATGATGGCACTAACTGCCGCTGCACAGAGTGCTGACATCAGGGTTGCCCAATCCTCTTGTCGGCATGCCCCAACCCACTTCATTTGCTGAAGGGGAGCCCACTCCCAGTCGGCATAATGCCCCCTTCCTCCCATTTCATGTGTGTGCCAAGGGGTACCCAATCCCCCTCAGCATCATGTGCCCCACCCAACAGTCTTTCTTTGCTGATGGGGGGCCCAATTCCCATTGACTTTAGTTGCCCCTTCCCAGTTTAATTTGCCGACAGGGGAGTCTACTCCCCATCGGCATAATGTATCTCCATCCCATTTGCTGTGTGCCGAGGGGGGTGCCCAATCCCTCTTAACTCTTGCCCCCCCTTCACCTTGGTATGTGCTGATGGGGTGCCCAATCCCCGTCGTCTACAGCACCCCCTCCCAAAATACTCAGGTGGCACACTGGGAGCCCACCCCAGTGTGCCAAATGCCCCTGTAAAAAAAAAGCTGTCCTGTGATGTTTTTTTTTCTTTAAATTTGTAAATTAGAAAACGGTCCCTCACGGTCTGTCCTACTACCTCCCTCAACCCGAACCCATCCTCTGAGTACCCCACCTCCCCAACCAATACTTACCTCCGGAGCCCAGTGCAATGATCTTCGGTGGACCAGGAACACGTCTGCACTCTTCAAAGCCGTCCGCGAACTGCAGAAATGCCGGTAAGCTGTATAATGGCATAAAAAGGGCTTTTTCAACTTTGGTGCATATCTCAGCCATTTTGGGGAATTTTGGCACCACATTTTCAACATGGCGTTATTGGGACCCTGCCTCATGAATTCAGTCACTGTCACGGCGTTATTCTTCTCCAAAAGGTGATTTCTCAGTCATTATGCGGAATCACCTTTTGGGACCGATTAATGAAAAGACAGTGCCACTGTTCATTCTCAAAAAGCCTATGCTGCAAATTTGGTTACAAAAATCAAACAAATGGCTGTTTTATGAGTGTGTGTTGTGCAGTTTCTACACACACTCGTAACTTCATGAATTTGTAATACTTTCAGTCCAGATTTTCAACATTGTCATTTTCCCACACCTCTTTATGAACAGTACAGCTGTCATTTTACATACCCTGGCCAAAATGTGTTTTTGCACATCTGGCACAGAATAGCACAGTTGCTGTGTTAAATAAGTTTTTGGGAAAGTTTGACAAAATGACAGTGACACTGTTCATGAGCAGAGGTCCTAAAATGCCTATGTTGAAAATTTGGTGATGAAAGTCCATAAAATGACTGTGTTACAAGCATGTGTTGCACAGTTTCCACTCAACCTTGTAACTTCGCAAATTTGCAATATTTCATGCCAGATTTTCAACACTATAATTTTTTCACACCTCCTTAAGAACAGTACAGCTGTCATTTTTTACATTCTGCCCGAAATGTGTTTTCTCACTTGTGGCTTACAATGGTGCGGTCGCTGTGGGAGATCAACTTTTGGGACAGATTAAGAAAATCATAGTGCCACTGTTTATGAGGGGAGGTCCCAAAATGCGTATGTTGAAAATGTGGTTTAAAAAAAACCAAAAATAATTGGGTCATGGTCGTGTGTTGCGCTGTTTCTATGCATGTTCATGACTTCACCAATTTTTCATATTTTCGCTTCAGATTTTTAATGTTGCCATTTTTTTACACCTCCTCATGAACAGTACAGTTGTCATTTTTCACGTCCTGCCCAAAATGTGTTTACGTACCTGTGATGCCAAATAGCAGAGATGCTGTGCAAAATCCCCTTTTGGCTAACAAACTGATACTGCCACTCTTCATGAGGTGGGGTCACAAAAAGACCATATTGATAATTTGGAGTAAAAATACCTATACACACCCACAGTGTTAGGGTTTCCAACTGTTACACCCCACCCTGTAGAGACTGACAGGTGACAGAGGTGTGACTTGGGATCTTCAGCTGTAATGCTCCCACCATTCCACCACCACCCCACCCTGCAGCCACTGACAGGCATCGAGGTGTGCCTTAGAGTGTTCAGCCATAAAGTTCACCCCATTCTCCTATACTGCACCCACCTCAGAGTATTTCCTTATGGACTGGGGTAAGTATAATGCCCAAGGACCCCAAAGAACACCACAACACTTGTCAGTGTCTACAGGGTAGGGAGAGGTAAAATGGCATGAGCGTTATAGCTGACGACCCAAAGGCACACCCCAACACCTATCAGTCTCTGCAGGGTGGGGGTGGGGTTGGTGTCAGTTCAATACTTCACTACCATTCCTATTATGCATCTCTAATTCCTGCACTACCAGTGCCAATGCCAGCATTGACAAATGCTTGTTTAGACACTGAAATGGGGGGGTATACTGCATGAATTCTGTTGTTGGGCAGACTTGGACTCTACCTGACCATCACAATCTATGGCCATTACTGGGTCATCATCATGAACAGACACAGCTACATTACAACTTTGAGGAGTGGGTGATTTACTAACAGACTAACAGGGTCACTGATACTATCATCATAATCATCATCCACATCTACAGTGCACTGTTATGATCAGACACTAATTTTCCTTCAACATTTAAATCTTGGAAGGCCCAGGCATAACCTGAACAGCAATGAAAACATGAGATTGTGAGTTATCATCAGGATTAGAATCAGGTTCAACTACAGTGGTGAAGGGGACGGGGAGTGTGACATCAACCACATAGAAACACAGACTTTGATGGCAGATAAGGACCACTTGGCCCACCTAGTCTGCCCATTTCCCTACCAAGATGATAAGCTGCAGATCCTATTTAACCAACAGCCTATTTCTCCCTATCCTCTACAAGAATTGCCTTATGTCTGTCCCATGCATTCTTGAATTCTCCCACAGTTTTAGACCCCACAACCTCCTCAGAAAGGCTGTTCCATACATCCACCACCCTCTCTGTGAAAAAATACTTCCTCACATTGCCCCTGAGCCATCCCCCCTCTATCTTCAAATTGTGTCCCCTTGTTCTTGCCCATCTCTTTTTCTGAAAGATGCTACCCTCTTGGACTTTGTTGATTCCACTGAGGTACTTAAACATTTCTATCATGTCCCCCCTCTCCCTCCTTTCCTCAAGGGTATACATATTAAGGTCCTTTAGCCTCTCCTCATATGGCTTCTCTTGCAGACACTGCACCATTTTAGTTGCCCTCCTCTAAACTGCCTCCATCCTGTCTATGTTCTTGCCAAGATAGGGTCTCCAGAACTGGACGCAGTACTCCAGATGGGATCTCACCAACTGTCTGTACAGGGGGATAACAACTTCCTGTTTTCTGCTGGTGATGCCTCTCCCTGTACAGCCCAGTATCTCCCCAGCCCTCCCTACTGCCTTCTCATATTGCTTGCCAACCTTAAGGTGATCTGATATGATTACCCCCAAGTCGCTTTCCATTTTTGTTGTTGTTACTACCTCCTCCCCCCCATTGTGTAGTCTTCCCCTGGGTTTTTGTTTCCCAGGTGCATTACTTTGCACTTCTTTGCATTGAATCCAAGCTGCCATACTTCTGACCATTTCTCCAACCTTGCCAAGTCCCTTCTCATCCTTTCTATGCCTCCTTGTGTATCAACCCTTTTGCAGACCTTTGTGTCATCTGCAAAGAGGCATACTTTTCCTTCCAGTTCCTCTGCAATGTCACTTATAAAGACATTAAAAAGGACTGGACCCAGTACTGAACCCTGCGGTACCCCACTAATAACCCCTCTTTCTTCAGAGTGGACTCCATTTACAATTACCATCTGTGTCCTGTTGTTCAGCCAATGCTTTACCCAGGCTACCACCCAGGGACCCTCTCCCAGGCTGGTTAATTTGACTATTAATCTTTTGTGTGGGACTGTGTCAGATGCCTTGCTAAAGTCTAGGAAGGCCATGTCCACAGCCCCTCCCTGGTCTACTACTTTTGTCACCCAGTCAAAGAAATCTATTAGATTAGTCTGACATGACCTTCCCACTGTGAACCCATGCTGCCTTGGGTCCTGTGTCCCACTGGCCTCTAGGCACTCAACAATTATTTCCTTCAGAAGTGATTCCATCACTTTCCCTACCACAGAGGTCAAACTGACAGGTCTGTAGTTCCTGCCTCTGTCTTGCTCCCACTTTTGTGAAGAGGAATCACATCAGCCTTCTTCCAGTCCTCAGGTACCACGCCATCCTCCCATGATTTGTTAAAAAGATTAGTCAGTGATGTCACTAGTTCTCTGCTTAATTATTTTAGAATTCTGGGGTGAATTCCATCAGGCCCCGTTGCTTTGTCCACCTTCAGTTTTAGGAGTTCTTTCAGAACCCTTTCTTTTGTGAAAGGACTGGGATCGACCTCCCTTCCCAGAGTGCTTCTGTTAATTGGATTAGGCACCCCCCACTTCCTCTTTTGTGAATACTGAATAGAAGTATTCAGTCAGTATCCCTGCTTTTCCACTGTCCCTCTTTGCCCGTCCACCATCCATTCTACTGAGCCTCACTATCCCTCCCTTTGTCTTTCTACGCTCCCTGATATACTTATAAAAGGTTTTATCCCCCTTCTTAACCGAGCTGGCTATCTTTTCCTCAGTTTGTGCCTTTGCTATTCTGACTACCCTCTCTGCTTCCTTCTGCCTTAACTGGTACCATTCTCTGTCCTGCTCCTTCTGTGTTTCCTTATACTTCCTAAATGCTATCTTTTTCTCCCTAACTTTCACCACCACTTCTTTTGAGAGCCATAGTGGCTTTTTCTTTCAATTTGATTTGTTTATTTGCTTCACACAAACTACACTCTGACTCATGTCTTTAGACTCCACAATATCTTGGCAACCTGTTAACTTGTCACGGGTTGAACTTGGGGAAATACTCATGCCATTAGCAACTTCACTACCACCACCAGTGAGGACAACACCATCTCCAACCATCATTGAAACAACTGATTGCACTGTGAAAAACATAATCAGAGAAATCTCTTTACTGGCATCAACAATGCTCTTATGCTGCGTACTACAATGCCCATGGCCACTCTTGCCACCAGCAGCAGTGCCATGGCCAGAAATATCTTTGCATTCACATCTCTTTACAGGCATTTTTTTTGGATTGCAGAGAAAATTAACAAGAAATTTAGATTTCTGAATTTTGGGGTGGATGGGAAGCCAAAAAATAACAACTGTGGCTTAGAGATGGTGAATAGGCCCTAAAGAGATGTATACACACAGACAGATGTAGATTGCGCACTCAAGAGATGCAGCTACCAGGTACAACAACACCTTAACTAGTGGTCACACAAATCCCAAACTGGAAAAATAATACCTTTTGGTGGGGGAGGGGGACAGCTGCTAACTAGAGAGAACGAAGTAGTAAAAAATACCATAGACAGATAAGAGATTCAGAGTGCTGCGATTACGGTGTGGTGCAATAAAATGTGTCTGATTTGACAGCATGCATACACACACACACTACATGTAATGTGCAGAAAATTTTACGGTTCAGTACGCTATAACCAAATCTTTTAAACAAACTGAAAAAATGCACTGAACCACAGCAAAGAGCAAAAAATTATCAAAACTCACTACAAGCATTACTGTGTGTACATGAACACACAAATACTAACACACTAGCTACCCAACAGTTAGAAAGACTGCCTTTCTCACTGTGAATCTCCCTTCACCACAGATAATCCCCTCCCCTGAAGCACACTTCTAGTGTCTGTCAGTTCAGAGACTGAATGTACTAAATTAACATTCAATATGCACACAAAATCAATACACACTCAATGATATAAACACAAGAGGGTTTCCTTCAGTTGGTGTAATAAATTTTGACACAATATTTTGTCGCAAAAATTACTTTTTAAAGCTTTTTTCAATGGTTTGATTCTCAGTGCTCTGACAGCAAACTGTCTCCAGCTTTCCACTACACACACTATGCTGAACGGAGGCTGTGCAAGACAATATAGAGCCTATGTGACCTGCCATCTCATGATTCACTGCAAACTTTGCCTTAAAGAACAATAAAAAGGTGAAGTTAATGTGAAGTCTATTGAAATCAATGAGACTTTGCATTAAAATTAAAGGTGAAGCAGTAAAAAATGCAATGGTAATGTGAAGGCCTTTGTAACCAATGGCAGTTCACATTAAAATTAAAGGTGAAGTTATTTTTTTTTTTATTTAACATTTTTTCTACCTGCAGCCACAGCCCTGCTCCACATCCAGCCACCGCTCCTCCGTTTCACCTCAGACCCCAAAGCTTGCATGCCCAGCTGGCAGACACATTTACACCTGTGAAAGAGGCCCCCCTGTAGCCCCTGTGCCTGGAGAGGAACCATTACCGGCACATGTCATTCAGGCATCGTCGGCCAGTGAAACTGCAGCCATCAAGATGCCACAAGGCTTTTTCCCCTTATCTCCCTGAAGGAAGCATGGGTGTGCCATGACAACGTCGCACTAGCGTGCAGACATCTGCCGTGCTTCCCCCACTAGGCACCCATGCCTCTGTAATACCTCCAGGCATCCCCAGGGACCAGCAAAGTGCGGTGTACATCCACCCCTTATCCCCAGGACTAGGAGAGCTGTCATCAGATGCTCAATCCTAGTCCTCCCCTGCCGACCCCCGACAACCCAGGCTCGTTCCCGTACCCAGGTCGCCAGCGTGGAGAGAGGTGTGGCATCCAGCGCCTCAACCCTCAGCGCCAACGGGCCATAAAGGTGAAGATATACATTTCACGTTGCAGAGTCATATGTGAATTTCACATTATATACAAATTCCTCCACGTAGCAAAGTTTAGGGACTTTGCCCACCACTATTTGGGATTAGTTTATACCTTTAATAAACACTGTAACTGATTTTTTATGAGTTTGCTGTTGGTTTGAGATTAGTTTAAATATTAACTCTGTAACTGAGTTTTTGTGAACTTGCTGTTGATTTGGGAGTACCTCAAAAGCTTTCTTTAACTCTGCAACTGATTTTCAGGAGGACTGCTGCTGGCTGGAGTCAAAGCCTCTCTACCCCCCTCTCCACCAGCCTTTCTTAAATACTGGAAAGCCACTGGGGGCTGGGCTTGAAGGCTGTGAAGGAGGAGCTTGGGGAGCTGCAAACTGCCCATATGAACTAACTCCTAAAGCTAATAGTCAGGTGATGAAAAAATCAGACACTCAAGCTTTTACTAGTTGGATTTTAGGGTTTCAATGTTTTAAAGTTGCAAGTTTGAAAGTCAAACTGACAAGCTTGGATTAAGGAAGGGTAACTGCATATTTTAAAGTTGAAAGTCTAAAGTTCAGACTGACAAGGTCATGTATAAATGTGCTATCTAGAGTTACTGAGCTAGACAGCTAGGGACATTGGGGTAAAGAAGGACTTGGAAGCAAGCTAGGAGGGTCACATATGGTGTCCAGCTATCGTTGTACAGACTGTATGATAAGGAATTGAGGTTATGTTTAAGTCAAGTGTGAATTATGGAGGGAAGGATAATGGAGAGCATTATGGGGGGATCGCACTGAGAGGTGGAGGGGTACAAATAAGGGTGGTGGGAGACATTGGAATAGTGGTTGGAATGGGGGCACCAGATAGTGACAGTGGCAGGCACAGAGAGGACAGTGGGTTGCAATGGCTGTGGGGCATCTGGATGAATACACTATGGAAACTGGGAGGTTGTCCAGTTTGTTACAGGTTGAGGAGACTGGGAGATGAGGTACAGGGGCTCTGGAGGGAGCTGCAGAGGGTAAGGGAGGGCTGGAGCAGGAGGGACCCCTGAGAGGAGAAACTAGGAGAAGCAGAGGAGGAACAGCAGGGCTAAATCCCCTGAGGATGTAGGGAGGGGGTGGGAGTGAGGACAGCAGAGGGGCAGTAAGTGGAGGGAAGGCTCAGGGCAGGGGGAAAAAGGAGATGGGCACCACTGCGGGGGTAGCAAGTAACAGGTTTGCTGGGTTGGCATCGGAGGTGGTAGTGGAGATATTGGACATCATGGGGGAGGGAATGAGAAGGGTAGTGAAGGCTCAGAAGTCAGAAGTCAGGCTGGAAAAGGAAGAAAGGGAGGGGAAGAGCAGGGTAGAGGCAGAGGGAGAGACGGAAATGGGGGGGGGAAGATGTAGGAGTCACAAATGGTGCGGATAGAGGTAATAAGGACCAGGGCAGTGTGGACTCTAGAAATGTGGACAGTGAAAACAGGAGGAGGGAGGTTACAGGACAAGAAGATGGGGGAGCACTAGTGCTGGGAGATTCTGTAAGGAAAGGGGTCAGATGGGGTGGAAGGGAAGAAAGGCACAGTTGCATCTGGGTCGAGGCTATTCCGGGGTTGACTACAGGCAGGGCAGGGCAGGCACTTCTCAAGTGCACATGGAGGGGGAAGGATATCGTATAGTGATGCACGTGGGTACAAGCAACCTGGCAGAGGAGACATCTTAGGTGGCAAAGAGGAGGCTAGAGGAGTTTGGTTGTCAGTGTGAAGAGGTGGGGGGGGTGGTAGCATTCTCTGAGGTACTCCCAGTACCAGGTGTGAGTACAGTGAGGGAAAAAAAGGATAGAGGAGTTCAATGAGTGGCTAAGGGATTGGGGATTGGTGCCATACCAGGGAGTACGGATTAGTGTCAGACTGGGGCAGGACCTGGGGCAATAGTGACCTATAAGCAGGGGACAGGTTACATTTGAGCAAGGAGGGGAAGGAAGTACTAAAACGGGAATAGAGGGGTATACAGTATATCAACAAAGGTGGATTTAAATTAGGAGGAGGGGCGGCGAGGGAACTGCTGATAGGAAAGGGGTCCAGAAAGGGGAGCCTAGTGAGCTCACCCCCCCTAGTTATGGGTAATGGCAGTGGGGAAACAGCACAGGGAGGGATGGGGGGAGAATAGGGGTAGGGAAAGGGAGGAGACAGGATGGAGGGTGGTCTCACTGAATGCAAGAAGCCTAAGGATAGAACAGAGGAGTTACAGGCCTTCTTGGTGATGGAGGGGGTAGACATTGTGGCCATCACGGAAACACAGCTCACCCAGTACAAGGACTGGGATATGATGATCCTGGGGTTCAAATTATTCAGGAAGGATAGGGCTAAGGGGAACGTAGGGGGGGGAGTGGTGATCTATGTAAGGGAGGGGATAAAGTGCATAAGGGAGGAAGGGGAGTAGGGGAGGATAGAAGCACTATGGATGCAGTTCCAAGATACAAAGAATAGGACACTGAGGATGGGGGTGGTGTACAGGCCACCAACTCAGGGGACTGACTTGGATAGGGAATTAGCTGAACAAATTAGGAGGGTCTGCAGGAAGGGGAGCACAGTGGTGGTGAGGGACTTCGACCTAGTGGGGCACCCCATCCACCATGAGTACAAGGGAGTGGGTCCTGCTAGAAGCCTTTCAAGACAGCTTTCTGACACAGCTGGTCCAGGGGCCGACTCAGTTAGAAAGGACTCTGGACCTTGTACTGGAAAACAGGGAAGCTGTAAAGAATCTGGAAGTGGAGGAACCACTGACTCAGAGTGACCACTATTTGGTGTGGTTCATGATCAACATGGGGAGAGAAACAGGGGGCACGGGTACAAGGGTCATTGATTTTAGGGGGATGGACTTTAAAAAGATGGGGGAAATTTGGGGCATGCACCTGGCTGGAATGCAAGCACACATGGATGCAGATCAGAAATGGGACATCATAAAGGAAGGGCTGTTGGAGGCAACAATGTCTTACACTAGGAAGAAAGACAAGAAGGGAAGGGCAAAGAAACCCAGTTGGCTGACACAGGAGGTTATGGAAGTGGTGAGGGTCAAAAGGGCAGTGGTTCGAAAATACAGGAAATTGGGGAGGGGTGAAGTTAAGGATACATACATGGAGAGGTCCAGGGAGGTTACCAGACTGGTCAGGGCAGCCAAAGTGTCCAGGGAGCTGAGACTGGTGCAGGAAATCAAAAGTGGAGAAAAAGACTTCTTCCACTACATCGGAAGGAGAAGAAAGAGAAAGGATCAGCTGGAAAGAATTAAGAAGGACGGGATGGTGGGTGGAGAAATGGGTGGAGCAGGCAGAGGCACTGAACAAATACTTCTCTGTATTCATGCAGGAGAAGAGGGGGCAGATATCCCAGGTGAGAGGTGAGTGGGTGGAGGGGAGGGGACGACAGATGTAGGGATTACAGAGAGCAGGATACTAGATGGGTTTAGGGCATTAAGGGTAGACAAAGTACCTGGACCTGTTGGCATTTCCCCTAGGATACTAAGGGAGTTGGCAGGGGTCCGACCTGTTCAATACCTCCCTGGACACAGGATGTGTATCACAGGACTGGAGAATGGCCCATGTTGTGCCCATCCACAAAAGTGGCCCAAAGGATGAACCAGGAAACTATTGGCCAGTGAGCCTCACATCAATTGTGGGAAAGCTCATGGAGACCATACTAAAAGAGAGGCTATTGAGCTTCTTAGAGGAAAATGGTCTCCAGGATGGTCAACAGCATGGGTTTATAATGGGCAGATCCTACCAGACAAACCTTGTAGAGTATTATGACTGGGTTACACGGGAACTGGACAAGGGCCATACAGTGGATGTCCTGTATTTGGACTTCAGCAAGGCCTTTTTTGTTGATTCAGTGCTGCATGGGAGGTTGGGGGGGATTTGGAATATGCGTGGGTGGGACTAAAAATGGTGAAATGGATCACTAACTGGCCAAGGGGAAGGCAGCAAAAGGTGGTGGTGGTGGTGGTGGGGGACCTCTTGTCACCGAGAGCGGTGATGAGTGGGGTACCACAGGGATCGGTACTGGGACTGGTTCTGTTTGGGATTCTTATTGCAGATATTTCACATGGGATCCAGAGCAAGATCAGTCTGTTCACAGATGATACCAAGAAGGGAGCTGTGGTTGATGATGCAGTGAGGTGGAAGGGGTTACAGAAGAACCTGCCTAAGCTGCAGGAGTGGATGGAAACACTGCAGTTGGGGGGGGGTTCAAGGCAAAGAAGTGCAAGGTTATGCACTTTGGAGCCAGGAACCAGGGGAAGGATTATCACTTGAGTGGGATACAGCTGGGGAGCTCCACAGAGGAGAAAGACCTAGGAGTGATCATTATGGCAAGCATGAACAACTCTGCTCTTTGCAGGAAGGCGGCAGCAAAAGCCAACAAAATGCTGGGGTGTATTGCAAGAGGGATCTCCTCTAGAAGGAGGGAGGTTATCCTGCCCCTGTACAGGTCATTGGTCAGGCCCCACCTAGAGTACTGTGTGCAGTACTGGATCCCATTCCTGAAGAAGGACATGAGATTGTTGGAGGGAGTGCAGTGAAGAGCCACAAAGATGTTCTACGGATTGGAGAGCAAGCCCTATGAGGACAGGCTGGGAGAGCTGAATATGTAGTCACTGGAGGTATAGGGGGGCTATGATCGAGACCTTTAAGTATCTGAAGGGGATAAATGAAACCAGCACAAAAGGGATTTCAGATGAGAAGGGTGAGGGACACCAGAGGGCATGGACTGAGATTGGACGGTGGGGGAGATTCAAGAGGGAAATGAGAAGACATTTTTTCATGGAAAGAGTGGTGGACAAATGGAACATCTTACCAGATGAGATAGTGTCCTGTAACATGGTGGGCAGTTTCAAGAGGGGTTGGGACAGGGTATGGGTAAGAGATACTGGGAAGAGGGTGGAGGGTGCAGCTGCGTGATAAAGGGCTAGCGTCACACTCCAGCAGACTCGGCAGACCATGAGGCCTGTTTCTGCTGCCAATTTTGTATGTACGTATGTTTGTATGTACTGTACATATCTCTCAACTGTTCCCACTTTATTGTAGGAAGTATAGTTCTTATTTTACCCTCAACAACTCTGTGTTCATACCATTCAATTCTCCCAGATTATGAGGGCTATCATTCACTGTACCCCCAAAACTAATCCGTCCATGCTTCTCAACTGTGCAGTATTGTTAGGGACATCATTTATTTATACCTAAAAATCCCTTGGTCCCTACATCTTGATGGACCCAAGGGATATCCCATATTTTACTCCTCAGAGACCCTTTGTCCCTACTACTTGACTGCATCCCCATTACAGGGGAGATTCCTCATTTTACCACTCAGAGCCTCTCTGTTCATAACTCTCAACTGTTTACACATTACAAGGGATGTCCCTCATTTTACCTCTCAGAACCCTTCTGTCTATACCTCTTAACTGCCACATTAGGTGGATGTCCCTTGTTTATCCAGCTGTCTGTCTATACCTCGCAACTGTCAACAATTCACATTAGCAAGGACATCACTCATTTTGCCACATGCATCCCCATCTGTACCACTCAGCTCTCACTCATTACAATTGAAGTCCCTTATTTTACCTTTCAGAACTGCTCTGTCCATACCTCTTTTTTTCCTCCATAAAACTTTTCACTTTATGGTCATTGCAGGTGGATTATCAGCCTTGTTCCTGCCTCCCCCATCTGGCACCCACGTCACCCAGACTTACCTGAAGACCTCCACAGATTGTGCCCCCTGTGGCATCACCAGGAAGGAGAGGGCTATTGTACCCCAACCCTGTGACTCTCATCCAGTGATGGGTCAGTGGTCCAGGTGGCGGTGCAGGTTGAGGGTAGGTGGGCAGGGCTTCATGTATCCTGCACCAGCCTTTTTCTGTTTTTCCCTTGGTTCCCCTGCCACAGCGGAATGTAAGTGTATGCAAGTGGAGGTGCACATCCACTTCAGAACTGAAGCCCTTCCCATACATGTCACCCAAGCACCAGCGCAACCCCCAGACCTTCACCTGGTGGCAGCCAAGGACAGAGTCCCTATGCCTCTCCACCTCAGGAGGGGAGAGTCATCTGTCAGACACTTGACCTTCTCTCCCCCCCCCAATGACCCCCAGTGGCCTGAGCTTGTTCCCAAAGCCAGGTCGCCAGCATGGTGGGAGATGAGGCACCCAGTGCCTCACCCTCCATACCACTGGACTGGTTTTCCGTATCACCTAAATACCCTACGTTACACAGGACATCTCAAATAATTCAAATAATTAGTACCAGGAGCCAGCTTTTCTTTCCTAAAAAGTAGCAGCCTGGGAGAATGGAGGAGGTAGTGGGGTAGGATGTGACTGGAGCAGAACTTGGCAAAATTAGCAAATTCCAAATTCATTGAATTTTTCAAAACTCTGTGAAATTTCAAAAATTTTGCAATTTTTTTTTTTTGGGGACTTTTATGCAATGTTTGAATTGACCATGACTCTGCCATTTGTGCAGCTAGAAGATTAGGAATTTTTTATCTTTTGTTTAGTTGTTTAACCAGGTATAGCACACAGAATTGGCGTGCTCATGTCAGGTATAGACCCTAAAAGTGTTCTAAGTTTCCTATTATTTGGATAAAGGCTGCCAGGCTAGGTAGCCACCTATCTGTGCAGTGAAACGCCAGCACAGTCCTCCAAATTTTTGATCTCCATTTGTAAACTGTGAGGCAAAACTTTTGCTAGGAGAATACTATGTTAGTTAACTTTATTTCATCATGTTTACTACCAACGAAGTATTTTTTAATTAGATTAAAATTCAATAAGTAGAGAATAGCAGAGTTTTAGATAGCATTTAGTCAGGGCAAACTAGCATAGGTAGGGTAAAAAAGTGAGTGTAGAACAAAAGCTAGTTTATTTGTTTTTAGCTTTAGTTAAAAATCCCCTTACTGAAGATCAGTACATCCAGGAGATTTTGCTGCTGTTGCATCGCTGGTTAGTTGTCTGTCGGGAGCTCTTCCAGTGTTGATTTTATCAACTGTCCAGAAGAAGGGAATTAAGGAGGTTAGTCTGGGATTAAACTCTGCTCGTTTGGAGTTGACTGTTGCTGGGAGTACTCTGATGTGAGTACAGGAACACTGTCATGGAGTGGGTGTTGTGAGGGTGGAGAAAGTTTCTATCGGATCCGCTTGATCAATTTCACTGCATTTAGGAACTGTTTTCTTGTTGGCATACTGTTGAGAGGACTATTGCCGAGCGTCACCAGAACTTTAGAACCAGTAACTCTTTATTAAGAATGGTTGTGGTCAGTTGGATTTCCACCTAAAGGAGCCTGCTAAGACTTGGATTTAGAGGGGCCTGAAGCTTCAGGTCTGAAGACTGATGGTGGACGATCGGTAGGTGAGTGGTTTTTACTGCGATCTGACTGGGGGCCTGGCAGTTGCTCTAGGTGACAGGATCAGAGTTTAGCTATTATTCTAAGAGTAGCCGACTCTTGGGGATCTCCCTGTTTTACCTTCTGGGTCACTGAAGCTACCAGATGGCCCATTCAAGCTCTGCTGCCTGAAACAGAACTTCGTCCCCACCCCCATTCCTTCTGGACCTTGGACTGTCAGTGAGCACTGTGGTTTGTCTGTGAGTGGTAGTGGCAGGACCACCCATGAGAGTTTTTGTTTTGGGTCAATCAACTAAAGCAGTTGTGAGAGAACTAGTTTTCTGATTTTAGCATTGTAAGACAGTTATGAGAGAACTGTTTGCCCATCTTAAAAGATTGCATTTCTCCCTTCCTAGCAGTGGTGGGAGCACTATTTAGGGGTTCCCTAGCGACTCCTCCCCTTTTTTCTGATTTCTTCTGACTGAGGTTTTTTTCTCCTGGAAATTGCACTGAGTTTTAAGTGTTGAGAAATCTCCTTAATTTATTTGGTTTTGTTTAGTAAATAATTGCATAAATTGTGGAATTTGGGTGGCTATGAATGGAATTGGACTTGGATAGATTGTGACTGTTGATGGTGTCTGTGTAGGGAATCTTTTATCCTAGCTTATGCTGTAACTGACAGCAAAAGATAAGGGAGAACCAATTGATACATACCTTCTTGCTATTTTTACAATATGTATGGAATATTTTTTTGTGTTTGTACAATATATTGTGGACCTTGTTAAGAATGAGTTTTACTAATCGACTTAATCCCTAGTCATATGAAAAATTACTACTACTACTTTTATTGTATTTATTGTGTGTAAACAGTGTATGAATGATTAGCTAGAATTTTATTATTTATTAGGCTTGGTTATATTGTTATTTGTTATTTTGGTTTCGTTATTTGGGGATTTTATTTTAGCTCTATTATTTTAGTTGTGTAGACTTATGCAGGAGTCTAGGACCCCTCTGGATTAGCTACCTGGCAGCTCTGCTGCATGACCTCTGCCCCTTCTGCGATTCCCCCTCCCTGCTGCTGTGATAAGATGTTGTGAGGAGGTGGGTATTGCCAGGGGGCCGGCAGGGGGGTCTGTGGTGGGGAACCCGGAGCTTAATGGGGGTGAGGGGGATCAGGGTGGTCAGAGCAGGAAGCACCCTAGGAGAAAATGGAGCCTTGAGAGAGGCCCAATGTGTTTGGTCTCCATTTCTAGGGTTCCCACCAGACTGCATAAGCAGGCAGCTAAAGGGCCTACAGCCTTCACTGATCTTCTCCGGGCAGTATTTTGCAACTTGAGGTCAATGAGGAATAAGACTGTGATTATGTTGGACTTGGTTTCCTCAGTCGACCCTGGTGTGTATCATGGATGGATGGCTGGGAGACAATGTGGGGCCAGTTTTGGAGGCATCAGTCCTGGCCAGGTACTCTGTGGTACACTGCCTAAGGGAGGATAGCAGGGGCGGGGGTGTAGCCATCTGCTTTAGATTTGACTTGAATCTCTCTGTATATCTGGTGGATTCTACCTCATCATTTGAATGTGTGGCAGTGCGTGGAGGCTCAGGTGTGGGCTGCAGAATTCTCCTGGTTTATAGCCCTCAGGGGTCTGGTGGAGAATTTCTGCAGAAGGCTGCAGACTTCATCACCAACAGGGTGTTGGGGTCACCCAGATGGCTTATTCTGGGGGACTTCAGTGTCTGTATTGATGATGAATCCTCGTAATTTGGTTTTGATCTCCTCCAGCTGATGACATCGCCGGGCCTAGCACAGGCAATTGCATTTGAGACCCATCACCATGGCCACACCTTAGACCTGGTATTCTCACTGGGTCTCGAGGTCACTGACCTCAGGATTGTTTAGGTTGTTTGGTCCTATCACTGTACGGTGCAGTTCTTGTTTGGGGCTTCCCCAATGGTCCCTCACCTGTGGAGATGATCAGCTATCGCCCGTTAAGGGGACTGTCCCCAGAGGGGTCGATGGTGGTAGTTGATTTTTCTGGTGTTAGTGCTGTTAGTGCAGTAGGCTTGGGTTACTCAGTCACAGCCTATAACAGGGCTCTTTCTGAGATGCTCAGTGCCACTGCACAGGTCCGTATATGACCCAGGTTTTCTCGCCTGAGGCTCCCGTGGTTTGATGGGGGCACTCAGGTCGATGAAGAACATAGGTCAGAAGTTGGAGCGTTTCTTGCATAGGACTCGACTAATGAAGGATAGACTAGTTTTGAGAAATCACTATGGTGACCATCAAAGGGCAATCAACTGTAAGAAGGCAGAGTTCCTGTCCAGGAAGACTGTGGCAGGGAGGCACAGACCAGCTCTGCTCTTTTGGACTGTGGACAGGTTTTCTCCATCCTGCCTGTCTAGGGCTGAAAAAAGCTTTTTCCATAACACTTTGCAAAGTGTTTCCTCTGTTCTTCTCTGACAGGGTATCCTCTATTCAGGCCAGGATCTCAACAATGGATTTGGACTAGACCCGCAGGGTGGAGTCTGGGTGAAGCAGGGGCACTCCCATTGTCAGGTAGAGTTTTGACCAAAGTAGGTGGCTGAGGTTTACAAGGTGATTTTGAAGCTGTGGCCCACTTATTGTGAACTAGACCCTGACCCAGTGCATCTTCTAGTGGGCTATGTTGAGATCACTGGTCCAGTATTTGCCGGGATAGTCAGGTGTTCACTTTTGGTAGGGGTCTTCCCTGAAAAAAACATCTATCGACCCCGACATCCTGGCAAATTATAGACAAATCTCCAACCTTCCCATTCCTAGGGAAGGTTGTCAAGAAGATAGTGGCTCTGTAGCTTGAGGAACATCTGGAAACCTGTGACATCTACGAGCCATTCTAATCCAGGTTTAGGGTAAGGCACTGCACAGAGACGGGACTAGTATGGGTGCATAATGACCTCCTCATGGCAAGAAACTGAGGAGAATGGTAAGTTTCCATTCTCGATCTGTGATCAGCATTTGATACCATGGACCACATCATGTTGCTGGATCACCTTAGAGAGTATTGCAGACTCACCGGTGTTGTCAACAACTGGTTTGAGTCTTTTCTCTCAGGCAGAAGGCAGAGGGTAGTGATGGGAAATTTTCTCCTCCTTCCCTTTGCCTCTGACCTGTGGAGTTCCTCAAGGCTCGATCCTATCACCGATGCCGTTATCGGTGTACATGCTGCCCTTGGGGAGGATCACCTGACAGTACAGTCTGAGTTTTGACTGCTAGGCAGACGATACTTAGTTGTACATGTCTTTTGCACCAGGGACAAGTGGTGTTGTTGAAGTGCTAAATAAATGCCTTGCCGAGATACAGAATTGGATGAACTCTAATTAGCTAAGATTTAAGCCAGAGAAGACAGAGGTTCTAGTGATTGAGCCAGGCTGTGAGTGTGAAGGGGACACTTCCGGGATGACAACAGGTTTGGTCCTGGCGTCGACTATCATTGATGGCATCCTCTAGGGTAAGAAATCTGGGCATGGTCCTCAACAACAGGCTGACATTTGAAGTGCAGGTGTTGGCTGTCATCAAAAGTGGCTTTTACCATCTGAGGAACATTGCCCAGATTAAACCCCTAATTCTGCCTGAGAATCTGCTGTTACTGGTGCATGCCATTGTGACTCAACTACTGTAATGCTCCATACCTCGGGGTCAGTTGGGGGAACCTCTGCCATCTGCAGCTAGTTCAGAATGCAGTGGCCAGGCTGCTGACAGGATTATCAAGGTCCTGTCATGTGACCATGGTCCTGCGGGATCTGCTCTTGCTGAAGGTCAGGTGGTGGGTTATCTTCAAGGTGGGCTTGCTTACTTGTATGGCTCTATATGGATCAGGCCCCAACTACCTGTCAGACCTCCTTATTCCTGCCATCCTGGCTTGCTCCCTCCATTCCACCACCCAGGGCCTCCTGGCAGTTCTGAGGAACATGCTGAAAACCTCAGGTCATGGTTCATTCGAGGTGGCCGGCCCAGTCCTCTGGAATTCGCTCCAAAGATCTTTGAGAAAGGACCCTACAGTGGAGGTGTTCAGGAGGGGCCTAAAGACTCACCTTTTTATTTTAGCTTATCCCACAGATATATTTTAAAAGTGTTTTAATGTTATTTAATATTCTGCATATTATATCTTTTACTGATTATTTAAACTGTGATGTTCTGTTACCCTGTTAAACTGTCTACTGTATGGCACCCAGAGCCCCTGGGATTGAGCACCTAACTAAATAATTTTTTTCTTGCTTACTAGGGGTGGAGAAGTTATAGGGACTCAAAGTCTGACAATTTAATATTCATGTGAAAAGTTCTGACAATATTTGTATGCTTACAACTTAGCCATCTTAGGAGCTAGATAATTAAAAACTTTGATGCATACCTTCTTGGAAGAGTCATAGAAAACTGCTAAAGAGAGAGATGTAATGGTTATGTAAATTGTAAGTTATAGCCATGGCCTGCCTCCTGATATGACTTCCCGGGGTGCTCACTTCTGAATCTGGGTCATCCGCATGGCAGCATGACACTCTGATGCTGGACCATAGGGGTTGCCAAAAACCCTCATATTCAGGGTCAATGAAGCTAACAGCATCAGTGATATTCCATTATCTAGCTTTAAACTCATAAGAGCTTAAAATTCAGCAGTTTACGTAATTGCAAAGTGTAATTTTAAAACTACTGAAAGTCAGGAGGCTTATAACCCAGTCACTTTTACAGCTAGAGGTGTGCAAATTGGCACACATGTGTATGAGCATTGGTAAAGTCAGTTCACTAAAAATACCACCAACAACTTAATCTGGTTCAGTTTCAATTAGTTGCCATCCATATCCCCCCTCCGGGTCGCTCTTAGAAAAGGGACTTCTAGTCTCAGTGGGCCTACCTGATCAACCAAATTCAATAAAAGAAAAGCATACCAAATTTGGTGCAATATAGGCAAACACTTGTAGTTTACATAGTTGTTAACTGTAATTTTAAAATGTTTGAATATTTGGAGGCTTATAACTCAGCCATCTTCAAAGATATAGATCTGAAACTTGACACCTACCTGTAGGTGCATTGGGTAAAGTCACTATACTGATTTGTGGTGTGCAATTTGGAAAAGTACGTTTTAAATTACATGGAAATAACTGAGATCGTGATTTTGGTGAAATTTCACAAAAAAAGCATTTCAAAACAATTCAGCTAGCAGAAGATAAATTTTGCTCAGAGCCCAGCCCTATATTGAAGTGGGAGAGGGCATGGCCATGTGAAAAACCCTGGCCATATGGAAGGCCTGGATTTGTCTTTTTACATTTATTGACCCAAAGAGTCAAAGTCCCAAAGAGAAGGCTGAAACGTAGGACCTCGACTACTGGAGCAAAACGTGACGGTTTGCGATAGGGTTAGCATAACAACTTTAGCACTGGCTCACCCTTACATAGAGTACATGCTGTCCCACACATAATAGGTGCTGTAACACACAGAATATGTGCAGCTCACCTGCGAAGGGAGATGAATTTTGAGGTGAACTGAGTACAGCACAGCAGCAATGAATGTAGGAGGAGGAACATGACAGTTCAGTTGTGTGAATGCAGTGGTACAATTACACTGTCTTTTTTCTGCTCTGATGGGCAGTATCATTTGCAGCATAGGTTGTGGAGGAAGAGATTGTAGGCAGTAAAGCTGGAGGAGAAGGCTCATAGGATTGTGTGAATGCAGTGGTGTAGTTGTACCTTCTTTCTTATGAGCAGCTGCACCCCATGACAGAGCCTGAAGAGTATGTGGCATCAGCAATGGAAGAGGAGGTCCATAGGTATGTGTGAATGCAGTGGCAGAGTTGTTCTTCTTTACTTATGAGCAGTTGTACACATGGCAGAGCTTGAGAAGGAGGTGGCAGCAGCAGCAGTGGAAGAGGAGATCCATAGGTATGTGTGAATGCAGCGACAGAGTTGTTCTTCTTTACTTATGAGCAGTTATATCCATGGCAGAGCTTAAGAAAGAGGTGGCAGCAGCAGCAGCAGTGGAAGAGGAGGTCCATAGAAATGTGTGAATGCAGTGGTGAAGCTGTACCTTCTTTCCTTCTGGGCAGCTACACTAATGGAGAAGGCAAAGAAGAGAGCCAATGGGGTTGGACGAATACCTGGTTTTGAATATTAGCCCAAGCTTAAAGGCCCAAATATTCAGTGTTTGGATATTTGGCATGGAGGTGAGGGGAATAGGCTTCCCCCTCGCTAGGTGGCCAAGCCTCTCCTGGCCACCCTTCCACCCGATTCCAAACTTTTCTTACCCATCTGCCCATCCCTGGAGTCCTACAGAGGTAATAAAACTGATAGCGGACTCCTGGCACCTTGCCCGGAGCTGTCAGCATCTTTATATCACCCATGCCCCCTCCCTAGCCTGACTACCCCACTCCCACCCATGCCCCCTCCCTATCCTGACTACTCTACCCCCACCCATGCCCTCTCCCTAGCCTAACTACCCTACCCCCATTGATAAACATTACCTTAGTTGTTGAGTTTTATATTCCAACCACTACCGCCCCTGCTCCTCATGGGCCCCCAGATCCCAGTCATTAATTGGGTAATGGACTAGTACCAAATATGCAGGATAGACAGTTGGCCCCTCCCTCATCCCACTCTGTTCCCTAGTCCGCTGTGTTCGCCAAATTCACTGATCAGTACATAATATACAGAGCAAGTGTGTGTGAGGCAAGGCACGAATGATTGTGAGGGAAGGGGTGGGACAGTAGCATTAGTAGTAGTAACGCTAGGCAGTCTAAGTGGTCAGACTGCCTAGCAGTCACTACTTCTAATACTACCACTGCCCCCCCCACAATTACTCATGCCTAGCCACGCTCACACTTGCCCTACTTAGTATATACTGATAAGCTGATTTGGTGACCAGAGCAGGCTGGGGAGCACAGCAGAAGGAGGGAGGAAGGGTGGCTGACTGACTATCCTGGATATTTAGCACTAGTCCACCCTCCTAGTCAAGGGTTGGTCTCAGTCTGGGAAGGCAGAAGAAGAGAAGAGTGGATGGAGTATGTATAATAGTTTACAACTAAGGTAATTTTATGTGTAACCCCCTACCAATTTGGGGTTTACTGTAATGTCTTCCTGGGCCCCTGATGCCCATTGTCAGACTGGAGTCCTGTCCCAGTATGATTCTGTGATTTGTGTGAGAGTGCCATGCTGAGCCTCTGCGCCTGTCCCTTTAAGAAAATAGCTAACCTGTGTTAAGAAATTGATCTGTGCTGGGTCCGAGTGATTTAGGGCTTGTGGCCAGCCAGACAGTGTGTTGTTTTGCTCCAATCTGCAGTCGCTACTTGCGCAGAGGGAGCCTATGTAGAAATTGTGCTTATTTACTGTTTGTGTCATTATAGTTGAGATAGAGATGTTTTTCTAACCTGCTTTAATTGCAGCTCATTCATCTGGATGGAAGCCACCATGTTAGATCAGGGACTTCCAGTAACTAGACCAATAGAATCACTGGGGACCTAAAATGGATCCGAGCCTCAGTGTTCTGTGGGAAGGAAGTTCTGTAGTTTTGTAGTTTTTCAGTTGGCGCCTAAATTAACCTGGAGGGGAAGCCCTTACCGTGACCGACAGCTCCTTCAGTCAACAGAACCTTTGGATTTACAAGGGTAAAGCACAGTGTGCCAAGAGACAGTGGATCAGTTACAGTTGGAGGTTGAAGTGTGAACAGCTTGAGCTTTCGAGCAGCTGCTCCCGGCATGAGTGTGGGGGAATCCGCTGGAAGAGGCCCATCTTGCCTCATGCCACCATTCTCTTGCATCGAGACTGCCTATAGCAGAAGTCGGACTTGTCTGATTCCAGCCTGGATCTGTGGCAGAAGAAAAGAAGGGGTTTGTTGGTGCTGCTTGCAATTTGGACCGAGGACTTGCTCCTGAAGCGATCAGTCCAGCTTGTGTGCAAAACATGTTCAGATTGGAAGGGTTTGCTCAGTGAAGCTGCTGAATGGCAACCGGACTTTTTTCAAGCTGTATCCTGAGGTATCTGTGTGTGTTAAATGTGCTAAATGTGTTGTATGGGTTGAGACCTGCTTACCCATGAACGAAACTGTTGCACCAGCTAGAGGCTTCACCAGCAGAGGACTGCGAACATTGCCACACTGCCCACCCTGCCAAATTCCCTGCAAATTCAGCATAGGCCACTACTCTTGCACCAGAGACTGTTTCAGCGAAAGATCAGCTCGGGGATCCAGCCCCTGCGCAGCACCATCATGCAGGCAGGGATGCCAACTGAATTTCCTGGGCCTCACTTAGCCTCCCATCCCATGCTACAGGTCCCCCTATGGGCCCCCCTTTTGCCCCCCTGAGCCACTGGGCCCAGGATAGCTGCCCCCCCTGTTCCCCCCGTCTGCTCCACTGCATGCAGGTTGTGGCAACCTGGAGGAAAGGCCATGAAGAGGAGGTGTGTTGTGTCGGCTCAGTTTACCCATGCCCATCGGTCACCACCATGAGGTTTACATATTGCCTGCCTTGCAGCAGATTCCTGGTTGTGTGAGTACAATCAGGGTAGCTCCCTGCAACAAGGGTTTAAATCATCTGTGGTACCAACTAATTGTTTCACTTTTCTTGGGTTTACAAAGGAATGAGCCAACTGGCTCGGATTACAAATAAACTGGGTGTTTTGCATGTTTACTGCCTTTCTTTCCACCAAGGGCTGCAACACCAGCTGCAATGCCGGCCACCCTCGGGCAACGCATATGACTAGCCAGACTTACCATCCTGGGTACCCAGTGTTGTGTGACTGTCAGTGTGGGACAAGAGTGCATGCAATCTCTAAACCATGAATAAACTCTATATTTTTCCTTGTTGCTTGCTTTCATTGCTAATTCTGTATATCGTTAATAGTCACATGCACTGTTTCTCCTAATGTTTGTAATATGCATCTGCTTTCATGTGATTCTACTTTATGTTAATTACTTGCATGCTCCAGTTTCTCCCCTTGTGGTCTCACAACGACACTCTGTATAGTGCAACTGTGACATGTAGAATCTTCCTCTACTGTATTGCAAATGTAATCGCATTCATGTACACTCTACTTGTGTTTATGTTTTGTATGTTCCACTTGTCCCTTCCCCCAGGACACATTTGGAATCGAGCAGTAACCCACTCAGTATGCCATTCCTGGTAAAACTCTTAAATAAATAAAAAAATAAATCAAATCAAAGTACAAATTGTTTAACTACATTTATTCCCCTTCCTTGTTCACTGCCCCTAAATAAACTTGATTGTCTTGTTTTACGCTTATCCTGGCTAGTGTGCATATTATTAGTTGGGTTACAGTATTAAGAGTGTACTGCTGTATTGCTAACCCTATTTTCCAGGGGGTCTCCAGGGAAGTTGCTGTATGTTCAGCCCTGGTGGTAAGTGTGGAGGGTGTAAGCACATTTTTACTGTGTCCTACTGACTGTGAATTTACTATGTTAGATACTACAGGCCACTAGGACAGTTGGTGGGTGGTTATAGCTTCCCAGAGGGCTATACCAGAGCAGATAAGCAACCCCAATACCACTTCTCTGGGTGTATGCACCTTATTAGTCGAACTCAGGCCCCTCAACCTGTTTATACCCATACAGGCAGGAGTAGTAGCCCTTGGAATAGCGCCACCTAGGGGTTACATCTTGGAGGCATTGCTGCGATTAGTGCCCCCTAGTAGCCAAAAGTTAGAATTTCAGTCCAGTGCAAATTTACAGGAAAATCTGTGATGGAGGCCCTCACTACGCCCAAGTGGAAGATTTCTCCCCACAAGCTAGTTGTGCACCACATGATGGGGTGGAGGGAGGCCGAAGGGGTTGACCCCCATCATGCATTACTGCTGTTAGATATTCCTGTGGGGACTACTAATGACACTATAGAGGAAACCGTGGAGAAAGTTAAGCGCCTGGGGAAAGTTGAAGAGTGGGGAAGGGACTCAGACCTGTTTGCCCAGACCTTGATGGCCCTCATTTTCTGTAGCCTCCCCACAGACCCTGAAACAGTACCCTACGTTATTATGCCAGAGGGATCACAGAGGGGGTGGAGGGTCATTCATTTACACAGCAACCTGTCTTCCACTGGGGGGTTCCCAATGGTAGAAGGATTTAAGGACAAATTGTTGAGACTTCTAGCTGCTGAAAGACAGACAGTTAAGGATTTGCGGAAGGCTTTGGAGGACTCTGAGGAGGTTACCCCCATTTATTTATTTATTGAAATGTTTCACCAGGAATGGCATACTGAACAAGTTGCTCATCTCATGGTGCATCCTGGGGGTGGGGGGACATAAGGGAGAACACATACAGTACATACACAGAGTAGCATAACAGTTGACAGATTAAGTGAACAGATTAATGGTGTAGACATACAGCATACTACACAATATATACATAGGCCACATTAAGAGCGAGGGCATTATCACATTGTACTTCGATACAGAGTGCAGAGCATACATGACTGTACATTGAAGTGCTGTGTAGAAAATAATTACACATAGTGTTAAGAATCTCATTATGCATAGTGTTAAGAAGCCCATTATGCATAGTGTTAAGAAGACCAGTTAAGCATAGTAATGAAAGAGAAGTGTTTCCTGTATATGAACAGCTAGCCGAGTAGTAGATAGAAAGCAATGAGCCAGCTTGAAAAGGAGAAAATAAAGGACTAGCCACAAGTACAGTTTATCACATTCAGTCTCCTTTGACCTCCCCAGCTTCCTCTATGGCACCCACTACTGTAGCATCCCCCAATGTGATACCCTCAGTTCACCTGGACTCTTACTGCAGGTTCAGGTTGTTTTCAGGTGCTGTTCCCGTGCCTGTGGAGGAAGATGATTTGGAAACCTGGATGGGCTTTGCCACCCTCCTGGTCCAAGAGTGGCAGTGCTCTGAAGGGGAGAAATGCAATGGACTTATGGAAAGTTTGAGGGGCCCTGCACTAGAAGCCATCCAGTTCCTTCATCCCACTAACCCAGAGGCCTCTGTAGCCGAGTATTTATTCATTTTGGAAAAGGTATTTGGCAGTACTGAATCAGGAGAGGATCTGATGTGCATATTCATGTCTGCTAAATAGTAGAAGAATGAGAAACCATCTGCTTTTGTGACCCGGGTGAAATGGGCCTTGCAAAGGTCACATCATAATGGGGGTATTTCTGTTAGTGAACTGAATCATGTCAGGCTGGAACACATCCTTAAATCTGCCCGTTATTTGAGTGTGCCCATGTTGAAGTTAAAATTTCAAGACAGGAGAGCTAACCCTCCTGAATACTGTTGGCTAATGAAGGAAATTTGAGAGGCAGAAAATGATGAAGATGGTTGGGAACTGTATGTGGGGGTTGCAAGAACTGCCCCAGCCCTGACAGATCCATTGAAAAGGAGGAGCCCTCTGAGTCCCAACAATACAGTGAGCTACTAAAAGAATTGAAAGAACTAAAAGTCAGCCAGCAAGCTGCGGTCGAGCCCGTTAAAAATCCTGGTCTTTGCCCCACCAAGACTGAGCCTAGTTGTGACACCCTACCTGTGGGTGCAGTGGCCAATGCCTTAGCTGCTGAATTGTGAGCTGATCCAGGCCTGGTAGAAGAGATGAGGGAGTTGTGAGCTACAGTGAGGGACCTCATTTTTGCCACCCAATCATCCGCCTTTTGGAGGGGCTACGGGGGAGCTGAACCTGAATCTAAACCAAAAGAAAAGGGCATGGCTCCAACTCCCAATCACTACAAACCTCATGAAGACCCGGCCCATCCTGCTGACCCCAGAGGCAAGGTATTTTGTTACCTGTGCAACAAAGATGGGCACACCTGATAAGTCTGCAGTGCTCTCGAATATCTACTATGGGTCACTACCAAGCTACTCAACCTGGTCTGACAGAGCAATATAAAGCTGCAGCCAGGCCCACCACAAAAATCCTTTTCCTCCAGAACTGCTGTGGGTGAATCCACCAAACCGGCCTCTCTAGCTTGTACTTAGATGATGGGCCCCTCTATGGAGACAACAGTAACGATTAATGGCATCTCCACTCAAGCTGTGTTGGACAGTGGCTCACAGGTCATTATAATGTTCAAAGACTGGTACGACCAGCACTTGTCTGATCTCCCGCTCCTACCCTTTGAAGGACTTTATGTGTGGGGGTTGAGTGACAAATCCTACCCGTATCAGGGTTATGTACGACTATGGTTATCTTTCCCTACTGGTGTGGATGAACCAGTAGAAACCCTGGCCCTGGTATGCCCACCGACTGGAATGTGTGATGATATCCCATTGTTGATTGGCACTAATGCTCATATGTTCAGCTGGCTAACCCAGCTTTGTCAAGAGAAACAAGCAAAACAGACTGAGTGAGCTATACACATCCCTGCCATGGTGCGCAGAGCGTACAAGATACAAATACAAACCAAAGAGGTTGAGAAAGGGAGTAGTGTGGAAGAAAGATCCGGGATCCTTGTACTGCCACCCAGTGCTCAGTGTACCATCAGTGGTGCGGTACAAATTAAAAAAGATGTTAAGAATAAGATTATCATGCTGGATGCCCCAGAGGAAGGAAAACTGCCTGAGGGACTATTAGTTAAGCCTAGCATCCTGTCGGCCCAAGCTCATGCCTATACTCGGTGGGTAGCGGTACAAGTCCAAAACATGTCTGACCAGGATATCAGAGTAAATCGAAGTTGCACACTGGCTACTGTGTACTGCGCAGATGCTGCTGTGTTACCCAGAAAGAAATGCACTGAAAAGGAGGACACGGTAACTTCTGATCTGTTCGACTTTAGAGATTTCCACATCCCTGAAGAATGGAGAACAAAGATTAGTAGAAAACTGGCCCAGCGAAGCAAGGTATTTTCTCTGAAAGAGTGGGACATGGGCTGTGTCACTGGGGCCGAACACTACATTAGACTTCACAACGAAAGACCTTTCCATGAGAGATCTCGCTGCCTGGCACCAGCAGATATCGATGATGCTTAATGCCACCTTTAGGAGATGCTGACGGCTGGAATTATCCAGGAATCTCGCAGTCCATATGCCTCCCCCACTGTGGTAGTCTAGAAGAAGAACAGCTCTGCGAGAATGCGTGTGGACTACCAGACCCTGAACTGCAGAACTATACCTGACCAATACACTATGCAAGCATACAGGACGCTCTTGACTGTCTTAATGGGAGACAGTGGTTCTCTATGCTAGACCTCTGGAGTGGGTATTACCAGAACCCGATAGCCCCCAAAGATAGAGAAAAGACAGCATTCATCTGTCTGTTGGGTTTTTACGAATTTCTGCGCATGCCTCAAGGCATTTCAGAAGCACCCACCACCTTTCAGTGACTGATGGAGCGAGCTGTGGGGGACAATAATCTAATAGAATGCCTTGGCTACCTAAATGATGCTATTGTGTTTGGCCAGACACTTGAGGAACATGAGACCCGTTTGTTCAAGGTTCTAGACTGTTTGGAAGGTTTTGGCTTAAAACTATCTATTGACAAGTGTCAATTCTTCCTGCAATCTGTAAAATATGTCACTCACATTGTGTCATTTGAGGGAATTCAAACAGATCAAAGCAAAGTAGAAGCTTTGACCACCTGGCGACAGCCTAACAATCTTAAAGAACTGCAAAGATTCTTGGGATTCTCCGGCTACTACCATAGGAACATAGAAACATAGACTTTGACGGCAGATAAGGACCACTTGGCCCATCTAGTCTGCCCATTTCCCTACCTACAAGATAGGCCGCAGTCCCTAGTTAACCAACAGCCTATTTCTTCCTACCCCCCACAAGAATTGCCTTATGTCTGTCCCATGCATTCTTGAATTCTCCCACAGTTTTAGACCCCACAACCTCCTCAGGAAGGCTGTTCTATGCATCCACTACCCTCTCTATGAAATAATACTTCCTCACATTGCCCCTGAACCGCCCTCCTTCTATCTTTAAATTGTGTCCCCTTGTTCTTGCAAGTCTCTTTTTCCGAAAGATGCTACCCACTTGGACTTTGTTGATTCCACTGAGGTACTTAAAAGTTTCTATCATGTCCCCCCTCTCCCTTCTTTCCTCAAGGGTAAAGGGAACCACCGGTTCATGAAAGATTATACTAAATACATCCACCCTTTGCCTAATCTAACTTAACAAACTGAAAATACAAGAGGAATGCTGTTAAAGAGGAAGAGAAGGTCTATTTTTGAACCCATGAACTTTTCAGGACAAGATGGACTCAATTGTGTGTTCTACTTATGCAGATCCCACCAAGCCTTATGTGTTACATACTGGTGCCAACTTAAAGGGACTTGGCACTGTACTGTACCAGGAATATGAGGAAGGACTATGCCCAGTGGCATTTACTTGCAGGAGCCTGACACCGTCTGAAAAGAATTACCCTGTACACAATCTTGAGTTCCTTGCACTAAAATGGGCCATTGTAGATCAATTTCATGAGTATCTTTATGGTGCAAAAATCTTGGTAAAAACTGACAACAACCCCCTTACCTATGTTCAGACCTCAGCCAAGTTGGATGCCACTGGGCAGGTATCCCATGACTTTGTTGACCGCGATTGGGCACCTACCAAAAGGGCGGCTGAATCACAGCACCTGTCATCAGGGTGACTAGAAAGGTGGGCAACCGGATGAGGATAGCGAAATAGTGACATCCTGTCACTACATGCCTATGCATGCGGGGAGCAAGCACACTGAGCGTGGGGAGGAGGGGATGGAGGGTTGTGAGGGGTGACACTCGTTGAGCTGCCAAGCTGCTTCTGTGGCGTGGTGGGTGGGTTCAGGGATGTGGCGGGAATAGAGCTGGGTTCGGGTGCAGGCACAGGTACTTTTTGTTGCACCTGACCCCAATTTTTTTTTTCTGTGTTTGCACCCCCTCAACATGCACCCCCCTAGAGTTGAGAATCCTTAAGTAGGGGGATGCAGCCCCAAACATAAAGTAGAAAATCCCAACTCCCCGATGCTGTTTTGCTGTGTACCAGGGAGTACATCACAGAAATATTTTTTTGGCGATGTGCCATAGCCGTTATTACATAGATCCCACTGGGCACTGTTGGCTATCAGCTTTCCACCTATAATTATTCAGTTGAGTATCGACCATGCCTGAATCACACTGACTCTGACATCCTCTCGAGAAGGTCTGACACCAACTCTGAGTGGGTGAGAATGTCCGAACAATCGGTTAAAGCTCTTTGTCAGAAGTTCGATTAAGATGAACACCCATTCTCTGAAACCGTTGATTGCCTGGTGGACTGTCTGGGCCTTCCTGACACCGGCTGTTTCTGGCAGAAGAGAACTGGATGCAGAGCAAGAAACAGAAGTCCAGAACTACAGATTTTTCACTAATTAATCACTTCTGTCTCAGCAGGAGTAGTACCTGTTTGGATTAAGCAAACAGATACTTTATTAGAAGAAGGGGGTCTCATTTAAGTAAAAAAAAAAAAAAATTAACTGAGGAAGGGGGCAGTATCAGCTTAATTTACTGAGAGCAGAGAGTGAATCTGATTGGGGGTGTGGCTTAGCAGCTTAGGTGTACAAAAGCAGCTGTCTCTAATTACAGCTTCTGGCTGTTTCTGGCAGAAGAGAACTGGTTGCAGAGCAAGAAACAGAAGTCCAGAACTACAGATTTTTTACTAATTGCCCTCCTTCTCCCACCCAAAGCCAGTTCTAGTTTTATAGCCACTGAATTTGACTGGCAACGGGAACTTCCTGTTTGGCAGTACAAAGGGAAGGATCACTAAGACACACATTAGTTTCAGCAACCTTGAAGGAACCTAAAAAAATAACTCTTTATCCCCCCTTGCTGCTGGAGGTCTGAATCCAAGCACGGAGGAAGGAGACTACTGAAGACTGCAGGAAGCTCCTGTCCCAGAACAGGAAGGGTGAGAGTTGTAATGGCACATAGGCAGTAGGAAAGTAAGTGTAAAAACACATAGAGGGAGGAGACAATAAGCATACAAAGCAACAGGAGCGGGGACACAAAATAAGTCAAGATTGGAGTGGTGTAGTGCAATGGCTGTGGAGCAGCAGTGTTCCGGGAGACATTCTGGAGGCTGCAAAGTTGCCCTGTTTGCAGGCACCTCTCTGGTCTGAGGGAGGAGGTTGCTCGTCTCCAGGCTGACCTGGCTAGGATTCATGAAACCTCTCACCCCCCCCCCCACAGGGACCACCCGGACCACCACTGTTATCTTAGAGGTTGCCAAGAAAGAGGAGCAGTTGGACCAAGATGAGCTCAGAGAGGGAGAGGGTGGTGGAACAGAGGTGCATCCCTCCAGTTGTAGCTCTCCACAATGCATATGCTGTTCTGGCAAAGAGTAGTTCCTCTATGGAGGCACCGCAGTGGAGACCAAGGAGGATGCTGGGAACCTCCACAAAGGAGACCCAAAGGAGGGTGGCACAAGACCCCACAGGGGAAGAAAACAACTCCTGGTGGGGGACTCAATCATTAGGGGGGTAGACGTGGGTGAGGAAGGGGATAGGAAGGTAAGGTGCCTGCCTGGCACCACGGCTTGGAAGGACAGGAAGCAAATCCTCAGGATCGCGGGAGCAGCTGCATGAGGGAGGTTGCTGGATGTCACTGTCCATCTAGGGACAAATGACCTGGCTGTAGATGGGATCAGAGCAGTGCAAGAGGAGTTTGGGGAGTTGGTGAGGGGCTGTAGAAAAGTAGCATGTATGGTAACCTTCTCGGAGGTGCCGCCTGTCTATGGCAACGATGATGCTAGGGTACTCCACACCATGGGATTCAATGAATGGTTGAAAAACTGGTGTGGAGCTCAGGGTTTTGGCTTCATTGGGGACTGGGTAGCCACCTGGAGGGATGCAGGCTTATACTGGCATGATCGTCTGCCTCTGTCCGGAGGGGGGGGGGATCCAGGATCCTAGGTAACAGGTTTAAATGCTTCATTGGCAAGCATTTAAACTAGCAAAGCGGGGAGGCACTGAAAAGGAGCAGGGAAATCCCAGCCTCCCCCCACAAAGTGCAGTAGTTAGAGAGGTAAATACCAAGGCAGAGAAGTCAGTAGGGAGCAGGACAGGGATAAATGCAGAAAAAGGTGTTCAGGACAGGGATGGGGCTAAAAGGGGTAAGGCCATACAAAATAAATGGAAGGTGATGAGTACCAATGCCCACAGTCTGTGCAACAAGCTCCCTGAACTAGTGGCCTTGATGGAAGAGGGATGTCTGGATATTGTGGCAGTCACTGAAACATAGTACACAGAGAACCATGAATGGGAAGTTAACATACCAGGATACACAGTCTACAGGAGGGACAGGGTGGGTAAAAGAGGAGGAGGAGTAGTAGCTCTCTATGTAAAGGAAGGGATCAAAGCAACAGAACTAAAGAGTAAACAGGGAGCAGATGAGGCACTTTGGGTCACCCTGGAGACAGGAAATGGCACCACAATCTGCATGGGGGTTGTGTACAGACCCCCATCTCGGGAGGAAATGGACAAGGAAATGATAGAAGGCATCCTTAAAATGGCAGAAAAAGGGGAGATATTGTTGATGGGGACCTGAATATGCCAGATGTTAACTGGAGTACCTTTGCTGCAGGCACTTCCAAGAGCAGGGTCATTCTTGATGCCCTACAGGGGGCATGCCTCAGACAGCTAGTGTTGGAACCCACTTGGGAGGGAGCAATCTTAGACCTGGTACTCTCAAATGGGGAAGGAGAAAGGATCTCAGATTTAGAAGTGGGTAGCCATCTGGGAACAAGTGACCACCAAACAGTGTGGTTCACAATAAACACAACCATAGAGTCAAGCCATACAAAACCAAGAGTACTGGACTTTAGGAAGGCTGACTTTGGGAGAATGAAAGAGTGCCTTAGAAAAGCACTAGCAAATGCGCAAGAAGTAGGGATGGAGGAACAATGGGGAATAATCAAAACAGCCATCACAGAGGCAACAAGCCATTGTGTGAAGCAAATCAATAAAACAAAACAAAGAAAAAAACATTATGGTTCTCAAAAGAGGTGGCAGGGACGGTTATGAAGAAAAGGACAGCATTCTGGAAATACTGTATAAGAAGCACAGAAGGAGCAGGACAGAGAACTTTATCGGTTAAAGCAGAAGGAGGCAGGGAAGGTAGTCAGAATAGCAAAGGTACAAACTGAGGAAAAGATAGCCAACTCTGTTAAGAAGGGGGATAAAACCTTTTATACGTACATTAGGGAGTGAAGAAAGACAAAGGGAGGGATACAGAGACTTAATAAAGGGGAAGGAATGTGGGCAGAGGGTGACAGTGAAAAAGCAGGGATACTGAATGAATATTTCTGCTCAGTATTCACAACAGATGAGGAGGGGAAGGTGCCTAAACCAAATAAAGGAGAAACTCTGAATGGGGGGGGGAGGGGGTCGATACCAGTCCATTCACAGAAGAAAGGGTTTTGAAAGAACTCTTGAAACTGAGGGTGGACAAAGCAATGGGGCATGATGGGATTCACCCAAGAATACTAAAAGAACTAAGGGTAGAACTAGTAACACCACTGACTACTCTCTTTAACAAATTATGGGAGGATGGATTGGTACCTAAGGACTGGAGGAGGGCAAATGTGATTCCACTTCACAAAAGTGGGAGCAGGACAGAGGCAGGAAACTACAGACCAGTTAATTTGACTTCAGTGGTAGGGAAAATGATGGAATCACTTCTGAAGGAAAGAATTGTTGAGTACCTAGAGGCCAGTGGGGCACAGGACCCAAGGCAGCATGGTTTCACAGCAGGAAGGTCATGTCAGACGAACCTAATAGATTTCTTTGACTGGCTGACCAAAGTAGTAGACCATGGAGGGGCTGTGGATATGGCCTACCTAGATTTTAGCAAGGCATTCGACACAGTCTCACACAAAAGATGAATATACAGGTTAGCCAGCCTTGGAGTGGGTCCCAAGGTGGTAGCCTCGATAAAAAACTGGCTGGACAACAGGATGCAAAGGGTAATAGTAAACTGAGTCCACAGTGAAGAAAGGAGGGTAATTAGTGGGGTACCGCGGGGTTCGGTACTGGGACCGGTCCTCTTTAATATCTTTATAAGTGACATTGGAGAGCACCTGGAAGGAAAGGTATGCCTCTTTGCAGATGACACAAAGATCTGCAACAAGGTTGATACACAAGGTGGGGTAGAAAGAATGAAAAGGGACTTGGCAAGGTTGGAGGAATGGTCAAAAACATGGCAGCTCAGATTCAATGCAAAGCAGTGCAAGGTAATGCATCTGGGAAAAAAAACCCAGGGGAAGAGTACACAATGAGGGGTGAGTTAATAACAACAACAAAAATCGAAAGAGACCTAGGAGTAATTATATCAGATGACCTAAAGGTGGGCAAGCAATGTGAGAAGGCAGTAAGGAGGGCTGGGGGGATACTGGGATGCATAGGGAGAGGCATCAACAGTAGAAAACAGGAAGTTGTTATCCCTCTCTTCAGACAGTTAATGAGACCCCATCTGGAGTATTGTGTGCAATTCTGGAGACCCCATCTCCGCAAAGACATAGACAGAGTGGAGGATGCTCAGAGGAGGGCAACCAAAATGGTGCAAGGTCTGCACCAGAAGACATACGAGGAGAGACTAAAGCAGCTAAATATGTATACCCTTGAGGAAAGGAGGGAGAGGGGGGATATGATAGAAACATTCAAGTATCTCAAGGGAATTAACAAGGTACAAGAGGGTAGTATCTTTCAGAAGAAGAGATGTGCAAGAACAAGGGGGCACAATTTGAAGATAGAGGGGAGACGGCTCAGAGGTAATGTTAGAAAGTATTTTTTCACAGACAGAGTTGTGGATGCATGGAACAGCCTTCCTGTGGAGGTTGTAGAGTCAGGAACAGTGACAGAATTCATGAATGCATGGGACAGGCATAAGGTAATTCTTGTGGGGGGCAGGAGGAAGTAAGCTGTTGATTAATTAGAATCTGCAGCTTATCCATCAGGTAGGGAAATGAGCAGACTGGGTGGGCCAAGCAGTCCTTATCTGCCGTTAAATTCTATGTTTCTGTGTTTTTCCTGCGGCCTACTGCCATTTTGCAGCACTGGATCTCAGTACTCTGCCTCAACTTACTCCTGACAATATTCAGTGGACCCAATCCCAAGATACTATAATTAAGCCTGTGTTGGACGCCATTCATGCTGGAAAAAATGTGTCCAAACTTTGTTCTCAAGATCCCAGAACTGCTCTGCTGCTCAGAGAGGGGCCCAGGCTAAAGTTGCACAACAAACTGCTCTACAGAGAGACTACAAATAGACAAGGTCAAGTTGCCAAACAACAGCTAGTGTAACCTACAGCATTAAACTTGTGGCTCTACATGCCTTCCATGACCAGATGGGACATTTAGGTTGTGACAGACCTGCTGATCTGGCCTGTGCTCATTTCTACAGGCCAAAGATGGGGGCTGACATCAAGACTCAAATCAAAACTTGCAGCTGCTGCCTGCAGAGGAAAGCTCAGCCCCAGATGGCTGCACCTTTAGTTAACATCTCCACCAGCGCCCCCATGGAACTTGTATGTATTTATTAATTTGCTTTTGTTTACCGGGTGAGCGCACTAGACAACCAAGCGCCTATTTTCAGGCGCGACCCGGGAGGGTTACAATGGTACAAAAACATGAACATCAGGCATATACAGGGTTAGCATACATTAGGTTCAGGCACATATGTAACATATGAATAAGGTAGATAGATTAAGACACATGTAACATACGAATAAGGTACATAGTTTACAATTAGGTCGAGCACATTGATAGAGTCAGCAAAGAGGTACATAGATAACTAGATGAGGTGGCAAGCGGCAGAGTACAGGAATAGGTGACAGGAGTCTTCCGGTGACCCGGCAGAATACCAAGGTACAAAGCAGCAGGATCAGTTAGATCAGGGTACAAAGTGCATCAGGTAGATTAACAGGGAACAACATCAGGATCAGTCAATTCAGGGTAATAGAGCACCAGTCATGGTATGTCAGATGACATGTGTTAGACCAGCTGGGTAAAGTGCAGGCTTTAGCCACGGACTAGACGCCCAGTGGTACATACCAAGTGATAGCAGCTCAGATACAGAGACAAGCTGAGGCTGATTTCAGGAGCCCCATAGGAAGGCTTTGAAGCAGGAATGTGATGGGGAGGTGCGAGGGCAGACTGGCAGTGAGTTCCATAGCTTTGGTGCGAAGGCAGGGTCACCGATTCGGGTGTGGGTTTTTGGAACCAGGAGGACCTGAGAGTCACTGGATCATAGGTGGTAGTTGGGAGCTTCAGGAGTGAGGGACAGGGCAAGCACAGAAGGGGTGGCAGTTTGGATGACGTTGTCAATAAAGTTGCTAAGGACGAAGGTGCGGTGGTACTCCAGTGGGAGTCACTCCAGCCGGGAGTAAAGGTCACATCGATGTGTGAGGCGGGGAGCAGAGTGAGTAAAGTGGCATACATTGTTGTACACTGTGTCCCATTTAGAGAGACATTGGTTTTAGGGACATGAGCAAAGGATACAAGGCCATAGCAGAGCGTAGGTAGGAGGACCCCCCTGGCAAGGACCAGTCGAGCTGCTGGGGTGAGGCACGATTTAGCTCTGTAGGCCAGGTCCAGCTTGCAGTTTGTGGCTTTGCAGGTGTTGCGGATGTGCAGAGTGAGATCCAGCTGTGGATCAAGAGTTACCCTCAAGTGCTTGACCGCTTCTGCGACAAGCAGGGAGGACCCATCAGCTCCTAAGATTTTTAGAGCAGCAGGGCAGGCTTTTAACTTGGCTGAGGAGCCAAATAGCATGACCTGAGTCTTCTTGCGGTTAATGGAAAGCTTGTGGTCCTCAAGCCAGGATTGGATATGGTTAAAGTCACAGTTTAACCAGCTGTTCATGGACTTGGGGTCCCGAGAGCTTGCCAGGATGATGAGGTCATCTGCATACAGGGTGGAGTGCCCAAAGGCAGTGGCTGAGGGTAACTCATTTATAAAGAAGGAAACAAGATGGGTCTGAGCCCTGGGGGACACCACAGGTCACTGGAGCTAGGTCGGACAGGTCCTTGTTAAAGTTGGTATACTGCTGTCTTCCTGAGAGATAGTGTGTGAACCAGGCAAGGCCGGGGGGGGGGGAGGAGAAGGCCAAGGTCCAGAGAGTGGATCGCAGAAGCGAGAGGTCAACCCGGTCAAAGGGTTTGGAGAGATCTATGAAGATGGCTCCAGTTAGTTTGCCTTGATTGGTGGCGGACTGGATAGTACAGGTAACCACTGCAAGGGCAGTGGAAGTGCTGTGTCCTTTTCTGAACCTGTGTTGAGCTGGAGAGAGGAGCTCATAGCTCTGAAGGTAGTGGATGAGCTGGGAGGCAACCAATTTTTCGAGTAACTTGCTGATTACAGACAGGATCGCAATAGGGCGATAAATGTTAAGATTTTTTGGGTCTCCTTGTTTGAGGACAGGGATAACCTTGGCCACCTTCCAAACATCCAGGATGGTGCCAGAGATTAGGGAGGCATTAAAGATGTGAGAGATAGGCCAGGCGAGAAGGGATGCCCCCAAGCAGAGCAGTTTGGGCTCAACACTGTCATGCCCAGCTTCTGTGTAAGGAGAGAGACCCGCAAGGAGCCTCTCGATCTCCAGAACAGTGACTGCTTTTAGGTAGAAGGAAGGACAGCTGGAGGTTGCACTGAGGGAGGGACTGGTGGGCCATGGAGATGGGGGTTTGGAGGCGGGAACAGGCAGGTCAGAGAACTGGAGGTTGAAAGCATTGGCGATAGTGAGGGGGTTATTGCAACCCATCCCTTCAATGAGCAGGTTAGAGACCTGGGTTCTGGCAGACCTACCAACCAAGTGTTTAATGTTTTGCCAGTGGGTCTTTGGGTTTTGGGCTGTGGATAGCAGGGCAGACTGGCAGAAATCACTCTTGGCAGAAAGGATGGCTCTTTTACAAGAGTTTCTCAACCGACAATAGTCGAGGAGGTTGGCACGGGAGTTGGAGGACTTCAATCTTGCCCAACAGTTGTCTCTTTGCTTCTTGAGGGATAGTAGACCCCCATGGAGCCACATGGTGACACCGACCCTCACCCTTCTTTTAGTGAGTGGGGCGTGTTTATTTTTCAGAGGCACAAAGACAGCAAGGTTGTTGTCGAGGGCCACTGAGGGATCACTCGAGGCAGTGACCTGGGACCAGTCTGCAAGACGTAGGTCAGCACGGTAGTTTTCAATGTCAAAATTGGAATAGTCCCGCATCTGGATCACTGTGCTAGGTATTTTAGGAGAGACCCCATACACAACAGGTAGGAGAGTGGTCCGAGATGGCATCACAGAGTTTCAGTTTCAGGGAGTTTCGGTTTCATGGAATTACTGTGGAGCAGAGCTTTTTGCCTGGGACCCTCCGTGTTAAGTAGAGGCCTGCCTTCAGCTAAGGTTTGTGTAGGAGTTATGAATAGGTTTAGATATCAGTTTCTCTTTGAGCTTAGTAAGGTAAGTACTTTTTTTATGTTAGGTTGAAGCAGTCCTTAGTGTTTTCCTTTCAGACTTCTGTTATTTAAAACCATTTGTTTATTTTTCCTGTAAAATTGTTTTTCTCTCATTTATACTGTTGATATCCTGGAGTTGCATCCTGACTCTTAAAGTAAAATATTTTTATTTACATAGCAGCCAAGACTGTGTCTTAATTGTAAGGTATTTGATATATTTTCTCTGTGTAACCCCCCCTACAAATGGGGGTTCCCGAAAAGTCTTCCTTGAGCTTGCCTAAATGCTCACTGCAAGGCTGGTGTCCTGCGTTTTAACAGTTTAAATGTGATTGCCAGAGAGTGCCTGTATAGCCTCTGTGTGCTCTCTTTAAGAGCTGCCTGGATTGCAGTCATAATTAATCTAAGAGGGAGCTCTGTTAGAAGATGTACTTGTTTGCTGATCATTTGTTAGAGAAGTAATAATATTGCAGTTTGTTCTAACCTGCCTTCTTTGCTGCATGGACAGTTCTGTTTGTTTCCGTCATCTCGGTCCTGGACTGCAGAATGGGCCAATCAGTATGTAACCCCTAGATGGCGCTATCCCAGGGGCTACTACCCCTGCCTGATTTGCCACTAACAGGTTGAGGGGCCTGGATCCAATGGCGGGTGCCTCCACCCAGAGGTCAGGGTTTGCAATAGTTAAACTAACTTGGTCACAGCCCTCTGGGACACTGCAACCCCCCTTTCTTCCCACTAGTGGCCCACACAATATATCAGAATTACCTTCACAGTATACACTTACCCCCAGGTCTGGTTCCGCACTGGGACCTCCTGTGAAATGAGATACAGTGCAACAATCACAGTACAGTACTTTAACATAGACAAATACCTCAGGCAGTATAACTTTGCTGAAACAAGCAGCTCTGATTTATTTAGGGGCTATAACAAGGACAGGGGGAAATCAGGTTAATTAGCTTATCACTCTAATAATCTACCTATGGCTCTGTGCACAGGCCTATCCCTATCAGTTACTGTCCCTGGGTACCCAAGCCCTAGTGGCCAGTCCAAACCGTGGCAGCTGGTAGGGGCCCTTTCACACAGAGAAAAGGAGAATTAAACAGTCAGCAGTACAGTAATTCCATTTGGATTTAATGTGGCAATTCAACAGGGAGCGACCCTGTATTAGTACTCACGACCTCCAAATAAGATAGGGTCCTTCAATGTCAGCAGGGCTCACTTGAGGTACACAAACCTCTTCACACATCCATATAAAAGAAAGCACTATACCAGGCAGGCTGCATCTGTATCCCGATCGCAATTACTGCACAATACCCGGAGAACACAGCAGATTCAGTTCCTGACAGACAGAGTGCAATTTTCAGCAATTCCTCCAGTCTTCTACAGGGTGAGCCTGGTTTCTACTCTCAGAGATCCTTTGATTCTTTTCACAGGACGGATTCAGTCCTAACAAGCTGTTACACAAGCTGCAGACCGGAACTCTGGGCCTTACACACGTTTTTGACTAAAACTGCACACTGAAAAAGCACAGGGCTCCTTCCTTCTTCACTGCCAAAGCTCAACTGAAACTCCAACCGACAAAACCGGGCACTTCCTTTGAGTTCCTCCCAGTTCTTGACTGGATTGGCTGTCACCACAATAGACTGCTGCTGTTGGTCCAAAAGGCACTGAAGTCTAAACTACATCTCCCAGAGTCACTGCCCATACAATCCTCTTGTGGCTGGCTCAGATTATGAGTCCAAGTTCTGATTCGCCAAGGCACCATTTTAGAGCTAGCTTACCCACACTGATTGGTCCAGTTCAGCAGTTCAAAACTAGAATGGGGAACTAGCAGACACAGTTCTGACTGCAAAGAAAGCAGGTTAGACAAACTGTAATTTCATTATTACTCTAAATAATTTCTGGCAAACAGTTACATCTTTCAGATAGGTTCCTTTGCACTCCTAGTGACTGCAAAAATTAAGTGAATTGGCAGCAGCTCGAGTGGTACTCAGAAGCACACAGTCCCCCATACAAACTAATTATGTCTGCAAGCAGACAGCTCTTAAAGAGACAGTACCAGAGGCTCTAAAAACACTCACTGATAAATGGCTTAAATGCCAAACACCATTCAGGCTTGGAGCATTCAAGCAAGCTCCTGGAAGTCTTTTGGGAACCCCTATTTGCAGGGGGTTACAAGTACATTTGGGACTCTAAAATGGAGCCTGCCTACACGGGCTTAGTGGGGCCAAAACTTGTAGGAAATGTAGTTCTGGCTTTTGGCGCCTAAAATAACCTGGAGGGGGAGCCCTTGTTGTGACTGACAGACAGATCAGCCTACCGAACCTTTTGGATCTTGGGGAAAGTCCCACACTGCTTGCAGTTTCACTTAAATCTGAGTAGGGAAGTGAAGAAGTAACAGCTCAAGATAGTTCAAGCAGCAATCCATAGAGGATTTGAGCGGGATAACTGTGGAAAGGAATGAGTTTGGCCTGCCTGCTGTTCCTGAGAGGGAACTTGTGTTTTTTTTTTTCGGACTGAATCTGAACTTGGAGAGCAAATTAAGCCACTGAATTATGACCAGGCTTTAACCTGAAGAAGATCAAAGATTTGCTGAATGCAATCAGCCTGTCAGGACTTCCAGCTACCTCTGAACTCCCAGATTGTGCAGAGACTCTGTAATTGCGATCGGAGAGCCATTTGCCTGGTACAGTGGAATTTCCTTACATGTGAATGTGCTGTGTGCTAATAGTGGGTCGTGATTTGGTTCCCCACTGTGTGTCTGAACTGTGTTTTGCTCGCTTGAGGCTGTATCCAGCTCCACAGACTGAATCCTTATCCATTTCCGTTTGCATGGGCCCTGTGACACTGGTCCAGTTATGCAGAGAAAGTCATCGATGAGAGATCGGCCTGGGGGTCAGCCCCCTGCTCAACGCCTTGAACAGGAATGACACCTCGGTGATTCATGTGGGCCCTGCTTCTCTGGGCACTCCAGCTCACCAGTCTGCAGTCTCCATTTCGTCCTGCCTGTGTCCAGCATTGGGTATCGTGAGTAAACGTCAGGGTAGCTCCCTGCAACAACAGCTAAATCTAAAAGTGTTATCATCTGATTGTCTTGTTGCCTTTTCTTTCACGAACTGAGCCCTCCAGATCCAGATTACAAATAGTGTGTGTTGCGCATGTTGCTTTCTTCCATCACAGGGCCCCAACCAGCTGCAATGTTCCTGGCTAGCCCACTGTTTTCCTACCTGGGTACCCAGAGTTTGTGACTGTGTAGGGACTCTGAACTGCATGCATAACTGTCTGATTTAATTTAGCTTTTAAGCAAATCAACCTGATTACCTCCCTCCCTTGCTCAAGTTCCCTGAATAAATCAGATTTAACTTTGTTTGCATTTAACCTGACTGTGGTTCCAGTTTGTGCCAAGAGTATTGTACTGTTGTTATTTGCTGTGCTTAATCTTGTTTTACAGGGGTCCCTGGGGTCAAGCTAGAGGAACCAGCCCTGTTGGTAAGTGCAAACAGTGTGGGTAATTGCCTGGTGAATAAGGGTCCTTGTGAAAGTGATTATTGTGTACTGTTCAGGCCACTAGAAGGAGAAAAGGGGGGTTACAGTGTCCCGGAGGGCAGTGCCCAGGTCAGCTTGACCACTACCAACCCTGACCTCCGGGTGGAGGCACCCGTATCAGAACCTAGGCCCCTTAACCTGCAACTAGCCAAGCAGGCAGAGGTAGTAACCCTTGAGATAGCGCCACCTAGGGGTTACATCTGGCTAAGGGAAACTTTTGGCATCTGTCATCAGAACAGCATACTACCAAAGTTAACCTGTGGTGATCTTCCTCGCCTTGTGCAAGAAGAAGTAAAATCCTGGGAAAGCAGGCTGGTGGCAGCTGAGAAACAAGGAAACCAATGACTCTCTAACAGCAGTTACAGCCAAAAGGGAGAGGTTCGACACACCAAGGTTTTTTTTTCCATACATACTTTTATGCCTCCTTTGGTGCTGGCAGGAGGCTCCAGCCCCTCCCTCAGAGGGGACTTGTCTCTCCAGCGAGGCTTTCCCCACACCCACACCAACCGGTCATCCTCCATGGGTTGCCCCCCCATGACAAGGTCGGTGGCGAGAGGTGCCGGCCTCCCCCAACCCAGGAGGCCAACATCTCGATTGCCAGTAGGAGGCTTGAGCGTAGCCCGCCATCATTGAGCCTGCCAGCTCTGAACCTTTTTCCATTTCTTCCCCAGACCCACACAAGTGCAATGGGTGGGATAGCTGTCTCCTCCTCCGCAGAGGCAGTCTTATGCCCTGTGTGTGGGTCCACCCTTTCTAGCATCACGCTTATGCTGACCCCCAGCCTCCACTGGGTGTCAGTGTACAGCGTGATGCTAAGTTTTCCCACCCCTGAGGAAGGAGAGCTGTCAGTTGATGCTCAATCCTTCCTCACCCCGGCCGACCCGAGTCTGTTCCCAAACCCAGGTCGCTGATGTAGCATGAGGTAATGCGTCCACTACCTCAGCCCTCTGTGCCACTGGGCCAGCCTTTGTCACACCAAAGTTGATCTTGTTGCCATCACTGAGACATGGGCCATGGAGTACCACAAATGGGACCTCTCTGTACCAGACTATGCACTCTACAGCAAAGACAGGAAGGGAGCCAAGGTGGGGAAACACTCTATGTTTGTGAAGGCATTGAGGCCACAGTCAATAAAACAGCAGTAACAAGGATGTTGAATCCTTGTGGGTTCACCCAAATTCGACATCTGGCAAGAAGTTTCACTTGAGGGTGACATACAGATATCCAGCTCAGGTTGAAGAGAGGGACAGGGAGCTTGTGAATGAAATCAAAAGAATTTCAGGAAAGGGAGCAACAGTGGTTATTGGAAATCTGAAGTTACCTGGTGTAGACTGGGATGTTTCAGTGGCAAAATCTTCTAAAAGTCAAACCATCCTGGACTCCCTCCAGGATAGCCTGCTTACCCAGTTGGCAAAAGATCCAACCTGACAGGAGGCAAACCCAGATGCAATTTTCACTAACTCAGAGGAAATAGGGGCAGTAAGGGTCAGGGAACCACTAGCCAACAGTGATCATAACTCCGTATGGTTTCAGATTTCTCTTGGGGATGAAAAGCCTCAGTCTCAAACGGAGGCCCTGTGCTTTAAGCAGGATTTCTTTTTTTTTTTAGTTGTTTAACTAGGTGTAGTATACTAATCTGAAAGCTTTTTTTTACAGGTGCAGCCTGGGAGCACAGGGAAGTTAAGTGACTTGCTCATGGTCACACAGTATGTAAGTGGAAACTGTGGGATTCAAATCCAGGTCTGGTCTGCTGGATGTCACCAAATTTGCAGCTCAGAGCCTTAAACCACTACACTGTACTGCCTCCCAATTTTGAAAGATTAAGACAGTTAGTGGCAAACTGTCAAATATCAGAGAAAGAACTGAGATAGAAGACATCTGGGGGGTTAATAAAGGAATCAGTCCTGGTGGCAACAAAACTCTGCATCATAACTGTGAAGAAGTGAAATAGGCACAAAAACCCATTTGGTTCACAGCCCAGGTTCAAAAAGCAATTAGGACAAAAAGTGAGGCCTTCCTCAGGTTCACAAAGTATCACGGGGTAGGCGAATGGGAAAAAAGAGTTTTGGATTGCAGCAGGGATAAAATCAAGGGAAAACTATTTTTGATACATTCAAGAAAAAAGAAAAAAGGGGCGGTATCACAAAATTGTTAGATGGTGATAATGATTGAAGAAGATGAACAAAAGGCTACTGTCCTAAATGACTTTTTCTGCTTGGTATTCACCATACAGAATACCAGTCCAATGCCAGAAAGTGGAGTTAAGGTGGCTGATAGAGGGATCAAAATAATGGAAACTCTGACATTCACCTAAGATAGAGTCAAGGAGGGGTTGGCAGCACTTAAACCGAACAAAGCACTAGGCCCGATTGAATGCTCTTCCACTTGATATAATTTTAAAGCAGCAGTACTATGAAATCGGGAAGTGAGCTATCAGAATTCTATTTTTCAGCTGTAAGCATGTGGCCAAAGTTTCAGTTTCCATACCTGTAAATGTTTTTTTCAGTCATCTTTAGTTTCTTAGATACTTGCAATTTATTTGAATTGTTGTAGCGCTACAACAAATATGGTGGCTGACTAATTTTCAGCTGCGCTTTTTCTACAGGTCACATCACGTCTTTTGACAACAGCAGAGGGAACCTCTGCTGACCATTCCCGATGTTCCTGCAAGTCATTCACATGTGCAGTTGGCAGCAGAGGGGGTTCCAGTGCAACATGCTTAGTGGCAGAAATGTAAACAAAAGCAGAGAATAACTGAGCAAATTACTCGGCGATAGTACAATGCCGGCGAGAAAGAGTACCAGGTATATGATTAGCAGGGCACAGGGAATAAACTGTCAAAAAAACACAATTTTTTTTTCATAGCAATTGCTTTAAATAATAAATAAAGCAACATTTAAGTGCAATTTAAAATGTTGGCTCATGAAAAAAAGGATATGCTTTTTAGGTGTACTGGTTAGGAGCAATTATGGGCATTTGCCTTTCACTCCGGAAACACTCCTTACTGTGATCCTTACTGCGATCCTTAGTATGATCCTTACTGCGATCCTTAGTATGATCCTTACTGCGATCCTTAGTATGATCCTTACTGTGATCCTTACTGCGATCCTTAGTATGATCCTTACCGTGATCCTTACTGCGATCCTTACTGTGATCCTTACTGCGATCCTTAGTATGATCCTTACTGTGATCCTTACTGTGATCCTTAGTATGATCCTTACCGTGATCCTTACTGCGATCCTTAGTATGATCCTTACTGTGATCCTTACTGTGATCCTTAGTATGCTGCACCTGAGAGTGCTAAGGGAATTGGCAGTGGAATTGGCTGCGGCCCCTTGGCACACTTGTTCCACAGTCCACTGTGGACAAGTGTGGTTCCAGGAGATTGAAGAAGGGAGGATGTAGTGCCACTCCACAAAGGAGGGGGTAAAGAGGAGGTGGGGAATTACAGACCGGTTAGTCTCACTTCTGTTGTGGGAAAACTGGTAGAGACCTTAATCAAACAAGACTTCATGCAATATCTAGAGGAAAACAGTTCCCAGACAATAAGCAACATGGGTTCATGGCTGGGAGGTCATGTCGGATGAATCTCATTACATTTTTTGATTGGGTAATGAAGGAATAGTACAGGGGACGTGGAGTGGACCTCCTCTACAGTACTTTGATTTCTGCAAGGTATTTGACTCAGTGCCGCACAAACGCCTGTTAAAGAAGTTAGAGGATCTTGGTACTGCAAAGAACGTAGTCAGGTGGGTGGGAAACTGGCTCAAGGACAGGAAACAAAGGCTTGTGATCAACGAGGTGAGATCAAGCAAAGTTGAGGTCACAAGTGGAGTACCTCAGGGATCAGTGTTGGGCCCGGTACTCTTCAACATGTTCACTGGTGACATCAGTGAAGGAATCCAGGGCAAGCTTGCCCTGTTTGCAGATGATACCAAGGCCGGGGGAAGGGTGGACAGACAGGAAGGGGTTTGAGACCTGCAAAAGGACCTACAAAATTGGAAAGATGGTCTAATGTGTGGCATCTTAAGTTCATTGCGAAAAAGTGTAAAGGGATGCACCTGGAAAAGGAAACCGTAGAATGGCATATTGGCTTAATGGGGTTAGGCTGAGCACCTCCCAGGAAGAGAGGGACCTAGGGGTCATCATTACCAACACCATGAAACAAGCTGGCCAATGCAATAAAGCATATAGCAAGACAAACAGAATGAAAGATCGATAGCAGAAATAAGTAGGTGGTCATCCTCTATAGATCTCTGGTAAGACCGTACCTGAAGTACTGTGGTCAGTTTTGGAGCTCCCACCTTAAGAATGATAGGGATATGCTGGAGACCATTCAGAGGAGGTCAATGAAGATGATCTAAGGCCTGCAGGGACTCACCTATGAGGATATGACTATGTACTCACTGGAGGCATGGAGAGAGAGGGGGGACATGATTGAAACGTTCAAGTTCCTGAAAGGCCTAAATAAAGTGCCACACACAGAAAAACTTTTCAATAGGATCTCCAGCTCAACGATAAGAGGACATGACTGGAAATTGACGGGGGGGGGGTTCAGTAGGGAACTAAAGAAGCACTACTTTACCAAAAGGGTGGTGGAATCTTGGAACGGTCTGCCTGTCAAGGTGATGGGAGCACAGACTGTGACAAGTTTCAAGAATGGGTGGGACAGAGCTAGAGCTTGAGTATGGGACACTACGACAGGTAAAAAATGAACATAGCTGGGAGTGGGGGTTACCCCCAGGATCATCAATAGGTCCTGGGTATATCATGTGGGCAGACTCAATGGACCCTTGGTCTCCTTCTGCCTTCATTTCTGTTTCAATGTTTCTGTATTTGTATTGCCATGGTTAGTAAAACCTGGCTGTAAGTATTGTGAAGCAAGTATAGGCAGAGTTGTTCCGTCACTAGAGTTTGTAAGTTATTTCTGTCCTCTGCAGATTAAACTGAGGTTTTCCACTCAACATATGCTACAGAGAAACATGAACATGATCTGTATTCTACAGAGTCAGCAACAGAGGACTGCCCTGAGGCGTACGATCTGCACCAGTCATACTGCAAGTGGTTGCCCACATGAGAGTGCTCTGCCCAGTGTAGAATTCCATCAGGCAAATTCCAGCAGGGAAAGGTATGGCAGAATTGTGTGCTGAATTACACAGAATCCTGTTAAGTGAACCATGATTTGCTTTTCTAAAGTAAACTGCAGGTTTTAAATGTGAGCCACATATTTAAGCTAAATCGCAAAAACATGTTCTGTGAACAACTAGAACTACTGAATTTTTTTATGTGGAATTTTGTATCAGCTGGAGAAATTATGTGGGGTTTTTTTGTAATGTTTCACAGTGAAAAATACCTATTCCTCAATTTCTGGGAGTCTGCAGAACTGTGGGAGAGGCCAGATTTTGCAGTTCCACACAGCACAAACCTAGAAGTAACCAGAGGAACAGCGGTGTTGCTGTCGGTGACTGAGTGTTGTTGGAAGGTAAAATGTTTACAGCATCTGAGATACATGATCTGAGTCATGTCAAAAACTGTCCTATGTTTGTCTGTTCAGTTCTCAGAGGACAATGAATGCATTGCTCTCAGTGTAAGCTCAACTACAGTCCTGACAAACTGGTTTATACCTCCCTCTCAGAATTGTGGGTGGGCGAAGTCTTCGCTTTGTAAAGAACTCCACATAGCTTTCAAACTTTCCATACAGTGAAATGACTGACACCTTGGGTAATACTGTGCCTGGCAAAGACTACATGTAGTGGCACATCATGGGCAAAGGCGTCACTGTTTGTAGTTCATGCGTGTCTTTACCTGGTCAGGTAAACACTTTGCCAAGAGAAGATTACACATAGTGCTGGTTTCATTTGTTTTATTTAAAGCAGCAGTGCAATGACAAATGTTATTCCAAAAAGCTAGTTTTAGCTACAGTTAATAAAAAATATAAGCATACCTGTGAAATTCACATTTCTAGATACCTCCTATGCTGTGTACCATAAGCATTTTTTTTATTTTCTCAGCCCTATCCCTTACCAGGTCTACTATGGTATTTCTAAGACAAATCATGCAGCTGTCTTTTTTTCTTGGAAAAAAATACTTAAATTAAAACATTTATAAAACACTTAAAATCTGATGGATCAAAACAATTTTGCCACCAAATAAAACTGGAAGATGCCTGAAATCTTTTATAGTGAAAAAAGGTGGGGGTCACATTTTTGGCTCAATTATGCTGTGCTTCTGGTTTAAAGCACACAGAAAGAATACCCCCATCCATGTACATCAGTTGTTCTGTCCCCTCCACACCTTAGTACAAATAGGTACCCAGTACCCCACAGCCCTCTCACTCTCATAGCACCCACCTCCTCCCCCCAGTCCTAGTGAAGGTTTCATTATGATTATTATTATTATTATTATAAAATAACCCTTCTCCAATCCAACTCAGTTTCCCACCACCCTGGACCCCCCCAGCCATCTGACTCAGTCAAATATATGCTGAATACCTCCACCACCTTCTAGTTCTTCATCACACTAATCCCCCAGGGGAAGGGTTATCTTTTTTATAATCATTATTATGAAGACACTGCTGAGATTGGGGGTAGGAAGGGGGTGGATGTTATAAGGGTGGGGATGGGGGTTCCTATTTTATACTTAGCTGTGCTGGATTTTGGGAAACAGGTCTATTTAGGTAGGGAATTTTTTTTGTTTAAATTAATTGGAAAAAAACAACAACTTTGCAGTGCAAAGCCAGAGTGATATCAGGGAACTTCCACCTACTATGCGTACTTTGCTGGGGTAATAAAAATGTGCTGCATTATTACGCATCATTACCTTAGAGGTTTTAACCTCCACAAACAAGCTACGGACCAGAATCCTGCAAGACCAGATCCAATACATTACAGTGCTGACACTAACAAGAGGACTAACATGCTCATCGCTGACAGGGGGGTGACTGAGCAAAGTTAGAGAAAAGAAGGACAAGATTCAGATGGAGCAAAGTAACAAGAGAGAATGGGTACACAACAAATATATTTGATAGAATGGGACATATTTCATTCAGTCATTCATTCTTTCATTCACTTATTCATTCATGCATTTTTTTTCATTCATTTACCTGTTTTGCCACACTATATCTTTTTGTGCAGGTCACGTTATATTAGATTTCGCACTGTACACCCTGGGCTAGATATTCAAAGGGGTTGCGCCTGGCACAACTGAGTTGTGCCAGCACAACCCCAGAATTGCACCCCGGGGCAATATTCAAAAGTGGGAATTGCGCAGCGCAATTCCCAATGCGCTGGGGTGCAAAGATAATGTATGCGGCACATCTCCAGGGGGCGTGCCCATGCATAAGCGGCACATCCTGATATTCAGCCTGGGATGTGCGGCGCATCTGCTGGCACAATCCTGAGATGTGCCACATACCTGAGCCCAAAGGTGAGCCCATAAAAAAGGCTCTAGTGCAGTCCCCCCACTGGTGGGTCGCTGTATTGCACTGCACAAGACAGCAGCTCCCAGCCATGGGTTGCGACCCCCCCAACACCGTGAACAAGCACACACAATAGTCCCTGGTGGTCCAGTGGAACCCCCCTCCCCTCCCGTAGCGCCGTCACCATGTACGAAATTATGCCCATGTCTCTGGTAGTCTAGTGGTACCCCCCCCCGACACCCTGATCACCAAAAATAAAATAAATTCACATCCCTGGTAGTCCAGTGGTACCCCACTCCCCTCTAGAAACCCCAATCACTGTCAAAACATTAAAATACCTTACCCTGCTGGTCCAGTGGTTCTGGCCACCCCACCCACACAGGACCTCCAGCCCCCAGCACCCCGGTCATCGGCGGGCAGTATACTAAGTTGTAAGTATTACAGTATGCACTGCAGGCCCATTGGTCCACAGTATGGATCAATGGGCTTACAACAACTGATAGCACGTGTCATTTGGTGGGCAGCCATGGTGGTATGCGGTGGGTATCCTGCTCACCGATAACCGGGGGGGGGGTGCTGTAAGATATTTTTATGGGCAATCTTTTTTGAAGTGCACTTTTCATTCCTTTCTTACTGTTTTACCTACACTCCCCTTTGCAACCCCAATCATATAACCATATAATCATATAACAAAAATAGAAATATTCAATATAAATGTGGCACAAATTCAGTTCAATCATGGGGTGCTATTTACTGGTGCTGGGGACAAAACAATGTCTTGACCTTTTTCCCTTATAAGATCCTTGACAAGAATGTCAGAAAACAGTGAAAGTGCATGTGAGTAGGGACAGGAGTTTGAAAGGGCACTGAAGAGATTAAATTGGAGGAGAGCTGTATTTCAAATGGGTACTTAATGCTTGAAGGGCTTAAAGGTGACAGAAAACAATGTGAACTATTTGTCCATTCAATTAATTTTTTTTTTCAGTTTTCTAATATGCTTCTGTTTTTGTTCTTTCTTTCAGAAAAAGGAATTGTATTTATTTAACAGGTCATGCCTTGTATTTGGACTCTTCCCCATCAGCAGTAGGATGTCAGTCTACACTGTTCCACAGTGTTAATTGGGGAGGCAGTATAGCCTAATGGTTAGAGCACAGGGCTGTGACCCTTGGAGACATAGTTGACTTGGGTTTGAGTCCCATAACCTCCGCTTGCTTACTGCATGACCCTGAGCAAGTCAGTTATCCTGCCTGTTTTGAATTCTCTCCCAGCGAGCACCTGGAAATGAGCCTCAGCTAACTGAGCCTTCTTTAGCCAAAACATCTCACTAAATAAAATTAACCAGTTTAGGACAGTGGCAACTCACACAGCAAACAACGGAGCACAGCACTGCAACCAGTAACAAGTGTGAATCAACAGCACACACAGTCTTACTTGTGTAACTCACCCCTCCCCGACGTCTAGGGGTATGCTGATGGTACCTGTCTGTGGGGAGGGGGGAAACAGCAGAAACACTGAAACTGGCTGTGTTTATCTGTTCTTCTGGAGTGGGGTGCCACATGACTTCCTGGGGTGCTGGGCTAGGAAGCAATGTGAGTTAGCTACGCTCTCAAACATTTTGAAATAACTAAAACCAAACTTCAATCAAAAAACCTTGAGATCCCATTTTGTGACAAACTAAATAATTCCATGGAGCCAATAAGAAAGTTGATGATTGTTCAATTACAAAACATGCTTTCAACAGACCACGGGGGTCACATTATACCAGAGTCCAAAATTTAAATGTTTTTGAGCTGGTAGTATAGTGTCCATAAACACGGGGTATTAATCATATGACCCCTAAAACATCCAGGCAGCATAGTCACAAAGGCAGCTTCATCCTCTCCACTGGCTACACTATCTCACGACAACCAGCAGTCCTCAGGCCTCTGTATCCCATGGGGTTCACTGACATCGCACACTGGGGCCATCGACCCTCCCAAAAATATCATCTTCAATGGCACAACTCCTGGGCAACTGCTCCTCTGAACTACATCAGCACATCCCCACTAATCTCTCTGCTTGCAGTCTCTCCTATTGATCAGTCCTCGAACCCCTGACCCTATATACTCCCTTCAGGCTTGGGGTCCCCTCTGATCCCATCACCACTCATCTCGATACTCTTGGGGCTCTCTTGGACTCTGCCTCACACAGACGTGAAGTTCCCTCATGCTCTCTCCCTTCTCTGCATTGGCTTTCCGACTCAGGCTCGGGTCTGACATTCAGCTGCTCTTTCCATGCCATGGATGGGCATGGACTGGCCTGGTGGCACTGAGGTTTGAGGCACTGGATGCCATACCTCATGCCACACCAGCGACCTGGGTTCAGGAATGGACTCAGGTCATTCGGGGGGTCGGCTGGGGAGGTAAGGATTAAGCATCCGGAGGACTGCTGTCCTTCCTCAGGGTGGGGGGTTTGTGCTGCATGCGTCAGCACAACAAGAGGGGTTCAGCCCATGCCCAGGGTGCTTGGCTGTCTCTGCGGAGGTGGAGACAGCTGCTGCGCCCATTGCATGGGCGAGGGCACAGGGGAGATAACAGAGGAAAATATCGGCACCTGGCAGGACCTATTATGGCCCTGGTGGGCAGGGAGGAGGTACCTCCGCTGGGGGATCGTAGCCCTGCCACGCTCGCGGTGGTGGTTCAAAAATGTTGTGATAAAAAAATGGATGGGCATGGGAAGAAGACCTCCTTACCAACGGGAAACTCAGGAGCGGGATGTTTCTTCCACTCTCTCTCTGATCTTCTCTATCAGCCCCTCCAGCAGGCAAAACCCTGCTCCTCCAGAGCCCATCAAAACCTAACACACACCTTCTCACCTGCATGCTACCACACCAACTCCAAGGCCCACTACCCAGGGTTCTCCCAAGCACCGCAGTCCCATGGAGACCAAACTATTAACCCATAAGGGCCTGGGCTGTGCAAATTCACCTAATTTCCTACCAGTGTACATCCCAGTACGCTATATAGATGCTCCAAGCCCCGGGGGGGGTTACAACTCTCCTCCCTTTAAAAGTTCAATGCCCTTGACAAGTTCCCGAGTGCCACCAGCTACCCCTCCAGGGTCCAGACAGAAAGGGTATATGTGCACTTCCCCACTGCCAAACCCCAAAAAGGCTCAGGCTGCCTTGCCACGAAGGTGGACTAACTAAATTAATCAAAATTGGGGTCCCTTGAGCGTGACTCTTTATAAATCGCTTGAGATCAAACCTGGCCACTCACCCTCCTGGACACTCAGGGCAGACTGTGTAAATACCCCTGGGGCTGCGTTCCTGGCCTAACATTAATCTAAACTAAAAGTCTTGCCTTAACTGCTGCTGCCTACCTAAACATGAACACTTTCCCCAGCACTGCGTCCTCCAATATCATTTCACAGCATGATGTGGTTACAACAAATATTTAAAAGACCATATTACTGATAACAGCCCAACGGAGCTGATATCCTAAGGCAACAGTGATTCTTATTCAATGCAACAACAGTTTTTCTGTAAAGTACAGTAAACTTTCAAGATTTGATAATCATAATGTGTCACTTGTAAGTGCAATTTTCCTGATTGGCTAAACAGAGTAAGTCATAACAACAACAAATAGCCCTCATGACCCACCTACTATAGCCCCCATTGCATAAATGTCTCATTGGCTGTTAAGTCCCAAGGTGGCCAGAGAAAACAGTCTAAACAAGTCCCAAATCACAATCCACAATGGGAAAGAAAGGAAATAAAAAGGGTTAATCTCATCCATTTTATAATCCTCAGATGGGGATTTAATATTCAGCTGCTCTACAGGGCTTCTGGACATCACAGCTCATCTCACCTGGTGAAACAGTAGTGAGGACTGGGCATGGTGCATGGACAGCCATAAGAGTCTCTTGTCTCCACACAGTACTGGGCACCTCCTCCTTCCAAATCTTGCAGCATAGTATAATGTTTGATAAGTGTCATTCTCTCATAGGCACTCCTCTCACAAATCCTCTTGGCAACTCGCTGAGCCTCCTGTAGTGACACAGTGGGACTATTTCGATGCAGGCCATGCTTGTGGTAGATCTTCCTAAGGATAGTTCTGTATGCTTTTAACCTATCACATCCCATGCCTGTATGGGCAAATAAAGGTACTCATACCATGGGTAGTCCCGACAAATATGCCTGCAGATAATGTGCTTTGCTTGAGACCACTCTGGCAAGCTTTGCATGGTTGTTCTAGCAGTCTGGCCCAGTGGAAGCTATGTGCCTTCTTGGTACTCCCATTCACGTTGTTCCTTCTCCCTTATCCAATGGATGGACTAAATAGGGCCGGGCAGAGCTATACATGGTGCTAACAAACTGCTTTCAGGTGACAGCAGCACTGAGGCATAGTCCACTGAGGAATCGGTCATCAAATCCACTTCCCAAATGTCCACCACCATGAGGTGTTGACTGGCCTTGTTGACCTCCCACTTTCTGCTCACTGGGGGGCCTCACCTCAGGCTGCTCCACTGGGGACTTGGTCTGCAGACTCTAATGTGGTGGCATGCTAGCTAGTAACATCTGTACAGGTGGCTCAGAACTTGCAGGTAAAGAGGCCTTTGCTGCCTCAATCGTCTCTGACCGCTCTGCTTCACAGGCTTGATGGGGCACACCAAAGTCCTCAGGAATCACAAGCAGTGTCAATGACTCCAGCTGACAGGCTGTAGATCTGCAGGCCTGAACTTGCTCCAGTATTGTCAGGGGCAATGCACTCACTGGTGGGGCAATCTCTGGTGACTTGCTAGAGGTGGCACCTTCAGATCCCTCCGTGGGGCCAAAGTGTGTAATCATATCCTCCCTTCCCTCAGACTTCAGGGAGGCAGCTGATAGATTTGTCCATCCATAGGGTTGCAAAAGGGACCAATATCCTTGACCCCTTAATCCGCCAGCTTGACACCAATTGCATATCAGGAGAGGCTTACTTCAGAGCCCTCATACTGCACAGGGCACACTCCTTGGCAATCATCGACTTGGCCACCATCTCCCCACATCCGTTGGAACATTTGTGCTGGCACAGCAACATCAGATGTGGAGGATGCTTGTGCCATCCTGGCCAAGAATGATATCTAAAGCAGTCCAAAGCACAAAATAAACATGGTGGGAACAGAATGTAGCTGCTGACATGAGTGCTCTTGATGATCCACACCACAACAACACAGTCAAGGGGTGTCAGGCAACAGCAGCTCTAACTTGACGAGCTTAGACAGTCCAGTCCTCATATTGGGTCCCAGTCCATCTGTGTAGTTCTCACATGGATGGTACACATACCCCTCTTTGACCATCCCTCCAGGTGCAATGGCTGGTAAGGCGCGAATTTCTGTAATTCTACAGTGCCATATTTAATACCCAAGTCATGCCTAAAGTGCCCAATAGTCCATGGCTTCAAAGCACCCATGAGGTCACAGTATTGCCCTGGGCACCAAACACATCCCTGACGAGCCTCCACTTGTAGCCCACCCCTCCCTGATGTCTAGGGTTATGCTGATGGTAACTGTCCATGGGGAGGGGGGAACCACAGCAGAAACAACAAAACTAGCTGTATTTACCTGTTCTTCTAGAGCGGGGTGCCACACGACTTCCCAGGGTGCTATGCTAGGAAGCAATATGTGTTAGTTGGATTCTCAAACACTTTGAAATTACCGAAACTAAACTTCATTCAAAGAACCTTGAGATCCCATTTAATTATAAACTAAATAACTCCATGGAGCCAATAAGAAAAAACTGATGCTGGTTCAAACACAGAACGTGCTTTCAACAGACCACAGGGGTCACATTATACCAGAGTCCAAACTATAAATGTCCTTAAGCTAGTAGTATAGTGCCCATAAAACATGGGGCATTAATCAGACGGCCCCTAAAACACCCAGGCAGCATAATCACAAAGACAGCTTCATCCTCTCAGCCCACTACACTGTCCCATGGCAGCCAGCATTCCTCAGATCTCTGTATCCCAAGGGGCTCACTGACCTCACACAGTGGCACCATCAACCCTCCTTCAGTGGCATAACTTCTGGGTGACTGCTTCTCTGAACTACATCAAGCATGTCCCCACCAGTGCCTCTGCTTGCAGTCTCTTCTATTGATAAGTCCTTGAACCTCAGACCCGACATATTCCCTTCAGGCCCAGGGTCTCCTCCGATCCCATCACCACTCATCTCAATACCCTTGGGGCTCTCTCAGACTATGCCTGATACAGATGTGAAGTCCCCTCCTGCTCTCTTCTTTCTGTGCACTGGCCTTCTGACTCAGGTTCGGGTCTGACTTTCAGCTGCTCTATCCATGCCATAGATGGGCACAGGATGAAGACCTCCCCCTCAAGGGAAACTCTATTATATGGCAGCCGCCATGTCAGGAGCAGGATTTTTTTCCCCCTCTCTCTCTGATCTTCTCCATCAGCCCCTCGAGCAGACAAAACCCCTCTCCTCCAGCACCATCTTACACACCTTCTCGCCTGAGTGCTCCCACACTGACTCAAAGGAACCCCCCCCCCCAGATACAACCAAGCACCACAGTCCCATGGAGGAGAAACTATTAATCCATAAGGGCCTGAGCTGTGCAAACCCACCTCATTCTCTACCAGTGTACCTCCCCATGCACTATGTAGTTGCTCCAACCCCCGGGGACACTTGAAAGAGCAATGAAATTAATTTCTGAACCAATTAACAGCCCATACTTGATTAGTTATTTTTATATAAGAAAAAGAAGAATTAGCATTTATACAGCACTTTTTTATATATATACATCGTATCCTATAGCACTTTACAAGCCACGAGAGACTGATAGTGAAATAAGTGTAAATGTGTAGTTGAAGCTGTCTTGCACTTCAACACCCATATAGCCTTGGACGGCTGCATGAACCAGTTTTATGGGCGGGGGCATGCTGGCAAGAAGACTAGAGAAAATCCCCTACTTGTGCAAAAATGGCATCAGATGACCCGTTATGGAGTCAAGCACTTGGGTAATGTGAGTGCTCCCTATTGCTTCTAGATTAAATATTTGTGACTTTCTGTATATCTTTGGCTCATCCTAGATTTACACACCCTCCAGAATGTTACCTCCTGTGCCCGTTCAAACTGTTAACATGAATCCAAATTTGTGAATTTAAATTTTAGGACTGGAAGTTACAGGATTTGTGTGGGGGTGGGAGTTGGAAAGAGTGGGTTCTCTCTGGGGAACAGAAGGTGAGAGGTAATGGAAGACATGAGCTGACCCCATGGGCACTGCTACGTGGGCAGCATTCAACAGTGTGCTGGCACAAGTGATAACAAGTACAGTCAGGGGACTAATAGCAAAGGTGCAACAATGGGCCAGAGAATATGTGTGGTGTGTTACTTGCTACTTGCCAATGCAAGAAGAACAACTCCCTCCCAGCAAACCTGCAGACAGACTGCAATTTTCTTCAGTTGCCCTGTAGGTCTACCACTTTCCCTGCTCTACATACATACTGCACCAGGTGCCACATGTACAGCTTGCAGAACAAAAAAATGTCTGTAGGCTGCCATAAAGAGGGAAAGGGGTTGCAAAAAGGCATCCTTTTGGAAAATCATGCAGGTGTGTCAGGAACTGAGAGAGTACAAGTGGATCCAACCCCCTTTGAGCACATTTTCCTGACGTACAATATGTGCATTACTTTCTGTCCTTTGAAAAGCCACCTCAGGGAATTTCATTAACTCCATTTGGGAAGTACTGGAATACCAAAATATGGTGCACAACCATCCAAAATTAAGGGAGGGGGTATTTGATTCCCAGCTGGGGCAAACCGGTGACCTCTAGTGCTGTGCAGAATCTTTAAATTCTGACAGAATGGAATTCTGCACAATTTTGCAAAATTCTGCCAAATTCTGTAAATTTGGGCAGTAGCAAAATTCCAAATGTTGTAAGTGGAATGCTTCTTGTGTTTAACCAACCTCTCTATCCAGCTTGGGGTAGGTTACTAGAGATCACTCAGATTATGCCTGGCCTTGAAAGTAATTCTCTAGTGCACCCCAGCTTGGAGGCAGGGTGTCTAGAGTTTGTGCATGGAGCTTCCTGACGTATCTGAGCAAACACTGGAGCACCACCCACCGCCAAAATAACACTGCAGAACTCCAATGCAAATCAGATCTGTGGATGCTTAACTCCCTGATGACGCCTTGAGCAAAACCAATCGGAGTTGGTAGGGTCCTGCTGGTGTCCATCTAGTTTTTTGATAAGAGGTCTGTGCACTTTTTCATGAATTAAACATCTACTGATTTGATTTGCATTGGTGTTCTGTGGTGTTATTTTGGTGGTGGGTGGGGCTCAAGTGTTTGCAGAGTTACATATTTTCTTTGCAGCATGCCCAGTTCTGGGGCAGCCTTATTCTTTGCCTAGCTTCCCGACTTAGCCAGAAGCAGGAAGTTCCAGCATAAACAGTCATTGCCCTGCCTTACCTCTTTACCCTGTAAGAGGGGAAGGCAAGCTATGGTCTGGGATTAGGAGGCAGAAAAAAAAGGGGAGAGCCACCATCAGCAGCAGAGTCCAGCATTCTTGTTGCAACTGAGCCAAGGAGGCCTGTGGGCACAGGGACAGTGGCAGGGTCCACAGGTCCAGAATGACACTGCTCCCCCCGGTAAGGTCTCTGGAGTATGGGGATCCAGGTGGGGTCCAGGAGTAGAAGCTCCCAGATCATCAGAAGGTAGGAGGATAACCTGATGGAAGTCCTTCCTGTAAGAACAGAAAAATTAAAGGAACCTGATGGCACAAATGGAGTAGTGGAGGCCACCCTTCAAGGGAGGTTACAAGGATCCATGAGAATCCACTCCTGTCATCTGTCTGCAAGGGAGAGAGCAGATATGTAAATTAACCTTCACTGAATTTCTCTGTGGAAGTAAAAGCCTAGGCAAATTTATTTATGTAACCCCCTAGGTTGTGCCCCAAATGAATGATCTTCAGGTGGAGGGGGCCTGATAAGAGTTGGGTTGTTAAGTGCCCAGGGTGGGGCAGAGCGTGGGAGTCCGTTTCTTTGGGCCTCTAATGCTGTCAGTGTGGTGTCAGAAGGAGGCCCACATGGACAACGTGGCCATACAAACAATATACTAAATTTAAAAGTTGATCAGAATGCTGATGTACTATATTCTAATGGATGCCACTTGCTGACACACTGACACAGATGCAGGCATGTTCACACCCAGTGTTAGTGCTCGCCCTGCCTGGGAGGATGCCATCCGCAAATAGTTTTCAGGATCGCTAGCGCTCCTGGGACACCAAAAATGGGTGATAGGGCCTGTGGGAATGATAACAAATGTAATAATGAAAACAGTGCCCCTTTAAGGGCAAAGGGAGGTGATCATGGCAATGAAATCAAACAGTGCAGTACGGTGGGTGTAAGATAGACCGAGTAAAAATGCGATCCTATACTGAATGCAACAACAGCAGCGGATTCCTGTTTAAATCAATGGGAAGAAGGTCTAGAATGGTATTAGTGTACAGTATAGTATACTGTCTATAGTAGAAATCTACCACAATGGAATGTGATGATTGATGATGAGGAAGCTGTGTGACGGCTGGTACAGCTTAATAAAATGAATCCTGCTTGATCCCAACTCCCAGTATGAACATTTGTTTTCTGTCTTGTCTCATGGTTTGTTGGTTCCCCGCTCACCAAAATGTGCATAGGTTGCCCCTGTTAACCATTTGCCCTGACCCATGGTGGCAAGGTTAAGGGAGGTATAGGTGTTCAGGGCATAAGACAGGTGTACCTCTGGGAAGGAGATGCCACCATACATCCTTAGACATAGGAGGGGGATGCCCAATGTCTTATCTGTGGATTAGTAAACCATGGCTTACATAAGCCACGGATACCTTTTCCACAGTCTGCGGATGACTATTCTTCAGTTCATGTACTCCATAGAAAGCAAGCCCTCCGTTTACATAGAAATGTTTTTCAGAATTCCTCAGAATTAAAAAAAAATTCCAAAAATATTGAAAAGCGTAATTGCCATTATGCACAAATTTTTTTTTTTTTTCATATATATATTCTTTTTCTGGCTCCATTGGGCCCCTGAGAACTCTCTCGGGCATCCACACATCCATGGCTCTACCTCCGGGTCTGAAACTCTCCAGCTTCCTGGCACCAATCTGGCTATCCCCTCGGCTCTGAACCCTCCCAAGGTGGGGCCACCCTATCCACTCAGGGCACTCTATCTGTAATTCAGGCCGAGCTGGGTTCAGCCCAGAAGTTGGAGGAGTCCAGCCAGTAGATTGCGGTCGAGAGGGCGGTGCCATTGCCCATCTCCGGGAGCAGGGATTTTCTTGGCTGCATTACGTCCCCTCCTGTCGACCCCCCCCCCCGGCAGAGCTCAGACATACAATGGGGCCAGGCACGCCTGTCATAGCTCTGTATCCCCTCTAGCAAGCCCTACACATTGCAGTGCCTCTGGTTGCCACCGGGGGTCTGCTGCGGTGCTAGGCAGGAGCCTAGATCCTCCCCGAGAGGAGAGCAGTCCTCTGGACGCTCGATTCTCCCTCCCCCCTGCCAACCCCCCGCATCCCCGGCTTGTTCTCGAACCCAGATTGCTGGTGTGGCGCGAGGTGTGGTGTCCAGCGCCTCAAACCTCAGCACCACTGGGCCCATTCTGCACAAATTCTGCCAGTGGAATTTTGCATTCTGCACAGTTCCAGGGACATCTTATTTATTTTCATGTAAGTAAAAAAAAATTAGATTTTTCTGAAAGATAGGGTATTCTTCTACTATTTATATTAACATGGATAACATGAACTTTCTTCCAATATACTGGCTGCAAAAATTTAGGATATGGAAAATATTGTGACTTCCAATAAACTGGAATAACTTCCAAATTAACGATGGGTTGACAGGTCCGTCAAGAATCAGAACTCCTCTGGATCTTGCAGAGTCTGTCGGACATGGGAAAGTAAGAAATCTGGGTGGTAGTGTACTGGATCTACCCACAGTGCTTTAATATTTTTTTTTACTTTAAAAAAAAGTCAGTACCTATCCCATTTGCCAATCTTCCCCCCACTGTCCGTTCTGATGCTCAATGCTGCATACTGTCTCATGCAGATATTCAAGTGTGCATGCTTGAAGCACGATAGGATAGGAATCATCGACTACATCGAGTTATAAGGAAATGCATGGTGGACACAGTGCACCAAAAGAAAGACATCTCACCTCAAATCTGTGCGGGCTGCTATAGTGAGTGAATGGTCCAGTGTGGTGATAACAGTGGCGATAACGCAGCAATGATGGGTGTCATCCGGTGTGTTCTAACACCTCGGGCGGGCAACTCATGCCAATGAGCTGCCTTCCCAAGGAGCTAATTTAGCCGAGTATGAAATGTTGTTATTTTGCAGTTAATTAAGGACTTACATTTTATTGCCCAGCTTGTAACTTTCAAGTACAAGCATACTTCCAAGCTACTTATGTAAGCCCTTCTGGGCAACGTTGTCCCTGGGTTAGCTCGCCTGGGCTCTGGGCCCCTCTGCTGGCTGGAGGGGCAGGAGGCCAGGGGCTATATAAGGGAGAATTTTTAGCGCCAAGGGGAGGAGAGGCAGGAGGGGAGAGGAAGGAGTTGACCAGACGGCCAAGGTTTAGGGCCGGAGCAGGGCGATTGGCACCCTGGCCCACCACCCTCAAAGAAACATGCGCCTGGAATCATCAGGTAGTATCCCATGCTGCTATGAGTTTGGCCTGTGTGTGAACCACCACGCCCAAGGCAGTGACCAGGAGGGTGCAAGAGCTGCGGTTGCAGTAGGGCCAACATTGTTAGGGGGCCCACTGCCTCAGAGGTCAGTATTAAGGAAACCTTTTCTCACAGGCAAACTTGCAAGTTTCACTTTGGAATTTCCTTATCCATTTGAAACTGGGTCTGTCAGCAGTGGTGTCATAAGATTCCAACTACAGTTTCACATGATTTGGGGGAGTACAGAACAAAGAAGCTATAGAGCCTAGTTACTCAAAATATCTAATCTTGGTGCTTGTGTCCCAAGAAGGAGCAGGAACAAATTACATTGTTCAGTTCTTTGATCATCGTGCCAGCATGGGGGACGGGGGCAGAATGGACAAACTACGATGTTCAGCAGCACTGATACCAAAAACAAAAATCACACTATGAAAATGTCATATGTGCTAATGGTTATTTTACATTTATTTGGTGGGGGGGGTGGACCCCACAAGATATTTTGCAGGGGGGCCCTTATAGTTGTTGGCACAGCCCTGGCCATACCACATTGAGAGCCAGGGCCCAGGGAGTAGAGGAGCCAGCAACATGACCCCATGTAGTTATACATATATGGGACTAATGTATAACATATATTGCAGCCCTATATATGTATAAGTGCTATCAAAGACTCTGTAAGCATGTTTAGAAGACCCTCTCCCCCAATATCCCGGATCCCTATGTAGAGTGCTTGCTGCCCCGATCCCAAGCACGCATCATCAAAGTGCTGTTTTTTTGGGGAGGAGGGCTGCATCATTCAGTGGCTGCTCAGCTCATACTCAGAAGTTATAAGCCATGCAATAAAAGTCCTTAATTACAGCATTACAAAATTTCATACTGGGCTAAATTAGCTCATTAGGCAGGCAGCTTCTTGATATGAGTTGCATGCCTGGAACATGTGAGCTGCTCTTTAACCCCAAGACCACACTACATTGCCTCTGTATCTTATATCTGACTCATATCCTCTCACCCAGCCTGTATCCCAATGCCTGTTCAGAACATCTCACACCAAAACATTAGCTGCAGTGCTGTGGCACATTCTGAAACACACAGGCCACTCAAGAGTTAACCCGGGTCATCCTCTTCTCTCTTTTTTTCTCTCCTTAAACCTTTCAGCCCAAGTGTGCCAGCTTTTAATGTTTCAGTCTCCTTAAAGAATGTGCATTTGTTTCAGAGTGCGAGGGTGGTTACGAAATTCAAGCCCTCAAAATCCCAAATGAGTTCAAGCTTTGAGATTTTTTTCTTTCTTCTTTTTCCTTCGGGACATAAATTCCAAACAACTTTTACCTGCAGCCTCTGTCTGGACCTGCAGGATTTAACAGTTGTAGCCAAAGGGGCTTCTGTAGGAATTAACAAATAATCATTTTCACAAGAAAAAGGAAAACACTTTTATCAGCTTATATGCATATATATCATATATATACTGTATATATATATTTTTTTTCTTAGCGGGAGTCTCTGCATGTGCCAGGGAGGTCGGTACCTGTCAGTGATGGAATGATACCAGAATACCCTGGATTCCAGTCACCAGGTGCCCCTGTCTGTCTGGAATGTGCATTTGTAGGTATTTATTTTTTATTTTGCTCCCAAGTTGCAGATCTGTCCTTATTGGTCTCTTTGCTCCCATCACCTGGACAAGGTGTAAGAGCTGGGGGGAGCTCCACCGGCTGTGTCACAGAAACTTTGGCAAGGCTGCTGAGGGGGATTGAGTTTTCCTCTAGCCCTTCATGCACCTTTCTTTTCTTTGTTATAACCCACCCCCTCCTGTCACCATTCACCTTCAACTTTCTCTAAGCCCCTACAATGCACTACACACGGCAAAAGCACTGAAAAGAAGCCTATCCAGTGAAGGAGTGGAGACTAGCACTGCTCACAGTTTCAGTGCAGGACTAGACAGGTCCCTGGTGGCCCTGGAGAATAATAATGAGGGTTACACAGCACCGGTAGGAGGCCACGCACTGGCTGATAACTGATTTGTGTCCACACTCAAACTGGGGTACAGTCATTGCAAGGCTGCGAGGCAGCAGGAGGGTAGACATGGAGGGCCTCAAGTCTCTTTCATTGCTACAATACAGTGTTACTACCAGGTGGTGTTGCTCAGAAAGTATCCTGGAAACTAGGATACCAACAGATACCTCCCATATGGCCAGATAGGTGCTGTGGTGGGATAGCAGTGCTATCTGACCATGGATCTGACCCACTATGATCCAGTGCATGAATCCTACAAATGTTGTGGATCCTGTGCATCCTAACAACAAACACTGTGGATCCTGTGGATTCTAGTAACAGATCCAGCTCAGTTCCAACCTATCTGACCTAGGATCCCTGAATCTGACCTACGATCTCTGGGTTCCACCACCGGAACACACCCGCGATCCGGCGCTAGGCAGTTAGGACACCATTCGGTAATGTTGTCTATCAATGTTTTTTGTGGGGGGCTGTGCCCCCACACTCTCACTTTTGGGGGGCTAATGCCCCAATATCACCCCACTAATAGATTCCAACACCAGGGGTGGCGAGACCTTGAGGGGGGACGCATCCCACATTTTTCACCCTGATTGACCAGCACCATAATGCCGGTGTTCTGAGTGCCGGAAGGGGGATCCCTGGATCCTAATTAATATCCATCACTATCTGACCCCGGATCCTAACTATCTGACCCCGGATCTGACATAGGATCCCTGGATCCTAACTAGGATCCATCGCTATCTGACCCCAGATCCTAACTATCTGACCTAGGATCCCTGGATCCTAACTAGGATCCATTGCTATCTGCCCCCAGATCCTAACCATCTGACTTAATGTCCCTGGATCTGACCTAGGATCCTGGATCCTAACTAGGATCCATCACTATCTGATCCTGGATCCTACATCTGTCTTTGGTAGGATTTTTGGTTGGATCCTAAGTAGGATACCAGCACTATCTGATAGATAGTTGTGGGATCCACAAAAGCATTATCTGAGCAACACTACTACTGGGCAGTATAATATATAGCTGGCCATTTCTTTCCCCTAGGGAATCTAAAAATGAGAAACTCATAATGCCATCATTCTGACACCTGATCAATGGGATTATGAGGCTGAATGCCCACCCCCAGAATGCTCAGATCATTCTATTTATTGCAAATTGAATAATAAATAGGAAATCATCAGTAACAAGGTTGTAATTCTACTGATGGATTGTGGTGACATTATAAACCATGTGAGTAATACAGTATATAGGATAATAAATATGAAACTATCAGTAACAAAGCTGTAATTCCATTGACATACAGAAACAGATTAGTTGCCATACTGGTCCTTGTAAGAGCAGATCCAGAAGCAAATGATTTGATTCCTTTTGTTTGACCAACATTGATGTTACAAAAAGAAAACAATGTCTAAGCTTTCGAACCAACCAAGTCCTTCCTTGGAGACTTCACTCAAGCTTAAGTTTTCGAGGAAGGTTTTGGTTGGTCCGAAAGCTTAGACTGTGTTTTCTTTTTATAACATATATGCTGGTCCAATAAAAAGTATCAGACCATTTGCTTCTGGATCTGTAATTCCATTGAGGGATTCTGATGACATCACAGACCACAAGAGCAAAGCTTGAGTAATGTATAGATTAGTAGATTGGAAACCACCAGTGAGAGGGTTGAAATTCCATTGTGGAATTGTGATGAGATTACGAACAACAGAAGTGAAGCTTGAGAAATGTATCAAAAAATAGGAAACCATCAGTAACACAGAGGATAATGGATGGGCAACTGTGAACAATAATGCTGTGTTCACTTTGAGAGGTTGTCATGACATCCTAGTATAACCTTGAGAGCAAAGGTCAAGGGGTTTACAGTTGTCATAAAACCTCAAGAAGTGAACTCAGCATTGTTGTTTAACTGTTGCCCATCCATTGTCTTTTATAGTGTATGGGTAACAGCTAAACAAACACTGAGCATTTCTTGAGCTCAGCTGTCCTGCCCGCACTACTTTCCTGAACATTGCGCTGCTGTTTAGGTCCCCTCCAACCACAAGAACAAGCCCCGCTCCGTCCATGGTCCCCCGCTGTCACATACTCATTTATAAAGAAAAATAAATACAGCACACGCACCTTCTAGTGCTGCTGTCTTTCAGGGCCAGATCTCACCGCCGCAGCCTTTTCTCAAAATGTGGGAAGTCTGAGAGATGCACATGAGCAAAGGCTTTCATGTTGTTATGCTATCACTGTGATGACATCACAACGTAGTATAACAATGATAGGAATTCATTGAATTCCATCATTAATAACCTTCTCCCATACACTACAGGGCTGTAATTCCATCAAGGGATTGTGGTAAAATCATAAACCACAGAAGCAAAGCTTGAGTAATGTATGGGGCAATAGATAGGCAAACACATCAGTAAGAAGGCTGTAATTCCATCGAGGGATTCTGGTGACATCATAAACCCCAAGAGAGAAGCTTGAGTAATATGTAGGATAACAGACAGGAAGCCATTAGTAACAAGGCTGTAATTCCATCAAAGGATTCAGGTGACATCATAGACCACAAGAGAGAAGCTGAATGTAGGATAACAGACAGGAAGCCATCAATAACAAAGCTGTAATTCTATCAAAGGATTCAGGTGATATCATAGACCATGGCGGTGAAGCTTAAGAAATGTATAGGATAATAGATACCTATAGGAAACCAGATAACAAGGCTGTAACTCTGTCAATGGATTTTGGTAGCATCATAAACCATGAGAGCTAACCTTGAGTAATGTACAGGATAATAGGAAGCCATCAGTAACTAGGCTGTAATTCCATCATGGGATTGTGGTGATGTCGTTAAAAAAAGAGAGCAAAGCTTGAGTAATGTATAGATTAGTAGATAGGAAAACATCAGTAAGAAGGCTATAATTCCCATGAAGGATTGTGGTGAAATCATAAACCACAGAAGCAAAGCTTGAGTGATGTATAGGATAATAGGTAGGAAATCATCTGTGACCAGGCTTTAATTCCATCAAGGCAGTGTGATGACATCATAGACCACAATAACAAAGTTTGATTCATGTACAGGATAATAGACAGGAAACCATCAGCAATAAGGCTGTAATTCTGTTTAGGGATTCTGGTGACTTCATAAACCATGAGAGTGAAAATCGAGTAACGTACCGTATATAGGAAACCAACAGTAACTAGGCTGTAATTCCATCAAGGGATTCTGGTGACCTTGTAAGCTATTAGAGTAAAGCCTGAGTAATGTATGGTATTGAATAATACATAGAAACATGGAATATGATGGCAGAAGGAGACTGACGGTCCATCAAGTCTACCCTACTGTACTACCTTACCCCAACTGACCTACCGAACTGGTGGGCTGTTTCTCTGCAAACAAGCTTTAGATTCCATATATAAAGAAACCTTGTGGGGTATTCTGGAACAAGCCAGACTGAAACATAGAAACATAGACTTTGACGGCAGATAAGGACCGCTTGGTCCACCTAGTCTGCCCATTTCCCTACTTATTGGATAAGCTGCAGATCCTAGTCAGCCAGCAGCCTTCTTTCTCCTTAACCCCCTCCTATGTAAGGAGTAATGTATGTGTGACCATACACAATAAGCCTGTGCTTCCATTGATAATGGCATATTGATGTCAAGAGATAAGCTTGAGAGGTTCATGCTGTTATCTGGACCCTGAGATTGAAACACATGCTGGTTGTTTATGGTCACCCATATTTTATTTTTTTTATAGTATGCGGTTCTGCAGAGGGAACAGCTGAGCCGCACCGAGCGCCAATACAGCGTGGGAGGGAAGAGAAAGTGACCCGATGAGTGGCTCTACCAAGTAAGTGCTTCCTATACATCAAAAAAATGTAGAATCTGCTACAGACAGAGAGCATGACTGCCAGCACAGTGAGACTGAGTGAGCCAAGGAGCGGATCTGCCTAGTAAGTGCTACCGGACTCTGAGGGGAATCCACTCACACACCCCAAGGGTGGGCACTACAAGCCACTAGTGTGGTCATGAAGGCAGGCTGTGACCTGCACAAGTGATGCTTAGTGAAAATAAAAGTGGGTGCCAGGTAGGAGTCAGTGTGAGCAGGGACATGGGTGCACCTGATGATAGAATATGCACAAAAAGTTTTAGAACATGAACAACAACTCTTGGAACACACACAGCAACTTTTAGAACATGCACAACAACTTTTAGAATGTGCAGAACAACTTTTGAGTAGCCACTGATTTCCTACAATAAAAAGTAGAAATGGTAGAGATGGCCATCTCTCAAATCCTTAAGTGAGCAAGAAGGGAGTCAAACAACATTGCTTGGAGCTGGCCTAGTGGAGTGAGGGGTCTGACGCCCTGGCATCTTACCTCCTGCCACACTGGCGACCCATGTTTGATGGTGAGCGCTGGTTGCTGGGGGTCAGATGGGAATGGAAAGGATTGAACGGGTGGGAACAGGGAAGAAAATGGAAAGAGGACAGCTCCAGACCAGTGAACCTCTGCCTGCCTACCCCCCCACTCCCGTATTGCAAGAGCTTGGTAAGATGCCGGGTGGGGGAGGCTGGGACAGGGCTGAGAGCCCACCGGAGCCAGCCTGCCTGGAGAAAAAGTTATATGAAAAACAAAAAGGAAAGAAAAAACAAGGTTGCATGCTGGCACAATAGACAGGAAATCATCAGTAGCAAGGGTGTAAGTCCATGCCGTAATTCTGGTGAGATTAGAAATCTTAATGTGTAAGATAATAGATATTATACAATGTGGTCCAAAAATTCACAATTTTGATTGGTTGGGCTACTTCTTTATTCCATGGGGTTACTTTTTGCATAACCAGCGCAGAAAGCACCAGCCAGCTGCACATGTTAAAAAGATTAAATAAAACTCACTCCACACAGAACCCTTAATGTTCCACTACACTCTTGCAAAGCCGCCATTTTTTTTAACCAACTGTTCCGCAAAATCAAAAGCCATTCAGGAAAAGTGACCCCCCCCCCCCCACCAAATGCAAGATCTACAGTAAACTGCAATTTTGAACTCAGAGACAACTGAGAGCTAACTGGCTCTCGTGACCCTGAGCAAGTCACTTAACTTCTTTGTGCTCCCAGTAAACCTGTAAACACGCTTTCAGCTTAGTTTGTCTCTCCTGGTAAAAAAAAAAAATGCAAACCGCTCACATTTTTGGTTATAATCGCTCTCTCATGGGACTATGCTCATTCACGTTGCAGCCAGCTCTCTTGCTGTAGTTAGCTCTCTCCTTCCAGCTGGCCTGCTGATAATTATAGGAGCAAAGGAGGGCTTCTGCTCAGCAACAATGAACTATTTTGAGTAGGTGGAGGGATATTTTATTATAATAAGCAAAAAAAAGCTTCCCTTCACTTTTTGTGTGTAATTGTCATGTTTCCTAATTGTATAGTTGGAATAATCTATGACAGGGTTGGGACTGGGCTGGGATTTACCCACACCTGGCATTGTTGATCACGTGGTCTGTGGCTTTATGACTGAACAATCCCAGCCCAACCCACACCCTGTTCTGGATTATTCCTTAAGGAAACCATCAGTAACCAGGCTATAATTCCAGCGAAGGACTGTGGTAACATCATAAACTGCAGTAGCAAAGTTTAAGTAATGCATAGGATAATAGGAAACCATCAGTAACCAGGCTGTAATTCCAGCGAGGGATTGTGGTAACATCATAAACCAGAGTAGCAAAGCTTGAGTAATGTATAGGATAACAGATAGGAAACCATCAGTAACCAGGCTGTAATTCCAGCGAGGGATTGTGGTAATGTCATAAACCACAGTAGCAAAGCTTAAGTAATGCATAGGATAATAGACAGGAAACCATCTGTAACAAGGTTATAATTCCAGTGAGGGATTGTGGTAACATCATAAACCAGAGTAGCAAAGCTTGAGTAATGTATAGGATAACAGATAGGAAACCATCAGTAACCAGGCTGTAATTCCAGTGAGGGATCGTGGTAACATCATAAACCACAGTAGCAAAGCTTGAGTAATGCATAGGATAATAGATAGGAAAACATTAGTAACTAGGCCGCAATTCCATCAAGGGATTCTGGTGACATTATAATCCACAAGACCAAAGCTTGAATAATGTATAGAATAATAGATTAGAAATAATCAGTGACAAGGCTTTAATTATATGAAATACAGAGTAGCTCCAATAGGGAGCACTGCCTAAGAACTACCAGTGCTAGATTGGTGGGGTAAGGTAGGCAGCAGACAGACTCGATGGACCACAAGTCTTTTTCTGCCTTAAAAATCAATTCTAAAGCCTGGATTTTCAAAACCTGTGATATAGGCACAATTCCCAATTTGGGGACATGCCTGCATAAAAAGAAATGCACCAAAATGTCTGTTTGCTATTTTGAAACATGTTGGCACAGTTGTGACAGATTACCTGCACTTTTGCAAAGTTGTTATTTGCTGGTGAAGTTCCAGAGAAGTCACCAACTTCGCCTCCATGCAGCAAATCGCAAATTTATGCTATTAGCTTAAAAATTCTCCTAACCACAAATTGAGGAATTTCACCCTTGAACGGCAGAATCTCGCCAGGAAATCATGGAATTTTGCCTACAAATGGCAGAATATCACCCCCGGATGGCAAAATTCCACAATTCACAGGTGAAATGTCACACTTTGTGGTGAAATTCCACATTTCGTCGCTCGATCTGCACATCCTGACTTGTGCTAAATATGAAAATTAATTCAAAGAGCTAATTTTACCGACTTCATTCAGAGTAGAAAATTACATTTATTTGATGCGTCATTTTTTGTGCATAAGTTGTAGCACTTGCAAGAAATGTTGGACCTCATTTTGTGGTCTAACTTTTTTGATACAAGTGAGCAATAGCGCTAATACTGTGACGCAAGTCAGCAGGCACGTCCATAGCCCCGTTGCAAATCCTGCCCTGTGTTTCTCTGTCTACTCTACATGTGATGTCATAATCTCTCACTTGTGGCATCATAATCATTTTCATGGTAGCCAAGGGGGGTTCATTAACAGGGGTTTATGAAATTAAGTTTATTTATTAGAAATCTAGTAACCAGGAAAGGCATCCTAAGCCAAGGTGCATTATTACCAGGAGAGCCCCTGGAGGAGGGGTACAGGAAGACAAAAAAAAATTGCACAGTGATAAGGAGCAGTCAGTGCGAACAAATGCAGTATACAGGCAGGTGTGAGCTGTTAAAGCATAGTGCATCATAGGACTCAGGCAAATTACAATAAAACTAAGAAACAGGTGATGAACGTAAACCATGACTAGATAAACAGTGGAGTACTGACAAGGAGTGCAGGTGAGGGCTATGGGAGCAAATACCCAGCAATTGTTGTTCAATACAGAGTGAGTAAGGAGGGAATATTTGGGAGGATTACCTAAGCCAGGGCAGGCTAACAGGCAGCAGACATAAAGCAGGAAAGAGCACAGAGACCACAGTTTAGCCGGAGCAAGTGCAAGAGGAGTTGAAAATGAAGTCTGAGCTGATGTTTGAGATAATGATTGGAGTTTATAAAGTGAAGAAAGAGATAATGATGGGATGGAGGCAGACAAAGTGTGGGGGGGTGGGATTGTTCCAAGTGGAGGGAAGATGAGAAGAGAACGTGGACTGCCAAGCAACAGATTTGGAGTATGGAGTGGAGAAAGTGCAGGAGTCCCTAGAGCAAAGTGTGTATGAGGTACAGGGAATGGCAGGGAGTTAAAACAGACAGCTGGAGCTAACTACATCTGAGGGACAAGGATCCTATTTTTCAGCAGCTGTCATTAGCAATAAAACAACAGATGAAGACAAATACAGAACAAATGTTGGTAACACTTTGCTTGAAGTTTCCTTTACTTAGTAGTTACAGTGTAACTACACTGTAACTGCATTGCAGTTGCAATGTAGTTATACACAACAACACATGCAACTGCAGTGTAATTTTTATTTATTTATTTATTTAGAGATTCGGAAACAACCTTTAAGCATGAACTCTTTTACAATGGTTCCACATCATACAAACATAAAAATACAAACATGAGTCAGATACAAACAACAGATTAATTACATAGCAATGCAGGATGATCTTTAGTATACACAAGAGCACAGTGATAACCTACTGCAGGTGACAAAGGGAGCAGGAGACTGGGCAGGTACAGGGAGACCCCCACCAGACCACTGAGTATGAGCAGGTGTTGGTGGGGGTTAGAGCAGATTAGAATTTAGGAAAAAGGCCCCTCCAGGTGTGGTGGTGTCAGGTTAAGGGAGGGTGATGAGCAACCTCGAGCTAAGAGGTCTTGTCTGGCAGCAGTGGGTAAGGCAGGGGGAAGGGCATAGGGGACAGGACATGCTGAAGGATGGGCTGGTGGGCCACAAGTTTTAGTGGAAAATAATCAAAGGGGGGGAGCAAAGGGAGAAGGGAGGGAGGATGGAAGACAGGGTGGGAGGCAGGTCAGGTCAGGGGTAAGTACCTGCAGTTACATTGCAACTGACACTTCAAATAAAGTGTGACCCATATGTTTGTAACCACCACTGGCTTTTAGTGGTTAATGGTAGGGTCTGCCCTTTCCCTGGCCGCATGCAAGATAATTAAGGAGTCGAGCCATTTTCTAGAGAGTTCGGACATCAGCTCCAGAGGGAGGAGCTGGCAGTGAAGGTCTATGTGTCTGTGGGAGCCTGGTGAGTCAGGGCCTATTCCATTTCTTGAGTCAGAAACTAAGCCTGAGCAGCTCTGGGTTGAAATGGCAGAAGCAATGAGCCAGCAGCCCCACAGGGGCTATGATGTAGGTGAAACACCAGATTTACCCTAATCCAGAATCCCTGCTGCAGGAAAAAGCACCAAAGAAGGCTTCAGCACTCTGAACAGCTCAGCTTGCAGACTCCAGGGAAAATAAGGTACATAGTGAAGAGTGGGTCCCCCATCCCCCCGAGTCCCAGTGTTTTGTGGGCATAATGTAATCTATTTAGACAGCAGTCAATGGCAGAGGTTAGAAGCACCCCAGTGAGCCTTTTAAAGGACAAATAAATAAGCAATTTAATATGTCAATCAAATTACAAGTGTTCCCATGTATTTATAGCATATGGCATGCTGATTTACACTACTCTAGAGTTTACCTTTATTTTGTTGGTTTAGATTGTTTTCGTCAAGTTTAAAACTTTAGCTAGAATGTAAACAGAAGCTCTGTTTAGCCCCCGCTACTGAGCCACTGCTCGGCTCACAAAATGGCGATGACGTGCCAAGGCGATGATATCATTGTAGCAAGTCCGCTCCACTTCTCCTATTACAACCTATGGGCACTGTTGTAAAATGCAGGATTTTGGCAGTATATTTAGTTCACTGACCTATGCAGCCAGTATAGTGTTATGCTTGTGCAACTGTGTTAGTTTGGTTTTGGCCATTCGCACTCTTTATTCCAGAGGAATTACCACCCTGTAGGTTTATGAAAGGCAAGGAACCCTTGGAGAGGGTTCCACCCCTAGAGGTGCCACGGGATGATTCTCGTGACTAAAGGTACCTTAGAAATCCCCCCCTAAGGAGAGAAGGATGGTGAGGCAAAGAAAATTGCTTCACAATGAGGCTGAGAGGAACTGCTTATATAGTTCAGGAAATGGGAGTGGCTGACTGCTTGGCCACTGAACTCCAGGCAAAGCCTTTCCAAGTCACTGACCTACACAGCCAGTATAGTGTTATGCTTGTGCAACTGTGTTAGTTTGGTTTTAGCAGTTCGCACTCTCTATTCCAGAAGAATTACCACTCTGTAGGGTTACAATAGGCAAGGAACCCTCAGAGAGGGTTCCACCCCTAGAGGTGCCACAGGACGATTCCCGTGACTAAAGGTACATTAGGAATCCCGAAAAGAAATGTATAATCATCCCCAAAGAATGAGGCAACACAAAGCATATGAGCAAGCAGTAACTGTGACATAGAAGCAGTAACTGTAACGTAGTATTAGAGAAGCATTGGCAGTTTGATAATGCAATGAGATGCTCAATTGGATAATGCAATAACTGCCCAGGTTTGCATAGCATGATACTGATGGTTTGCATTGAGATTAGGGGATCCCCTAAGGAAAGCGGGAATGGCAGGACATCCTCCACCTCCATCCAACAGCGGAACCTACCTAAAGAAACTAGGGGAAACAACTATGCTAACTAAGTATTATGACCTGAGGCAACAGAGAAGAGAAAAAAAAAAAAAAATGATATGGAGGAAATCTCTGGGGATCCAAGACCTAGGACGCCTTCCCTCCAGGCTGGGGATAGTTTATTTAGTGACGGCTCTGCAGCTGCAATTTGGAAAACCCAATTAAAGGGAGGTGGAAAATATTCCAATTTGGAGGAAGGCTCTCACTCAAACCCTCTAGTGGGAATGCCAAGGAAGGATGTGAGAAAACTCTGCAACAATGTGTGCAACCAAGGCTGTGTAGGAGAGCAACGACTACTGAGGCACTCACCTGGCCTACCCACCCTAAACTCAAACCAGGTGAACCAGAGGCAGTCGTAGGGAGAATGCGGTGAAGGTGCCTTGCTAGGGAAACCACTAAAGTCTGTGGCTAACCGTTATAGTGGCAAACTAGAGCCAAAGGAGATCGTTATAACAACCCTTCACCGCTAGTCTTAAATTCTACACCAGGAGCTACTGTCATGTAGCAGGCAGCTAAAGCCAAGCCTTGGGCGAGGACATTCCCAGCTATAGGCCAGGTGAGAAGGATCCCGCCCCAAGCTGGACACGCTCGAGATGCGGACTAAATGCAGAGCGAGACCATCGGCTGCAGGAACCCTGCACCAGATAGAATGGCTGGCATGCCCGAGAAATTGATTGAGAGCTGAAAAGCCGGTGAGCTGAATGAGCACAGCGTGCTAAGATCGTAATGAGCATTGAGTGCTGAGACCTTGCAAGGTCGAATGCAGATTGAGTGCAGCAGAATCCCAGAGGCTGAAGCCGAGGGGATGGCAGTAGGCATGAAGCAATGGTTGTCGTAAGCAAGGAGCAACGGTTGTGAAAGCAAGTGTGGACCTGCATGTAGGTCAGTAAACAGAGCAGTAATAAGTGGACCTGCACATAGGTCAGCATAACATAGGGTAAACAGCACTGAATAGTGGGGCAAGCCAGGCAGGCAGTTCAAAGCCAAATCAAGGTGACAAACTCTAAGGATTTACGGCAGCGAAGACAGGATTTAGAACAGAAATAATTAGCCACATTGGCCATGACCCCCCAAACACCTCCCAGTCCCTGTCATAGGACAAACAAGGAAGCAGTGGAAGGGCCGAGAACCACAAGCAGACATAAAAGTTAATTTAATAGCCTCAGCAGGAGCTTTAGCTAACCTCAGAGTAGAACAAGCCACAATAGCAATGGGAGTAAACAAGGCTTGTGCAGCAGTAGTGAAAACAAATTTGTACACTGAGTTGTAACTGCAGTAAACAAAATAAAAGGAGGCACAATGCTCTGAAAGCACTGTCACCAGGCAGTGCAATGAGACTGCTGCAATGAGGTAATTAGAACAAGCATGAGTGAGCTGTATATCTAGGTTCAAGTAAATCTGAGTCAGGTGAAAGTAATTGAATATGCAATATGGAGCAGCTATAGTTGAGCTGAAACACACAGATCAAGTCTGCAGGTGCAGTGCAAATAATTTGAGAGTTGTGAGTAACTGAAAGCAAGCAGTATGAGCTCTGGAGTAGCAGTATGCTAGGAGCTTAGAAACAAAGCGCCTCCCCCAAAAGGAAGGAAGCGCCCACAGCTGAAGGCAAAACACAAACCAGAAGCAGGAAAATAAACACAGAAGCCCAGCAGAGACAAGCAGGAGCAGCAAGGGGGGGGGGCAGGCCCCAGCCACCAGCTCAAAGGACAAACCGACAGAGCCTTCGGCTGCAAAGAAAAAATGTTTCACAATGAGGCTGAGAGGAACTGCTTATATAGCTCAGGAAGTGGGAGTGGCTGGCTGCTTGGCCACTGAACTCCAGGCAAAGCCTTTCCAATTATCAGCCTATGTATCGATACTCAGCTTGTGCACGGGAGTGTTTGTGATTTGATTGACATATTAAATTGCTTATTTATTTGTCCTTTAAGTGAGAGGGAGTCCCCAAATAGCAGATCCATACCAAGTGAAAGCCAGGCAGGTTTGACCAGGTCAGGCCTGCAACTGACTATTTATTAGAAAACTCATGTAACTGCATCTAGCAAGCTCTACCGAGCATCCATTAGCACGAAACTACTAACAGAATATATCAGCAAATGGATTTGTCGTAAATGAACTGAGATACCCTCTTTGGTCCTGTAACATCTGACGCTATGACTGGAATCAACCTGGGAGTCCAGTCTGTACAAAATAAACCCATAATACTTGACTGGAAATTTTTGCTGGACATGGAATTGGTTGAACTATTTGGTTGAAGTGGTAAAGATGTTCCGTCTACCTCATGCCCTGTGGTCACACCAGAGGCAATGGGCCCGATTCTCAAAAGGTTGTCATAAGCTGTGCCAAAGGTGGCTTGCACTGACTGCCAGTGCACCAGGGACCCTGCACCTGATTCTCTATCAGATAGGGTCTCGGCGTCAAAGTCTTGTGGCTTGTGGCAAACCTGGCCTTGCACCAAACAGAGGGTGCATCAGGAAGGTTTTCCACAAGTCATGGGTCGGCCCTGTGGCAATAGCACCATGGACAGGTGCCTGGTGGCTAGGCCCCCGCCACCCTGATCACCATGTATTAATACATTAACCCTGTAGTGTAATGGTCCCCCCAGCCCTGATCCCCGATCCCCATGTATTAATGAATATATTAGCCTGGTAGTGTAGCGGTCCCCCTAGCCTCGATCCGCTACCCCATGTATCAATAAATGAATTAACCTGGTAGACTAGCAGTCCCCCCAGCCCCGATTCTCGATCCCCATGTATTAATGAATATATTAGCCCGGTAGTGTAGCGGTCCCTCCATCCCTTATCCCAGATCCTCACGAAAAATATGACAAATCCTTCTCTGGTAGTCTAGTGGTCCCCCCTACCCTAGTTGGCAGTGCCGCACCACCCAGCTCCCCCCATCCCTGAGCCGGTGACCAGCACAGCCCTCCATACACCCCATGGCTGGCTGTCAACTGATCTATCAATGAGCGCATACTGTACTTACACATTAAGTTGCATTCCTGGCTTTCCCCTTGCTCTCCCTGTCTCTGTCTGTCTGTCTGTCTCTCTCTTCCTCTCCCTCTCCCCCTCTCTCTTTCACTCCTGTCTCGCTACAGAGACTTCGACACTCATGGAGAGGTGCCAGAAGGACATAGCTTATTTGAGTAAATGAAAAACAGGTGGACATAACAGGCTACTACAGAGATTAGAGAAGAGTTAGAGTCTTTTGCATAGGGAGGAAGGGGGTGCAACTTTGAATGGGCAACATCCACTTACTGGGTCGTTCCCTTTACATTGTTTCTGGGGGAAGGGTAGCATGTGTAAATTGCCTGTGCCCACTAACCCCACCTCCCCAACAATTTGGATATTGACTTACTTTTGAGAGGTAGGACTACAATGGGAAAAAGGACATTCATTTGGTTTTATATAGTGTCTTTCATACTGACTGTATGTCACAGTGCTTTACAATCAAGAAAAGGGAAAAGGAAAGGATGCTGCTGCCTGCCATTTTCAGTGCGTGCAGAGATTCTGTGAGCACAGAGATAGATCAGGGCGAGGTTATAGTCAGGTTAAGCACATGGTGGTTTAGTGACTTTTTCCAGATTACACCAAGAGTCAGAACTTTCAGTAAGTAAAAACTGGTGGCAAGGCAAACAGAAATGATATGTGCTTCGCAGTGCAGAACTGGGTATTGCCACAGGGCTGAACCAACCACAGTGGTTTGCTAGTTTCACTAAATGCAGATTTATTCAGTGCAGCAAAGTGGTGACATGCACACTTCTCAGTGGAAGACAGAGTAAGACCACTATCCCCAGCACTTCGCTGGCTAGAGCTTCCTCAGGGGGTGCTGGGGCAGGTGTGTGACTGTGGTTCTAAGTGAATGCAACACTCCCTGCACATGCTTAGTAAAAAGTGGCACTCACAAACAGTTAAGGAAATAATGTATTTCCCTCCTGGAATACACAGGCTTCATCCACAAATCCCTCGATCTTGGCCAGCTAGTCAGGGCTATCTATATTGTCCTAACAAAGGCCTTTGACATGGTCAACCACACCCTCCTAATAGACCAACTTACTGCCATAGGCCTTGCCCCTGAGGCGGCTGCATGGTTCACAGCTACCTACGCTGTCGTTCACAGCAAGTCAGGATAGATACCTTTCTCTCTGACACCAAGCCTGTGTGCTCAGGCGTTCCACAGGGGTCAATACTGGGCCCCCTCCTCTTTAGCCTATTTCTGAATTGCCTCCCCCTAGCCAGTCAGTGCCATATCCTCCTCTATGCGGATGATGCGGTTATCTTTTCTAATGGCTCTGACCCCACTGCTCTTGAGCAACAGCTACAACATGACTTCTCCAGCATTGAGTCATGGTTCAAAAATTATGAATTGATAATGAACTACTAAAAAACAAAAAACATGTTGGTCACCACCGTTAAGAACAAGCACAAAAACTACCCGCTATCAATATGTGATAGGGGTGGTGTTCCTCTTGAACGTGTTCATCACTTCAGATATCTTGGAATCACTCTTAACAGCTCACTCTCCTACGTCCTCCACACAGACATCACAGCTAAAGCAATCAATAAACGCTTAGGGCTACTTTATCGCTATAGGCAGAGCTTGACCCCTGAAGCCCTCAGCATAGCGGTCCACAGTTCAGTGGGTTCCCTAGTGGGCTGCTGATATATGGCTCTGCTGCAGATACTGCCCTCCGACATATAAAAACTGCCCTTAACAATGCCTGCAGGCTCTCCTTAGGAGCACACCGACTAACCCACACCTGCAATCCCTATGCAAAGGCTCACTGGCTAACGCTCTTTGGTCACTTAAAATATCAATCCTGCGTCCTGGCCAAAAAGACCTGCCTTGGTCAGCTCCCGACTGGGGTCCAACAACTCCTAGTTCCCACCACTAATCCCAGGCCCACCAGAAATTTGGAACTGCAGTCCTTCCTGACTCCAAAATGTCGGACATCTCAAGGACAAAGGTCCTTTGCTATCGGGCACCGTTGTGGTTCAACTCCCTCCATGAGAACATTATTGGCCTGCCCACTGTGTGGACCTTCGAAAAGAACCTAAAGAACCATTTAATACAGGATTCTCAATGTGTCTGCCATCGTTAGCACCTAGCAAAGGCATCTCCTACCATCTGCCCTTCTGCCAAACAAATCTCTCTCTCTCTCTCTCTCTCTCTCCCTCTCTGTCTCTCTCTCTCTCTCTCCCTGCACTTGAGGATCTACCCCCCACCCCATCTCTCCAGCACTTCTACGTGCTAACCCCCTCGTGTTGCTGACAACTAATAGGCTCCCGTTGGGCACAGTTATTTAGTCTGTTCCTGTATGTATCTGACTGTGTTTACTTATTCCAGTTTTAGTTTTCACTGTATTTTTTGCATTCCTTTGTTTAAAGACCAAATGTATCCAAATGTTCTCATTCTAATTCTATTGCCTTGTTTGTCTCAATCATCTGTATAATCACCTACTTGTTCTAAATGTACTAACGTGGAACCTATGTAAAGAGCTCTGAGCTCAAATGGTTAATCCGAGGTCAGAAATAAATAAATGTATCGTGCAAATTAACAATTCAGGGTAAACAATGCCAACTGTACCTCCAGCATGGGAGTTAGTCTCCATACTAAAGGTATAGCTAGCATACATTGCACTGAATTGTTAATTGGTACAATGCATTTTCCCTCAGCTGTTTGTGCTTGCCAGTTTTGGTTTAGGATCCTGTGCTTCTCCACTGGCGCATGGGACTGACTGCACTTTAAGACCTAAAGTAGCAGTGCAATGAAATTTGGCAAAAAACCTCGACCCTTCCTTTTTTCACTATAAAAGATTCCAGGCATATTCCAGTTTTATTTGATGGTAACATTTTTTGAGTTCACTAAAATGTGAGTGTTTTATAAATGTTTTAATTTACTCTTTTTTTTCTGAAGAAAAAAAGATGTCTGTCTCATAGCAATACCATTGTAAACCTGGTAAGAGGATCGAGAAAATAAAAAAAAACATAACTTAAGGTGCACAGCATAGGAGGTACCTTGAAAGTAGATGTAACATTTATGTTAATTTTTTCATTTATTGTTGATAAAACTACCTTTTTTCTGGAAAAACATTTTTCGTTACTCTGTTGCTTTAAGTGTGTGTGTTTTGTATGGCAGACTCACATGTAAGTAGCAAGGGTGCCTTACAGGCACTATCTTTTAAATGTAAACAAGAGGTGCCAGATTGACAAACCAAGAGTTTAATGAACTCTCTCAGCTTAGCAGGCGGACAGGTTTTACAAAATTGCTGAAGCAAAAACAAATCCCCAGAAACTCTGGAAGCCTGCCAAACTCAGGAATTCTCTACCCAATACTGTTACCCTACCCTTTCATAGACCTCCATCAGCTCGCAGCAGTCCGTAGACCACTGCTTCATCAATTACCGTGCAGAATTACACTCACACTTATCTGTCTGAAGTATTTATTTGAGTAGTTGTTACTTAATCTCTTTTCTTTGGGGGGGGGCTTGGGCATAAATTGCAACAGCTTTTGAAATGTACTGTAAGAGCTGTGGCCTACAGAGGCCTCTGGGGAAGTTTGAAAAAACAAATATGATGCTGTCATGTCATGGGCTTCTCTTGGCCTGTTTTCATATCACAGCATGATCTTGAATAGCAGCTCCAGCAGTTTCTTTACCTGCCCGCTGTTATGTCTGTCCTGTCTACCTGGACAAGTGTAGCACCAGCCCTTCCTGGGAATCAAATCTGGGGCAATGAGAGTACTGAAAGTAGCAGCTCTAATATTCATCTAAAGGGAAGCACAGAAACAGAGAAAATGTTAGCAGAAAATGACCATTGGTTCATCCAGGCTACCCTCTGCTAAAATAGCCTACCCTGGGAGCTATTGTCTAGCCAGGGTTTTTTCCCTCACCCCCCACCCTGCCCCCTGTCCTCTAGTCGGGATATTGGAGAGCCCCTTTGACTTTTATACTTGCTCTCCCCAGGATCTACTGTGGGGGTTCTATGTGCTGTTAAAATTCTTCAGGACTGCTTTAACTCTCTTTTTCGCTGCTTTTACTGCTCGGTGGCACTGTTTTGATTCTGTTATTCACAGCTTTCACTTTTACATGGTGTTGCTTTGACTTTGTTTTTCCCAGTCTTCACTACTGGCAGTACTGTGTTACTGACAGCTTTCACCACTAGATGGCACTGCTCTGGCTCTGTCATTCACAGCTTTCACTTTCACATGGCGCGTTTCCTGGTCTTCACTATTGGCAGTACTCTGTTATTGACAGCTTTTACCACTAGATGGCACTGCTCTGGCTCTGTTATTCACAGCTTTCACTGCTGCTGTTGCAGCCTCTGACATGTCCGGATAGTTGCTGTAATTTCTTTGATATCACTAGAGAAATTTCCTGCAAGTCTGCAATACAACTGTGGGGGCCAGCAGACAGATTCCCTTTAGAAAAATCCAGAAATATCTGAACTACTTAATGGCTGCTGCTACAGATGACACTGCTTTGATTCTGTTATTCACATCTTGTACTACTAGATGGCATTGATTTGGCTCTGTTATTCACAGGTTCTGCTACTATTGTAGATTGCACCACTCTAACTCTTGTATTCACAGCTGAGCTTTTACTACTAGATGGCAGTACATTAACGCTATTATTCACAGGTTTCACTACTAGATGGCAGTATTTTGTTATTCACAGCTTCCACTGCTAGATGGCACATTGCTGACTGCTATTCACAGTTTGCACTAGTAGATGGCACTTCTTTTACTCACAGCTTTCACTGTCAGTGTCAGTGGCTTAGTAGGTAGCACACTTGCCTCTGAGGCCAGGAGATCAAAGGGCTGTGGGTTCAATTCCCACATCTGGCACTTGGGCTGATATCCCAGTACTAACACTGTAGTGCAGCATGAGAGAGGTGCTGCACTTCTGAGGTGCTGTCTTTCAGATGAGATGTTAAATCGAGGTCCCATCTGCCTGGATTGGTGGTAGTTCAGGTGGTTGTTAAAGATCCCATGGCACTTATCAAAAAGAGTAGAGGAATTACCCTGGTATCCTGGCCAAATTTCCCTCATTCACTAGAAATACCACCAATAGTTTAATTTGATTCAAGGTCAGTTGGCATTCGTCTGTATCCCCCTTCCCTGGGTCGTGCCTGAAAATAGACAGGATTTTTCTAGTGCACTTACCTGGTCAACAAAAACTAAATAAATAAAATAAAACTGCTAGATGGCACTGCTTTTACTCACAGTTTTCACAGCTAGATGGCACTTCTATTTATTTATTGATGATGATTCGGATTACAACCTTCGAGTAAGCAGCTCGTTTACAAAGATTCCGCATTGGTTCAAGAGTTACAGAGACATACATACATTAATTACATCACAAGATTCCATGTTGTTTCAGAGAGTTACAGAGATACACATTCGTTACATTACATTTACAATATTTACATTTGCTTTAGATGTAACATTCATCAACGTTTAATGGGAATAATCCAGTGGTTTAGGACAGAATCACAGGCTAGCAGCAAATACGTTCTGCCCAGATAGGCATTGTCAGAAAGCCCTATGTATATGCATGCAGGGGAGAGTTAGCCACCCAACAGGTTTTGTCAAGGGGGCACAGTGTTACTAAATGCCATGCAGAGTAACTATACCTACTGTATATGCACACTGGCGTGTCAACTACTAGACTATTGTCCGAGTGTGGGGGCTGTGATGTGTGCAAAATTCTCAGCTCAACTGTAACAATTACAGTTGTTTATGGTGGCCAAGTGGAGGCGTAGGTCCTTCTTGATGGTGTCTATTTTACCGACACTGGCTACTGTTATTCACAGCTTGCACTACTAGATGGCAGTACTTTCGACTTTTATTGACTGATTTCACTACTAGATGGCGCTATTTTGACTCTGTTGTTCACAGCTTACACAACTAGACTATAATGTTTTGACTGTTATTCACAGTTTTTACTAAGAGATGACTGCTTTGTACAGAACTACCTTTTCTCATATACAACACCCTATGGTTGGTTTCACTCTTCCACAAATCTTATTTTTTTGCTTAGTCAGGGATTTGGGTGGGGAGTAAAAGTGGCAGCCACATTAAAGAGTTTTAAAAAATATTTACTGAAGTAAGAAACAGACAAGGAGCACTCATCCTTAGCCCTCCTGGGAAATGTAAGTGATCCAGAAGTATTATGTAACTTATTATTGTGAACTTGTATATATTTTTTAGTTTGTCTGTAATTTATCTGTATGGTTTTGTACTGTGTTCAAGAACCCAGGTCTAGCCTGCAAAAGGACTAAGTGGTGCAGTGCTATTTACCTGGTTAACAAATTTTGACATTAATTAAATGAACAAACACATAAATAAATATTATTACTCCCCCAACCATTAGGGAGTCGCAGGAGAAGGAGGAACAGGAACAGCCTCCTTGCTATGAGTGATAAGCAGTATTGGGTATGCATTCTGCTTTAAGGCCAGGCTCTTCTGGCACCTCCCTCCTCCAGAGTTCTTTCATTTATTGGAATGCTGCTTTTATGGGAGATGGCTAGAGTGCTGCTTTACTTATGTACTTTACCCAAAAGGGCTGAAGACGCAGACGTCCCATCATCAGATTGCAGCGCTAGTCAGGATAATCAATAAAGGATCTAGGAGGGTATGGGCTGGGGTGGGGGAGTAAGGAGTAAAGAAGTGGGCCAGTGGTTACTTCAGTTTGGCTTCAGGTTGGGGTCCACAAATCTGGTACAATTAGAAATTCAGCTAAACTACTTCAACTATCAATCAGGTAATCCCCCTGTCAAAGCCCTCTCTTCTCTCACACTTACTTCCCCTCCTCCTTCCACTCTCCCACCCTCCACTCCCCCATCCCTCACCTCCCCTGCTTACCCCTCCTCACCCACTTCCCATTTCCCATTCTGTACCACACCCTCCTTTCACCCCTCTCATCACCCCCCTACTCCTATCCGATAACTCCCCATCCCTTCCTCTCACTCCTTGGCCACCCCAGCCACAACCAATCCTACATCAGCCCTGCCCTGCCAGCTCTTGGGCACTTGGCCCATCTACCCCCACCTCTATGGCAATTATTACCCCCCTCCCATCCTACTTCACACTCACTTCACCCACTCCCCCCACAACTGCCCCTCCTGGCTCCTACTGTCTCCACGCTGCTCATTTTTATTTCCTCGCTTGGCTTAGCCATGGTCTACCTGGACAAGATTTTACTGCCTAAAACCTGAATGTATTTCACCTGAATGTCTCTAATTTGCTGTAACTGCACTTATTGTCCTTGTTAATTCATGTTTGCCTTAATATCTTTCACTACCATTATTTTAGATTGTATCGTCTACTGCCGCTAAGTTGTCTAAGTGTACTTATTGCCTTCACTGAATGTACTGTCAAATCATGTTTGTTCATGACCTTGTATTCAATCCCTACTGATGTGGAACCTTTGTAAAATGACCTTTGGTTCAAAGGTATTGTAATCTGAGACTAACATAAATAAAACAAATAATAAGCATGAGGTGAATTTCTGTTGGAAACTTAGCACATTCCTTGGAATTCTGTTGGCTGGGGATTGGTGGAACTTTAGTTAGTTTATCTGCATTATTCTCCAAGCAATCATCCTGTGAACATGACACTGAATTTTTGATGGACTCAAGTGGGTGAATTAAAATTAAAATGAACCCTCTTGCTTCCTAATAGCTGGTACATATATACCTGGGGGTCCATAAAGGTGCCTTGAATGGAAGAAGCTTATTTGAAACATAGGGGATTTGCCCATCATGTTCTGTGGAATATTGTTCCATAGTTCAGTAGAACTGCAGAATTACATTCTACTGTGCATTTCTGATGATGTAGTAAAGAGCGACAGGGTACTATTCCACAGATATATAAAAGTGTTCATTGTAAACCATAGAAAATAGTTTTCTGTGGAATTTCATTCCACAGTTCCACTCCATTTCTGCACAGCTAGCCTTACTGATTGGGAGTGAGTTTTAGGAGCTAGACATAGAACTGTTTTTTTGAGGATAGAGGGATCTGTTCAAAAATTCAAATGCATTTAAAATGGCTTGCATAAAGGCTACCAGCGGCACTCCCATAGGCCTATCAACTGCCTTTTCCCCCAAGGAAACCAGTATCTTAGTTGGTGAGGTCACCAAGAATGTGATTATTCTTTCTGGTGTGAAATGCTGTAGCTTCCCAAGGAGGGAGGGAATGTGGTCTGCAATAGCCATGAAGGTGTGTGGAGATGAGAAGTGACCAGCAAGGATGATAAAGCAGCTCAGAAATCACTGGGATGATCTCCTGAGGCAGGACATGTAAATACTGGACAACCTGGATGGTGGTTTCATCATTGATGAGGGACACAAACACCACAGGACTGTTAGTGATGATGACTGTTACGGTACATTTTACTTTTACTGATATTTAAAATGAAACACTTTCACACTGTAGTAAAATCACTTTATTCTTGCACATGAACTGAATGGAGCCAATTGCTGATGTGAAATGTTCATCTGTGATTTAGGAGAAGAAAAACAGTGCAAGGTGTGTCTCACTTTCTTCGCAGATGACAAGAAGCTACGTGGACAGGGAGTAGAGGATGAGGGAGTTGCAGAGGGACCAGCAGAGGCTGTAGAGGTGGCCCCAGGTTTGTCAGTTGAAATTCAATGCCAAGAAGTGCAACGTGATGCATATAGGGAACACAAACCCCAGGACAGAATATTGGATGGTAGGCGTTAAGCTAGCAACTACTGTACTTATGAGGAACAAGACCTGGGACTAGGAGCAATCATAAGAGATTCCCTTAAAACAATCTAGGTGCAGTCACAAGGGCTACACTACTGTAAAACAACCAAGATGTTGGTGTGCATTGGTAGGGGTTTCAATAGCAGGAGGAAAGAGGTAATACTACTTTTCTATAGATCACTGGAGAGACCCCATCTAGAATAGTGTGCCCAGTTCTGGAGTCCCCAGCTAAGTAAAGACAAAGACAGTCCTAACATGGTTCAGTGTAGGATCAAGGGTCTGCTTAGGGTGCTGAACATGTACTTGCTGGACCCAGAAGGGAGATGGGTGATAGGATACCTTAAGGTTCCTGAAAGGAATGAACAGTGTAAAATGTCAGGGACTATTCAGCAAGAATGATAAATCAGTAACATGGGTGCATTAGTGTAAGATACGGCATAGAGGAAATTCACAAAAAGGACATTGTAACATTTTGTTTTACAGAGAGAGTGGCTGAGATGTGGAACAGACTGCCTGTAGAGATGGTAGGTGCAAACCCATTCATGGGTTTCAGCTCAGTTTGTAGAGTTAACTGGTTAATATATAATCAACGGAGTAGTCTTGAAGCAGGGGGCAAGGGTGGAGGAGGGGTCAAAAGCCTTATCTAGGCAACAGGCCTTGAGGTAGGATAGGGTATGACAAGGCACACTGGGTGGACCAATGGACTTTTTCTGCTGCCACTGTCTATGTTGCTGTGTTTAAATAAGACCCTTGAGGTGTTTCTGGCTGCCACAATTTGACTGTCCATCTTCTGAATTGTCCTTGGAGAGGTAGGCATGGTGCCCACCTTTATGTCTTCTTCCCTTCAAGCAAGTAAGCAATAACACATGACAGGCTGTGTGGTAATGCTTATCTACTGCATGGCTCAGGTGGGTTTTGAGGCAAAAGGTACAGTCTAGTGCTTTCAAACACCTGGGAAGTGCCATAATTTATGGCTTTATCACACACCCTGCAATGTATTATTGCACTTATGAAATGTGTTTTAAGAGTTAAAAAAGCAGGAAAAAAGAAAGTCAAATTTGAGCTGTGCGGCAACTGAAATTACTGCTTGGTCATGTGACCAGTTTTGACCAATCAGATTGCTGGCTTGATTCAAGCCATGTTATAATTTTACACATCTACAAATCCATTAGGAATAAGACCGTGATGGTGGCTGTAACACATTACTCAGCTGACCTGCTGTATGAAGAGACCTAGCAAGTGGTTGATTTAGGCCTGGTGCTGGAAATCTCAATCACACCTGGGTACTCTGCACGTATGGCACAAGGCATGAGTTTGGGGGGATCTGGTTTTGATCTTGTTTGAATCCCGCAGTATACCTATCAGGTAAAGATTGATTTCTGGGAAGCACCCTGCTTTCTGTGCAGTGACCCCAGTGCCTACAAGGTTGCTGTTGTAGTGCTGGTATGACCTGGGAACAGTGTTGTGGAGATTGTCAGGTGTTCCCTGAGAGAAGGCGCTTTTCCTGTGGTATTGAGGAAGGCTGTTGTGAAAACCCTCCTAAAACAGGCATCTTTGAACCCTGACATCATGTCCACCTACAGACCTCTCTGAAACCTTCCCTTTTTTTAGAGTAGGTAATCAAGAAGCTAATGGCAACACAGTTGTAATGACAGTTTCATCTGCAGAAATTCTGTATGAACCGTTCCAGTGTGGTTATTCATAACTATATTTCTCTCTGTCTTTTGGCATACTGAAAATTATAGTAAAAAAAATAATTTGGAATCCTCTTGCTCATCTAATTTTTTTCTCTCTTGTGTCAGCAGCTGTTCCTTAACCGGGACAGGAGACAGGGGAGTCACTAGGCCATCAGAGACAGTAGCTGATATGGTTAGCAAAGGTACTGCAGGACTGGAAGAACAACCTGGAACTTATAAGAAATTATCATGATCTTTGACTGTTATGCGTTGATGTCTGAGGAAGATCATCAATTTCATGTGAGCTGTGAATGAAAGGGACTTCTTTGTTATTCGGCTGGACTGAAATACTGTATGTGCTTTGTGCGTTGCTTATATTTTTCATTCATTATGCAAGCCAAGTGGAGGAGTCTTGAAAGGCCAGCGAACAGTAAGAGACATTTGAGTGATGTGGCAAACACTTGGCAAACACCCCCTCTATGGATGGTCTAAAAAACAGTGTGTGAACTTGTCATGAATTTAGAAGGTTTCTTTCTTGTATGTTATCCATCTGTATGACATGTTTTGTGTTGTGACCCAGTCCTTGCATAACCTCCATACTGAAGCACCCAAAGGATGTTGGTGGTATTGTGAAAGAGAAGCAGGAAAATAACTGTGCTTCTGCACTGAACCTGTGTAGTGAGTAATTCAGTACTGTGTCATTATTAGCAAAAGTTGTGGGTAATGTAGGTCAAAGTCGCACTGACTCTAGTAATTTTCTTAGCTGCCTATGAATAGTCAAGACAGCCAGCCACCAATAAATGAACCAAAAGGTGACGCTGACAACTCCCTTCCTAGTACTGCCCTTGCAAGTCCTGCTATCCTATGCCCCTATTTTTATGCTATCATCATTGTTATTGTTAACCCAATAGCATGTGAATAATGTTATGTATTTTGAATTTCAAGGTCAGGTGAGGGAACACCATATGAGAGATGCTGGCCTGGGTAAAGGTAAAATATTGTGCTTCCATTCAATGGACATTATAACATCCTTTTATACCTTTGCTTACAGTGACAGGAGACACACCACGGCCACAGAGGATGTTCAGCACAGATGTTACTGGGCTAAGACACAGATATGGCACACTGACGAGTCCAAATGAGGACAAAACATGTGTATGTGTCTGCTGTTCTTAGCCTTTGCAGATTGCATTGTGAGTCCTTCTGGCACCATGCAATTCTGCTTAAAGTTGAGTCAGTCCAAATTCTCTCATGGAGATTTGAGTATGTTTCCCATCATGCTTTGCATTATTGGGGTATCTGCAATTGTATTTTCTTTAAAATTTGGCTGTATGGCCAATATCTTCCGGGATAACCCAAGCCTCAGGGCATTTGCTCTGGGGTTCTTTTCCTTCTCTAGTTTGGGCCCCCATGACCCAAACAAATAACATCCCCCTTAAGGGGTGACTGGCTCCCTCTCCCTGGGCTAAGACATAGATATGGCACACTGATGAGTCCAAATGAGGACGAAACACGTGTATGTATCTGCTGTTCTTAATCTTTGCTGATTGCACTGTGACGCCTCCTGGCACCATGCAATTCTGCTTAAAGTTGAGTCAGTCCAAATTCTCTCAATGGGATTTGCATATGTTTCCCATGATGCTTTGCATCATTAGGATATGTGCAATTGTGTTCTCTTTAAAATTTAGCTATATGGCTAATATCCTCCGGGATACCCATGCCTCCGGGCATTTGCTCTGGGGTTCTTTGTAGTTCTTACACATGCTACCAGGCATCTCAAGCAAATAATGGAAGCTTTTAAGGCCATCAATTGAGGTGGAGGCTTGGTAGCCTCAGGCAACACAAGGAAGGCCAGCAACAATGTTTGCCACTCAGCCAGATGCCAGAATGCACGGTGTTGAAAAATGCCTTTGCAAAATTGAGAAGGGGCTGAAAACTGTTCAGGTAGACATCAAATCACAAAAGACTGGTCAAAAGGAAACTATTTAAAGGCTGGATGTGTTGCTTGGCCAGGTGGCACCACCACTCACCACACCTGCACCACCACCACTCTCACCCCCACCACACACTGACTAAATGAATAATTGTAAACTGTTTCAGTTTATTCATAGCGGTTAGCAATTTAATTCTATTAGAGTTTTTCTGGTTGCTGTTGATGTTGATTCTGTTTTTACAGTAAACCATTTTTTTATGAGAAAACAGAGTCTTCTTGTACTTAATCTGTGGCTATCATGGCGCTGCTGTCAGAGCACCATGAGTGTTGCTGCAAGTTTGGGATGCAAAACACTGGGACTGGCACTAAAAGAGATGCCTGATTATTACCTTCATAGTTTCCATTCATTGCACTTAATGCCTCGACATGCTGTTGGTGCAGGTTAGTGTTGCATCATGGCAATGATTGAACTTAACTGACAGCAGCAGCACAGGTAACTGTTATGTTTACATCTAAATTCTTTAAATAGTACTAGTCAAAGGATAATGCATGCCAGAATGAGTGTTTTTCTTTTATTTTATTCCACATTCCATTGCAAGGGTGGGTTGGTGGGTGGGTGCAGGGTTACGCTTCTAATGTCCTGGCATAGCAAGGTAACAAGTAAACAGATCATTTTGATGGCTTGGGTTTGGCTCTTTGTCCGGCAGCACCCCATGGAGGAGGACGAGGAGGCACAAGAGGATGGGTTAAATACAGCAGCAGCATGGCAGCTATCAGTTCACTCAGCTTTGTTTTTTTAGGGGCAGCAGCACCTCATGGAGCAGAACAAGGCACAGGGGACAGGCCAGATGCAGCAGCAGCAGCAGGGCAGCTATCAATTCACTTGGGTTTGGGTGGCTTCATATCTTTATAACTATACCGGCCCTACCAGGCCAGTGTCATTCCGGGTGTTCTAAACAATACTTCCTTATGCTTCCCTTCAAATGAGTGGTTTTATTACTGGCTTATAGTAAAAGTTACAGTGGTGTTGCTGGTGTGCGTATTGTTTGCTTGGTTTACAGTTGTTGTGTGTGTGTGTGTGTGTGTGTGTGTGTGTGTGTGTGTGTGTATTTCAGTGTGTTTGTTGCAGCTGTGTTTACCAGTCATTGGGGGAAGGTCCATGCTCAACCTTAACTGCAGACAGAAAGAGAGAGTGAGACAGAGAGGTATTTATAGTCAGATACAGTCTGACATAGAGAAGACTGTGTATTTTTGAGTAACATTAATCTACTAAAATAATTAACTGCTGGTGTGTCACCCCAAAAATGCATATGTAAGGCTAACGTTTTGCTGCTTTAAATAATATTTTTCACCCAGCAGACTTTTTTTTTTTTAATGAAGGATATTGTTTCTGTTTCTGACCTTGAATACAAATATAGAAAGATCGAGTTTGATGGGAAGACAAGGACCACTTGGTCCAGCCAATTTGCCCATTTTCCCTTCCTGCTGCAATACGGCAGATCCTACAGTACTTGATCTTCGGCTTCATCTTCCCCTTCCTCTCCAGTAAGGTTCCCTTATGCCTATCCCATGCATTCTTGAAACTCATAATATTTCTTGCCACCACCTCTGCTGGGAGGCTGTTGCAGGCATCCACCACTTCTTCTATGAAGAAGTACTTCCTCACATTTCCCCTGAGTCTACCCCCCTCCAGCTTCACTGCATGACACCTTGTTCCTGAGCTTCTTTTTTTCTGAAAAATGCTTCCCTCTTATACCTTATTTATACCCGTGAGGTAACTGAAAGTCTCTATCATATCCCGCCCTCTCATTCCTTTCCTCGAGGGTGTACATATTGAGGTCCTTTAGTCTCTCATCATAGGACTTTTGGTGCAGACCCTGCACCATTTTAGTTGCCCTCCTCTGGACTGCCTCTACTGTTTCTACAGTATGTCCTTCTGGAGATGTGATCTCCAGAACTGGACACAGTACTCTAGGTGAGGTCTCACCAAAGATTCATACAGTGGTATCACCATCTCCCTCCTTCAGCTGGTGATACCCCTCCCTATGCACCCTAGCATTCCACTAGCTTCCCCCACTGCATTGTCACACTGTTTTGTAACTTTACATCATCAGATACAATTCCCCCCAGGTCTCTTTCCTGTCTGGTGGTCGAAAAATATTTTCAGTGTCAATATCACTATGAAGAGGTGTGGCTCAGGGCATGGTATTGTGCAGTCAGGCTCCATCAGTGGGAGAGACAAGGGAAGAGCTGCACATGCACGCAGGCTAGATAGCGCAGCAGGGAAGCTATCATTTCCCACAGGTGTGGGTGGTTTTATGTCTTTATTCCAGGTGTTCTAAACAATTTTTCCTTCTGCCTCTCTTTAAATACTTTCATTACAGGCTTGTAGTAAAAATTATAGTGGCGTTGGTGGTGTGTGTATTATTTACTTCGGTTACAATTTGTGTGTGTGTGTGTATGTATGTATGTGTGTGTGTGTGTGTTTTCTTGTGTTTGTTGCTGCTGTATTTTCCCTCCCAGTCATTGGGGAAGAGCTGTGGATATCACAAGCTGTAGAGAGAGAGAGAGAGAGAGAGAGAGAGAGAGAGAGAGAGAGAGAGATTTATTTATATTAAGACACAGACTGACATACAGTAGCAAACACTGCCTTTTCAATAATAATCTACTCAACTCAAAGAATTAGCTGCTCATGCATCACCCCCAAAAAATCATATTTAAGGCTGATATTTGATATAGAAAATTGTTTCTGACGTTAAATAATACCATATTTTCAGTGTCACTATCACTATGAAGACATGTGGCTCAGGGTGCGGTGCTGCACAGTCGAGTTCTGTCGGTGGGAGAGGCAAGGAAGGAGCTGGACATGCTGCCAGTAGCACAGCAGCAGCCTCATCCCAACATGTGTGCTTCACATCCCCCTGTGATGCAGATGTTGGCCGCAGCTCCAGTATGACGAATGGCTGCTGTTGTTCCAGCTGGTGATGGCGGAAGGGAAATCACTGGCCGTGGGAGTAGTGTGAGTGTTCAGCATGACTGCATTGTAAAACAATCAGCAAATGATGCAGCAGCAATGCTTCTGATGTCCCAATCACAGGGAGGTGAGGAGTCTTAGAGTCAGGCTACTGGAAATCTCAGACACAGTCACAGATGATTTTTGATGATTCTCAGTGTGAAGTACTAGAGGAAGAGGTGGAAGCACAGGAGGAGGTAGAGCAGATGATGGCGGGGAGGAGATAAAGAAAGAGAAGGACGAACCAGTTGAGGATATTGATACTGGTAGCAGTGATTTTTCTTCCTATCTAGTCAATCTGGTCCCGGATTTAGACCAGGTGCCAGAAAGGCCCCCACAATTTTATTTTATAAACAGAAAAGGAACCATAAATGTATGGAGTGGGAGGAGAAGGCAGAATGTGATAAGGTCACATCCAAAATTAAAAGAACAGTTATAGTGTAGCAGGGCCATGATGATAAGCAACAACAATGGGGCTGTGTTACAAGAGGTAGCAATGGAGGCGTGGGTGGTCATAATGGCAGAGCTGCTGGCCCAGTCATATCCCCTCACCATGGGTAAATATGACGTTTTAGGAGGAGCAGCCAGTGGTATAAACAAGCTCTTTAATGTGGGATTTTTTTGTCACAGATCCCAAAGATGAGAGCTTAGCAGTTTGTCAGTACTGCAAAGTTCAAGTCAGCCACGGCAAAGCTGAGTCATGTCTTGGGACTGTGCATCTGCAAAGTTATATGAAAACCAGACAATTAAGTGGCAGAAACATGAGAGGGAATCTCAGTTCGGATTGAGGTGACCTGTTTTTGGTCATGGGGGGAAGAGACGATGATGATAAAGCCATGGTCGGGACAAAAGCAATAGCAGCAGTAGCACTAGCAACACCACACCTCTGCCAGTACTAACACATGGTTTCCTGAGACCAGCACCCCTGCTAGTAAAGTTTCAAAACTAACTACTTCTATTTCTGGATAATTCTCAAGGGTGAAAAGTATGAGACTTGTCCCTGGTAGTAATAATCTATTCCACTCAGATGTCACACCTTGTTCCTAATCTGCACCCCCACCACTAGTACAACCCAAATTAACTGAGATGCTCTCAGAAACACAAAATTTCACCCCATGAACTCAATGCATGTTTGTCACAAACTGTGCAGTTGATATGCTGCCATAATCTTTTGTTGAAAATGCCACTTTTTAGATAGCTAATGAGTAGGGCAGTTCTAAAGTGGAATATTTGACCAAGGACATATTTTTCCACAAAGACTGTCCCCCAAGTATATATAGATTTGAAATCCTTTGTGTTAAATGCCATTAGCAATTGTGGCTTAGATACTGTGCACCTTGCCATGGATATGTGGATCAGTGGGCCTGGAGCTGCCTCCTCATATACAGTATGTGTGTGTCACAGCCCACTGGGCTCATTTCCCTAATTTTTCTGCAAGGCCCCATCAATCCCTTTCCCATATAAGCCACCCTCCCCTTGCTAGTGTGTGGCAGCAGACCACATTCAGTAAGACTTGTATGGACACTGTACAGCACAGAACCATAAATATACTGAGTGAGATGCAAACTCAAATTAATGAATGACCCATGTGGCAGGAGATGAAAGCAGGTTTTATTTCCAGTGACAATGTCAAGAACGTTGTTAAGGCCATTGAGGATGGGCCATTTATTCCTATCCCATGCATTGCCAACTGCCTGAATTTAACCGTACAGAATTACCTCAAGAATAATAATGAGCTTGAAGCCAGGCTGACCTCTGTCCGCCACTTGTATGGACATTTTAGCCTTCCCATGAAGACCAGAAACGAGCTTAAAAACCTACAGATAAAAAATGGAATTCCACAGCTTCAGCTAAAGAAGGCAGTGGCCACATGGTAGAATTTGACTTTATACATGCTGGCAAGGCTGAGCAATACAAGGCTTTAACAGACTTCACCATGCTGCATGGAGATCATGACACATCCTCTCTCTCTCTCTCTCTCTCTCTCTCTCTCTCCCTCACTATGGAACAGAGGCACCTGATGGACACCTGAATACAAATTATACAGCCCTTCAAACATGTTAGCAAGCAGCCAGTGCTGCAATTGCCTGTATCAGCCAGGCAGTACCATTAATTGGTGTGCTACTGCAATAACTTCTGAACATTAGAGAGCAGTTCAATTGGAATGAGGACAGTACGGGCAGTGATCTTGTAGAGAGGACAACTGAACATGTGTGCACCAATCAACATTTGTGCAGCATGGTGGATTACAATATTTACAGTGTGGCAACCTTATTAGATTACTGTTAAAAGCATGACATCTGGTTTCTACTTGAGTAGATTGATTCAGATATTCAAACTAAGGTATTGACAGGGTTTGTGTAGAAAAACATGAAAATCCAGCAAGGTAAATATAGCAAGCAACAGCAACATGCTTCAAGGCATTCTTTGTGGCCTCACCAAAAAGGCATACAATGGCACCATCACTCTCCTAGCTCTGCTCTCTATATGTCATCCAATGCACCCTAGCCCTTTTTGCCATTGCTTGGCAATTTCTGTTAAGCTTAATTTCATCAGTTATCACTCCAAGGTCATTTTCCTTAGTTGTTATTCTTAAAGTGTGCTCATTTATTGTATATTGAGCTTTCCTTTTAGTTCACTCCAGGTACAATACCGAACATCTGTCCAAGTTAAAAATTAATTTATATTTGGCATCCCAATGTTCTAGCTTTGTTAATTCTTCTTGTAATGTATCAACATCCATACTATTCTGTACCACTGATCCTAGCTTTGTGTTGTTTGCAAACTCTGATATCCAAATCCCTTCCCACAATTCACTGATGCTACAAATATGTCAGAGAAACAAGGCCTCAACACTGATCCCTGCAGCACCCCACTCATGTCCTCCAGACACTCCGACTTGTTTCCCCTTAGGTTCATTTGTTGCCTCCTGTTTGTTAGCCATGAATTAATCCAAGCTATGATGTTCGTGTGTATCCTTGAGTTCCGCAAAACCTCAAGCAGTTCCCTGTGTGTACCTTATCAAAGGCCTTGCTAAAATCCAAAAATATAACATCAACTAGATATCCTCTATCCAGTGCCCAACTGGCCTTGTCAAAGAACTGTAACAAAATTTGTTCGACAGGATCTATCCCTCATAAAGTCATGCTGTGACATGTCCTGCACATCCATCCTCTTGAGAGTATCCTCAATCTCATCCTTAAGTATCCTCTCCAATACCTTGCTCAGCACCGATATCAAACTTACTGGTCTGTAGTTCTCACACTGTTCTTTATGTCCTTTTTTAAACTGGGTATTACAGAGGCCTCCCTCTCGCTATTGACAACCTGTCCACAATATAGGGATGTCTGAAAGATCATTGTAGCCAGATCCACTAATTCCACAGTGAGTTTCTTCAGTACTTTAGGATGTATTCCATCTGGCCCCAGAGTTTTGTTTGGATCCAAGTGCTGAAGCCTGCTTTTGATGTCATTTGCATTTAGGTTTAATGATAGATTTCCTGTGTTTACCCCATAGACAGTTACTTGCACTGATTTAGTATTAAAAACTGATTAAAAAAAAAACTAGTTATTTAACATATTGGCTATCTTCTTATCCTCAATTACCAGGTCTTCCTTGTCATCAACCAGTGGTACACTTGTATATTCCTCCCGTATTCGTGGTTAATATGATTTCAGAAAGATTTGTAACTGTCCATCACTTTTGCCACCAGGCCCAGTTCATAATCTCATTTTGTCCTCTTCCCTTACAGAAATAATTATATGAAATGTTTTCATGCTGCACACATAAAACTACCCAAGTGATATGCATGCTGCAAGTATGACTTAAATGTTAAATTGTAACCCATTGCATGCATATGGCATGCATGCAGCAAGCAAGTGTGAAAACCATGATTTTTATGTTAAATTGGAAAAGACTGCATGCATGCAAAAAAGCAAGTGATCACTGATAACAGCACACATACACGTTAAGTGACTTGCTTAGGATCACACCATACACAACTGGGGACAGATGAGATTCAAACCCAGGTCTTCATACCTCCAAGTCTTTTGGCTTGCCGTTCAGTGCCTTTAACCACTAAGCCATACTGTCTGCACACATATGGTTAGCTTGTACTTCAATACATACTGTATCTGTATACATCTGCATGCATGCAACATACTTATAGTCACTGTTATGCTTTTCAGTTTTCTTCTCTCCCTCATCTCATTTTCACATTTGAACTATAGCACACATACTAACGGAAACACCATGTGGTTTTTCCCACACCAATACACAAACTGACCGACAAAACCACTTAATTACTTCTGTCTGGCCTGTACTCCTGCTATTTTCTCTCCATAGGTTTGAATGCTTCCAAGCAAACAGACTTTAAGGTGAAAACGTAAAAGCAGCAATAACTCAACATATACACCCAGTGGCAAGCCCCCCGCATACACACTGTAGCAGGTATGGCCATGCTGCTACAGACAACCCACCAAGTATAGATAAAAGTAATTGTTTAGATAAAAGTAATTGTTTGCCTAGTGACGCGTACCGGTTACCAAAAGCTAATAAATAAATAAATAAAAAATCTCTTACTTGAGTACTAGGGAGCCAGAGGCAGGAGTCTTTAAGAGGTGATGTCCATGGGTCAGAGTGCTGGGGCGTACCCCCTTGAAATGAATGGAGTTATTTTCTATTACTATTTTATATGTTATGATGGTGAGTTAGAGAATAATGAAGGCCACTGTTCTACTAACATGGCCCTGGTTAGTCAAGCAGTGGCCTTCATTAATTTCCAGCTTTCCATCAATAATAAAATAGCCCCATTCATTCCAATGGTGCACACCCCTGCAGTCTCCTTTGCCCTTTGTCACAGTGTGCCTGAGTATTGGGATGTGGAGATCAGCTTCACTTGGGGGGGGCATAAGCCTGACTATAGTGGGGCTACAATAGTCTGTGCATACCATACCGCTCAATCGTCCATGAATATAAGGGACAGCTCTAGCATGTCTGTAACATCTTTAAAAGGTACAACTTATTTGGTTTGACTGAAAAGTGATATGCAAATCATAAAATTTCAAATGTTTCAGATCCATCTGTATATACCCCAGAGCAGTGCATTAGATTGGGGCTAAAACCCACCTATTTACTAACCAATTTTTTTTCCTGGCTGAAGTTCTGTCCCCCCCAAAAAAAGAACTTTGTCCTGATTTTTCTTCCTGACTCCCTTCCATTCAATGTCCATCCCCTGTGGGTCATGAAGACACCCAAAGGTGAAGAAACTTGAAAAACATATCGATATTTCAGTCCTTCCTCCTTCCCCAATCCCCCTGTAAAAAAAAAAATGACTTACTTTTACTTACCTGGCCATATGGCCAAAACCTGCAGCCTGGCATAGTGTGCCACCAGCCCAGTTTTCAGTCCAACTCTCCCTCTCTCCTTCTGCCAGAAGCTGGATGCTAGAACCGACCATCACAGGTCCCCAACATGGTCCACAAACAAGTCACCTCACCAGCTGAACCCACCCAACCTGGGTTGCTTGCTTCTTGCTTGGTTGCTATTGTGGATGTTGCCCCACTGCACTGATCAAGGCGTATGAAGGCCACCTACACCGCTGTCACCACTGCTGATAAGCCTAGCTTGCTACCATGGGGTTCAGTGCTGTTGTTTTTTCCAAGGCAAGCCTAGTAGAGTAAGTAGGTAGCTGAGTCTTGAGTTAGCTTCTAGCCCATCCTCTGCCCCTTCAGCCACCAGGGGAGATGAAGACTCACTAAGAGTAGAACAACAAAACTATGCTGCCACAACATTGCTATTGAGAGTTCAGTGCTCACTGACTCCTCCAAGCTGGTTGTATTCAGCATGTCTGCTCTGTGGTTGGAAAGGCAGTGTCACACTTGCAAGGCTCATGCGCTCTTTCTTGGCTGGATCTCATCCACATCACATGTGATTGTGCCACCGCTAATAGGTGGACAGTGTGGACAATACAATACAGATACAGTCAAATCTGAAGAGTACCTGCAGCGTGAGCACACACAGGCCAGGTGGGCACTTGTACAAAAAATTAAATACAACTTTAAAGCCATTATTGCCACACCATAAGAACAACCTAGGCACAAATATGGGGAGGGAAGGCAACTGACCCCCTCTTCCCTACCTAAATAGCACCCCTGCTTAATGGTAGAAATTTATTCTCAGGTGCTAATGCAATGGTTTCCACTGTGTTCTAAGGTACAGCATCTCCATGTTTCATGATGTGTCCTGATCATCTTGTGGTTTAGTGTCCCTTATTGTCCTTCATTTTGAGTGTCCACGTCCCTCATTTCAGTGACAAAATATGAGGTATGGTGCATGCTTCCAAGACCCTACTCAGTACAAAGAGTGCTGAGCATGGCCATAGTGTATATTCTCCATACGGAATGACAAGGGAAAAGTAAATGAGATGAAAACAGTTACGGAGAAACACATTTGTAGCACTAAATGTGCATAAGGGATTTGCATGGTCCAAAACAAAAAGGATAGGCTTCACAACACAGAGGCCCCTCTTCACACATCTGGAATGGGGGATGTTGACTGGCTATATCCTAGGCATTTAATGCAGTAAGCAAACAATACTTTACAAATTAATGACAATTTAATAACAAAAATCAAAAGCCATTAAGCAACTTGCAAAAGGATCAGAATTAATGAGTTTACCTAATTTTTATGAGAATTCAAATAAAAATGTATTTTAATGACTAATTGCTAGCAGAAGTATATGGAATAGAAACTGGTGTGTTTTTTCAGAAGAGATTTGCATTAGCTTACTGTAGCTGCTGCATACATGAAAAACGTGCAGCATTTGAACCTGATGTGATGTTTAAATGATGTTCACACCAGCTTAACTGTTTCCCTAATGTCAAGCATGCAGCATGTGAACCTGATGTAATTTTTAGAAGATGTTAACACCAGCCTACCCACTGTGCACACGTCAAGCTTGCAACATGCAAACCTGATTTGCCTTTTAGACTTGGTTTGCTTAGGATCACTTAGTGTATGTGAACCGCGTGCAAACATTGCACGATTAAGCATGTGGCATGCATTCTGCATGTACACAGCACACCTATATTTCTGTAAGGGTTAATACGTTTTTTTTTACATTCTTTCATTAATATTCTATACCTTGCCCAAATCCCTGAAGTGAAAGTTTCCTTTTTGAAACTAAACCACTTGAGGGTGGGGTGGCTTGGTTTTAGCATAGGATTTTGTGCCCATGCCTATCTTAAAGCACAGTTTCTGTTGTAACAACAGCAGAGCAGGTCCTTCTCCTCTCTCAATCACCCATAAGGCCTGCAGTGAGCTAAGAGAGTCACATGGGTACGTTTGCTGTGGAATGCAGCACCATGTGACCATTTCTGAAACCATCACAAGATTACCTGAGGAATTGTATTTATTTTTTTATACCAGGAGAGACACACTAAGCAGAGAGCTTGTTTACACATGTGACCTGGGAGCACAAGGAAGTTAAGTGACTTGCTCAGGGTCACACAAAAAGCAAGTGGAGGCTATGGGATTCAAACCCAGATCTCCAGGTTTACAGCTCAGAGCCTTAAACCACTGTGCCATACTGCCTCCCAAAAACATTTCCACAGAATATTATGCAGATGATTATCTACTTTTGGCAGTTTAGTGATATAGTAGATCATAAATTAAAAAACATAAAGGTTACTCATCCTGAAGCCAAAACACTTGAAATACATGAATTGTTTATTAAATATGATTATAATATGGGTAGGAGAAAACATGCAATGCAATTGGTGGAATGGCTCTGTGTGCCCATAGATCAAGTAATCATTAATCCATAGTTCCGCGGAGCGACCCATGTGAAGTGCTGTCAACACTCGTTGACTCTGTGAGTGAGGAAAAGGAAAAGGCAGCCACTGAAATAGTGTCCTAGTGAGAGACATGCAGGGAAAGGCAGCAATGCCCAGCGCTGTCATTTGCTGGACATTGCAAAGTGAGAGAGCGAGAGAGAGAGAGAGACAGTGCCTGCAGCTTGTTGTCACAGTGTGCCAGCAGACACAGTCAGGGAATGGTGATGACATAGCTTAAGTATGTGACTGTTCCTCTCTCTGGCCCTGCACCCCTCATAGGCCACACAGTCTGTAATGCCACTGTCCCAAGAGACAGAGAGCGCTGCAGTGGGGTTGCAAGTGTTGGTGATGTTGTTGTTGTAATGGAACTCCGTGGCAAGCAGCAGTAGTACCCCCCATTCTCAGTTCTCTGCTGTAGGTGCAGATGATAAAGTTGTCACCCCTGTTGTTCCTGGCTAATGCCCACCCACCCATTATACCTTGCAGGCTGTAACTATCCCTCATTCAGCAGTTTACATCAAGATTGTTGTGGTCCCTGCCATAGTAAGGTTAGAGACAGACAGCAATGTGTGGTAGGATTCACAGGGGTTGGAATGAAGCTTACTGAGCGCTGACTGTCTGTCTGTCTGTCAGAATCACGTTCTGATGCTTGCTCTGTGCAAATGGCAGGGGCAACCCTGTGACAGAGTAGAAGTGTCAGCCGAAAATTCCTGCAGTGTTGTGTCTGTGTGTCTATGTTTCTGGCCCCGCCCCAAGCACCCGAGACAGAGAGCATGACAAAGGTGGCAGAACACCAGATTTTCTAAGCAAAACAGAGTACAACACCCCAGTGGGTTGTCTAAGAAGTCTTCCATGACTATTACTGTGCATGTGGATGTGGTGATGTGTGTTTGGGGGCAAAAGTAAATGTAGTAGGCAATGTAGCAGCCAGTATTAATGCACAAGAAATGTTACAAATCATCTCAATAGTGTATGTGTGACATTTCTGTGTGCATAACAGCAATGCAGTTTGTATAATTTGTTAAGGACTATTTTGCAAACTGGCAGGATACACAACCTTTCTTGGTCTTTAAAAGCAAAAAACACCTTTCTGGATATTTTTTGTTGTTTAAACATAACCGATGTTATAACACACTCCAGGGTATGGGGTTATTGGGGATTAAGCAACACCCCGGGTGCTGTGAGGACACTCTGCCTGTGTCCTTGTGCCTCACAATGCTCCCTGGGTGTTGATTAATCCCCAATAACCCCATACCCTGTTGTACATTATTGCTTACTAACTGTATTACATGTAATCTAGGTAAAATGTTGTGGAAAATGTCTCACAGAATATATATAGAGATTCTAAAATTCCACAGTAATGTAGTGGAGAAATCATTCTGCCACATAATTCTATCATTACGGTTTCAATGAAATTCATCAGCATTTTAGTGTAATTTCTCAAAATTCCACAGAATTTCATTGCAGCAGAGTTTTAAAAGGCATAGCGCTACTTGCCATGTATCTGCACGTGAATTATATGCTACTATGTCTCCTGGAGCCACTCGTTGCTCTATAAGAGAGGTTTCATGCAACTTTGGCTGGAGCGAGAATAGAGAAGCAAAGCTGAGGTGTTCTGGCTCAAGCTGAATGCAGGTGAAACCACTATTATACAGCAACAAGTGGCAATGGGGGACATAGTAATATATTATTGATCGAGTACTATCAATAATATATTTTATTTTTAAATGTCCCAGAACATGCCAGTTTGTAGGGCATCTGCCCTTGAGACAATAATAACGATAATAGTAATTTTATTTATAGAGCTCACTCTCTAAAGCCAAAGCACTGTACAATTCATAAAAACAGTTAAAATCAAAACATAGGTATCAAAAACAGTCAAAATCCGGCAGTAAGAAATACAGAAACAAACTGGTGCATATTTTATGACTAGTCACTGAATGCCTGGCAGAATAAAAAAGTTTTTAAAGCTGTTTTAAAGCTCCCCACAGTCCGGCACTCTTGAATCTGACATGGCCGAGAATTCCATAGGGTTGGGGCTGCAAACATAAAAGCACGCGAGTCAGAGGTTTTCAACCATACCCTGGGAATCTCTAGCAACCCCTCATCATCTGAATGGAGTGAGCATGCAGGGCAGTATGGAACCAGGTAGTCCTTGTCCATGTACTGCTTTAAAGGTCAGAAGACTGACCTTGAAGGTGATCTGCCACTGAACAGACAGCCAGTGCAGTTTGCACAGCACAGGTGTGATGTGGCTCGAACAAGGAGCCCCAGTCAACAGCCATGCCACAGCATTCTGCACCAGCTGCAAGTGGCAGAGATCAACCCCCAGAAGCCCTAGGTAGAGGGAGTTGCAGTAGTCCAGGCGTGAGGACACACAGGCATGGATCAATGCTGGCAGGTCACCAGACAGAACAAGGAGCTTGACCTGAGCGATGTTCCTGAGATGGTAAAAAGATGACAACAACTGCAGACACCTGTGAACGCAGTGTCAGCCTGTTATCAAGGAGCAACCCTAGGTCATGCACCAGTTCAGAGGAAGGCAGCTGACTATTCTCGAGCCGGAGCCCAAAGGGATGCCCTGCCACCGACCCCTCTATCCGGAGACCTGGATCCACAACCAACACCTCAGCCTTATCGGAGTTCAATTTCAACCAGCTGGATTTCACCCAGTACTGGATTTCTGTGAGGCAGCTATTAAAGACTGAGAGAGCACTATCCTGGTCGGGAGCAGAAGACAGGTAGAGTTGGGTATCATCTGCATAGCAGTGAAACCTCAGCCCATACCATCTTACAATGTCTCCTAGAGGCAGCATATATACCGCGAACAATATTGTGAAGAACACTGAGCCCTGAGGGACCCTGCAAGGCATGGAGACTGAGTCCGAGAAAAACAACGTGGACATCACCCTCTGAGACCTGCCAGAGAGAAAAGATTGGAACCACCTGAGGACTGGACCAGCCAGGCCACAGATGACCCTCAGGCACTCGATCAACACCCTATGGTCCATGGTGTCAGAAGCTGAAGAGAGATCAAGAAGCACCAAGATGGAGTGGTATTTCTGATCTCTAGCCATCAGGAGATCACTGAGTACCCAAACCAGAGCTGTCTCGGTACTATACCTCTTCTGAAAACCAGACTGGAGAGGATCGTAGATATCATGGACGGTAATGTAGTTCTCCAGCTGCAGTGCAACAACTTTCTCAATCACCTTCCCTAAAAAGAGAAGGTTAGAGATGGGTCTGTAGTTAGCCAAGCAGTTCAGGTCCAGAGAAGATTTCTTAAGGAGTGGTGTAACCACCACCTCCTTTAGGGAGCTAGGGAACTCACCAACTCTAAGGAGAACCACACAGTCTTGGCCAGGATGGGGCCGATATAATCAATATACCCCAAAACGAGGCGTATTGCGCCCTGGGCCAAACTACAGTAGATTGGCTGCATATTCTGGATAATCCACACAATATTGATGGTCTCCAGCTGGTCAAAAGAAGACCAAGAAAACTGAAGGGCAGTGAACAGGCACCGACCACCGTCAACTCCCATAGAGTGAGCTGGTTGGATCTCTGCCTTGATGCTGGCCACCTTATCAGCAAAGAATTTCGTGAACTCATCACACTTAAATTGTTAAAATGCTCCTCGGACCTGTAGACAGGTTGGGTTGCACAGCCTGTCTATGGTCCAAAAGAGATGAGCTGGTCGATTCTGAACTGCAGCAATCTCCCTGAACAGGAACTCTGCCTTCTTACTGGTGATTGATGATTGATAGAGCTGATCATGCTCCATCAATCTAAGGTGGTCAGCATCCAGGGGAGGATTTCCACCAGTGATGCTCTAGCCTTTGTCCAACTCATCTCAACTCCCTTAAGGTCCCATCAAACCAAGGGGACTAAGGGTAAAGAGAGAGAGAGAGAGGACGAACATGGATAGGAGCGATAGAGTTCAGGGCATCAGCCATGGCCTTATTATAGGCCAGGACCAACTCATCAGGACCCCCGCTTGCATCCAGTAAACTCGATAGGTCCAATATCACCAGTAGACCATTGGGAGACACATCCCTCAAAGGGAGGTACCTGACCATTTCGACAGGGGCAGGCTTATAGAGGGGAAGACTGGAAATTGAATCCTATGGTGTGATGGTCCGAACAACTGACTGGTTCCACCACCAAATCGGTGGCCTCCAAACCCAGGAGAAAAAACAGATTGAGTGAGTGACCATGATCATGAATTGCAGAGGTAGCTACCTGTGTGAGGTCCAACTAACACATAAGAATAAGAGTGTCTGACACACAGAGGAAAGGAGCATTCCAATTGGCTGGGTGTGCTCCCTCAATCTATAATACTGTTTGTGGTCGGCATACCAACTCTACCGCAATAATTCTACAGTGCCCGACACTACAACGACAACAGCGCCAAGTCACTGTATTGTCAGCGCAGGACCCCGGCACTGGTATCAGGAGGGGTATTGCACCCCCTTCCCAAAACAACTCTGACTCAGAGTTGATTATTTTAGTAGCGGGGGGGCAGAGCCCCATGCATGGGGGGTTCGAGGGCAAAGACCCCTGAAGAAAACAATGTGTCCATTGACTTCCTTTATGCTAACCACAAATGCGGTCAATATAAGAGAGTCACTGTAACATCGATTGACAGCTAAATTGTCGACCAACTGTCATGAATCCTTTGTGGTGTTGGGACAGTCTCTAATACCCATTGAAACCACCCCAACTCAGTGTGAGCTACAGTAATAGTTAGTTCATTGCTAATCTTAATGTGTATACCCTATTTTTTCTCTGCTTTACTTCCTTGCCAATTACTATATGCTGTCTGGCACAACTGATTTTCAAATTGTATTTAAAATACCCCCACAAAAAAGTTAATCATCAGAAAACAAAAAACAAAAAGAAATCAACAAACATTAAACATAAGGCATTACATTGCCTTTCACAGTACTGCATTTCCCAACCATGGATGGATTTTTTTTGTTTTCTTTTTATATTTTTTTTACATTAATCAAACATAGTTTGGGCGGACACTCTGCCAACTAGCAGCCAAAGCTGTAATTGTTACTTACTGGTTAGAGGTTAGAAAGAACAACTCTGTATGCCTAAGCATTATCAGTCAAGTCACTCATTCTGTTTCTAGCCAGTTCATGGTGGGTAGGGGTGACAGTCTTTTATAATTGGCATGGACATTGTGTGCTGATTGACTAACCTGCACAAAATGAGTTTGTTGGTAGTGGCAATATGAAAGTTGCTGTAGTGTCATCAGGAGAGTTGCGCTGCTGTTGCTGGGAGTGGTCAGCTGGACTGTGGTGCCAGTGCTAGTGCCAGTGCCAGTGGGAGGAGTCTGGTGAGACTCATCAACAGAAGGTGTAAGAGTGAGAATAGTAGTAGATGCCTCACTTATTGGACATGTGACTAACTGAATGAACATTTAAAGTTGATTTTTGGTATGTAGAGTTTGAGAATGACAAAGAATGCAAGATTCTCAGGATGTACCCTTGAGCAATGAGGTGAGGCAGTATCCCCAGTTATACAAAAACATCATTCCAAAGTAATCAGTGTTTGAGGACAAGAAAATTCAAAGCTGTGTCAGTCAGTACAGGTCAAATTACTTGCCTGGCTTGCTAGAATTTGATTGGCTCACTGTTTATGCTAGTCAGTGGCTCTCTTACTGTAGATAAGCCTGCATCATATTTTATTTATTTGTATTTTATTTAGTTTTTGTTAACTGGGAAAGGAGGATTAAGCAATTCTGCCTATTTTCAGCTTTGTCCTGGGGGATGGAGGAGATACAGACAGATGCAAGCTGACATACTAAATCAGGTTAAGCTGTTGGCATTGTTTTTTATGCCAATAATATTTTCAGTTAGAAGTCTAAGTAGCCAATGGGATTCCATCTTTGTTTTTCTAATTCATAATGTTTAAAAATACATCCTGTGAATCTCTTTTAGACTTTCATACTTCATATACTCTGGTAGCAGGTCCGAACCTTCTTCAAAAATGTCAGAGTGGCAGCAGCATTTAGTGCTGAAAAACTCCTAAATGTCCTTGGTCCTCATAGGATCATCACTATCCTAAGTCTTTTTCTGTGCCATGCTGACTCCTGGCACTTACACCATGTGGAGTCAGTAAGATGATGAGGATTACATTGGGGTGGGAAGGGTGAAAGCATATTCTTGCTAATTTTTCAAGCTGTTTTTCCTGCTCTACCATTAAGTGTTTATTTATTTATTTCAATCTAGGATTACAATACCTTTGAGCCGAGGCACTTTTACAAAGGTGCCATGTCAGCATGTGCAACAGTCATCATTTTTAGTTATAAACATATAGTCACTGACTTACAGACATGTAATAACCAGTACAAAGACTTGAGCAAAGAGCAAGACAAGGGAAGGAGGGGGAGTGAAGGTTGGAGATCGAGGTGGGGAAGGAGGTGCAGGGGGTAAGGGGGAGTATGGGAGGTGGTTGGGGGCGGGGGCAGGAGTGGAGATATGGGGGAAGGTGGGCAAGGGTGGGAGACAGTGCAGCCAGGGGGCCTTGTCGAGGGAATAGACAAGTAAGGTGCTAGTAGTGCAAAGACTGATTGTAAGTGCTGGGTTCTGGGGCATGTGCAGCTGGAACGGTGGAAATGTTAAGATGGGCAATCGCAGGATACAAGCAGTGAGAGGCGCAGCTTGGACTTGAAGAGGCCGAGTGTTGGAGCAGTCGCTATGTTGCTGCCAAGAGAATTGAGCCAGTTGGATGCTGATAGGCAAATGATCTTTGTCCTTGGGTCATGTGACATCGTGGGATATGTAGTGGATGGGAATTGGATCTCCTTGTAGTGACGTTCCTATGTCTAGGCTTAAGGAGGGCACAGACACCAGGTGGGGCAAGCCCCATTATAATTTTCTTGGCCGTGATGCAGGTTTGGTATTTTATGCATTTGTCCAGTTGAAGCCATCCAGATTGTGAATAAAGGTCACATGTGGAGATGCAGCGATGTGAGCCAGTGATGAGATGACAGGCCTTATTCAGGAGGTCATAATCGTTTGAAGCAGTGGTAGTTGCAGACCCATATATGATAAGACCATAGTCTATGATGCTGACGATGGCGCTTTGGACGGCCACTGACAGTGCTTCTGGGGTTAGGTGTTTCCTGTGCTAGAATAATATGCCTAACCTTGCACTGGCAGTCTTTGCAACATTGCTGATATGGACAGCATATGAGAGGTGGGAATCAAGGGTGATGCCGAGGTACTTGAATGATTGTGTTTGATCTAGGATGGCTCCTTGTTCGGTTGCAATAGAGAGGTGGAGTTGTTTGTTTTTGTTGTGGGGACTGCAGAAGACCATAGACTTGTTTTTTTTCTGATTGAGAAGCAGTTTATGATTTGGGAACCAGGATTCGATGGAGGAGAAGGCCTGCTGAAGTTTATTTTGTAATTGGATTGGATCAGGGTCCAAGGTGAGGATCACAGCGTCGTCAGCGTAGAGAATTATTTGTTCTGGGCAGTTGTCCAGTAGTGAGTTTAAGAATAGACTGAAGAGGAGGGGTCCCAGAATGGAGCCCTGGGGGACTCCCGAGTAAACCGGTCTAGGGTCTAAGAGTGTATCAGCGATTCTTACTGTTTGGGACCATTTCTTCAAGGTAGCTCTTAAACCAGCCAATGGAGTCAGTTGACAACCCAGTGTTCTGAAGCTGGACAAGCAGGAGGCGGTGATTGATGGTGTCAAAGGTTTTAGTTAAGTCAATGTAGATTGAGCCTAGTAGTTCACCGGAGACAAGTACATTGTGGATTGTGGCAGTGAATTCAAGTAGAGCTGTGGAGGTGCTATTACCTTTGCGGAACCAGTGTTGCTGCTTGCACAGGATGTTGTATGTATCCAGGTATTCTGTGAGCTGGTCCGAGATGATGCGTTCCTGTGCCTTGGAGAGTGGGGGTAGTAGGGAGACAGTTCTGTAGTTATCGTGGGCAGTTTTGTCACCAATTTTATGAATTGGGGACAGTGGCAGATTTCCATCTGTCCAGGAACTGGCCAAGGCTGAGGAAGAGGTTGAAAATTCTGGTCAGAGGACTAAGCACTTCATCAAGTGTGAGAGACAGGATTTTGAGATCGAGGGAGTCATTACTGAATCTTGATTTACCAAGAGCTTTGGTAACATATTTGCGTACTTGGTGAGCCTTGACTGCTTTGAAGTAGAAGTGGGGGGAGCCAGTGGGAGTAGTGTTCATTGAGGACAGAGGGGCTTCACCATCTTTGAAGTAGTCCTGGGGTAGGACAGCGCTGAGGTCGGTAAAGGCTTTGTTAAAGGTATCCGTAATAGCTTTTGGGATGAGGGTTGTGGTTCTGTTGATGTTGAGTATTGATGGGGGGGGTTTGGGTGGATTCCCAGTGAGTTCCTTTATGTTCTTCCAGAATTCCTGACCATTGCCCCGGGAGTTTGTGAGGGCTTGCTTATAGTAGGCGGACTTCATTTTCCAGATGGTTTTGATGCAGTCATTGCGGGCACGTTTGTAGTTTTGGATGTTGTTTTGCCTTCCAGAGTTTCTGGCCAGCTCCCATAGGTGGTCTCTTGTTTTTAGCATCCTGAGGAGGTCACCTGTGAGCCAAGGGATACTGAGTGATTTTACTTTGCATTTCTTAATAGGAGCATATGTGTCATAGCGAAGATGTTTATGAAGTGGTCAAGGGCAGTGTTTACGTTGGTTGCAACGTACAGAGCAGTTTCTGTTTGATATAGTCTATGCATCTATTGTGATGAACACATATGTATATGTAGGATCCAGTAGGGTCACCATGTCAGGTAGCATGTGCAAATCAGTGCTGTCAAACCTGTATACAAGTAACATAGAAACATAGACTAGAAACATAGAAACATAGACTTTGAAGGCAGATAAGGATCACTTGGCCCACCCAGTCTGCCCATTTCCCTTCCTATTGGATAAGTTGCAGATTCTAGTTAACCAACAGCCTACTTCCTGCAACCCCCCCACTACAATTGCCTGATGTCTGTCTCATGCATGTTTGAATTCCCCCACTGTTTTATACCCAACAACCTCCCCAGGAAGGTGGTTCCATGCATCCACCCCTCTCTCTGTGGAAAAAAAATCCTTACATTGCCCCTGAGCCGTCCCCCTCTATCTTTAAATTGTGCCCCCTTGTTCTTACACATCTCTTATTCTGAAAAATGCTACCCTCCTGGATTTGTTGATTCCCTTGAGGTACTTAAAAGTTTCTATCATGTCCCCCCTGTCCCTCCTTTCATCAAGGGTATACATATTAAGCTCTCTCAGTCTCTCTTCATATGGTTTCTGATGCAGACCCTGCACCATTTTAGTTGCCCTCCTCTGGACTGCTTCCATCCTGTCTATGTCCTTGCGTAGATGGGGTCTCCAAAACTGCACACAGTATTCCAGATGGGGTCTCACCAACTGTCTGTACAGAGGGATAACCACTTCTCTTTTTCTACTTGTGATGCCTCATCCTATGCATTCCAGTATCCCCCTGGCTCTCCTTACTGACGTCTCACATTGCTTCCCCACCTTCAGGTGATCTGACTTGACTACCCCAAGTTCCTTTCCATTTTTGTTGTTGTTAGTACCTCCCCTGTTATTGTGTACTCTTCTCCTGGGTGTTTGTTTCCCAGGTGCATTACTTTGCACTTCTTTGCATTGAATCTAAGTTGCCATATGTCTGACCATTCCTTCAACCTTGCCAAATCCCTTCTCATCCTTTCTACCCCCCCTTGTGTATCAACTCTGTTACAGATCTTAGTGTCATCTGCAAAGAAGCATACCTTCCCTCCAGACCCTCTGCAATGTCACCTATAAAGATGTTAAAGAGGACTAGACCCAGTACTGAGCCTGAGGTACTCCACTAGTAACCCCTTTCTTTGAAATGTGTTCCATTCACTATTACCTTCTGTGTCCTGTTGTGCAGCCAGTTTACTACCCAGGCTACCACCCTGGAACCCACTCCCAGGCTGGCTAACTTGAATATTAGTCTTTTGTGTGGGACTGTGTCAAATCCCTTGCTAAAGTCTAGGTAGACCATATCCACAGCCCCTGCCTGGTCTATTACTTTGGTCACCCAGTCAAAGAAATCAATTAGATTTGTCTGACATGACCTTCCTGCTGTAAATCCATGCTGCTTTGGGTCATGTGCCCTGCTGGCCTCTATGTACTCAACAATTCTTTCTTTCAGAAGTGATTCTATCATTTTCCATACCACTGAGGTCAAACTTACAGGTCTGTAGTTTCCTGCTTCTGCCTTGCTCCCACTTTTGTGAAGGGGAATCACATCTGCCATCCTCCAGTCCTCAGGTACCACCCCATCCTCCCATGATTTGTTAAAAAGTGTGGTCAGTGGTGTCACTAGGTCCTCCCTTAGTTCTTTTAGAATTCTGGGATGAATCTTATCAGGCGCCATTGCTTTGTCCACCTTGAGTTTTAGAAGTTCTTTCAGGACTCTTTCTTCTGTAAATGGACTGGTGTCAACCCCCCTACCCAGAGTGCTTCTATTGTCTGGTTTAGGTAACTCCTCCTCATCTTCTTTTGTGAATACTGAGCAAAAGTATTCATTCAGTATCTCTGCCTTTTCGCTGTCTCCCTCTGCCCACCTCCCCTGTCCTTTATTAATCTTCACTATTCCTCCCTTAACCTTTCTATGCTCCCTAATGTACCTATAGAAGGTTTTATCCCCCTTCTTAACTGAGTTGGCTATTTTTTCCTCCGTTAGGGCCTTTGCTATTCTGACTGCCTTCCCCACTTCTTTCTGCTTTAATTGATACAGTTCCCTGTCGTGCTTCTTCTGTGATTCTTTATACTTTTTGAATGCAGCCTTTTTCTCCGTAACCTTCCCTGCCACCTCTTTTGAGAACCATAGTGTTTTTTCACTCCGCTTTGTTTTCTTTATTTGTTTCACACAAAGGCTTGTTGCCTCTATGATAGCAGTTCTGATTTTTCTCCATTGTTCTTCCACCCCCTCCTTTTTGGCCATTTGCTAGTGCATTCCTCAGGTATTCACCCATTTTGCCTAAGTCGGCCCTTCTAAAGTCCAGTATCCTTGTTTTTGTATGGCTTGTCTCCATGGTTGTGCTTATTGTGAAGCACACTGTGCAGTGGTCACTTGTTCCTAGATGTCTACTGACTTCTAAATTTGTGGTCCTCTCTCCATTTGAGAGTACCAGGTCTAGTATTGCTTCCTCCTGAGTGGGTTCCAGCACTAGCTGTCTAAGTTCTGCCCCCTGCAGAGCATCGAGAATAACCCTGCTCTTGGATGTGGCTACAGTACATGTCATCCAGTTAACATCTGGCATATTCAGGTCCCCCATCAACATTATCTCCCCCTTTTCAGCCATTTTGAGAATGTCCTCCATCATTTTCTTGTCCGTTTTCTCCCCTTGAAACGGGGGTCTGTATACAACCCCTGTGCAGATTGTGATGCCATTCCCTGTCTCTAAGGTGACCCAGAGTACCTCTTGTCCTCCCCCTTTACTTTTTAGTTCTGTAGCTTTGATCCCTTCCCTTATGTATAGAGCTACTCCACCTCCCCTTTTACCCTCTCTGTCCCTTCTGTAGACTGTGTACCCCAGTATGTTGAGATCCCAGTCATGGTTCTCCATGTACCATGTTTCTGTGACTGCCACAATATCCAATTTTTCATTCTTCCATCAGGGCTACTAGTTCAGGAAGCTTGTTTCCCAGACTATGGGCATTGGTACTCATTGCCCTCCATTTAATGTTGTCTTTATCCTTTTTTCCCTCATCCCTGCTCTTATTGCCCTTGTCTATTTTTCCATTTACCCCTGTCCTGCCCTCTTTTGAGCTCTGTACCTTAGTGTTTACCTTCCTACCTGCCATGTTTTGTGGGGGGAGGATTGAAATTTCCTGTCTCTTATCAGCACCCCCCCTTGGCTAGTTTAAAAGCTTGCCAAGGAAGCATTTAAACCTGTCACTTAGGAGCTTGGTTCCCTTCGTGGACCGATGCAGACCCTTGTGCCAGTATAGACCTTTATCTCTCCAGGTGTACCCCCCGTTCCCAATGAAGCCAAAACCCTGTGCTCTGCACCAGTTTTGCAACCATTCATTAAACTGCATGGTGTGCAGCACCCTAGCCTCACCCCTGCCATGGACTGGCAGCACCTCTGAGAAGGTAACTGTGCTTGCTACCTGTCTGAGACCCCTCCCAAACTCCACAAATTCATCCTGCACTGCACTGATTCCATGCCTAGCTAGGTCATTTGTCCCAAGGTGGACAATGATATCTAGTTCCCTCTCCAGTGATTCTGCTTCTGCAATTGTGAGGATTCGCTTCTTGTCCCTCCAAGCCATGGCACCAGGCAGGCACCTTACTTCCCTCTCCTCTCCCTTCCCCAATTCTACCCCCCCTGAAGTAGGGTCAGAAACACCTCTGCTACTTCTTTAATAAATATTGCAACCTGATGCTGCTGCAATGTCTCAAATGAACTATTGACCTCCCTGCTCGCTGACCCACAAACATCATTACTGTCACACTTGCCCTGCCACCAGTGCCACCATGGCTACCACCAACACTAACAGCCTTGCATTGTTGGGTTGCTGCAGATGATCATATATGGTGGCATGTGTAGCATTTAAGTAGACTCACCATGGAATGGCCATGCTATGGTTGCTGATTCCGCACATAAATCTTTAGAAACCTGTTCACATGGCTGCAGAAGCAGAACAAACGTTTGCTGAACAGAACACTGCACCTGTGACAGATATGCCCCACATGCTACGGAATTCCAGGAACACAGGTCTCTGTTCCATAAGCCTCTCCATCATATAAAAGACAGAGATCCACTTCATGGAAACACCTTTAATTAAGCAATGTTGAGGAACAATGTGCTTCTGCTGGCAATAGCAGAGGAGCTCAAAGAGTTTGGTGGAACAATGGGATCATCTAATGATGTCTCATACAGTGTCAAATGTTTCTCTTCACTGTGCATGCTTGTAAAGCACATGACACACCACCAGATTTGTTGCATGTGCAAAACAAAGTGTGTGGGAGAAATACCCATAATTGATTGCCTTCAGCGTGTTACTGTCACGGTTTGTTACACGTATTTCCACACTCAGATTGTGAGGATATATCCAGATATCTAGCAGTGACTGGATGATCCACATAATGTTTTCAGCACTGTGCTTCCCTTCCATAACTGACTTATTAAGAAATGCACTTCTGTTGGTGTGCCTCGGTGAGGCTGTCTGCTTTAATATAACTCTTGAACATGTTGGCAGTGGTAAAGGTGGGATAAATGGTGGTGGAGCTTGATTTAGACACAACCCAATTTGCAGTGAGGAAGCTTTGGTTTGCAGTACTGTTCCAGACATCACTAGTGAAATGCTCATAATCCCCCTCTGCCTTATTCTGAAGTATCACCATCTATTTGTTTATTTATTTATTCAATTTTGACAACTGAGTAAATCCACTGAGCCCAGAAGGTCCCTTTTTCAGGTGCATACTGCCTCATACATACATACATACATACATACATACATACATACATACTGAGGAGAACATGCCTGAAAAATATGAAATTTGGCGGAATGTTGTACTTGAGCTTCACTTTATACAAGAGTCTTCAAAAGCCAATCTCTTCTATGATGCACAATGGCTGAAAATCAAGGGCACTCATCTCCCCAGTGAGGTGAGTCATTTGGACAGAACTTGAGTGAGTAGACTGTAGTTTTGCACAGGCATGTTATGACTCTGGCAGTGTAGTTTGCTTTGCTGGTGGTGGTTGTGGTGTTTTGAACAGCGTCAGTACTTGGGAATGAATCAACTGGGTTCATTACTTCAACAAACCATCTAATTCCAGCACATCCCATATTCACCTATATCTGCTGCTGGCCCATCTGACCAGATTTGGGATTGGGAATGGATGTAGTAGTTAGCAGGGATGTGCGGGAAAAAAATTTCCGCTGGAAGAATTTCAGCAAAAGTGAGATTTTCGCTTTCGCGAAAGTTCAGAAATAATTTTCGGAACTTGTGCTGAAGTTCCACCTTAAAACTGCAGACAAATTATAAAAACTTGCAGGTTAATTTATTAAACTGTGGAACAAAAATCCACAGAAGGGATCACTGCCAGTGGTAATTTCTGAGGCTTTTTTTAACTGCAGTTTAATTCATTAATCCACCCCCCACTATCAGGGGTCCCAATAAATACCTCTAATCCCTTCCTTGGACCCTCATGGTTTCTAGTGGTCCCCCACACACCAATCATGGCCCGTGAAACATTTTATTTCCCTGATGTCTAGCGGACCCCCCCAACCTGGATTTCGTAATCCACAAAAAAAACAGTTGGCAGTCCACCAACTCATCCCCCTCTATTCCCAGTATTCCCTGGTGTCTAGTGGACCACCCCATCCCAGATCCCATATGAAAAATAATCCCAATTCCCTGGTGTCTATTGGACCCCCCCACACCAATACCCTGACAGTTCATCTGACACCACCCCACTCCCCTCCCCACCTTGCCCTAAGCGGTCCACCAATGCAGCATTCCTCTCTCCTCCACTACCAGTGACCCACTGAATTGTCAATGAATGTCTGCATGGTTCAAGTTCAAGTTCAAGTTTATTGCAGGAAAACTCCATTGAACAAGCTCATTCACAAGGAGGTCCTGTGACATAAACACTTAAAGTACAAACACAGATAGGTAATAACAGTATATACATGAAATGCACGTTACATGATACAGGCTGGATATACATACAAGGGTACCACATAGAGGTGACCGCGGGTGGTAAACATTGATATGAGACAGAGGCGACTTACAGGTTGCATACTGATAAATGAAACATGATGACTGGTGTGTGCAATACATATACAGTATTTTGGCAGCTAGAGCGAACAACAGTCTACAACTGATATGGGGGAGGAGATTTGATAGAGTAGCAGTGGAAGCGTAAGCAAAGATAAAGCCAGGAGTAGAAGGGAAGGAAAGCAGTTAATATGACAAATCAATTATACCTTACCAGTGGATAAATATGGTACACATGGGGAAGGAAGAGACTTAATGACAGTTACAGGTGTCTTTTATTTTGGCTGAACTTAGCGATTTGTAGAAGTTTATTGAAACTGTGCTAGTTAGTTTCAGTACGGTTTTATATTGGTTCCAAATGGAGGGAAGGGCATATGCAATAGCACGTTTACCAAAGGAAGTCCGCATCCTTGGTATGTCAAGCATAATAAAGTCAGATTTTCTTAACGAGTATGCACTATGTGAGATACTAATAAGATAGCTTGGCAATTTCTGCAGGAGCAGTTTAAGAGTCCATAGCCCAGCATGGAGCAGGCGTCTAGTAGTAAGGGATGTCCAACCAACAGCTGCATATAAGTTACAGTGGTGCGAACGGTAAGGGGAGTTGGTAAACCAGGTTGGACAAGCAGGCGCTCATTCACTGACAATTTATTAAACTGTGGATAGAAAAAATTCTGCAGTTTCTATGCATATTTCCACAGTTCACAAAAAAAGTCCACAGAACTTGATGAAAATCCACGGAAAATCCCAGTTTCGCCAATGGCAAAAGTTCCACAATTTCCACAAAATTTCTGAAATTTCACAGAAGTTCCATGAAAGTGGAATTCGCAACTTTCACCCACCCCTAGTAGTTAGGAAGATGCCATGTTTACATTTTAAATAAGCAGTCAAAACACTGGTTTCCAGTGTTTGAGCAGGCTGGCCTGCCTGATAGTTCTACCACACTGACTGCAAAATGCTTTAGTGGATTTGTGACATCATGTGTAAAATACTACAACACTTTGGCAGATCTCTCCCACAGAGGGGAATTGGAAGCACTTTAAGGAGTAAGGGGGGGAGATACCGCTGTACTTCTGGACTGCTCGGGTGGTTTTATCCCCAGATGCATCAATCAATCAATCAATCAATCAAAATCTTTATTTATCTAGGCGGGCACCATTGAGCAGGGCTCATTTGCAAGATGGACCTGGTCATACAAAAATCATAGTAGAGTAACATCGTAAAACATAATACAAGATTATACAAAGAAGAAAAATATACATATGTACATCAACATTTGATTGAAAGGGCCTTCACAACAGATAGTCTCATAACTGAGTACAGCCGGAATGTTCACTTAAAAGGAGAGAGAAAGGCAAGAAGAGGGATACCAGCTTAGGAAGAAATTAACGGGTTGGAATAATTAACTGACATACTTCAGGGAAGTGGGTGGAACTTGACCATGGCTAAAGAGAGGCAGAGAAGCAGGTATTTTGGTAGGGAGAGAGAGGCAGGGGCAAAGGCAGGGCGGGAGGCAGGATGGGCAGGAGGGAAACTGGAAAATTGGTGAGCTAGCGATGTGGGAAACATTTGTAGGATTCCTTCACAGAGCAGTCATAGAGCGACTTGAAAATATTCAGGCTAGCAGGACAGCTCAGCTTCAAGTTTTTTTGCACATTGTTCCACAAGGAGGGCAACGAGAAACTTATGGCAGCTCTGCCGAAACAAGATTTGACCTTAAGTACAGTGGTAGCCACAGACACTGCCAGATATTTCCTGAAATTTCTGTGATATTTCCAGAAATATCTGATGCTTTCTGCATTTAAACAGTAGGGGCAGCAGAGACGAACTCTTCAGAAATTTCGCAAAATATCTGGAAATCGCTGGCAATGTCTGTGGCTACTACTGTAATTGCAAGGCAATTAGGGAATAGCTTCTTAGAGCATAGGCACCTATCACACTCAGGGGAATTCAATCAGAGAAGTATAGGGGTATCTTGTTGATAACCGCTCTGAAAGCCCATAGAGCGGCATTTCTATTTCTCCTATAATAAAGGGAAGTCCAGCCCACCGCAGTGTACAAGGAGCAATGGTATGTGGAAAGTGGCAGGCCTGTTATGAACCTGATTGCTCTGTGGTATAGGGTGTCCAACTTAGCCAGGGCAGAGGCATATAATGGCTATAGAGAAGGTCCGCGTAATCTATTAATGAAAGGAACGCGGCTTGAACCAATCGCTGCTTGGCATCCCTAGTAAGGAAGTGGTTAATTCTGTAGAATAGTCCTAGTCTTTGTCTTAATTTCTTCTGTAATTCTTCGAGATGTTCAGAGAAGGAGAGTTAGTGATCGAGCCATACACCCAGATATTTGAATTTTGGCACATACTGTAAATTTTCTCCAAGTACTGTGGTAATCTGAGGGATAGCCCCAACGCAAGTGGGGTTCACCACATAGAAGAAAGGGGAAAAGAGCATCGCTTTTGTTTTTTCGCACTAAGCAGAAGCTTTTTGCTTATGAGCTGGTATTGCAATAGGTTAAATTCAGCTTGGAGGTCATCACAGGCTGCTTCCAGCATAGGACGACTCAAATAAAGTACTGTGTCATCAGCGAACAAGTGGATATTTGGCTTTATTGATGTCATCGATGTTGTTAATATAAACCGCAAACAACAGGGGACCAAGGATAGATACCTGAGGCACACCTCTCTGTAGGGGTTTAAGTGGCGAAAGATCACCATCAACCTTAACCTGCTGTTTCCGTTCTGCAAGGTAGTCTGCAAACCAGCACATAGAGTTAGGGTCCAGACCTAGGTTACATAGGGAGGAAAGAAGCAGGCTATGGTCGACTGTGTCGAAGGCCTTACTTAGATCCAAAAAAAAGGGCACAGACAAATTCCTATTGTCAAGGTCAAGGAGCCAATCATTAGTCACTTTTGCTAGGGCAGTTATGGTGCTGTGCTTTGCTCTGAATCCAGACTGCACTGGGTTTAACAGACTCCTGGATTCAAGGTACGCCCTTAGCTGACCACTTACTATCTTTTCCAATAATTTAGACAGAATGGAGAGGAGGGAGATCGGTCTATAATTATTAAGGTCGCAAGGGTCACATGATTTGAGTAGAGGAATGACATGGGCTACCTTCCATTGCGAGGGGAGGTTCCCCTGGGATAGTGACAAGTTGAAGAGATGAGTGATTGGCACTGCCAACACATGGTATGCACATTACAGAAAGTAAGGCTCTATAGAGTTCGAATCTGCACCCTTCTTGATATCCAACTGCAGCAATAGATCTTCAACCTCTTTTAGAGAGGCAGGCAGGAAGGAGAAGGCCTCTTTGGTAGCAGGAGACCTGTGAAACAATAATCCCTCCTGAGTGTGGCTGGCATTAGCAGAGGATGTGTCAAATGCTAGCCCAGCAGTTGCAAAATGATTATTGAGGGCTTTCAGTATCTCCAATCAGTCTGAAATGGGCGTTACTACCGGATATAATTTTTGATGGGAGGGAATTTCCAGGTGAATGATGAGACATGTCCTTTATTACTTTCCAAAATTTTGAAGGATTCCTTGAGGTAGAGTCTAGCTCAGTGCGATAGAAAGCGGCCTTGGCTGTTCTGACCAACTTGGTGCACTTATTGCGTGCCCTCCTAAACTGACACCAATCCAAGTGATTCTTGCTTCTGCGTGCTTTTTTCCGACGAGTAGCCCTATCTAGGATGGAAACTTTGAGTTCTGGTGAAAACCAGCTGCAAGTGTTGATCCTTACACGTGCCTTTACCATGGGGGCATGTCTGTTTAAGGTCGCAGTTAGTATTTCGTGAAAGATAGTATATGCCTCGTTAACCGTTTTGGCTAAGTAGAAATCCTGCCATCACAGGGAATGTTTCAATTTGTTGAGGAAGACAAACAAGTCGAAGTTGCGTTTACACCTCTTGATTGAGAACTTTGCTACAAACTATGGATTATGCACAGATCTGATGCTGGTGATGAAACAGTGATCGCTGATGTCAGACAAAAATGTTCTGACATGGGAGAACAGGTGTGGTTTGTTAACCAAAATTACATCTAAAAGGGTGCTATTACTAGGGTTCTTTTTATTTGTGCGAGTCGGTTCACCAATGAGTGGCACAAGCCCCAAGGTGTCACAAAAGGATTTCAAGGGAGCCGAGGCATTTTATAACCAGTCGTAGTTCAGATCACCAAGAATAATAGTTTCCAATGTACTAAGCCCCAGGGCAGAGCTTAGATGTGGCAAGAGATGTGACCCTTCAGACAGAGGCCTGTAACAGCCTATTACACAGAGTGCACAAGAAGGTGATAGTTCAACATTTAGGGACAAGCATTTGAATTAATGTGGGGAGGAGGATGATTCTAGATATGATACAGAGAATTTATCCCAGACATAAATCGCCACCCCTCCGCCTCTCGATTGCCTATCAGCTCGGAAGAGCAAATAACCTGGAATGTTGATTTCCCTGTCAGGAGTGGCTGATCTAAGCCAGGTCTCAGTGATCACCAGAACATCAGGTAGGGTGTAGCTAACCCAAGCCTGGATCATGGTGATCTTTTTCAAAAGGCTGCAGACATTGAAATGCAGGAATGACATTCCTTTAATTCCAGCAAGGTTGGAGGGAGAAGCAAGTGTATCTAGAGGCCCCGGGTTGAGCTCGGCATTGCCTGAGCACAATAGCAATAGCAGCAAAATCCTTTTTAAGGCAGTAAAAGTTAATTTGTAGTCTTTGTGCTTTGAGCTTCTGGGAGGGCAGTGAAGTTGGACATAGTTATCTCCACTTCTGGTGCTATACTAACCTAGGGTTGCAGCCACTAGAATCCTGACAGAAACATGCCAGAAGAAGAAAGTATCAGGATGGGAGGGAGAAGTACCACACAATGGCAACTCGGGAGATGTCCCACTTCCAGGCAAATACAGCTGTATGATCCAGTAATCATGTAGAAATTCATGAGAGGAGTTGTTGAGCACATAACAGGGAGGGGCGCAAACCTCATCCCCACCCTGGGAGGAATGTGAGGTCTGATAGAGAGAGCAGGATTCTAGCAAGACAAGGGACATACAGATGAGCCAGCTGTTCCCTCCCATAATAAGGTCTTCCTATATGCCACAGAATAGGGGGATGAATATCCCAGACCTAGTAACAGATACTATAACCTGTGACTGTGCTGAAACTGATGAATGCCCAGGACAGACTAAAAAGATAGGGGATGGACCTCTGCAGGGAGATTAATGTGTAAAAGACAGCAGATAGTTAAAATTAAAGTGGGAGGGGCGCCAGAGGGTGAAGAAGATGAGACGAGGTGGGACAAGCGAATTTAATAAATGGAGGAGGTGGGGGATGGATGGGTGGGTGGGCGTAAAATTGCAGCTTTTGCCGTACCTTGTGAGGGAGTGAGTCCGAGCTGGACTGGATGAATGTACTGGATGAATGGATAAATGGATGAGACAGCTGCTTGCAGTTGGAGTGAAACCAGTGAACTTCTGGGGATGAATGAACTATGATTTCTTTGGCTGTACTATCATGCACATAGCCCTAATACTCCTCTCAGCATAGCCCCTGCCAACCACTACATCTCTCAGTCTTTGTCCAGACCCTTTCTCCAGCACCACTGCTTACAGAGCTGGTACTTCCTGAAGCTGGCATTGTTGACTCTTTCCCTACTCCTTTCCTTTTCCTTGCATCCCTTTCTTCTCCAGTTCTTTTCTTCATGGTTTCTACATGATGCAATGTCAAACACCAACACACGCCCATTGCCCACTCTGACACACTCATCTCCTCACTCTCACTGTGATACCTTGGATCTCTCTATATCACCCTAGTTCAACTTGTTTTCAGTCACAGGTAAAACAAATAAAACAATAAAGATGGATTTATTCACCCTACACCACCAGCAATCAGTACAATAAAAGTTTTTTGCCAAATAAATCCTTAAAATTCCCCCACTACCTCCTTTCTCAATCTACTAAATTCAATCTGCCCTTCTCCTATGGCACAACAAAAAAAAAATAAAGGAAATAAAAAGATTATAAAAATGAAGATGAAATTGTGCTCTGTACACCACCAGCACTCAGTACAAAACAAGTCAGATAAAACCTTCAAATCCCCCACCCACACATTTCTCGGTCTATCAAATTTACTGTGCCCTATAGCCGGCCCACCGGTGCAATGTTTGGATTTCCACTTGCAACGCCAGGGACTCAGGTTCAGGAACGGATCCAGGTCATCGGAGGGCCGGAGGGGGGAGAAGGATTGAGCATCCCTAGAACTGCTCTCCTTCTCCAGGGGGGAAGGTGGTCTGTGATCAGGCAGGAGCGACACCTAGCGGAGGCTGGGTTCGTTGCAGTGCACCAATGCATACGCAGTTCTGGGGCAGGACAGATGCAGGCCATTGTTGCACATTCCTGCCCCAGCTTACAGGGGTAAAAAAATCTGCAGCTGGCTGTCTCAGTGAAGTTCTGCCCCCAGGCTTTGTTTAGCCACCCAGCCGCTCTCTCCCAACTAGTCCCAGTATCGCGGCACTGGTGGCCTGTATGGTGCTGCAACCCCGCCCTCTGAGGGGCAAGTCAGGGGTGACCAGGACAGTACAGACAATATGGGAATGTGGAAGCTTGAGGGGCACCATGACTAGGGCAGATACCCGACGGCTGGCGCAGCAAAAAGCAGAATAAATATATAAAAAAAAAATTACTCTACCCTGCTCCTGCTGCAGTGTCTGCAGCTGCCAGTGCAGGCTTACACTGTGCACTTGGTCTCATTTTCTCTGTAGCATAATTTCACTAGCCCGCTGGACTGAAACTACAGTCATATGTAGTAAATCAGCTAACTGGAAAGATACTGTATGGTTTTCTATTAGTGATGCAGCAAATTTTCAATTTGCATGCAACGTTCTTGAGAAGTTGGCAACTTCACACTTCACGAAAGTTTGCCAAGTTTTCCTCCCCCAACCCAATGTCAAGAAAAACCTTGTGACCTGGATTCACTTCTGAAGTTTGATGAACTGCACGTTTAACTGAGTGCAGCACAGCAGCAATGAATGATGGAGGAGGAGGAGGACAATAAATCTGTCTGAACACAGTGCTAAAGTTAAAGCAGACTAATTTTTCTTCTGTACTGCTGGATAGTATCAATGGCAGTAGAAGTGGAGGAGGAGATGGCAGACAGCAGCAACAGAGAAGGAGGCCCATTGGCCTGTGCAATTGCAGTGGTATAGTTGTTTCTATTCTTCTGGGAAGCTGCACCCCTGACAGATTCTGAAGAAGACAAGGCAGCAGCAATGGAGGAGGAGGAGGAGGTCTATTGCTACATGTGAATGCATCCACGAAGGTGATCGGAAGTGAAGTTTTCTCAACTTTGCACATCTCTGCTGACAGTTTCTAATGTTTTCTGATCAAAAGTCACTCTCGTTGACCTACAAGGAGGTACTTTGGTAACCACATCCTTCCTCTGGGAAAGAGAGCTGGAAAGGGATCTCCTGAGAATTACCCCACCACCACCAGCACTCTGCCAAACAGGGATTGGACTAAAAAAGGTGCCAAATTTTAAACTTCTAACTCCGGTATCTGGACTTTATAGTACTATCATGTGCTTCTCTCCTAGCAACTCCTGCCGCAAGCTGCAGTGTCCAGAAGCAGCTTTGTCCCTCAATTGGGAACCCCTCACACACCGTCGAAACCACCGGACCATGGCTGAAGCCTTGCATTGGCCCGACCCCACTAAGATCTCTGGAGAGTGATGCTCAACCAATGCTCTGCCAGTCAGGGGCTGGAACTGAAAAGGTGCCAAATTGGTGCCTGGACTTTATAGCACAACCGGGTGCTACCCTTCAAGTAACTCCTGCCGCAAGCTGCAGTGTCCAGAGGTGGCATTGTCCCTAGATTCAGCCCCCCTCTCACACACTGATGATGCCACTGGACCACCACTGAAGCCCTGCATTGGCCTGACTCCTCAAGGATCTCTGGAGAGCGCCCTCCCCCCCCCCAAAGCTCTACCAATCAGGAGCTGGACTTGGAAAGGCACCAAAGTTTAAACTTCTAACTCCCGGTGCCTGGAATTTATAGGGCTACCATGCACTCCTCTCTTAGCAACTCTTGCCACAAACTGCAGTGTTCAGAGGCAGATGTGTCCCTTGGTTGGGACCTCCCTCTTGCACATCACCAATGCCACTTAACCACCACTGAAGCCCGCCACTGGCCTGACTCCACTGGGATCTCCAGAGAATGACACCCCCTCCAATGCTTTGCCAATCAGACCTCTGCACTTCCCCCCTCATAACCAGAATCTACTCTAGCAGTCCAGAGCGATAGCAGTCCAGAGCACTAAGGGCAGCAGTGCAAAGGATATCACATTGTGGTTGTCAACTGTGGGAGCTGGCCATTGGCCGATCCTGCTCCCCCAGTGCCAACTTGTTACCTGCTGTTCCTTGTCATTTGTCTCTAGTGCTGCTTCTTTGGATTACTGCTGAGTGGCCACCATTATGTCTTCTGGACTTCTCAAAGGTGAACTATGGGCAGTTTACATGTCTTCATTTTGACTCAGCTGAACTCTAGACAGGTGCTGTAATCTCACCACACATTTGTGCTGTTTCACAGACTCAAAGCCTAATTGCTGATTTATCTCCTACCTATTACCAAAATTTCCTTATTGTTCTTTTCCAGACCTGTTGCTTTGTTGTTATACTGTTCACTAAGGGTCTGTGTCTACTTCATATTTTTGCTTGCTGCATAGGCATCCTAGAGTTCTATTTAGGACTTGTGTTATAGCTTGCCTGATACATTGCACTTGGGTACTTACTTGGCCTCACGGCAGCTTTGTTTCCCTTATACCCATATTTTTGCTTCCAACTATATTTATACTGCAACCACTGGGGTCATATGCTAGTTAGTACATTTTTACTAGAATGCAGCCACCATATTACTTTTTAGCATACTTTGTTCTAGTTAGTGCTACTGTTGTCTCAGACTTCCTTGTCCCTGCCCCTCACCTCTCTTACACCCCCTGAAATTAATTATCTGGATTTCAAATTTTCTAAATATGTTGATTGAGACTGCTTCACCACCCACCCCAAAGTAGTTTCTTAGACCCAAGTATTTAGGCATTATCTTAAAGAACTACTGATGCCTCAAAGAAAATAAAAAAAAAAACATAATAATTAGGTACAATTCTGCTTGCATTCCATTTATTTTTTTATATATTTCTCCTCCCTATAATTTATTACTAAAGAAATGTGTATGAATATATGATTGTTGTCCGTTAGAGTTCATTTTTAGTTCATCTACCTCTGTATTTTATTCCCTGCTTCAAGACATAATCCTTTTTTGTGACATCACAATCTGTTGCCATGGGAGTAACTGTGAGATCACAAGCAGTGCTCTAGGACTTCCAGTAGAAAGAAAGCAGCAGGAAATTGGAGGTAAACGTAAACTCAAAAAAGGCTGCAGATCAATGGACTTTGAAATTTCACTAAGCAATCAGTTCTCAGTGTTGACTGAACCTAACCATGATAACCCAGAAACCCATGATTAGGTTAGGAATACCACACCTCCTTCCATCAACACTGCCCCTTGCCCTTTTGATATGGTGTTAGATAATACAACCATCTCTAATGGCCAGTTACAGCTAGCTTCTCATTCCACTAACTGTACTGCAACAACCACTAGTAATAATTGTACAGGCAACGGTGAGGGCAAAGCCAACCGAACATCTTTGACCCCCCCCCCAATCTGCAAATGAAGATTTCTCTGAAGCCATTCATCCTAATGACCCAAGTATTAGCTCCGATGATTCCTCAGAGACAGCGTCTAGACAAAAATGTTTGTGCTAGGTGACTTGATGACCAAGTACATACAGCTGTACAGTATGTGGACTAGACAAAGCCAACAGATCCAGTTGTAGCTTCAGGGGGGCCAGGATAAATGACATTGCTAATATGCTGGACAATATTTTACACAACACTGGCACCAACCCACTTGTAATATTACATGTTGGGACAAACAACATTGACAGCTCATCTTTAGATAGTATCCAGGCTGATTTTACTAACTTATGCAACAAGCTAGAATTCAAAGGTTGCACAATATGTGTCTCTGAAATATTGCCAGTGCCAAGGGCAGGCTACGACAAAAATCAAAAAATCAAAACAGTCAATGAATGGTTACGAAAATGGATGCTACAAAAAAACTGTAGCTGTCTTACACATTGGGAGGAATATGAAAACACATACAATCTCTTCAGTTGGGATGGGCTGCACCTCAGCAGGCAGGGAAGCTACATGTTGGGTACACAAATCAAAACTTACATCAAAAAAGCATTAAACTAGCACCTAAGGGGGTCTGAGGAATGCAGCCTCACAAAGGGCCAGTCAACATATCACCTGTTACTACGGCACACAAATTAAAGATCATGGGCCTAAATGCACGGAGCCTAAACTCAACCACGATATCTGAATTAGAGGCCATAATACTAAGGGAAAAATGGATATCATAGCAGTGAATAAAACCTGGTGGGGTGACTCATGTTCATGGTACAAAGGAATTAGTGGGTGTAAACTCTACTTTAACAACAGGAAAAAATAGAAGAGGTGAGGAGTGTATATATTTAAAAGACAACATAGAATGTCACCTGGTGTTTCCACCAGACACTAAAACTCATGAAGTTAAAAGTTTCTGGGTTCAGGTTACATGGAATAAAAATAAGGAAAGTTTTACCTGGGGCACCTGTTATAAGCCTCCAAATTCAACACAGGAGTATAATGAAGCCCTGACTAAGGAGAGCTTCCACATAACTGAATTAGGGGCAGTAGTTATCCTTGGAGTTTTGGATCTCCCAGGGATAAACTGGGAATTACTAATTGGCACCAACCCCGCTGAACGTGCCTTTATCAACTCTATGGCTTCAGAGGGTATAAATCAATTGGTAACTTTCCCCACAAGAGGAGAAAATATTCTGGACCTGATACTTACCAATCATGATAATCTGATACAAGACATAAGGGCAAATTGCCTGTTTGTAGAGAGTGACAATAACACTATCACCTGTAGTATTAATTCAGTCTCTCGTAAACTAGACATACCCCAGTCCATTAAAAACTTGAACAGAGCTAATTTTGCTAGCATTAATTAATACTTCAATAGGATAGATTGGGATGTGGAGATGCATCACCCTTTTACAGAAGATAGCTGGACAATCCTAAAAAATCACATACAGTACTGACAGCTGAATCCAAATTTGTCCCCACAATACATAACCACAATAATAAAGGGAGAATTCTCATGTGAGTAACAAAAACAGTCAAAAAAACAAATAAAAGAAAAAGAAAAAGCATATTCCAAATAAAAAAAAAACAATAAATTCGAATATTTCATAAAATACAAGATCGAATAAAAAAACTAAAACAACCAATTAAACAGGAAAAGGCTAAGTTAGAATTAAAGATTGCACATGCTAGAGATCATAATAAATCTTTCTGTGCTTATGTTAACAGCAAAAAGAATTCAACAAATCAATTGTGCCCAATAGCAATTAATGGTGTCACAATAACCAAAGAGAGCAATATTGCTCAGGAGTTCAGCAGCTACTTCTCTTCTGTTTTTAATTAGAAATATACTACCCCTGATAACTAAAGTGAAGACCAACATAGCATATACTTTACCAAGGAGGTAATTGGAACAGCCATAGAAAAATTCAGGGCGAGCTCTTCAGCAGGACCCCATAATCTAAGCCCAAGAATAATAAAAGAGGCAGTATCTTGTCTGACATACCCTATTACAAAAATCTTCAATAAGTCTATATCATCAGGCCAGGTCCCTTTACACTGGAGAACCTCTGCAGTGGTCCCTATACATAAGAAAGGAGCACAAGAGAATGTTGTCAACTACAGGCCAATTAGCCTTGCGTCCATCCTTAGTAAAACAACGGAGCAACTTCTTAAAAACAGAATAGTATTGGAACTAGGCACATTAGAAATCTCTGAAAATTATCAACATGGATTCATTCGCGGGTACTCCTGTGCAACTAATCTGGTTACATTTTATAATCTCATTGGATCCAGTCTTGATAATAAAACACCTGTAGATGTCATCCTTTTAGACTTTGGCAAGGCCCTCAATAAGGTTCTTCACTTGGAACTCACAAGCAAACTTGCAATTATAGGGCTAAGCACTTCACTGATAAAATGGATTAGCAACTGGCTTAGAGAAAGAACTCAGCAGGTTGGTGGGCACCTCTCATCACTTGGAGAGGTCAGCAATGGTGTCCCCCAGGGTTCTGTCCTTGGGCCAACACTGTTTAACATCTTAGTCAGCAATTTTAACAAAAACATCAAGAATCACTTGGTAAAATTAGCAGATGATACTAAATTAGGAGAGAAGGGTGACACCATAGAAAAACAATTATAATTAGCTAAAGATCTTGATGAAATAGTTACATGGGCCAAACACAACAAAATGTCACTAAACGTAAATAAAGAAGTTGTCTTGCATATGGGGAGGAACAACCCTCTTTCTACCTATGCAGTACACTAGATAACTATTAACTAACTCCAGTAACTAATGAAAGGGACCTAGGGATAATCATTAACAACTCATTTTCTTCTCATGGGTATTACAAAAAAATAGCCCAGAGTTCTGACATGATTCTGAACTGTATCAAGTGCACTTTTGTCAACAAAAGTGAACAGCCCACATGTTGACTTCTGCTCCCCTTTTTTGGAATCCCTACCTTAAAAACACATAAACTTGTTCCAGCAAGTCCAACATGAGTAACTAAACTAATCCCCAACTTAAGGCACCTCCCTTACAGTGACGGATTGTTAAAAACAGACTCGATATGCCTCAAAGAAAGAAGGAGAAAGGGTGATTGTTGTGAGCTATGCCACTGCCCTTCAGATGTACAGATATATGGTGTTTTATTCTGCTATATTTTGTGTATGTTTAAACTGCCACAAGGAAAATGGATGACAGGGTCACAAAGAGAGAGAGAGAGAGAGACACTTGATTTTTATAATGTTAGACCCTCCTCTGACCTGAGGGGGAAGCTTGCTGGGCAGGAAGCCAAATTACATCAAGGGCTGCTCAACAAGGATATGCCAAGATCCGTTTGCCTGTAATAAACCCTGCACTTCAATAGGGAGAGATGTCTGGTTCCAGGAAACTATTATAGTATATTACATCTTATGAGGTAAAAGGACAGGAATATCCTTTCTGGCAGACATGTGTGAATTCTCTTACAGGTGTCAATTGTATTACCGGTAAGTCAGTGAGACTTCAAAAGCAGCCAGAAAACTGTGTTGTGGGGAAAGCGCAAGAGTGACCTCTACTGGCCTAAAAGAGAAGGCCACCCTTAGGATCAGACAGAGGTTTTTTCAGGTTGGACCACAGGTATTTAAGACTTTTCACAGAACATTTTGAGGACACTTTGCTTTTGGACACTCTCTTGACAAGACAAGACCAACTGCCAGCAAACACTGAAGGCCAGTGGCTGCAAGAGGAGGAAAGGATTCTTCAGACATTATTTATTCTTCTGAACTTTCAATTCACTATGAACATTAAGGTAGAACATTAGATAACAGTTATAGTGTGTTTTCATGTATATTTTCCACTTTTATTTGGGTTATTCTGTGACCAAACTGATAAAACCTTTTAATTGTAAATGTAAGATAATTAATTATTTAGTAAAAACGTTTGTTTTTAAGAAACCTGCCTGAACGAGATTGTTACATTGTGTGTGTGCGATTATGGGAGGTTCAGTAATAATCTGTGACTAAACTGTTATTGCTAAGGAGTGCCATCATAAGCTACCACATCAAACAAGGTTCTGAAAAGGGAAAGTCTGGGCAAAGTCTCAAGGAGGGGTCTGTGGGGATTTGAACCAGGTTATTGCATGCCATGTGGGAGAAAGCAGAATCAGGGTTACAATGCTACCCTGAAGAGGTTGTAACACCTGGATCTTCCCCCTTTGTGTAACAACCACGAAGGATTCATATTTGGCTACAAGACTCAAGACTAGTATTGTACCCTGATCCAGAGTAAAGAGGGACTCTTGGACTTTATGGCAAGTGTTCAGTTGTGAACTCAGTGAGCACTATAGAAGGACATGAAAAGGGTATCCCCGGTTCCCCCTCCTTGTCACAGACTGGACTTAGGGATGGGCACTGTGAGCTCAGTGGACCTGACCCACAGGAGTGGGTTCATGACAGTGACCTCCTCCAGCTTTTCAGAATACTTCAAAACCCAGTTCTGACAGCTCAATGTGGGCTAGAGTTCACTTCATGTAATGTTAACTTAAGAAGTCATAAGCACCAATTAATTATCCCAAGAGTAAATACCCAAAAGAGGGATAACTATTTTACCATAAGAGTGGCAAAACTTTATAACTTGCTCCCACAGCACATGGTAGAAGCAACAAACTTTAACAACTTTAAAGCTAGACTTGATAAGCATCTTAATTGGAGAACTGGACATAACTAATATGCCCACACAGATGTGGGAGACATCCTTGATGGGCCTCGGCATTTTCATGTTTTTTCCACTGACTAGAAACCTATAATACATGCACTCTTTAGGGGCAAAGATCCTGTTGTCATACAAATGACCTCACTACTAAATAATGGGCAGAGGAATACAGAACTAATGGGAAATACAAGCTGGACATTGCCTAAATATTATGTTTCGTTTAAGTTCTGAATGTGTCACCAGCTCTTTAATGTACCTAGTTAAGTTCAGACTGCATTACCATCTTCAAAAGTCCATTGCTGCTGACCTATCTCCTCTGTGGCATATAGCCCTCACTCTAGATCTTGCAGGTGATGTCAAAACCAACCCAGACCTTCCGTGAAAGATCAGTCCAAATAGTCCTTATCCATGGCTGTACGCAAAGGGACTGAATGTGGTGCACCATAATAGAAGGAGCCTTATGGTCAACCTTCCTGAGCTTGAAGCCTGAGTTTCTCAGTATGGTTCTGACATTCTTGGAGACACTGAATCCTGGTTAAAATATTATTTTCCCAATTGCATGTGCTCCCTTACAGGTTACAACATGCTTCAAGGTGATTGCTCTTTTTTAAAAGGGGTGGGGCCTTGTTTCATACTACAAGGCTCACCTTGACCTAACTCTTCAGCCTGCTGCCACCCTTGCCTCATATGAAGTCCTACACCCCTTATTCATCTTAGGTAAGACCAAGAAACTTCACATTTGTCTGTGCTTACAATCCCTCTAGAGGAGGCAGAGCAGGCCTATCTGAACTGATTATCTGCTCCCTGCCACAGGGAAAAATTAGATCATTCTTATGGGCGATTTTAACCTAGACTGGCTTGGTGCAAACTCAAAAGCCTTCAAGTTGCTTTTAACTAAGGTCTATTTCTCCCAACTAATAACTGACCCTACCAGGTACTCCTCTAAGGTGGCTCACAACTCACGCATAGATTGGGTTCTAATAGGAAGGACAGGATCATTGCAGCAGACACTCATGCTGACTTGCTCAGTGATCATTGTCCAGTCTTCTGCATGTGGAATGCCCACACTCAATCTTGCCCCTCTAGAAAGTTAATCCTGAGAGATTTCTTAGCTCTCACACCTGATGCCTTCCTAACTGATCTCAGCTGTATTGACTGGTCTCCACTGTACTCCATTGTGTTGTTGACTGAGCCTTTGATTATTTCACCTCTACCCTTCTATCCTTGCAAGGGAAGCACATTCCTGTTACCAGGTGCCAGGTTAGAAGGGAACCTCCTAGAATGCTGCACAGCTCCCTACTCTCCACGCTCAAGGCTAGAGACAAAGGTTGGGCCAAATTCAAATCCCCATCCTTACACTCCAGCTGACTTACCTATCAGGCCATGAGAAATGCTTGCAAAGAAAAAACAAAATCAGGTTGGCAAAAAGCAAGTACTGCAAGGATCTCCTACACGCTTCCGACAGAAACACCCAAGATATTTTGACTAAAATCAAGGAACTCTTGGGTAATAATAGAGGCCAAACCCCTCTTGACATGGTTAATAAAAATGCCAACTGTAATAACCATCTTGCTATTGCTAATGCTTTCAACTCACACTTCTCAGATCTCACTAGATTTGAGTCCCACATGTCATAATCCTCTAAGGTTCACTTCTTCTCACCTGTTCACCCATCCCTATACTGTACCTTTGTATAGTCTCATGTTGAGAGGTTATGGGACTCCTTAAATCCATCTCCCCCTTCAGGAGTATTGACCCAGATGACATTGAACCTAAAATACTCAGGTTGTCTATCCCTCTCCTTGCCTCCTAAATTACCCAACTTTTTAACCTTTCTCTCACCACTTTACTTTAGCTCCAGTTCCCTGATTGGTGTCAATGCCAGGCTCACCTCTGACTTCCACAAAGTTCAAAACTGTCTGGTTCAGAATCACCTCTCCTGAATGCTGGTGAAACCCAGGCCATGCTCTTTTGTTCTCCTCAAAAGGTTCCAACCTGAGCAACTGGCCAAGACATCCACAGTCTTGATGGCTCCCCTATCTCTGTGGCCAGCCTCTTCAAATAACTAGGCATCACCCTGGACTCTGCCTTGGGCTTCTTGCAGCATATCTCAACATCTGCAAGTCAATTAATGCCAAACTCTGGCTCAACTATAGGTCCAATATGCCCTAACTCCTACGGCTAGGGTTGCTATTTCCCAGGGAGTCCTACTTTCCAGCCTCTGCTATTGACTCACCTCTTTTTATCAGGCTAGTGCGTGCAACTTCCACAAATTGAATGGCTCCTTTGCTAATGTGTGTTGGTGTGCCCTATCAGCTCCTCAACTTACTCACTTACTCCAGTCTGGGTTGCCTCCCCTGGCATATCTATACCTTATGCTGCTCAATTGATAACATGCTCAGGCCTCTAAATGTGCCTCACTGGCCTCCATGTTCACTCCTGCTGACACAGCCTACTCCCTTTGCTCTAAAGATGAGGCCCTCCTGGCCATATCCAAGTGCACTTCCAAAATGGGTGCTCAGGCGTTCACCCATTTTGCTTGTAGGGCATGGAACGCCCTACCATCTCACCTTTAGGTCTGCCGGTCCCACCTCACATTCTAAAGAGAACTACTTAAATTATCTGAATTCCTCTGACATATGCTCTTGCTCCTGACCTGATTCATTGCAGTTGCTACTCTGACATTTGTTCTTTTTCCTGAATCTACTAATGGTTATTATTATTCTCATTTTATCTGTTTCAGTTTTCTCTTATGCCTTACCCCAGGTTATTGGTGTTTTGCCTGTGTCAAACATGATGTAACATTCTGTTTTCTGCCGCTCACTGACTTGTTACTGCTTCTGATTCACTAATGGTTATTCTTCTTATTTTGTCTGCTCATTTTGCTCTTATGATATCACTGGTTATTGTTTTTGTCTGTATCAAACATGTTGTACCATTCTCACTGTCTTCTGCTGCTTGCTGATTTGTTGATATATGCTTGACATTATTTTGCATTATCTACTTTGTTTAATTATTTCACTGTATTTGTTGGTAAACCCTGCTGTTTTTGTTTTTTCCTCAATACCTTCTAATCTCCCAGGTCATGCCTGAAAATAAATAGGAATTTTATTGTCTAGTGCACTTACCTGGTCAACAAAAACTAACTAACTAACTAATTAAACAAATTCAGTACATGACTAAAATGTCTTTGAGATGTGCAAAGTGAGAGGAGGTCTCACTTTACAGGGTCATTAATTTGCTGTTTCCAAAGAATCCAGTGAAAGGAAGTGTGCCAAGGAACCCCAGGTCCAACCATTTGAGCCATCAGTGGTTAGAACACTGGGGTGATATTTCATAGGCCTGGGTTAAATTCCCGGTAGGTCACATTATTTTTTTCTCACTGCAATTTGTGATTTAAATTGCTTAGTAGTGGCTAATACTGCACCAAAAAATATCTAATTATCATCTTGATTATTTCTAGTTCTAGGATATGCAATACCAGAGAAAGGGAATGTGTCTGAGTACCCTAGGTTCAAGCATGTGAGCCTGTAATTTAGTGGCTAGAGCACTGGGATAGTATTGCATGGGCCTGATTTAAATTCCTAGAAGGTCACATTATTTCCTTCTCACTACAATTTGTGATTTGAATTACTTAGAAGTGGCTAATACTGCACCAAAAAAATCAAATTGACATCTTGATTATTCCTAGTAGCAAGATATGCAATACCAGAGAAATAAAGGATGTCTGGGAATCAAAGATTCAACCACAAGAGCCTGTAGTTCAGTAGTTAGAGCACTGGGACAGTAGTTTGAGGGACTGGTCCAATTCCCAGTAGGTCACATTATTTGTTTCTCACTTCAATTTGTTTCCCTGTAACCATTCTGCAATTCTTCTCTGTCACTATCCTATCTCTGTAACCTCTCTGTAATCTATCACTAACCACTACCTGTAACCACCCTGTAATCTCTACACCACTACTTCTGTACCCTCTCTGTAATCTCTCTATCACTAACCTATCTCTGTAACCCCTATGTAATCTCTCCAACAATAACCTCTCTCTGTACCCTTTCTGTAATCACTCTATCACTAAACAATCCATGTACCCCTCTGTAATATCTTCATCACTAATGTATTTCTGTACCCTCTCTGTATCTATCACTATCTTACATCTGTAACCTCTCTGTAATATCTCTATCACTTGCCTATATGTGCACTCTATCTATAATCCCTCTATTACTAATCTGTACCAACTCTGTAATCTCTGTATCACTAACCTATCTTTGTAACCTCTCTGTAACCTTTCCATCATTAACCTCTCTTTGTAACCTCTCTGTAAATGCACTATCACTAACCAGTCTATGTACCGCTCTGTAATATCTCCATCACTAACCTTATTCTGCACCCTCTCTGTTATTTGTCACTAACCTATATCTGTACCCTCTCTGTAATCTCTCTGTCACCAACCTTTTCCCTCTCTGTAATCTCTCTGTCACTAACCTCTCTGTAATCTCTCTATAATACTAACCTATCTCTGTACCCTTTCTGCAGTCTCTCTATCACTAATGTATCTTTGTAACCGCTCTGTAATCTCTCTATAACTAACCTATCCATCTGCCCACTCTGCAAACTCTATCAGTAACCTAGGTCTGCACCCTCTCTGCAAACTCTCTAACAGTAATCTATTTCTGTGCCCTCTCTGTAATCTGTCACTAACCTATATCTTTAACTGCCCTGTGATATCTCTATCACTAACATATATCTGTACCGTCTCTGTAATATCTCTATCACTAACCTATCTTTGTACCCTATCCGTAATCTCTCAGACACTAAAATATCTCTGTACCCTTAGAAAAAAAGTACGAGGTCCATAAACAAACTTGATGTGGATTTTTTTGCACAAAAGTTTGTTTCCAGCCTTCAGTCATATGTTAAAGATACAAAGGATGCTCTATTGATGCTTCGTAATGTTCCTGTATCCGAGTCTGACATATTGGTCACTATTGATGTAGAAAGTTTATACTCTAATATACCCCATGAGGGTGGTTTACAATCTCTATCGAAACATTTAAGTTTAAGGGAGAAAAGGAAACCAAGCTCTGACTTTGTGTTGGAACTTGCAAGATTTGTACTTGAACAGAATTATTTTTGGTACAATGGTTCCTTCTATATTCAAACAAAGGGGACTGCGATGGGCACTACCTTTGCTCCCAGTCTAGCCAATTTGTACATGGGGGAATGGGAGGAGACTAACATTTACAATTCAACCAATAATGTTTTTTTTAAATATATTAGGCTGTGGAAGTGATATATAGATGATTGTCTGATGATTTGGACTGGCTCAGATGTCGAGCTGGAACAGTTTATTGAATACATAAATCATACCAGTACACATCTAAAATTTACATATGCCAGAAGTAGAGAGAGGATTCCCTTCCTTGATGTATTGATAGAGAAGACGGACAACAGCCTTTCAACAAAATTGTACAGAAAACCCATGTCCAGAAATACCCTGCTACGTTTCGACAGTTGCCATCCTTGGTCTGTGATCAACAATATCCCAAAGGGACAGAATATCAGAGCTAAACGAATCTTTTCTGACAATAAGTCTTATTTAGAAGCTAAAAAGGATATCACAGATCATTTCATAACAAGAGGCTATGATTCAGGAGTTCTGTTAAACAGTATACATCTAGTGAACAACATGGAGAGAGAAGAATTGTTAAATTCCAACGTACAAAATAAAAATGAAGTGGACAAATTAATTTTTATCACTGAATTCAATTATTTGGCTCCCAAAATAGGTAAAGTCATCCACAAACATTGGAATATTATTAATTCTGATTTGAGGTTGAAACAAATAGGACAGAATCGCCCTTTGATTTCTTATACTAAGGGACAGAACTTAAGGGATTTATTGGTCAATTCATATATTCCATGTAAGAATGAAAATACACAATGAGACTGTCTACCTTTGCCTCCTAAAGGTAACTTCCGATGTGGGAGATGAGTACATTGTTCTAATACATCTGACGTCAAAAGTTTCCATCACCCAAGATCTGGGAAAAGTTACGAGATTAAATCTTTCATTAACTGTAACACCCAAGGGGTTATCTACATGTTGACTTGTCCTTGTGGATTATGTTATGTAGGCCAAACTAAAAGAAATCTGAAATTGAGAATTGGTGAACATAAAGGGGCTATTAGGAATGCTAATACGGATTATGCGATGGCACGTCATTACCATGAAGTAAAACATGGATCTCCAGCTACATTGAGATTTACTGGTTTGGAGAAGGTGGAAGTTGGATTTTGAGGTGGAGATCTGAATTCAAAAATTCTGCAGAGAGAAGCCTTCTGGATCTTTGAATTAAATATGATGGTTCCCTATGATTTAAATGATGAACTTCCATTACATAGCTTTCTATAGTTAACATTAGTATTTGTGGACATGACCTGTGCCATGCTCTGTCCACAGTATAGGGATATGACTTGGCTGGCTCTGTCCCCATTTGGTGTTTGTTTAAATATGTCCTTTTTGTTTTTTTACTAATTTATTTTCTTTTGTTTTGTCCACTCTATTGTTCTGGGTATAAGGTGGCACTTATATAGTTTTCGAGGCTATGACTTTTCATGCTCTAGCCTTGACTAGTGGGGATTATGACTTGTTCAGCTCTTTTCCCCTTTTTAACTATGCAGCACTTATGGAATTTGGCAATTTTATTTTATATTTTTGTTTTATTAATTGTAGATAACATGGTGGTAGGTGTTATAAGGTGTTCTTTTTGGGTCTGTCCCTTTAATAGCTGTTTGGTATTTAAGAGGACACAGAGTATCCAATCCACGCTCTGAGGAAGACGCTTCAGTCGATATGTAAGCGTGACGTATGTTCTGACGCTTCGTTGTCTCTTCCGTGGTATCGGTCCCGGTGGAATTCGTGGTGAGCAGAGCTTTTACTAATGAAGCACCATTTACCTGCGAATGACCAGTCCTTCTAGCCCTTGAGTGGTATGTTTGCTTTGTCTGCACTTTTTTGTAGGTTGTTCCGCAACACACATCTGCGGTTTTGTTGCTGGCTTCAAGCGTCCTCCTGGCTACTGAGTATTGCATATTTGAAAGCCTTTTGACTGGTTATACACATTGGTGTTTCCTCTGCTCCCCTTCTCCTTTTTGCTTTATGCAATATTTGCCGTTTTTGCGATACCATTTTGGGTTCTCCTATTGTTGCATGTTTGCATTTGAGAGAACTCTATGTGTTTTTAACATATCTTTGTAATAAAGCCTATAAGTGATTATAGCCTTCAGGTTGCTGACCCCATTATTTGTTTTTCTGTATCTCTGTACCCTCTCTGTAAACCTATCTTGGAAACCTCTATGTCATCTCTCTATCAATAACCTGTATCTGTACCCGCTCTGTAATCTCTCTATCACTAACTTATCTCTATACCCACTCTGTACTCTCTCTATCACAAAACTATCTCAGTACCATCTCTGTAATCTCTCTATAACAAATCTCTGTAACATCTCTGAAACCTATCATTACTCTAGCTCTGTAACCTCTCAGAAAATCTGTCACTAACCTCTATCTTTATCCTCCCTATAATATCTCCATCATTAACCTATTTCTGTACCTTTTCTGCAAACTCTCACTAACCTATATCTGTAACTTCTCTGTAATCTCTCTAACACTAACCTGTCCATGTATCCTTTCTATAATATCTCCATTGTGAACCTATTTCTGTACCCTGTCTGTAATCTCTCAGTAACCTATATCTGTGTCCTCGCTAAATTATCACTATCACTAACCTATATATGTAACTTCTCTGTAATATCTCTATCACTAATTTATATTTAAACCCTCTCTGTAATCTCTCTATCACTAACCTATCTCTGTACCGTCTCTGTAATATATCACAACCCTATCTCTGTAACCTTTATGAAATCTCTCCATCAATAACCTAACTCTGTTGCCTCTCTGTAATCTATTGCACTAATTTATTGTTGTACCCTCTCTGTAATCTATCACTAACCTTTACCCTTTCTGTAATCTCTCTATCGTGAATCTATCTCTGTATCCTGTCTGTAATCTGTCACACTAACCGAGCTCTGTACCTTCTCTGTGATCTCTCTCTATCAGTAATCTATTGATTTACTCACCCTGTAATCTCTCCATCATGAAAATAGCTCTTTACCATCTATGTAATCTCTCTATCAATATCCTATCTCTGTACCCTCTCTGTCACTAACCTATATCTGTACTCTATCTGTAATCAATCACACAAACCTATCTCTGTAACCACTCTGTAATATATCACTAACCTATCTCGGTAGCCCTTCTTTATCCTCTCCATCACTAATCTATATCTGTACCCCCAGTAATATCTCTATAACTAACCTATCTCTGTAGTGTCTCTGCACTCTCACTATCACTAACCTACCTCTGTAACCTCTCTGTAATCTCTGTATCACTAACCTGTCTTTGTAACCTTGATGTAATCTGTCTGTCACTAACCTATCTCTGTACTCACTAACATATCTCTGTAATCTCTCTATCACTAACCTATCTCTGTAACCTCTTTGAAATCTCTCTCTCTATCACTAACCTATCTCTATAACCTTACTATAATCTCTCTATCACTAACGTATATCTACATCCTCTCTGAAATCTCTATTACTAACCTATCTAACCAGTCTGTAATCTATCACTACCCTATCTCTGTAACTTCTTTGTAATCTATCACTAACCTACTTTATCTCTGAACCTCTCTATAATCTCAGTCACTAACCTGTCTCTGTAACCTCTTTATAATCTATCACTGACCTATCCCAGCAAACTCACTGTAATTTTTCCATCACTAACCTATCTCTGTAGCCTGTCTGTACCCTTTCTGTAATCTGTCTATCACTAATTTATCTCTGTAGCCTCTCTGTAATATTTCTTTTACTAATCTGTCTCTGTATCCCTGACCCCCATAATGTCTCTATCACTAACCTATCCTTGTACCCTGTTGGTAATCTCTTTATCACTAATCTAGCTCTACAACCTCTCTGTAATCTCTCACTATCACTAATCTATCTCTGTAACCTCTCTGTAATCTCTCTCTATTACAACACTATTTCCGTTCTGCACCCCCCGTAATCTTTCTATCGCTAACCTATACCTGTACCCTCTTGGTAATCTATCACTAACCTATTTCTGTAAGATCCACATAATCTATCTCTCACTAACCTGTTTACCCACTCTGCAATGTCTCTGTCACTAACATCAATCCTCACCCTCTCTGTAATCCATCTCTGTAACCTATCTGTAATCTCTCTAGCACTAACCTATCTCTGTGCTGCCTGGACATCTAACCTGTGGCAGGCCAAGCATGTGGCCATTAAATTCATCAATGTCAAGGGCTCAGTAAATTGCACACTTGCTTCTGGAGCCAGAAGATCAAAAGGGTAGGGGTTCTAGTTCCACAGCAGGAACTTGTGCTAACACCCACTTTTGACACGTAGTAAAGAAAAGGGTGGTGTGCACTGCTGATGTGCCATGATTTGAATGAGATGCTAAACAAAGGCCCCAACTGCTTACAGTATCTCTGGTTGTTGTACAGATGGAAGTTAAAGACTGCATGGCAGTTATATTAAGATGAAGGAATTTTCGCCAGTGTCATGGCCCACATAACAACTGTCAATAAAACAAATCCATGTAACCTATCCCAAGGACACTCCTACAAATGAGGTGTCATAGCTCAGTGTGCATTTCTTGATCAGACAGTCCAAACAAATACATTAATGGAATGCCAAAGCATTGTCCCAAACATCACTAAGAATCCTACCTAATGGCTTGTTTTACTGAGAGGGGACATTTTAGTCCAGACACCTGGGATAGTTGTACCTAGCATTTCTAAAAAGTGCCAGTTGTTAACTTCCACCTAGGCAGCTATATCAGGTGGTCATAAAAGATTTCAGTGCATTATATTACCTATGAACCCTCTTCTCTGACCACAAGCCAAAGTTACAAATCAGTTTATTCCACAGCAAGCTTACAACTGTCACTGTATTCTCACTAAAATGACTGCTGAGAACACAGAACAGTAATTTTACTGTCTATAAAATAGCAGTAGTACATCATCTTCCTTCCTACCTTAGATTCTGATTGGTCTACACTCACAGCAGCACCTGTAAACAGTGCAGTGAGGGAAGAGAAGAGGAATTACCATGAAATAAAAAAAAAATAACTGCAGAAGGGACAGAAACTGTGCTACTAGCTTTTTCAAATGTACATGAAGCATAATCCCTGTAGTTCCCGTACCCAAGGGTTCCACAATGGATTGTGGGCAGCTAGCTGGTCTGGCTGCCTCACCTCATCCTACTCGGGTTGTGTTATGCAATGCCAGGTCGATGAGGAATAAGACTGCCATAATGGCAGACTTGATATCCTTGGTTGATCTGGCTTGTATCACGGAGACCTGACTGGATGAAAATGCTGCCCCCATTTTGGATGCAGCAGTGCTGGCCAAGTACGCCATGATACACAACCTGAGGGAGGATCACAGGGGTTGGGAGGGTAGCCATTTGTTTTAAAATCAGTCTGAACCTCACGGTGCTACCTGTAGGTCATATGCAGTCTTTCGAGTGTGTGGCCACCCGAGGTGGTGTGGGGGCAGGTTTCAGGGTCCTTGTGCTCTATCGTCCCCTGATGTGGATGGGGATTTTTTGCAGGAGATCGAAGAGCTCATTGCTGACCTGGTGTTGGAGCCTCCCAGGTGGTTAAATCTGGGGGACTTCTATGCCTGGGTCAACAGTGGGCTCTCAGGCTCTGGGAATGATCTCCTGGGAAGCATGGGGGCCCTGGGCCTGTCACAAAATGTAACAACAGCTACGCACTCAGGTGGCCACACACTGGATCTGATCTTTTCTTTAGGGTTAGATGTGACTGACTTCAGTATTGATCCTGTATTTTGGTCAGATCATAGCACCATAAGGTTCACACTCGGGGGCACCCCCATAGATGGTCCCGCTGCTGTGGAGATGGTCCTGTTCCACCCATTAAGAGGGGTTTCCTTGATGGGAATATTAGCAGTGCTGGATCTATAGAGTGTTGGGGTGGTTTGTGCGACTGGAGCAGAGGAAGCAATGGCAGCCTATAATGGGGCTGTTACTGTGACCTTCGATTCCATCACACCCATTCGTGTCCTTCCCTTGGCTACTTACTGGAGACCTCCTTGGTACAATGAAGATCTCCAGAGTTTAAAGATGAAGGGGCAGAGGATAGAGAGGTGCTGGAGGACATCTGGACAGCTGGAGGACAAACTGGCCCTGAAGTCGCATTATGTTGACTATCAGGGGCCAATTTCCTATAAGAAGGTGGAATATTTGTCTAGGGAAATTGCTTTGGTGAGGAACAGACTGGCTCAGCTTTTCCTCACAGTGGATGGGCTATTACATCCTGCCTGTCTCTGTGTTGGGGGAGCAGGTTCTAGCACTAAGTGTGAGGAGCTGTCTGTATTCTTCACCAACAAGGTGTCCTCCTTCAGGGATAGGGTCTCCTCAAGTACCTCTTGAAGGGGATGCAGGGTCCAGCCTGAAGTGTGTCAAAACACTCCTCTTGTCTGGGATGAGTTTGAGCTGGTTGGGGTGGAGAATGTGGCGAAAATAATCTCAAAGCTGCAACCAACCCAACTGTGAGCTGGACCCAGGTCCGACCCAACTTTCGGTTGGATGTTTGGATCTGAAATGGTCCTGCGATTGTTGGGGTCATCTGGAGTTCCTTGAGGAGTGGGGTCTTCCCAATGGCCTTGAAAGAGGCCTTGGTTAGACCCCTTTTGAAGAAACTCAATTTGGACTCAGACTGCCTCAGCAATTGGAGGTCAGTCTCAAACCTCCCCTTTTTAAGGAAGGTTTTTGAAAAAGTGGTGGCCATACAGCTCGAGAGACATCTTGCCTCTTCCTCCACCTATGAGCCCTTCCATTCTGGGTTTCACATGGGGCATAATACAGACACTGCCCTGGTAAGGGTGCCTAATGATCTCCTGATGGCAAGGGACAGGAGAGACTGGATCATCGTGGTCCTCCTGGACCTCTCCGCGGCATTTGACACTGTGGACCATGAGATGTTACTTAACCACCTGCAGTTCTGGTGTAGCCTGTCTGGTAATGTCATCAACTGGTTCAGGTCATACCTGACAGGCAGAGTACAGAGGGTGATGATGGGGTTAGCCTCATCTAACCCAAAGCCTCTGTGCTGTGGGGTCCCAAAGGGTTCAGTCTTGTTGCCCCTGTTCACAGTGTACATGCTGCCACTGGGGGACATTATCAGGTGGTATGGGCTGGGTTTTCTCTGCTATGCAGATGATACCCAGCTGTACCTGTCCTGTGCGCCTGATACACAGGTGTTGGCCTCTGTATTTAACTGCTGCTTCTATGAGATCCAGGTGTGGATGACTCAAAACTGGCTTAAACTTAACCCAGACAAGACAGAGGTATTGGTTGTGGATCCAGTTCATCAGAGTGGGGCAGGTGAGGGGTTAGCGCCTGGCCTAGTGTTAGGGGCCTTTCCCTTACCCCATCTAGACAGGTGAAAGATTTGAGCATGATGATGGTTTGACGCTTGATGCACAGGTATCAGCCATTGTCAGGAGTGGATTTTACTATCTATGGAACATCGCATGAATCCGAGCCCCGATCCTGCCTGAGTATCTGACCACACCAGTGCATGCATTCGTCACTTCTAGGCTGATCTACTATAATGCCCTGTACCTAGGGTTATCTGCAGGCAACCTCTGCATGCTGCAGCTAGTGCAGAACGTATGGCAGCAAGGCTGTTGCCTAGGGTGAAATGAGGTGAGCATATCACCCCAGTCCTCCACGGACTGCACTAGCTGCCAGTCAGGTGGAGGATTGTCTTCAAGGTAGGGCTCCTGACCTACAAGACCCTACATGAAAGGGGGCCTGTCAATCTGCAAGATCTCCTTGTCCCCTATTGTCCGCCCTGGGCACTCCGTTCTGCTTGGGGAGGCCTCCTTGGAGTTCCCAGAGTTAGAGTGCAGCATTCTGGGGACAGGGCATTCTCAGTGGTGGCACCTACTCTGTGGAACTCCCTTCCTGGTTATCTGAGGGAGGCCCCCTCAGTAGAAACCTTTAAAAATGGGTTAAAGACATATCTATTCCAGCAGGCTTTCACTGACTGATATATTGATTTTAATGGGATGGATAGAGTAATTTTAAACCTGTTTTGATGATGAATTGCTGTTTATGTGTATTATTATGTTCGGTTTTGTATTGTACAGTGCCCAGATTCTCTGGAGATGGGTGCTTTATAAATAAAATATCTATCTATCTATCTATCTATCTATCTATCTATCTATCTATCTATCTATCTATCTATCTATCTATCATAGTGATGACTTGCTAGTTGGCTCATTATTCTCTGCAATAATGTATTTGTTTCATGAGGATAAAGCATTCAGCCTTCGTCCACACACTTTATTCTTAACTAGCAAAATTGCCAGAAAGACATTCTCGATAGGCCAGTAAGTCTTCTTCTGTCTCTATCACCTTAGTATGAACCTTAGTGTTTACTTGACCGTCACATTACTGTCTCATATAGCGAGCCATCTGGTACTTTATTACTTACTTATTCTACATGAGGAACCTCTCCTCCAATCAGAAGCCAGGTTTACACACACTTTATTCCTTAGCACGCCCACACCAGTCATTTTATTCTTCATAAAATAACTGCTCAGTGTTTATAACAGTCATTTTATTGTCAATAAAATGACAGCAGTGACATCATCCTCTTTTTGCATTCGGATTGTTCTATACTTTTAGTAGCAAGCACATGAGATACTTACAATGTGCTAGCTGGGTCACTATACTAGAAACATAGAAGTTGACGGCAGATAAGGACCGCAAGGCCCTTCCAGTCTGCCCATTTTATTTCTACCTTATGAATGTGCAATAGGCCTGTACTCTGTCAATGGCCTATCTATTCATACTTATCTGTATTGCTCCCTTATGCCTGTCCCATGCCTGTTTGAAGCCCTGCACTGCATTCATATCCACCATTTCCTGAGGTAGGCCGTTCCATGCATCCACCACCCTTTCTGTGAAAAAGAACTTCCTTACATTACCCCACTACTCATCATTGTCAATAACGGGATTGTCTCATGAAGATAAAGTACACAGCCTTTAGCTCCATACTTTACTTACTCGACAATCACATTATTGCCTCGTAGAAAGACCCACCTAGCATATTATCACTCAAATATACCATCCAAAGAAAGTCAGCACCATCAGGGCAGCACATTCCCTCATTACTGCCCTGCAGAGATGGTACTGCTTATGAACTCTTGTTCCTGAGTGGTATTTGATCACAGAGCCAATACAATAAAATACAATTTAGTTTTTGTATGTGGTCTGCTACGTAATGTAGTGCCAGCCAGGATGCAATGCAATGCTGCAGCATTCTGTAGCAGGATTATTGCAGGAAACAAGGTAATTCTAATGGCAGTTAACCTGTTTTGTCATGCAATAACTCAAGACACTGCATTGCATCCTGGCCAGCGCCGCTGCAAATTGTATATAATTACCAGACAGCGCCTTTTCCCATAGGGAAACCTGATTATAATTTGCTGTTATAACCAGCTCGGCTGGTTATAATGGCAAACACGCGCCAGGTTTCCCTTGGAACAGCCATCCCTCAGTCGCTGTTCTCCGACGTTCACCTTCACTGACGGAATCCCACGGCACAGCACACTTCCTGGTCCCTCGTATTCGGGGAAACAAAATCTTCATAAAGGAAGCATTCCACAGCTCAGCAACTGCTGTTCGCCGGTAAGCTTAAACCAAAATAGCATACTTGCTGTGACTTACAAAATTAGCTATTTACTGTAAATTCTCATACCACGGACCACAACAGCACAGACTCCTGAGTAGTCTGTCACTGCCTCACCGCCAGTCTACTGCCTGATTTTTTTACAATTGCTGAGGTGAAAAAGCGCAGGGCGGCAATTATAAAAAACAAAATATGGGGTGGTGTGTAAAACTCGATTTTACACACACCCTCGTTGTGGGATGCATTTCATAAACCCCTCGGGCTTTGCCCTCGGGGTTTATGTAGCATCCCACAACTCGGGTGTGTGTAAAATCCCGTTACACACACCACCCCATATATTACTCTCTATATAATAATACATAGAATTGTATATATTGTGCTATAATATGTGGATTTTAAAAATAATACTATTAAAAATCATTCAAAAAAAGTCCTGTAATGCATGCTCCAAAATCCCATAATACTATACCTCTGGTCCTGTAATACTATCATTCAGAGTCTGTAATACTATAGTTCAGAGCTCTGAACAATAGTGTTATCAGACAAACACAATAGCGCATGCGCAAATCCACGAGCGTCTGACAATCCTTGCTTCATGATTTCCACCACTCTGCCTGCCTCTCGCAGGCTTCTTTACTTATTTTTCAACCCAATTCAGCATTAATGTACAGCCACAAAGTGGCTTTCACTGGCAGCTATCATGTTTCTTTTCTGTAGCTCTGTCCTGAGCTTCTAAAGCAGCCAAGACATGGCTTACGTAACAGCCCTGGCAGCACTCACTCACCACTCTTTTAGGGAGTGCTCCTTCAGTCGCATCTCTGACCACTCATGGCAGTCCTCTCTCCCCTCTCCCTCTCCTTGCCGAGCAGCGTACTCCTCAATCTTTCCTCCCGAGCTCTAAGAGCTGACATGGGGGCGGGGGGGCTGAACAGACACTAACCACAGTCACACATCACAGGCCCACTCCTCCTCCTATAAAACGGCCACAACGCTAAGTAATACTATACACAAAAAAAGGAAAAAGTGAAAAACTGTTTATATTTTTTTCTACTAAAGTTCCTACTTTACTTCCTAAATTCTGATGGAGAATGTTATTATTCCTGTTAAACCATCTACATCATGTCTACAGCCCACACTCACAGTCCATAGTGGTAAGTACATTTTAACATTTCTCAGATCCATACATTACAAAAAATAACAAATAGGGAACTGTGTATTACTCAGCTATATTTCCATCTCGAGGTTCTGGGGACATGCTGGAACCTCTCAAGCTTCACTCTCAAGGTTTACATATCCCCAGAACCTCTCAATGGAATTTTAGCCTTGTAATACACAATTCCCTATCTTTTATTCTATTTATATACTGTACAATATTAGATATATGGTTGTTTTGGCATCATAGAATTTGACATCAGTCAGATAGTTAATAAAATAAATAAGCAGAAATTTAAAATAGAAAGAAAGAACCCAAATGGTGATTTTGCAAATGACAGCCTCTTTGTGCCTGGGACTTCATCCACTCTTGCTGTTTTTCCTAAAGCTGTGGTAAATAGTTTCAGAAACATGGCTGGTGGCAGCCCCAATGGGCCTCTGACAGCGTATTGTACTGCTGTGCAGACAGTCTAGGTTTTGAGAGTGAATGCAAGTCACCACAACAGCTGCTCATCAGTAGTGCACTGCAGTCAGGCGGGAAGGTTTCGGGCAGCCAGTGCCACAGTTGCTGCTGTGGTGAGCCTAGAGAGCTTGCTTCCTCTGTAGGATATCACTGCATGCATCCACGGCCATCAACAGGCTCCGGCCATGCCAGGGAAGGAGAGAAGACAGGGTAGGAAATAGGATAAAATGCACAAGCCATCTTAATGAAAGCTGGGGTTCTTTGCTCCCCTGAGTCAAAGCACTTTGTACACTTGATCCTGTCCACCTGGTGGACTGCCTTGAGAGGAAGAATGTCCCCCCCAAAGCTCCTACCTGCACAGGGGAAGCCATGGGAGCCATCGGGTAAAAGAACAACAAACTACGACAGCACTCATGAGAAAAGATAAATGAAAAATACTTACACAGAAAAGGTGAATACCAATGCTTTATTCCACCCAAGAGTACCAGTACTAAATCCCAGAACATTCTCATACCAGGTCAATATGCTGCATATATAATGCCGCAGGGCAAAATCGCACAACAGTAACAGCGTGTGGAAGAACAGCTACAGGGTACACAATGTTGCATGACACAAATAGTGTGGAGTGGTAGCAGTGATCTTGTAGCTGTTTCCTGGAAAGCTCTGCTGCAGAGGGTAAGAGCTCTGCTGAAAGGGGTCCATCGAGCAGCTGCTGTAGCTCAGGGAGTAGAACTATTGGCACTGGAGGACAACAGAGTGGCTGTGGACAGGGGTTCTATTCCTTGTCCCAAATTAGGTTAATCTATTTTTTTTTCTTCCCCCCGCCCAAGTTTCACCCTGTCCCTGAGTTGCTCCCCCTCCCCCAGAGAAGGCTTTTTTTTTATCACAACACTGTTTTTTGTCCGCCGCCGTGGACCCGGCAGGGGCTATGACCCCTCTCCCTCAGAGGTGTGTGTCCTCTGGCCTGTCCGGGCCATCATGGGTCCTGCTGGGTCCTGACATTTTCCTCTGCTTTCCTTTTCTTGTGCCCACGCACTGTGCAATGGGCGTGGCAGACATCTCCACCTCCACAGAGGCAGCCAAGCACCCGGGGCATGGGAGAACCCATCTAGCTGTGCTGACACATACAGCACAAACCCCCCTACCCTGAGGAAGGAGAGCAGTGACACTCAATCCTTACCTCCCCAGCTGGCTCCCGAACAACCCGAATCCATTCCCCGAACCCAGGTCGCTGGCATGGCGTGAGGTGTGGCATCCAGCGCCTCAACCCTCAGTGCCACCAGGCCACTCAGAGGAGGTTATTTTAATAGGACGGGGTTCAGGGGGTGCAGCCCTCCATTATGGGGGGTGTGGGGTGGAGCCTTCCACAGAAAACAAGTATTTTACTGTTTTTATTTCAAGTCACTGTTTTGACAGTGTGGTATAGTGCTGCACTATTTTTGTTTGCAACAACATGACCCCGTGCCAAGCTTTCTGTCATCAGAGCCATCAGGTAGCAGCTGGATCCAGGAGGGTAGAAGAGCATCAGGCCTGAACAGGGTATCTTCCTTACATTGTGGCCGAGGGGATTAAAAAGCTCTGTAAAAAAACCTGGCTGTCTGGCTCCATGGCATCTAGGGGTGGAGCACCTGCTCAGTATGATGACGCTCCAGGTTCATAACCAGAGCCTGAAGACAATGGGAGTGTAGACCAGCAGGGTGGGCAATGGACACTCTCCTCCCATAGAGGGCTGAGTGGCATACCACTTAGAGAGGCAATCCTGGTGGTAGTGTTGTAAATGTGCCTTGGATGGGCATGGCTGACCATGTACCATCTGCACCCCCCAGTATGCTGACACAGATGCATTAATCTGCAACAAGTAGAGGAAGGGGGAGAGGGTGGGAGAACACAGAAAATATGGCCCTGTGTTGGCACACTGGATGATGGCTGTCTTCCATCTCATTCAACCAAGTCTCACTGCTCAAATGTAGCCCTTATACCTTCAGTCAGTCCATGTTTTATTACTCCCTTAGATCGGGTTGAGGGAGGCCCACCAATGGAGGGATACTCCAATGTAAGGGGTGTGCCAGGGTGACTCCTGTCATAGTGGACACCTATGGGATAAATTGAAACCCCTTCCCCATGCAGTTTATAGGTTTTGTATAATGTCCAACATGCTGCTTGGATGGTTATAAATTAAGTGCTGAAGTGCTTATAAAGCTTTCTGTGCATATTAACATCAAAACAAAACTAAGAGTACAATTACAAAATGAGAGGGCTGTTTTAATATAAGAATAACAAAAGTTTGTGTCTGTCTTTTTCTAAATGTTAGCAGCCCTCTTCTAAGATGTATTTTGCAGCAAACAGCATGAGGTAATATCACCCTGCAGGAGAGTTTAGGAGAGCACAGAATGTTCTAACCTCAGCTCTGACCTTTAACAATGTTGTAAACAAGTTATGTAATGTGCTCCAGGTGACTGCCAAATAATTGTTCTCTATGGAGCAACAGTGGCCCCTAGTGGCTAGTTTTTATGTTATGTCTACTGTTAATCAAAAGGGAGTGGGAAATTTGTCCAACTTCTAATGAGCTTATAAAAAGCCCTACCTCAGTGCTAGGAGAGGTTAGATAGACATGTCAGTTGAATACTGACTGAGGAAGGTGGAAGACCTCCTGGTACTGTGTGCTTTCACACTGTTAGGCTGAAGAAAAAAAGCCTTAGAAACTGTTGAAGCTAAGCAGTTGTCTGACTTATCATTTTGCTTTCTGTATGAAAATAAAATGATAAACGCAACCATGTGTTTTTTATGCACCTAACTTGTGGTCTACCTGAAACTGTGTTATCCTAACCCCCCCTCCCAGTGACAAGGGGTAGTCAGAGGGCCTAAGTAGCAGACAGATTATGAGCTGAGGCAGGGGTTCACTCTGGCAAGTAGTTGGCTTAGAATGCTGAAGGAGATAGGAGCACCCAGGAGTAGTGGTGGGCAAAGTGGACAAAATTTGCTCTGCGAAGTGATTCACAGAGTAACGTGGAATCCGCAAAGTACCCTCAATGCGAAGCGGAGTACTTCGTGTTATAATGGGGAACACAAAGTCCATTGAAAACAATAACTTTGCGTTATTCCGCCTTCCCCAAACCACTTCTCCACCAATTTTAAGGTGAAGTACATTGAAATTAACGTACTTCGCCTCACTTCACCTTATTTTTGAGCTCAAAGGTGCATTTTGCAGTGCTTTATGAGATTGCAGGTCACATGGGTTTTAGATTATTCTGCACAGCCTCAGTTCTGTGTAGTGGAAGATGGAGACAGCTTCCTCTCAGAGCTCTGTGATTCAAATCCTCTAAAAGCTGTTAAAAAAGCCATTTTGAGCTATTTCTTTTTGCTCACAATTTAGTACATCGATTGTAGGAGACCTTCCTGTGCTCATATCATTGAGTGTTTAATGTTTGCGTGTAGATTTTGAATGTTAATTTAGAACAGTCAGTCTGTGTACTGTGAAGTGTGCTTTGGGAGAGGGGCGTATCTGTGGTGTAGGTAGATTAACTGGGAGAAAAAGGCAGTCTTTGTTTTGGTTATATTTTTCTTGTATAACTGTGTTAATGTACACACAGTAATATTTTCAGTAATTCTTGACATTTTTTTGCTGATTGTTGTGGTGCAGCAGTGTATCATTTCAGTTTGTTTAAAACATTTGGTTATATTACTAAAGGTTTTCAATTTGCTACACATTACTTGTAGTGTGTGAGTGTGTGTGCGATGCATGCCATTAAATCAGACACCTTTTATTGTGCCACAGAGTAATTGCAGCAGCGTGAACCTGCTTTCCACCGCACCTGCATGAATTTTTTATACTGCTTTGTGGTATCTTTACTGGTAGTGGACTGTTACTGCCATGCACTACCCTCCAAACTGGCAAAAGGTATTCTTTCCCAGATTTGGATTTGTGACTTGTGAGTAATGGTTAGGTGTTCTTGTGCCTTTACGTCTGCATCTCTTGAGTTTGCAGTGCAATCTTAATCTGTCTGTGTGTTTGCAGTACACCATTAATTCTGGGAGACTTTGCATTTCTTGTTATACTCTCATTTCACTTCGTCAGTACTGGGGAATTTTATGGACACAAAGCAGCAGCATTTTGGGGATGCACATTAATTCTGGTGACTGTGTGTGACCACTGCGCACATGAATGAGTGTGCTATTAATTCTGGGAGACTTCGCATTTCTTGTACTCTCATTTCACTTCATCACCATCAGCACTGGGGAGTTTTCTGGACACGAGACATGAGCATTTTTGAGGATTCACATTAATTCTGGTGACTGTGTGTGTGTGGAGGACTGCCAAAATTGTTGTCTCGTTGCCTTACTTTGCGTTATGGCGGAATGACAATGGAAAGTAATAATTACAATGTGAAGTGAGCCTTTTGCATTGGCCACTCCATGTAGCAGAGTGACAATGCGAATTGCCCACTTCATGGGCAGTTCACCGGCAAAATTTAAATTTGCTGCATCTCTACCAAGGAAGCTCAGTGAAGGGGGAAAAAATGGCCGAATTACGTTGATTTTTCTGTTTTGGAAAGACCCGAAACCTTTTGGTGCAGTAGCCAAGGCAGGCTCAGAACATTTTGGAAGAGTCAAACCTGCCCAAGCTTCAGTGGAACCCTTATATCATATTGTCCAGTTTCATCTACTCATGGGGTGTATGGAGGAGTGGCATTAGTATCCTCCCAACCAAACCCTAACCAAGCTACTACACAACCACAGAGACATCTAATGTATGTGAATAGGTAAACAACTATTTATTCAAAAGATAACAACTGAATTCACCCCATGGGGTAACAGCAGATATTTCCCCTGCTAAGGAGTGTAGTGCCTTAGGGCTCTGCCCTGGACCATCTACTCTTTTTATTCTTCAGTAATGACATAAATGTTGATTAGTCTGTGTGTTCGGGGGGGGTAGCAAAGGTTATGCCAATATTTCGGTAGGGCAAAACTTCCCAGGTTTCCAACTATCACCCTATATTTTCATTTTTTTTTTTTTATTTATTGAGTTCTAGGATTAAACACCTTTGAGCTGGAAGCTCGTTTACAAAGGTTCCATGTCAGTGGGAGGGTAGACAATAATTGCAGAGGTTATACAAACAAGACTGTAAAAACGTGACAATAATAGGTACAATACCATAGGTTTGCATACACAGTAATCAGTTAATGCAGGTAAACTTGTGCATAGTTGGCGAACAAATAGTAGGAGAAAGGCAGATAGGAGTTATAGAGGGGCTAAGGGAGAAAATGGATCGAGGAGGGGGTAAGAGTGAGGTGCGGAAAAGGGGCAGCAGTCATTGACACTGTCATAGGGAGGGGGTGAGAGGGAGTGAGGGGGGTGGGTTAAAGGTGGCCAGGGGCCATGTCAGTGCAGGAAGCTGCTAGGTGGCAGGGCAGAGACTGTTGGCAAGGGGGACTAGGAGTTGCAGTTACAGGTGCTGGATGCAGAAACTTGTTGGGCAAAGCAGTCTTTTAAAAGGGCCCAGAGTAGGTTGGTTGGAAATGTCCCTGCTGAGGACATTAAACCAGAGGGGTGCTCTGTAGGCAAAGGAGCTTTGGCCCTGTGTCATTTGAGGATGAGGAACATGGAAGAAGTGGGTGCTAGAGCTTCTTGTGCGTTGCGAGCTGCTATGCAGTTGGAGTAGGTTAGCTGTGCCAGGGGGAAGGATACCAAGAAGAGCCTTTTTGGTGAGCAGACAGGTTTGGTAGTGTATCCTCCCACTGAGTTGGTGCCAGCCCATTTGTGCATAGAGGTCACAAGTATGGGTGAGATGTGCGGCCCTTGTGAGCAGTCTGCAAGTCTTGTTCAGTGCAACTGATATTCTGCGGAGAGCAGAGAGGCAAGCAGCACCATAGATTACCAAGCCATAGTCAACTACAGAAAGGATGGAGCTGTTAATGGCGAGTCTAAGGGCGTTCAAAGTGAGACAGTACATGTGCCTGTGGAGGAGACTGATCTTGTAGTTGACAGTCCTGGAAACATTGCTGATGTGCTGGTCATAATGTCAAGAGTGACCCCAAGATATTTAAAGTGCTGGGTATGTTCAAGCAGAGCTCCAGAGCGGATACTGATGTTAAGTACATGGGACTTATGCTTGATCCAAGAGCTGTGGAACATCATGACTTTGATTTTATTGCTGTTCAGAATTAGTTTATGGTTGTGGAACCATTCCTCGACTATCCCAAAGCCATTTTGTAGATTGCCCTCAAGTTCCTCTGGGTCTAGGCAGCTTGTGAAGATTACTGCATCATCTGCATAGAGGAACATCTGTTATTGGCAGTGGCATGGTAGATTGTTGAGAAAGATACTGAAAAGGAGTGGTCCTAATATGGACCCCTGGGGGACACCAGATCTGACAGGCAGATGGTCAGAGAGGACATTGTTAATTTCACTCTTTGTGAGTGTTGCTCTAGATAGCTTTTGAACCAGAGAGTTGATCTTGCAGACAGGCTAATGGAGGTTAATTGGTTTAGGAGGAGGGAGTGGTGGACAATATCAAAGGCCTTTCAGAGGCCAATGAAGACTGCCCCAGCTAGGGTTCCTTGATCCAATGACTTGTGTATGAAACCAGTGAGTTCCAGTAATGCCGTAGAAGTACTATGACCTTTACGGAAGCCATGCAGTTCAGGGCTTTGAATGGAGCATTTTTTGAGGTATTTGATCAACCGGATGGCCACTATATGTTCTAGTGCTTTGGAGAGCAGTGTCAGAATTGAGATGGGCCGGTAGTTTGACAGTGATGCCCTATCTCCATTCTTGTGAACTGGAGTCACGATGGCTGATTTCCACACCTGCGGGAATTGTGAGTGACACAGTGACAGGATAAGGGTCTTAGTTATGGCAAGGAGAACTTCTTCGACAGTGAGTGCAATAAGTTTGAGGTCCAGTGTGTCTGCACTTTGTCATGATTTCCCAAGCACTTTGCAAAGGTATTTTCTGACTAGCGATGGAGTTAGCTTCTTGAAGTAAAAAGGGAGGGCAGGCCGATGGTGCGAGTCAGTAGTAGTGGAGTTGGTGTGTGGTGAGTCCTCAAAGAAGTCTGGGGGGAGTATCCCGGACAGGTCTGAAAAAGCTTCATTGAAGGCGTTGGCTAAAATTCGAGGGTCCTGGGTTGGGGTACACTGAATATTGATCAGGTTCTGTGATGACTTTATAGCCTTCCCTAAGACTTCCTTTATGTGAGTCCAGAAATTTTTGTCGTTGTCCCAGGAGGCAGTAAGCAACTCCTTGTGGTGGTTGGATTTAGCAAGGTGTATTTCCCAAGTGCAGGCATTTATGGTTTGCTTGTAAGCTTGTATAGCTGAGGGTTTACCCGACTCTCTAGCTAGGTGCCAGAGGTGGTCATGATTCTTCAATCTGTTTATAAGATCAGATGATAACCAAGGGTTCACAGACCCCGAGCTTTGAGCTTTTCGAGGGGGGGCATGCATGTGACAGACCTTCATGAACTGTTGTATAAAGTATTCCAAGGCAGTATTGATGCCTGGAGTGTCGTCAATTTGTGACCAGTTGGCATTGGCAAGATCTTGTTTCAAGGACTCCAGATGCCAATGCTTTAGTACCCTACTACAGGTGAAGCGGGGTGGAGGCTTGAAGAATTTGTTAGTCCAGCTGCAGGAGACTGGGGAGTGGTGACTAATTGCATCCGGGTGCACTGTCACATTGGTGAGTCGTTCAGGGTTGCTAGAAAGTATCCAGTCAAACAGGGTGCTGGTGCCAGTTTTGTACTTAACCCTGGTGGGGGTGGAGACAAGCTGAAAGAGGTGGATTGCAGAGATATCGTCCCGGTAAGGGTCTGCATCTGGGGAAAGCCAGTTGATGTTGAGGTCACCTAGTACTATGATCTCAGAGTTAGAGGGCAAGCCACGGATGAAGTCCATGATACCCTTGAAGCCCTTTTTATGCTCATTTGGGGGAACATAGGCAGAGACAATAGTTAGAGCTTTGTTGTGCGCCCCAAGTAGGGCTTTGATTGCTAGTGCCTGTGCATTAGGTCCTAGGTCAGCCTGGGGGAGGATGTGTCCTTTGATGGAGTCCTTAAGGTAGATCGCATATTCACCACCTCTCTTGGTAGTCCTGTCAAGCCTGAAAACATTGAAGCCAGGAAGAGCAACCCCATTATCTGGGATCTTGGGTGAAAGCCAGGTTTCAACTACCAACAGAATGTCGAGGTTATGCTGTGAGGACCAGGCTTAAAGGAGATCCAATTTTCTTGGGAGGCTATGGATGTTTATTGAGGCTATCTTGATTGTTCCTTGAGTTGGGTAGTTAGAAGCGTGTAGTGGCTTAGCTGGGCCAGACTTTGGGTGCACATCACCAACCCTGAGCAACATCAGTCGGTAGGCTGTTAGCCGGTACCCACACAACTTTTTACAGAAAAGGTTTCTGTTCTGCCTACAAGTACAATGTGTGCAGGGCATTGAGAGCCAAGAGGGTTTGGTGCATAGAATGAGGGTGGGGGGGTAGGTTGTAAGTCCTCAGTGTAAGCCACCCTTGTGGGAGTAGCAGGAGCCAGTGAATGGACCAGGCTCCTTTAGCAAGTGCGAAGTAGTGCCCGGTGACATTAAGGTTCATAGCGGATGTTGGTGCCTGGCTACACTGCTGTTGTCTATTGTGTCAAAGGTCAAGGGAAATCTTGGGGACACACACAGACTGCCAAATTTCTAAATTCAAATAACCTTTCCAGTGTGACTCCGTCTGGTTCTAGACTATAACACAGTATTGCTTCAACTCTGTTAAGGATTAGTAATTACCGCCAAAGTGCAGTTAGCAGTGGCCTTGTAGCTGGGGCAATCATTATTGGAATTTCCAAGGCCTTTGATGCAAAAGACCACATTATTTTATTGCGCTAGTTGAGCTAATTTGGATTTGAGATATTATGTTAATAGGTAAATAGCTATTTATCCAAAAGACAACTGAACTCACCCCATGGGGTAACAGCAGATATTGCCCTGCTAAAGAGTGTAGTGCCTTAGGGATCTGTTCTGGACCATCTACTCTTTTTATTCTTCACTAAAAATATAAACGTTGACCAGTCTGGGTGTTCAGGGGGTGGGGGTACCACTAGACACCAGGAATAGGTAAACTAACATGGGGCAGGTGTTCAGAGGTGGAGGTGGCACTAGACACCAGTGATATGACACTGCATAGGGTGCAGGGATGTTTCTGGGGGTGAGGGGTGCTTCTAGATGCCAGCGATAAGTAAACCTAACATGGAACAGATGTTTGGGGAAGGGGGGGTGCCACCAGACACCAGGGATAGGTATACCTAATATGGGATGAGTGTTTAGGTGGTGAGGGGGTGCCGTTAGATACCAGGGCAGTTGTCAGGCACATACAGGATGGGCATTACCAGGATGCTGCACACCATGCAAATAGGCACATTATGGGCATGCAAATTTCCCCTTACAGTCTTGTATGACCAATGGACTCATTTGCATGTTGTGGCTGAATATAGCCCACAGGGGTCCCGGCACTATCTGTTTTTGGGGAAAGCTAATCCCCTGTGGGCTGGATACAGCCCATGTCCACGTCAGAGCAGTGCAGTTTCACTTAGTACTGCACCGACATTGAACGATATTCAGTTGGATAGCATTGGTCCACTATCCGACTGAATATAGCAGCCACAGGGTCAGATGCAAGTGCAACTGCGGTGCAAACTTTTGTGCCGCTCTTGTGCCTCCCATTAAATATCCATCCCTATATGTCCAGAAACAGTTCTAGTAATATGGGGAACATCAGTATATCTTGGAAATACAAGGGTAAAGGTGAGTATAAAATACATAGCGCTGTGCAAAATACATAGCAGTTGAGAGGTATGATGTTAGGTACTGCATTTCAGGTGTTAGACAAAGATGGGGCTCCTAAATTGTTTGTTTAGAAATGCTCCCTACTGGCTGGATAATTTTTATTTCTTTATTTATTAAATCTTGGATTACAAGTACCTATGAGTCAGAGACTCTTTTACACAGGTTTCACGTCAAAAGATTTAAACAAAAAATGCAACATAAAGGAAGTAAAGACTATTAAGTACAAATAACATTGAGTACAATCAAGCAGAGCTGTGTACAGTAGACACAGTTAGGTCCACACAAAGTACTAAGAGCCAGGTAAGGAGCTGCGGCTGTGATCAAAAGTGGGAAAACCTGGGTCAGCAAGCAGGGACGGGCAGCTGGTGGTAGGCTTTGTCACCAGCCGTGCAACCAGAGACAGGTATTGTCAGCGTGAGGAACAAGAGTTTACACTGAACAGAATGGGCTGGCCTAGGAATGCCATGGAGGAGCCGGCCATACAGGTGCCAGGGCAGGGCAAGAAAGGATTGCAGGGTGGGAGCTGGAGTGGATGGGGTAGTGCAGGGGGTGAAAAAAAGGGAGGACATCAGGTTGGATGGAGGAGCTATGTGGGACAGTCACATTGGCTGCAGGCGACTAGGTGTTGTCTTAGGAGAAGTTTGAAAGGGCCAAGCTTTGGTGCATTCAGGGTAACTATAGGAAGAGTATACAGTCAGTTAGGAGCCTGGTAAGTAAAGGAGCATTGGGTTTATAAGGTGCGGTAGAAAGGGACTTGGAAAGCATGTCTTGAGGCACTTCTAGTGCTGTGTGAGTAAGGGGTGTATGTGAGAAGGTGTAAGGAATTGGGAGGGGTTAGGTCTAAGCAGATTTTCTTTGCATGAATGCAGGTATGATACTTGATCCTGTTACTGATGTTCAGCCATTGTGTCTTGGAGTACAGGTCACAGGTGTGGGTGCGACTATGCGCATCTGAAACCAGCCGACAGGCATTGTTAAGTGCAGTCCCAACACGTTTAAGGGTCATGTCAGTGGCAGGGCCATAGAAGAGTAAGCTATAGTCCATGATAGAGAGTACAAAGCTAGTGACTTTACTTTTGAGTGCTTCTTGTGTTATGCTGCCTCTGTGTCTGTAGAGTAGCCCAATTCTACTCTTAACTGCTTTGGAGACTCTGTTGATGTGCTCCGAGTAGGACAGGGTGCTGTCTAGTGTAACACCTAGGTATTTAAATGTCTGGACTTGATTGAGAGGGACATTGTGGTTATTGAGGATGGACAGCTGGAAAGATTTTAGTCTGTGGTAGGGGCTAGCAAAAAGCATGGTAAATAGTTTTTTGCACCAAACAGCTGGGTTTGCCCCACCAAAGAGGTCAAATTGGCTGGCAGGTAAGTCACTCATGGTGTTAATTGAACAATTTTTTGCTTTCCCCAATTGTCATAGCTCTGGATTCCAAAGCAAGAATGATATTTCTATGCAGTTAGGTCAGCCTGGGTAACAAGTTCCAAGACTTGCAAGGCACTTTCCAGACCTATGCATTTATTGGTCAATTACCACACAGGTAAGGACAGCTACTGACCAATCAGATCTCTGGATTTTTCTTTCCCCTTTTATAATGGAGGATTTACCCATGCCTCATGTGATCTGCTATGAGGAGCAGCCAACTGACCTAACTACACAAGAAGTGGTTAATCCCCCAAATACCCAAATGGCAGAGTGCCTTATTGCAATTATGCAATGGACTCACGTATAAAATAAATGTACCTAATTACATTTTGTTCTGTTTTTTTATAAATTCGCTTTCTCAGTCATGTGTTGTTTCAGGTTTTACCCATGGGTAAAGACCTTAGCTGACCAATCAGGTTACAATATTTTTTGTCCATTGTGTAACTAGATACAATTCAGATAATATTTCTTATGCTGTATTTTTAACATTTCATTCTGTATTTCTAGAGAAAGTTACCTGAAAATTGTATTTTTTTATCATTTAGATTATCCGTTTTTTTCTCTGTGCATGACATACTCAGTAAGGGTGAGTGAATACGAAAATTGACAGCTATGGCTAGGCTTCAACACTTTGTGCAAAGACACTTCATGTCCTTAGTACGGAGGTCTGGTAGGCTAAAAATGGGAGCAAGAGACACCACAGCACTACTCCTCACCCACTACAGTCAGTCCCAACCTCTTCCACCCTTCCCTGTTCACTCAGTCAGTTTTTAACAGAAAACTCAGTCAGCTCCTGGCGCAGTGCCAAGGAACAGATTTTTTAATTTTAATAAAGATAAAAATGTCCGGTGATGGTAGAGGAGGGTTGACTGTGACTGTGGTGAGGAAAGGGCTGGACATAGGACTGGTCCTAACCACCTGGGAAGGCCTTGAGTGTTATTTTGTTAATTATTTGGCCAAAGGTCGAAGGGTTTCAAAGTGGCCCCAAAGATTGACTGGGCCAAATCAAAGGTAAAAGTGCCATATTCTGGCACATTCACCATCTCACTGAATACACAGTCAGCATTGGCTCATTCTTAATTCTTTTTATTACACCACAATATGCTGCTGAGGAAACAATTATAATGTCACATTCAGATAGTTATAATGCTCTATGAAGAAAAGCAATAGCAACAGATTAGGACCAAGGGACAAAAATATATAGAGAATAATGTATGGTTCCATGTGTATTACCATCAAGAGGTTCCTACATGTCCAGAAGCACAAGATGGTATTGCTGACTGGTAATACACACGGAGCCATACTTTATTTTTTTTTAATATATGGATCCGAGAGTGTTTTGGCGTCTTTTCAGACAGGCGGTTTGCCAGTTCAGTTAAGGAGTGTGAGTCATGGCGAACCACCGCACTGTCTCGCGCTGTGTCTTCAGCTGTCTGCTCGCTCCTGACGATTGCCGGCACCTGCCTCTTTTTTTCAAAAAAATGAAATCTTACCTACTCTTCACCACTGGAATGGCAGGATCAACCAGATATTTTAATTTGCTGATTGGGGAAAAGAAAATAAAACCGGAGAACCGAGTTCGTCCTCTCTAAGCGACAGAATGGCCGCCATGTTTTTTCAACCTGCCCTCCCACACAGGAAAACTGGCAAATGAGGAGGCACGCTTATGACGTTGGGGGCAGGAGGTATCACCACAAAACAATAGTATTACCAGTGATTGACAATACTATTACATGTGATTGACAATAGTATTATCACTGAACCTTTGAGGCTATTACCGGAATTTTTTTGTATGCTTTACAGACGTATTAAATTCAACATCCATATATTAAATATATATATATAAATATAAATGACAAAGAACCTCTGTGCGCAAACACTGAGGCAAGGGTTATCCCAAAGAGCATTTGGCTGGGAAGCCAAGTTGGGCTGGGAAACAGCTTCCCAGCCAAATGCCCTATGGTAACCCTGCGCCTCAATGTTCTTTATGTTTTAAACTAGCTTTTTATTTTAATGGGTTCACTGCAACATATCCATGACACACTGTCTTAGGGTAGCTGGTCCATTCCACTGGGGTGTCAAACAGACGAGGCATACTGATGAGTCCTGGTAGGATGAAACACATGTCTGTCTTCTGTTAGCACTCTTTGCAAACTCTGTGAGAGGCCTTTTGGCACCATGCAATTCTGCTCAAAGTTGGACCAGCATAACATTCTGTGGTGATTTGCATATGTAGCCCATGATGCTTTGCATTATGTGGGCATGTGTGATTTTGTATTTTTATATATATATATATATATATATATATATGCTGAATAATAACTTTCCCCAAGGCATCAGTAGCTCTTTCAGTATATACTGCTTGCCTTTTACTGACGTCACATACTAACAATGGAATTTTTGATCATGCAAACACCGTTTATACATATCCTGTAGTCTTTGCTGTGCTACAGATCTTGCTATCGCAAGAGTACAACCCTAGCAGGGTAAAGCACCATTTACTTATGCAATAAAGCATGACAGGCACGTGTGGTATTGTGGGATAACAGCACACTTTGGGAAGTGAGGCACAAGGCAATGCCAAGTGCCTGATGCACCAGAAAGTGCTGTTATCCCATAATTGTGCACACACTGGAGTGCTAAATTGCAATTATAAAACAGTTACTCTGATTTTTATTTTAAAAACTGAGTAATTAGGCTCAGAAAGGTAAGTATTTCAGACCAGTGCTGTTGTGCTGAAATAATGCATGATCATTTGATCACATCTGACTGATCGCAGGTCTTGGTTTCTCTTTGGGTTTGATTTTCAAAGCCCCTTCTGATGTGCGTGCCCACTACACCAGCACCATCTGAGTGCAACTGTGTGCTGCAGTACTTGCAGCACAACTGTTATATCACATAAGACATGCTGTAACTTTTTGCCTCAGGGACCACAAGTTACGCATGAAAAATGACACACAAGTCAAACTATTTACTGTATGTTCAGGAAGGCCCTTAAAGGGACACTGTCAACCTTTTTTGCATCATATTTGTTCTAGTTAAAAACTCACATTTTATGATTACTTCTCATTTCTAAAATTCATTGATGTTACTGGTTATTTTATCTGCCTCCTTTCTTAGTAGAACTGAAATCCATGCGAATAGTATAGGTATACCCAACCGTGTTTTGTTTCAAATCCTTGATCTACTCTTCTTGCTCACTTCCTGAACATTAGGAATACCCACACATACAGTGCAGTCAGTCATGATGCAATAGTGTCCTCTCCTCCAGCTGCACAATGAATAGTTAGACTGTATTGGAGGTGTTCCCAAGTCCTGGAAAGATACAGTGTGAGTTGATCAAGGAATGTAAACAAACACTGTGTGGTAACACCAATAGGCAGGGCAGTCTGTTTTTCACTTTCTGAAAGAAAAAAAGAATCAGAATCAAACTACCTGCCATATCAGCAGTCTCTACAACATGTGAACAATAATAACTTGTTTTCTTTTAAACTAGGGATACTTTGAAACCTAAGGGGGTTAACTGTGTCCCTTTAAGAAGCATGCAACTGTTTTGAATAGCGACCCAGGTAAGTACAAGTAGAAACTCAAACAATTATCATTTGATGCACACACAACATCAAATTTGTTTTGTTTTGTTTACTTGATTATCCTCTAAGACATGTTCAGCTAACTGCCAATTTTAACATGCAGTCAGTATTAGTGGGTAACACCTACTGCTCGTTGATACAGATGCATACATATCATAGATTACAACTAGAATAATAGATAGAGGACTGTGTATTACAAGGGTGTAATACCACAGAAAGGTTCCCATGTCCCCAGAACCTCGAGATGATATTACACCCAAGTAAGAAACAATCTTCTATCTGTTATTTTTTTCAATATATGGATTAAAAATAAATAAATAAATAACAGGCCTCTGAATTGTTTTGCCAGTATTGTGGGATAACAGCCGCCTGACCACTGCACCAGACACTCACTAGCTTTAATCACTCTCTGTCAGAGTCACAGTGCCTCCGATCATTAGCTTTGCTAGTAAGTCTTACCAGGTTGCTTTGGAGAGGTGCTCAGTGGAGGCAGGATCAACCAGGTAATCATTTAAATGTAACAAAAAATAACAATTAACAAAGCAAAAAAATGAGTGCAAGGCTACAAATTTCTCTTGCTAAGTGAGACACAGTCACCATGTTTTCAAAATTGTTCTACCCTCCTACAGACAAAAAGTGGCCAATGATGAAGCACACTTTGTGATTGACAGGTCATATCCTGAGCAACCGCACTCGGCATCATAGTAACTAGATCTACAGTGCACTCAGATATGGGATAGAGCACAAAGAAAACCACTCTGTTTCTGTGATTATACTATTATTCAGAGCAGGACAGAGAACTTTATCAGTTAAGGCAGAAGGAGGCAAGGAAGGCAGTCAGAATAGCAAAGGCACAAACTGAGGAAAAGATAGCCAACACTGTTAAGAAGGGGGATAAACCTTTTATAGGTACATTAGGGAGCGAAGAAAGACCAAGGGAAGGATACAGAGACTTAATAAAGGGAAGGGAATGTGGGCAGAGGGTGACAGTGAAAAAGCAGGGATAAAAAATTAATATTTCTGCTCAGTAGTCACAACGGAAGAGGAAGGGGAGGTACCTAAACCAAACAAGAGAGAAACTCTGAATAGGGGGGTCGATACCAGTCCATTCACAGAAGAAAGGGTTTTGAAAGTACTTTTGAAACTGAGGGTGGACAAAGCAATGGGGCCTGATGGGATTCACCCAAGAATTCTAAAAGAACTAAGGGTAGAACTAGTAACACCACTGACTACTCTCTTTAACAAATCATGGGAGGATGGAGGGGTACCTGAGGACTGGAGGAGGGCAAATGTGATTCCACTTCACAAAAGTGGGAGCAGGGCAGAGGCAGGAAACTACAGATCAGTTAGTTTGAATTCAGTGGTAGGGAAAATGATGGAATCACTTCTCTGAAGGAAAGAATTGTTGAGTACCTAGAGGCCAGTGAGGCACAGGACCCAAGGCAGCATGGTTTTACAGCAGGAATGTCATGTCAGATGAACCTAATATATTTTTTTGACTGGGTGTCCAAAGTAGAAGACCAGGGAGGGGCTTTGGATATGGTCTACCTAGATTTTAGCAAGGCATTTGACACCGTCTCACACAAAAGATTAATATACAAGTTAGCCAGCCTTGGAGTGGGTCCCAAGGTAGTAGCCTGGATAAAAACTAGCTGGACAACAGGATGCAAAGGGTAACAGTAAATGGAGTCCACAGTGAAGAAAGGAGGGTAACTAGTGGGGTACTGCAGGGTTTTGTACTGGGACCGGTCCTCTTTAATGTCTTTATAAGTGACATTGGAGAGCACCAGGAAGGAAAGGCAAGTCTCTTTGCAGATGACACAAAGATCTGCAACAGGGTTGATACACAAGGTGGGGTGCAAAGGATGAAAAGGGACTTGGCAAGGTTGGAGGAATGGTCAAATATGTGGCAGTTCAGATTCAATGCAAAGAAGTGCAAGGTAATGCAACTGGGAAACGAAAACCCAGGGGGAAGAGTACACAATGAGGGGTGAGTTAATAACAACAACAAAAATTAAAAGAGACCTAGGAGTAATTATATCAGATGACCTAAAGGTGGGCAAGCAATGTGAGAAAGCAGTAAGGAGGTCTGGTGGGATACTGGGATGCATAGGGAGAGGCATCAACAGTAGAAAACAGGAAGTTGTTATCCCTCTGTACAGACAGTTAGTGAGACCCCATCTGGAGTACTGCGTGCAATTCTGGAGACCCATCTCCGTAAAGACATATACAGAGTGGAGGCTGTTCAGAGGAGGGCAACCAAAATGGTGCAAAGTCTGCACCAGAAGACATACGAGGAAAGACTAAAGCAGCTTAATATGAATACCTTTGAAGAAAGGAGGGAGAGGGGGATATGATAGAAACTTTCAAGTATCTCAAGGGAATTAATAAAGTACAAGAGGGTAGCATCTTTCAGAAGAAGAGATGTGCAAGAACAAGGGGGCATAATTTGAAGATGGGGGGATGGCTCAGAGGTAATGTTAGAAAGTATTTTTTCACAGAGTGGGTTGTGGATGCATAGAACAGCCTTCCTGAGGAGGTTGTGGAGTCAGGAACAGCGGAAGAATTCAAGAATGCATAGGATAGGCATAAGGCAATGGTAGTGGGGGGTAGGAGGAAGTAAGCTGTTGATTAACTAAAATCTGCAGCTTATCTTGATTAAAATTTGCAGCTTATCCATCAGGTAAGGAAATGGGCAGACTAGGTGGGCCAATCGGTCCTTATCTGCCGTCAAATTCTACGTTTCTATGTTTCTCCAAAGGATAGCATTATGAGCTGTGAATGATAGTATTACAGTGGTAGAACAATGGTATTATCACTTTTGAACAGTGGTATTATCAGGATTTTTTTGTATGCCTTTCTAACTATTATTTTGATGTATTCCTATGTTACATTGCAAATAAATCATGTATGCATTATTTTTCTACTGTAATGTTGCAAAAGTGTCACAAAAATGTCACTGTTTGAACATACTGTATGGGGCATGTGTTAGTGAACAGGTAAAGGGAAGGAGTAGCAGCACTGCAGCTGTAAACACTAAATGTCCACCCCCCAAAAAAAAACCCAGTTCTTACCCTTGTTTATATTAACTAGGGCAGCATGTTTGGTTCTCCATAAAAACTAAACACCTTGACCTTCCGGTGTTCAATTCTTATGGACTGCAGCAAGCTATCATGGGAAACAGGAGGACTTTTTGGTTTGACTGGTTTGACATGGTCCGAATGGTGTGGACCGGGTGAAGCAGTTGATCCATGAACCACTGTTCACAACTGTAACGGTAGGCAAAGAGGATGGGAACTCATAGGTGCCTAGTATGTGCCCAGGATAACCCTTCAGGAGTCCCAGCAGCCATGTTCATACGAAGCACCCCTCCCTCTTACCTCTGCCATCTTATTTCCAAATGTGCGCCCCAGGGTTTGCACTGGGTGAACCAGGGCAAACCAGTTCAAAGGCATGAGAACTCTGATGAACCCCATGCAGTTCAATGGTCAAAGCAGTTGAACTTTGGGAGGTTCACACAGCCCTAATATCAACTATTCCTACTATGTTTTCATGTTCCTACTTTTGAATTTATGACCCTACTCTAGCACAGTTATACATAAAAAGAGCTGTACATCAAGTAGGGTCTGTGATAATGTAAGTAGGGGAAAATGGACAGACTGGGTGGGCCAAGCAGTTCTTATCTGCCGTCAGATTCTAAGCTTCTACTTCGTCTTTCTATGGAATGCCAAGCAGTTATCTGCCATCAAATTCTATGTTCCTACGTAGTGATATGAAAGAAGATTGTTTCTTTACAAATTATTAAATAACTCGATATAATGTTCAGTGTTTAACTTAATATTCAATATTTAACTTAAAGCAGCAGTGCAGGGTAATGGTATACATCTTGACCTGTACTTTTCATGTTGCTTGCGTGCATGCACAAGAAACATATTGTGGCAGCTTGCTGTAGTAGCGAGTTGTGGAGGTGCGGCAGTGTTGTGTCCAATGCTAGAAGTCCATTTTGGGGCTGGTCTCTTTGGTGCCAATAGAAGAGCACGCTGTCGAAGACAGTAGTTTTGTAGCTTGCCACCAACTTGGAAGAAACTCGCCGCTGCAATCGGGGAAAGCCCCTTAACTGAAGAATCAGCTGCTTTCACTGCTGGAGCGGTACCTGACTGCAGCAGCAAATTGCAGCTTGCCTTGTCTGGTGTCACATTTCAATAAACATGGTAGCGGCTGTTGCTGTCTGCCTCTCAGAGTCCCCATGAAAGCCGACGGGGGTGCCCAATCCCCCTGTCAGCATGCCCCCTTCCCAGTTCATTTGCCGATGGGGAGCCCAATCCCTGTTGGCATAATGTGCCCCTCATTTGTTTTGAATAAACATGACAGCACCTGTCATCGTCCACCTTTCACAGTCCCCATGAAAGCCGACGGGGGTGCCCAATTCCCCTATCACCATGCCCCCTCCCAAGTTCATTTGCCAACAGGAAAGCCCAACCCCCATCGGCATAATGTCCCTACCATTCATTGTGTGCCGAGGGGGGGGCCCAATCCCCCTCGGCTCATGCACCCCCCAAACACTTGTAAGTGCCAATGGGGTGCCCACTCTCCATTAGCTACAGCCCCCCAACAAACACCCAGGTGGCACACTGGGAGCCTACTCCAGTGTGCCCATTGTCCCTGCAAAAGAAAAACTGTCCTGCAAGGTTTTTTTTTTTAAACCCTGTGAAAACAGAAACGGTCCCTTACTGTCTGTGGCACACCCTCCCAACCCGCACCTACCTCTGCACATCCAACCTCCCACACACCCTTCCTCGCCCCATACTTACCTCCATAGCCCAGCGCGATGATCTGCGATGGAGCAGGAACACGTCTGCACTCTTCAAAGCTGATCGCGAACTGAAGAAATGCCAGTAAGCTGCATAATGGCATAAATGTTTTATTTTTTTCAATTTAGGTGTATATCTCAGCCACACATTAAGAAAATCACAGTGACACTGTTCATGAGAAGAGGTCACAAAATGCCTATGTTGAAAATCTGGTGAAATAATTCCACTAAATGACTGTGTTACGAGCGTGCATTGCGCAGTTTCCATGTACGCTCGTAAGTTTGAGCATTTTCAATATTTTCACTCCAGGTTTTCAACATTGCCATCTCTTCACACCTCTCTATGAATGGTAAAGTTGTCATTTTTCACACCCTGCCTGAACTGTGTTTTCGCACATCTGGCGCAGAAAGATGCTGTTGCTGTGGGTAATCAATGGCAGATTAATAAAATCACAGTGCTACTGTTCATGAGCAGAGGTCCCAAATGCTTTCATGAGGTGGGGGTCACAAAAAGGCCATGCTAAAAATTTTTAGTGCAAATACCAATAAACGCCCGGGGTGTTAGAGTTTCTAACCATAACGTCCCACCCCATACAGACTGACAGGCATCAGGGGTGTGCCTTTGGATTGCCGGCTGTAATGCTCACACCATTCCACTCCCACCCACACCCTGCAGCCAGTGACAGACATCGAGATGTGCCTTGGACTCTTCAGCCCCAGAGTTCACCCCATTCTCCTATACTGCACCCATTTCAGCGTATGTCCTTATGGAATGGGGTGACTGTAAAGCCGAATACCCCAAGGCGCACCTCAACACTTGTAGGTGTCTGCAGGATAGGGTGAGGTGAAATACCGTGAGCGTTATGGGCGATGACCCAAAGGCACACCCCAATGCATCTCCATCTCTCCAGGGTAGAGGTGGGGTTGGTGTGCGTTCAGTACTTCACTGCCACTCCTATTCTACATCTGTCTAACTCCTGCACGTCTAATGCTAATATCAGCATGTAAACATTCGGCATTGACAAATGCTTGTTTATTCTATTTCAGATTACCCCTTCCCTACTTTCTTGTATAATACCCTTTTACCCACACTGAGTCTGCTTTAGCACTTTTTTACATTTGAAATAATAAAAAGAGAGCTCCTTTAAATATAGCTCTGACAACATTTTCATTAGTATTCTTTGTTGTTTTTTGAATGCTTATTGTTTAACATCACCTTCATTGTGACTAAAATGACCTAGCATGCAGCAGACATTGCTCCCTGAGGGATAGCACATGTACAAAAACAGCTTAGAATACTGATGAAATCCTGGTCCAAGCCATATTAAAAACGGGCGTCCTTTTATCATTTCAAATTTAAAAACAAGCATAATGCCGAATGTTGTCGCACTGGCATTGGTTTTGGTAGTGCAGTGTGGAGAAACATTTTGGGCAGGATGTGAAAAATGACAGCTGTACAGTTCATAGGGAGGTGTAAAAAATGGCAGTGCTGAAAATGTGGCATGTAAATATAGCAAATTTGAGAAGTTACAAGGGTGTGTGGGAAATGCGCAATGCACGCTTGTAACACAGTTATTTTATTGACGTTCGGCACCAAATTTTCAACATAGGCATTTTAGCACCTCTGCTCATGTACAGTGTCATTGTTATTTCCTCAAACTGTCCCAAAAAGTGATTTTGCACAGCAATTGCGCTATTCTGCACCGGACGTGCGTAAACACATTTTGGGCAGGATATGGGAAATAACAGCTATACTGTTCATCAAGAGGTGTGGAAAAATGCCAATGGTGAAAATCCAGAGTGAGAATATTACAAATGCACAACATTACGAGTGTGCATGCAATTTGCCAACGCACGCTCGTAACACAGTAATTTTATGGAGTATCGTCACCAAATTTTCAACATAGGCATGTTAGGACCTCTGCTCATGAACAATGTCACTGTCATTTTCATAATCTGGCCCGAACACTGATTTTCCCACAGCGACCGCACTATTATGTGCCGGAAGTGCGGAAACACATTTCAGCCAGGATGTGAAAAATGACAGCTGTACTGTTCACAAGGAGGTGTACAAAAATGACAATGTTAAAAATCTAGCGTGAAAATATTGTGAATTTGTGAAGTTATGAGCCTGCGTATCAGCTGTGCAATGCACGCTCATAAAGCAGCATTTTTTTGGATTTTCCACCAGATTTGCAACATAGGCTTTTTGAGAGCCCACCTCATGAACAGTGGCACTGTCATCTCATTAATTGGTCCCAAAAGGTGATTCCACACAGTGACTGTGAAATCACCTTTTGGGACCAATTAACGATATGACAGTGCCAGAACTCATGAGGAGAGGTCCCAAAAACCCCATGTTGAAAATTTGGTGTAAAAATTCCCAAAAATGCCCAAGATATGTATTAAAGTTGAAAAATCCCTATTTATTCCATTATGCAGCTTACCGGCATTTCTTCAGTTCACAGTCAGCTTGAAGAGTGCAGACATGTTCCCAGTCCACCGAAGATCATTGCGCCAGACTCTGGAGGTAAGTATGGGGTGAGGGGGAGTGTGGGGGAGGCAGGGTGTGCAGTGGGTGGGTGTGGGTTGTGGGAGGGGTGGAAGAGTACGAGGGACCGTTTTTGCTTTATAGGTTAAAAAAAAAGACATCGGGGGACTGTTTTTGTTTTAATAGGTGCTTTGGCATGCTGGGGTGGGCTCCCAGAATGCCACCTGAGTGTGTGTGTGTGTGTGCATGTGTGTGTGTGTGGGTGCTTTAGCCGATTGGGGATTGGGCACCTCCCCATCAGCAAACAAGGAAAGGGGTGGGCACAGGCACTGAGGGGGATTGGGCACCCCCTTGGCAAGCCAAAAATGGAGGGGGGACACATTATGCCGATGGGGAGTGGGCTTCCCCATCAGTAAAAATCAAGGGAGGGAGGATACATGCCAATGGGGATTGGGTTCCCTTCGGCAAAGAAAAACTGTTGGGGGGGCCGCATGATGCCGAGGGGGATTGGGCACCCCCTCGGCAATCAAAAAAGGGGGGTTACATAATGCTGATGGGGATTGGGCACCCCTGTTGGCACACAATAAAGTGGGGGTTGACACGCAGCAGTGGCAGTCACTGCCGCCATGTTGCCTGCATGTAGTGGGAGGCATGTTGTGGTCACGCTGCATGAGAGCTTCGCTCTCATTGCAGCGGACCATTTCTGTGATGTCTTCACCTCATTAGATAGGCAGGGTATCGGGCCCTGCTGCTGGATGATTGGGGAATGGGGACACACCTACTGGTGCATGCCCTGCATTAGCCCAACATTGACCGCGCCTCCAAACCCACAGTACCGCAAGATGGTGGCTGTGCAAGTGCATCAACATAACAAGTGATAAATCAGACTCAAAATGGAGAAAGAAGGGTATCATAGAATGCAAGTGGTAAGGGTCAATCAAAAATGGATTCAAAAAATATTGGTCAAAATTTGTACCATAGCCTGCATTGCTACTTTAACCTATTTCATTTGCTACAGTAATGTTCACTACAGCTTATTTATAATTATTGACTAGGCTAGATTGCACAAAGATAACCATGGTGTAATCCACTGTTATAACCAGCTGGTTATAATGGTGAGTGTGAGACAGCTGAGAGCTGCCAATCAAAGTACAGCAGTGCAAATGCGATGTGTATAAAACCTTCAAAACAACCACAGAATGTCAAAACTGCCAAAATCAGCGATGCACCAAAGCAGCTGCTTGCTTTGTTATTGGGTCCTGGACTCTGGGGCAGTCAGTGGAGCTGGAATTGGACTATCAGGGGCATCGCAAAAAAGGTCTTTCTGAACCCCATGACAGGCAGCAGGACTGGGTAACATGAAGAACTCAGCACTCAGCACCAGGACAGATCCATGAAGAAATTAATGCAGAAAAATGGAGTAAAATCAGCAATTATAAAAACAATTTATAGGTAAGGATGTGTACGTTTTTTTTTTTAACACACATCCTCAGTGTGTGATACATTACAGCTGATCCTGTCCCTCAGAGTCCCCCAAGGAGCTTGGCTCTGCCAATCACCAGTCTCCTCCATCCATTTACCTATATTCTGCCTCAGTCACAGACCCCATCCCCCCCAAGCAGCGAAGGAGGGACGGCTCATCCTACCTGAACCATCATTGTCATGTCAGTGGCTAAGGGTTCTGGATCAGTCCATCTTTGGTTCACCAGGGTCCATCCTCAGGCCAGCTGTGGGATCTTTGCATATTTTCTTCCTGTTCCCAGGACACGGGTGCACTCAGGCGATCCAAGGTGTGTGTGCACTCTTAGACGTGCTGCTACACCGGATCATGTCCTGTCCCTCCCTTCCATGGTGCCCCCCACTGCACTATCACCTGTGGTCACCCAGGCTGAGTGGCAGTATTGCAGTGAGGGTGGCAATCCTCCCACCCTGGAGGAGGTGGGCATCCCCTGGGGTGCTCATTCTTCCTCCCCAAGATGCACAATGCCTTGATAAACTCTTGAGGTTCACTCTTGCGGTTTTATGAGGCATCACACACCTCTGGTGTGCAAGAAACCAATACACACCCCTACTTACACATCATTTTCCATGTACAGTTATGTGGAGGGACACCATTGTAAATAAGCTTTTAGCTTAATGGCTCATAACAATCCTAACAATAATAATGAAAATTGAAATTTAATTGGTGTTTTACCACTCTTTTCCCTCACTTTAAGGCAGACAAATTCCTGATGCTGTTGTTTGAGTCAGTAGTCTTTAATTATACAATGGTGTATGAAAATCCTGTAACCTCATTGGTCAAAACATGTCACATGACTGTGAGTAAATCCTGCATTACCCACAGCTGAAGAACTGCAATTATAAAAAACATAATTAAACACATTTTACATTTATTTTACACATGGGTCCATTGTACAATCGCAATAAGGCACTCCAGGGTGTGAGTTATTGGGGATTTACCCACTTCTTGTGTGGTTAAGTCCCTCGGCTGCACCTCGTGACACACCACACAAGGTGTGGGTAAACCCCCAATAACACACACCCCATTGTGCCTTACTGTTTAATTATTTCTACCCCGGTCCTTTCATTAAAATGTTTCATTCTGAATAATGAAATGGAAGCCTTTGGTCATGCCCCATGGAATTCTGTGATTCCACAGCTCTGGAATTGTTTGCAGATCTTGTATCCTGCTGCAGAATATATTATGTGTAATGTCACAGAATTCATTGCTTTTGGTAATTTTTTTATTAAAAATTACAATTTTATAGCTTTTCCATTCTGCCTGGCTCCCTAACCCTCCTTGTTAATCCTAAAGTCCCTCTTCTGTGCTCAGCATGTTTTGCCCTCAATGACATCACATTATATTTTAGCCAATGGCAGGACTGTATTCTGCCACAGCAATTAATAATTCATGCCTCAGAAATGAGCAAACTCCACCTCAGATGACAAGGAGCTCTGCTTCAAAATTCAGGACTGAGTTGCAGCAGAGGACTATGGAGCCAATAAATAGTGACTAAATGAATGTGCTTTAAGCCAGGGGGTTCAATTTTTGTCATTCTTTAGCAGGACAAAACCTGTACTGTGGATACAGTGACATCATACTGCAAGCCACGAAATGCTGTGGCTCCGCTAACTTATAGAGGAGGCAGCTGTGGCACAAACACAGTTAAATGATACACATTAGCATCAGCTTTTTGAAGTAAAGAGCATTTTGTTACAAATACATCTGAAAAGTAAAATTGCAAAAATAACACCTTACGTTGCTAGAGATATGTAGCCTGAAATTTGGGAAATGCTTGTAAATGAAAATGTTACTTGACGTGACTTTTTTCTGTCAGCTGGTTGAGCAAGAAAGAGCCATTATTTATGGCTAAAATCATTAAATTCCCTATTGAAAACCACAGCATAGGCTTGCCGCAAGCTGACACATCTGGAAAACACGTGTCATAAACATAAATGTTATGCATCTTTCATGATGATTTGCTGGGAAACAAGTGTGAAAATTAAAAGAAGCTGAGTGAGCAAGTCCAGAAGTCCCCCACAATTCAGGATTACTGAAATATCTTCTTATATAGGTATGTATAGATGCAGTGTGACAGAGAGAGAGAGAGAGAGAGCACTGGACCACTGAGACCATTTTCCTGTGATCCTTACTGTAGTACAGTAACTGAAATGCTGACCCCTAAGAACTTCTGTAGTCTGGACATACAGCAATACATAACCTATGCATGTAACACATTCTGTGATGGTCAAGTTCATAAGCACTATTGACCTCTGCATTTATTTTCCAAACACTCCTTTTGAACATTTCTTTGCTCAACTTTAAAGAGAGATTCTGTTGTTTTTTTTTTTTTTTTGTGACTATTTCTGCTCCCTACCTTCGGGCATCTCTTGGGGTCCCATTCACAGCTCCTCAGCCCCACCGCCCACCTGAACCGTCTTTCGTGAGCTTCATTGGGTTCAGAACTCTGGTCTCTCCCAGCCCCTTGGAGAGGCCCCGGAATCCCAAGGGGGAGGTATGGAGGAACGGCTAATATTGGATGTGTGGCCTTGCGCTACCGATGGTCTCCGTCACCTCACCCGCTGATAGGGGGATTTGCTCCGTTTTCTACCCGAAGCAATGACGTTCCACTCAGCGTGCACATGCTCCCATGCACATCTGAAAGATGACCGCTGCAGCTCCAATCCCCTTCATTCTGCAGCCATGCACTGTAGTGCCTCCAGCCACCGCTAGAGGTCGCCAGTGCACTGGCTTGTGGAAACCCCTCCTCCCCAGGGAGAAGAGCAGATCACAGGACACTTGATCCTCCCCCCGTCCCCACCGACCCCCGACGACTCAAGCTCATTCCCGAACCCGGGTAGCCGGCGTGGCGCGAGGTGTGGCATCCAGCGCTTCATCCCTTAGCGCCACCAGGCTGGCCAAGATTCTGTTCTTATGGACCCCTTTAGAGCACCTGTCAATCTTTGTCACTAAAATATGGGACACTGACATTCAAACTGTAGGAAAACGTGAAGCCTGGCCCTCAGATTGTGGGGCACAGCCTCAAAAATAGGGATAACAGCTTGGAACACTGTAGAGACTAATGATTTTATTTGTACAAAATGTAATTTTTATTTTACATGTATAGAATAAAGCATGGGCAATCATACACAGCAAGGCTATATTTCCATCGAGGGCTTGACACAGCATTATAGGGAGCTTGACAGCGAAGCTTGGGAAGTTCCTGGTCTCATTTTAGCCCCAAGATTTTACAGAAACACACACCATGCTGTGTTTTCATTATCCATATATTATTTTTTAAAGCATATAGGTTTTAAAATATATGAGCAAATAAAATGGAGTGTCTGTAGTACTCCTGTTCTTAGTAAAAACACGGGGAAAATATTACTTCTAAAATCTGAAATGTAACATGAATTGCAGATTTGTGTTTCTGGTGATGGTGGGGTCAGGGGAGCCCCATTAGGAGAGACTGTTGGGACAAACTTCAAAGAGAAAAGTTGTAGTATTGTAGTAATGTCTTTACTACACTACAACTTTTCAGGACCTTTGACCTGTACTACAACAACATTTAGTAACCTATGAACTGTCCTGCAGCAACAGAGTAGTAACTATTTCTGTATTTTGTATTTTGATTTTATCACTGGTTACCCTATATGTACAGTACCTGCTTTCTCCTTTCTCTCAGTTGTCTTTTCTTGACTCTAGCTGTTGAGGCCATTATGTATTGACTGTCCAGAAGCCTCCCAGCCTCACACACTGCTCTGTCTGAATCTCTTGCTGCTTAAGCCCCTCCCAACACCACCTCTATCCCACAGGGGAGACCTATCTAGCTTTGGGGCAGGAGAATGACTATGGATGTATACAGTATGTATCCATGATCCCTACACCGAACCAGGCAACAACACCAGGGAAGTACAGTCTGTGCCATGTGCTGGAATCGCCAGTAGCTGTGTTCCAGTGCGTGGCCAGTTTTCAATGTTAAAATCTCCACTGTTGCAGGCTGCATGGCTAGAGGCATTCCTTTTGAAACAGCGGACCCCACTGAGTTTGCTGTGTAATCCTGGAACCACCAGAGAGGGAGAAGGATGGACACGAAATAGACAGAGAAAGTGCTCACCTTGCTGGCTGAACTCAGCAGTTTCCTCACACAGTCCACCAGCAGTAGTAGCCAGTTTGAGAATGGCTTCCCAAAGACAACTCTAGCCAGGCACCAGCATCCCAGGTTGGCAGAAATGAGTTGAGCAGTGGCACCAAGCCTCTGTGCCAACCAGTAGTAAAAGTTTTTTTTTTTTTTTTAATTGCAGCTCATCTCAAACCGCCCCAACAGAGGGGCTCCAGCTACATGTTAAAAAGAGGCAGATAGATCCACTGACTGAAGGGCCTACCCAAGGAGGCATGGAACAGTCTGGCAGAGGCCTGTCTTGGTCCATTCCTCCCATCGTAGAAGGATGAAGATTTTTAAGGTCCACCTAGTCTGGGTGGAGTTTTGGGTAGCCAGGCTCAACAAGGGACCATGCTGCAGCAGCAGGGAAGCTGTGATTCGTGCCCCAAGCAAGAGGGTGGGAATAATGAGTATGAATAATTATTAATGTATGCAAACTGGTACCCTTTCAAAGAGAGGAAAACAGCTGCAAATGATATAGCATCCTGTAACACACTGAAATCCAACATATATTCACTGAAGTGACTTGTAGTATGTTAATGACTTATGAATAATTTGATATATAAACTTTGTAAATACCTGTATATTTTGTCATGCCAGTAAACAATCGCGGGATTTAAGAATGCATGGGATAGACATAAGTGAATTCTGGAGGTCAGGGGTAAGGGGCAACAGACTTCTAGGAAAACATAAACTGAACTTACAAGCTCAAATGGACAGACTGGGTGGTCCGTAGGCCCTTATCTGCCGACACTGTCAATGTATCTATGTAAAGTGATTTCAAAGGTATTTTAATAAAGTTATCTGAGAAAGAAAGAGAAAGACGGGGAAGGGGATCTTGGGCTTAAAGCCCAAGGCCTCAGTGCATAGATCAACATTTTTGAAATAATCTCGGGTTTTGCTAGTGTCATGGCCCAGTAGGCAGCATGCTCACCTCTGTGGCCAGAAGATCATAAGACAGTGGGTGAGTTCTACCCACACCAGGTACTTGAGGTAATACCCATAGCTGAAAATGTAGTGCAGTGCGGGGGGGATTGAACTGTTGAGTGCTGTCCTTCGGATGAGATGTAATACTGAGGTCCTTTCTGACCATCTCTGGTAACTGTCCAGGTAGAACACTGCACGCAGTACTCCAGGTGCGGAGTTATCACAGATCTGCACAGTGGCATCATCCCCTCCTTCCTTCTGTTAGTGAAACCTCTTAATACGCACCACAATATCCTGTTTGCGTTTGCAGCTGCTCTTTCACATTGCAAACAGGCCTTCAGGTTACTAGTTATAGCTACGCCCAGGTCCTTTTCCTCTTCTGAAACAGTGACCTTTATGCCCCCAAGCCTACACTCTGCTTTCTGGTTCTTATACCCCATGTGCTTGACTTTACACTTTTTTGCGTTAAATTCCAGTTGCTAGACTCCAGACCGCATCTCCATTTTTGATAGCTCTTCCCTCATGTCCCTGGTTCCCTCCTCCATGTCTACTCTCCTACAGGATTTAGCGTTGTTTGCAAATAGGCAGAGTTTACACTTTATTCCTTCCCCGTTGTTGCTAATGGACACATTAAACAGTACTTGACCAAGCACCAACCCTTGCGGGACCCTACTGGTGACCCTCCTCATCCTTGAGAATTCTCCCCCAACAGCACTCTTTGGGTCCTCACCCCAGCCAGTTTGTCACCCACCTGGTAATTTTGTTTCCAACCCCAGGTTTTCCATTTTTAAATCAACCTCTTGTGAGGCATAAGTCAAAGGCTTTGCCAAAGTCCAAATACAGCCTGTCTGCTACCTACCCCATATCCTTGTACCTTACACTCTTCCTCTTTACTCTTTCTCTTTGTACTGGATTTACAGCACCCTGTATCTGAGTATTAGTGCTGAACTTGATATCTCAGTACGTATATGTTAGAACACTGTATCTTAGTACACTATATTTTTGTCCTCTGTATCTTAGAACTCTGTATTTTAGTACCCTACTTCTAAGAACTCTATATCTTAGTACACTATATACTGTATTAGTACTCTATATTGCAGCACTCTAAATCTGAGTATTGTTGCACTGAACTCTAGAACTTAGTACTCTATATCTCAGTAACCTATATTTTAGTACTTTGTATCTTAGACCTCTATATACTTGTACTCCATATGTTAGAAATCTATATCTCAATACCCTATATCTTAGTATTCTATATCTTAGGAACCTAAATCTTTGTTTAGTATTCTGTACCTCAGTACTCTGTATCTCAGTACTCGACATCTTAGTGCTTCATATTTCAGTATTCTAAAGTATATCTCTGTACTGTGTATCTCAGTACTCTGTGTCATAGTACTCAATCCCTCAGTACCTATGTTACAGTTCGCTATAGCTCAGTAGTCTATATCTTAGTACTCTATAGTTTAGTACTCTGTTGTAGTACTTTATAGCTTAGTACTGGTTTGCTCAGAACTGTATGTCATAGTACTCTATCTTATTATGCTTTATAAAATAGCAAGAAAAAATCTAGAAACTTCAACTGTTGAGAGACATCACCTAACCATGCATTAAATCTTCTCTCTGTTGGTCATACCTCCTGCACCCCATCCCACCTGAACCTCCAGAAACTGTCCCTGCATTCTACATTTGATTGGTTACTCAGAAGGAGGTACTAGTTCTTCTAAAGTGTCTAAAAGCAGAAGAATCTGTAGGTTTTGACAAATGTGAGCCCAGATGAATATCTGAGTGTTGGAAGACTGCCATAGGCATGCCAGTTCACCAAGGCAGCTCTAAAGAACCTACCAAGCACTACTGTACCATTTGTCTCCTGTGCCCATTGCTAAAATTCAGGCATGTCTTGTCTATAACCAGGTCCTTGACTTCCCTGAACAGAGACACCTGTTGTTGGATAGGCAACATGGCTTCAGGAGGCATCATGGAACAGATACTTCCTTTGTTAAACTTACTTTGGACATCCTGGAAGCCATGGAAAAAGGGCTGCTTACCGGTGCAGTCTTAGAAACATAGAAACATAGAAGCTGACGGCAGATAAGGACCACAAGGCCCATCCAGTCTGCCCATTTTTTCTATCTTATGAATGTGCCATTGGCACATACTCTGTCAATGGCCTATCTATTTACACTCATCCTTATTGCTCCCTTATGCCCGTCCCATGCCTGTTTGAAGCCCTGCACTGTATTCATATCAACCACTTCTTGAGGAAGGCCATTCCATGCATCCACCACCCTTTCCATGAAAAAGAACTTCCTCACATCCCCCCTTAATTGGCCTTCCTCTAATCTCATGCTGTGTCCTCTTGTCCTGCTATTTTTTTTACACTGAAACATGTTAGACTCTTTCACCTTGTTAATGCCCTTAAGGTGTTTGAATGTTTCGATCATATCATCCCTCTTCCTCCTTTGCTCAAGGGTATACATATTGATCTCTGTTAATCTGTCTTCATATGTTTTCTGATGCAGTCCCTGCACCATTTTGGTTGCCCTTCTCTGGACTGCCTCAATTTGGTTAATGTCCTTGTGAAGTTGTGGCCTCCAGTACTGCATGCAGTACTCCAGATGGGGCCTAACCAGTGTCTTGTAAAGAGGGATTATTACCTCCCTCTTATGACTTGTGATACCCCTACTAATAAACCCCGACATCCCTCTAGCCTTACCTACTGCTTTAGTGGTCTGCTTGGATGATTTCAGGTCATCTGTGATGATGATGATTCCTAAGTCTCTTTCTTCACTTGTGATTGCCAGCAACTCCCCTCCCAACCTATATGTGGCGTCAGGGTTTCTCTTCCCTATGTGCATGATCTTGCACTTCTTTGTGTTAAACTCCAGTTGCCACTCTTCTGACCATTTTGCCAGTTTATCCAGATCTCATTCTGCCCATCCCATCTGGATCATCTACTCTGGTGCAGTTTTCCGTGTCATCTGCAAACAGATAAACCATTCCCTCTAGTCCATCTGCAATTTCACTGATGAAGACAATGAAAAGGACGGGCCCCAGGACTGATCCCTGAGGTACCCCACTTGTGACTTGCATCTCTTCTGACTGTATACCATTTACCACCACTCTTTGTTTTCTGCCCACCAACCAGTTTGCCACCCAGTTGACCAACTTCTGACCTAGCCTGAGCATACCCAGCTTATAAATTAATCTTCTATGGGGAACAGTGTTGAAAGCTTTGCTGAAGTCAAGGTAGGCGACATCAGCTGCTCCCCCTTGGTCCACCACTTTGGTTACCCAGTCAAAGAAATCTATGAGATTAGTTTGACAGGACCTTCCTGTTGTAAACCCATGCTGTCTTGGATCCTGTGCTCCTATGGATTCCAGGTGTTGCACTATCCTTTCCTTAAGGAGTGCCTCCATTATCTTGCCCACTACTAAGGTAAGACTGACCGGTCTGTAGTTCCCTGCCTCCTCCCTGCTACCACTCTTGTGGAGCGGTATCACATGAGCCCTTCTCCAGTCTTCTGAGACCTCTTCTGTGCTCAGAGACTCTCTAAACAATTCTAATAATGGCTCTGCCAGTTCCACCCTTAGCTCTTTTAGTTCCTTGGGATGTATGCCGTCAGGTCCCAGTGCGTTTTCCACCCTGAGCTTAGCGAGTAGGACCCTTTCTTTTGTGAAGGGACTAGTGCACACATCCCTCCCCCCTGTGTCCATGGTGCTGAGCTGTGGGCCCTGCCTTACCTTTTCCTCAGTAAATACTGAGCAGAAGTATCTATTTATTTCTGCATAGATCTCACAAAAGCCTTTGACTTGATTAATTACAATCTTCTCCTATCAAAAGTAAAACTATTTACTAGTCCTTGTTGCACTCTCCTGCTTCTGGTTCTCCCACTATTTTACTGCTAGGTGCCAACTGGCCAGGTGGAAGGCTCGCTCTCCAAAACTAAACTATCCTGGACAGTGCCCCCCAAGGTTCTATACTGGGCCCCCTTCTGTTCTCCTTATTCGTTGTTGATATGCTGAGGAGCTGGGGGGTTAACTTCCTGTTGTATACAGACAATGTGGTACTTCATAGAAATTTTAGGGATCCTAGTTGTCGCTACACCCAGCTTGCTGGTGACCTCCTTGAACTAGAAAATTGGTTTAAGGCCAATAAGCTTTTTCTTAATGTCAAAAAGACTAAGTCAGTCTCTTTTGGCCATAGAGCCCTGGATCTAGCCAGATAACACCTGCTTGCTGTCTCTACCTCCTCTGCAGCACTTACAAAAGTGGTGGAGTCCACCAAATACCTGGGGTCTGCCTACACCAGGAACTCTAAAGAACTCATATTGCCCATGTAATTTAGACACTTCACCCAACAAAATTGACGTATTCTACCACCTTGGCAATTTTATTGCCAAGGAATCACATCTTATCGTTGCTACTGGTACTGAACTCCCCCTCCTGCAATACGATGCCATATCCTGCAGTCCCTGAGGTGCTCTGAGCTCAATACGCTCATAATACTCTATAACAGACTTGGATGCTTTTGTAGACTTGCCAAGACTGCCATCCCTAATGTGGACTATCAGTTTCTATTATACAACACAAGGTATAACAATATGTACTGATGCTTGCCATGATGTACTTGCAAACTTCTATTTAGCAGAGATATATGTGTGGTCTTGGCGCACCACCTGCAGTTGTTAGCCATATTGCTATGATTTGAATAATTAGTTATGTTTGCGATATATTTGTGGTCTTACAGCACCACCTACAGTCATTAGTCATGATGCTATGATCAGCATAATATGATGAATTGTTCTATTGTAACACGAAGTAGCTGTAGTCAGCATAATACTTATCACTGTGCATGTGCAACATATAACAGCCTTGGATGCGAGACGCTCACCATGTAGACCAATAGAAATGTTTTGCCTAGCATCTCTACTATGCAAATGAGCATTTTACCATGTAACGTGACCCTCTTATCTCTAAATTTATAACTTTGTTTAAGAGTATTGTTCTTCGAGTATCTCAACAATGGCACTCGGTGTTCTGAGGTTCTGGACTCCCAGCAGATATAATTGCTGTCCTTTTTGCATGTTCTTGGGAATAAACTTTTATTCTGTACATCTGTCTCCTGCATTGTGTTTGCCATCAGGTTTAGATCCTGCCAAATCCAACAAATGGTGACCGTGGCACAGACCTGATTGGTGAGAACTGACCCAGTCAAGGAAAAGGTGTACAGGCAAAAGAATTGACATAGGAATCACAGAGGAGGCTCAAACCTATGCCCATCCGTTCAACCAATACAGACTATCTTTCTGGCCCTCTGCCTTGAATGTGACAGAAACAATGGAGGTATTCAAACCTACATCTCATGTTTATCAATGGCACTAGTCTGTGAAATTTTGTATCCCAAACATGCTACTGTCTAGGTGTAGAGCACAAGGTTGATCGATATGCCTTGGACTCCCAGCTAATGCAGGAAGAGATGAACCTTCCAAAATGGCCATTAGCACTGAACTCAAATTGGACATCTCAAACTTTCTAATCTACCATGGAGATTTGGGCGATTTTGCGCTGGACATGATATCACGCAGTCACCCAATACAGAATGTGTGCATGCTGTATTCGGAGCCCAAACCTATGGTCAAGAAACATGACTAGAAAGGAGTAATGGTTGCCATCTGTATGCTGCATTACAGGCAATAGAAATGGAGGTCCTGGCTCAGAAAAAGGAACTGGGCTCAAAATCTTGAGAAATGGTTGAGCTGGAACATGAGAATGAGTTGGAACAAGAAATTGAATGTCTCAGAAATGAAACCCAGAATGAATTGCAATTTACTGTGCAAGAGACAGACAGAGAGATTGTTAGATTAAGAGAGGATTGTGAAAGGTTACAGTAGGATAAGAAGCAAGCATTACAGCTGAATGATGTGTTGACTAATTCGAATGAGATGTTGCGGAGTGAGTATGAGGAGTTGTATGATGAGATAGGGAAATGTCAGGAAGCATTAGATAGGAAGATCAGGGAAAATCACAAAATGAGTGCTGCGTATAGAGTTTTGCAAAACCATGACAGCAAGGGACAGTATGAAGTCAGAGTAGATCATTCTAAGTGTAGATCAAAGATGGCGAGATTACGTCACCAGTTGGCAAGCCTAAAGGGTCATGTGAAAGCTTTGCCTTATGCCCCACCTATCAATCTGGCATCACTGGTGGATGACAAAGGCAATGAAGGAGAATTCCAAGATGGCAGTCCTTGGTACACCAGAGGGTTCAGGCCTTGCCCACCTCTAATAGCCATCTTGATTAAGTCCGACAAGACAGAAATTGAGGCCTTGATCAAGTAAGTGGTTACCAAAGCAGGAGTTGCTGAGGCACAGTCACCGGCAGTCTGACAAGCCTTGGCTGACCTGTTGAAAGGGGAGGTGGAACAGCACAGCCTCCTTAAAGGTGTGGGCCACTGCCATGGCCGAGGCAGTGGTCAAGTCCATGTCAGTGCAAATGGGGCCCACCAAACACGGTCTACAGTCCGTACAAGCCATCCAAACAACTGTGGACAAAGTAGGCCATATGACCTCTAGTGACAATTTGAGTTGCCATTTGAAAAAGGTTCGAAATCAGTGTGAAATGCTCAGCCTCCCAGTCAAGCATAGAGTTCAGGTTTTGAAACAAACTGTGGATCCCATGTTGTGGGCCAAGATACCGGAAGTGCTGCGTCCTGACACTGGAACCTGATTTGACATAATTGCAGCCAGTCTCCTCATGGTGCACAACTCCAATTTTGTCGGCGTGATGCTAGCTCATCCAGTGAAGCAATACGCCAAGAAGACCCTGGCCCAGTATAACATCCGCTTGGGGCTTGCCTATCAATTAGGCAAGGAGTTGGCTGAGGAGGCCACTGACTGAGACTCAATTGAGTACAATCTGTTTTTGGAACGCATACTGCTGGGCCTTCGTGAGAAGGCCGAGACATCAGTGTTCCCAAAACAGGAACACCTCAACGTCATCATGGACAAAGTGGAATGCACATACCAAATCTATGGGCATGACCTGGTTTCAGGCTCAAAGGCCACAGTGGCCACGGTGCACAACAGCACTGAGTCATCCACCTAGTATGTGGTGGAAGGAAAATTAAAGGATTTCCAACAAGATAGACCCTACTACCAAAACAAAAGAGGGCCGAGTAAACCTGAAGCCGGGAGCTGCGTAAGTTCTATAAGCAGCAGAATGGGAAGGGGAACAATGGACAAAAACAGCAGTCCAATGCTTCCTACAAAGAGTTGGCTGAGGAAAACAACCGGATCTGGGAGTTTAAGGCCATAGTCCAGTCGCTTTCAGCAGCCCTTTTGCACAAGCCCATAGTGGCTATCCTGTCTGCTCCTCCATTGCAGGACGAGCCTGGTGGAGATGCATAATCAAAGTCTCCATATACCGAGGCTGTCCAACTGCTACCAGAGGTAGACCAACACCCCCAGTCAGAGCAAGATGGATTGGACTGACTATGTCAGGCTCTGGTCCACATCATCACCACTATGGTAACTGATGATTCCTGCCACCCATGCATAGAAGTGCTGATTGTGGGCCACCAGCTTAAATTACTTCTAAATATGGGCACCGCTGTTTTAGTGCTACAACAGGAAGATCTGCAGCTATCTTGTTGGTCAATGAGGAAGGTCACTTCCATGCCAACCTTCGAAGGGACCGTGGTCACAACATACCAGTCCAAATCCATGCCAGTCATTATTGGCAATTTGAAAGTGACACACCATTTTGACCTCATGGTCTTACGTCACCACCAGAGCATCCTGGGGATTTATTTTCTCACATGTCATGGATGTGTCCTGGATTTAGCCAATAGGCTATTGCTTCAGATACCTGGATGCTTCTCTTTTCTGACTCATGTGGTAGCAGCAGTAAAGATCAATGACATGGAGTATGACATCATCCTCATGCTTCAATATGATGAGCTTTTTCCCCAACTAAGGTCAATTCTGGAAAGGCATAGCAATGCCTTTGCCAAACACAAACATGACTGTGGGAGAATGGACACCATCATACAAATCACTGGTAATGAACCACCCTGCCAGAGGCAATACCCATTTCCAGCAGAAGCAGTACCCTCTTTGAGGGTGACCATTGACTCCCTTTTGAAACAAGGGGTTATTAGGTTTTGCATGTCCACAGTCAACTCTCCCATTTGGCTGGTCAAAAAGCTCAACAATAGTAGGAGGATCACCACTGATTACCACAGACTTAAGTCACTCCTAGTTGTGCACCAACCATGGCCTCAGCCCCGAATGCACTCAAGCTTCTGAAGCCTGAACACAAGTAGTTCAGCACATTGGACATTTCCAATGGTTTCTGGTTACTCCCATTGGCCCCTGAGAGCCAGTACAGGTTTGTCTTCACCTTTGAAGGATGTCAGTATATATGGTACTGCTTCCACATGGATCGCCATAACAGCCCTTCCCTATTCTACATCCAAATGAGAGATGACATACATGGCTTCTCCATACCAGAATGACTCCTGCAATATGTGAATGACTTTCTTTTGGCAACAACTGGTCCAGAGAAGCACCTGGTGCTCCTAGATGAGCTCTTGATGCTCCTACAGAGGGCAGGCCTCAAGTACAATCCTGCAAAGGTACAGTTGTGTCTACCAGAAGTTTCCTTTCTTGGCCTGCACATCACTGGAGAGGGCAGGAGCCCACCTTGAACAAAGTCCAAGGTATTCAGGATTTGCCACTATCCACCAGTGTGGCTACCCTGAGACATTTTCTGGGAATAGTCAACTATTCCAGGGACTTCATTTGCAATGTTGCACAAAAGGTTGCACCCCTGTATGAGTTGATGAAGAAAGATGTCTGCTGGCAGTGGGGAACAGAGCACTCAGCTGCTGTCACTTCTCTGAAAAAGGCTTTGGCCTCTGCACTAGCATTGGTCAATCCTAATCCAGAACTTCCATTCCACTTGAAAACTGATGGTTTTCAAAATGAAAAAAGTGAGCAACAAATGGTAGGTCTATAGATATAGGCACACCACAACCAAGTCAGCTCAATTATTTTATTTGTAATTGTATAGTTTCAAAAAGATATTTTCATATTAGTGCCCATACAAGAATCTTCATCTCTGTCACAAGAATATAATACATAGGTGTGTAAAAAATGTGTTTCAAAGACAATAAAGTGATAAAAACAGACCTACCCAAACACCCATAAGCCAGCCAGTGACTTCTACAATAACCCCACTTGGAAACTGCCACCTTTTAGGTGTGCATGTCAGCAGTCCTTGCACAAAAGGCCAATGGCACCTTGAGGCCTACTGCTTATGCCTAAAAAATGCTCTCATTGGTAGAGCAGAAGTACACCCTGTGTGAGAGGAATCTGCTGGCAACCTTTTGGGCCATCAAATACTTCATCTACATCATAGGCTTTTCCCCTTTTGTTCTGCACACTAACCACACCCCTACCAACTTCCTGTTGACAAATAGAATCAAGGATGGCAACGTGTCTAACACCAGACTAACCCACTGGTCTCTCCTTCTACAGGACTGAGACATCACTGTGCTTCCTGCCAAAATGCCGTCCATTTTGGCACATGGTTTCCTATACCAAGGAGATCCACATGAGTGTGGCCTAAAGCCACCCACCCTGCCAGAACCAGGCCCTTTCCCCCTGCTACAGATGGCAACCTGAAAGAACCTGCATTAAGTTGTATCTTTACAGATGGATCCTCCTCCTACCATGAAGGAGAACAAATTGCAGACTTTGGGGTTTTGGTCCTTCCTCCAGCAGGTGACAACTTTGAGGTGTCCAGGAAGAGCACTGTTAAATCTTCACAGTATGCAAAACTTGCTGCAGTCACCTGGGCCCGGGAAACCATCTATGAGCAAGGAAAAGAAGATACCATCTTCTTCTCGTATTCCTCCTGAGTGTGCAGTTCCTTGACAGAGTTCGTTCCTTTCTGGAAGGCCCATGATTTTGCCTCTTCAGAAGGTAACCCTGTGAAATACCGAGACCTGTTCATTCACATTGTCAGCCTTGCTGAGCAATTCATTTTTAGGCTGTACATATACAAGGTTAAGACCCACTCCAAATCAGAGCCTATCCATGAGTACAACGATCGAGCAGACATCTAAGCCAAAGATAGTCCATGCCCACTCCCATTCCAACACACACACAGTGGCTGCACACAAAAGGACCTACAGAGACTGAAAATCGTAGGCTGGTGTCCTAGAATGACAACAGCTGTCCAACACTATGTGAACAAATGCATTACCTGTGCATAGAACAACCCTATCACTGACAAGAAAAATGCCAAACTGCTCCTCAAAGGCAATTAGGCCCCTGGAATGCATTTCAGATTGATTTCATAGGACCCTTGCCTACCACTAGCAGAAGTAACAAGTATCACTTCTGATCACTGATCAGTTCTCAAAATGGGTAGAATTGCAAAAGGCACTGGCAGAATCCTGGCTGAACATATATTCACTAGGTGGGACCTACCTCACAAGGTGGACTCTGACAAAGGGACTACTTTCACAAGAGAACTAATGCAAGAATATTTGGAGTTATTGGGCGTTAGCCAAAAGTTTCACATAGTATACCGTCCTCAGTCACCTGGACAGGTGGACAGAGCCAACAGACCAATAAAACTGATGTTGAGTAAGTTTGCAAATGCAAATGCCAAAATTTGGGATACCGTGTTGCCCTTACTCCTAATGGCAATGAAAGCTACCCCAAATGAAGCAATACAGCGAACACCCTTCCAGGTGATGACTGGCAGGCAAATGAGATTACCAGAACATCTGTGGAATGATCTTAACACTCCCACTGTGGACAGAGTGTCATCAGACACTTATGTCATACAACTTAAGGACAATCTTGTCCAGATCTACCTGAATGCCACCAAGGACTTGGGACAGCCCAACAACAGTCCAAAAGGTACTTTGCTAAGAATGTCAAAGAAGTCGACTGGCATGTAGGAAACCAAGTAATGGTACTAAAATTCTCCCACCCCTGCTCACCAGTTTGCAACCAAATGGGTAAGCCCCTATGCCCTGCTGTCTACCAAATGTGGATCACAGAACTCAAGAACCCTGTAGACAAATGGTACCATGCTAATCAGTTGAAACTGTACAAAGGTGATTAAATACTTTGTTAATGCTCCTTCCCCCTGCTGGGGGAGGGTGATCTGTATGTTTACCTTTTGTTTTCTTTCATTTCAGGAAAACAATGCTGGTCTTTGTGTACTTGACCCCTTAGTCTCCCCTCTGTACTATCTACCTCTTTGTTTCTTCCTTCCCCACAGAATGGACCCAGAGCCAAGACTGCAGGGCTCCTCTCCCACACAGCTGCTGCTGGCTCTCTGACCACCCCTCCCTGCCGCGGTACTGGACATCGGAGGACCTGTATTAGCCCACTGCTGCTCCAGCAGCGGCTGCCCCCCCTCCCTCCTTCCCACCCTGGATGGGCATTTCTTTTCTAGGTTGACTTGGTCAGCTGACTCTGTTTCGTAAGCACTGGATGTATTCTATCTACCTAATTCCTCTTTAGCAGCATATACTGCCAAGCCACTAGGGGATGCTGTGCTCTTTCTTGCATCCTCCACTCAGTTCTAAATAGAAATTGTGGTACCATGTACCTCAATTTATCCTGTCTCTGTCTCCCCATCCCTCCATACAACCAGCCCTCTTAGTAAGTCTCCTCCCCCCCTCTCATTTTTCTTCCCCCCCCCCCGTGGGACTTGAATGCTTGCTTGTGCTGTCCAGCCCACTCAGAAGCCTGCAACTCTATCTATTAGGCCACCCAGTCTGTTAGTATCTCCACCAAGTGTGATCTCCTTGTACGTAACCCTCCCTCCCCACACTTGGTACAGCTCACTGGCTGTTTGTCCAGTTCCCAATAGACTCTGCATAGTTGCCAAGTCTCTTAAAGGCACAGTGCTCCTAATTCACTGCAACTAGCTCAAGCTTCTTCTACACCATGCTAACCGCATTAGAAATCTTATTTGTCATATGCCCTTATTTGGCGCTGCATGCTGAGCCCTTGAAACCTTTATCTACCCCTGATATACACTGACTTCTTTTGTTTCTTCTAGCTGGGGACATTAAATCTAAACATGGGCCTACAAATCTCATCTCCGGCCCCTCTCCAAACAGTGGCCTCGGCTTCTACCACATAAACGCCAGAAGCCTTCTGCCTAAACTAGATCATTGAAAGGCATGAGTACCATTACATTCCCCTGCTATCGTATGCATTTCAGAGACCTGACTCTCCTCCAGAATCCTTAAGAGATCCCTGATTATTGGCTAAATCATCAGGACAGGAGTAACATTGGCGGCGATTTCACCATTTAGATATGCAAAACCCTCCCCGCTCTACTGTCCACCAGGATGCCTCCCCACCCTCCCAAGAACTGCTTTTCAACAAACTGTCCCTCCCATCCACATCATCCATCGTTATTGGGGTCTGCTATTCCTCCCCCAAAGCCAAATCCTCTTCCATTATTATCAGCCTGGCCGTCCTCACCTCTACCACTCAATTTAGTGAGCTTCTTCTCTTGGGCAACTTTGACCTAAATTGGCTTGCCCCCCCAATCTACAACTGTTACTCAAGAGATAGAGGCCCTCAGTCAGCTCATAACTGATCTGACCAGATTAAATCCCCACTCCAACAACCACTCCCTGATAGACTGGGTTTTAACATCACACCCTCTCAAGTATCCCTCTGCTGGAATCCTCCCTGATGCTTTTAGTGATCACTGGATCACCTATTGCTTCAGAAATCCCCACCCCCCATGCACCCCCAGGTATATGTTGTTCAGCCCCTAAGGTATCTCAACACCCAGGCACTTCTGTCGTACGTATTCCTGGCAGACTGGACTGGGGTTTTCACTGCACCTAATGTTGACTCTGCTCTAGCAGCCTTCACTAGCACCTTTCTAAACACTTGGGACACTCATGCCCCCCCCCCACAGAAGGCTATGTCTCCACTGTAGACACCTCCCCTAGGCTATCCCCAACTTGATCAACCTCTTCAAAACCAGAGATCATGCTTGAAGCTCATATAAAACATCCTCCAACGCTGCTGCGCTTCAAAGGTACAGAGCCCTGAGGAATGCATGCACCAAGGCAGTGCACACAGCAAAAGCCAAATTTTTCAGAAGCCAAATTGACGAAAGTTGCACAGTCCCTGCAGAGTTTAGGAAGACACTCCATTCCCTGACAGGCTCTTCCCGACCCTTCCTCTATAGTCTCAGGATCTAATGACCCTGACCCCAGATCTGCAGCCTTCTCCATAAACCTCTTTTTCATCACCTGTGCCCTCCCGACTGGACCCCACTACCCACCCTTTCCCCCACCAGCTGTCATCACAACACTTCCACCTCCTCAACTGGGTACCCCTTTCCCCCATCACTCTTTCAGAGGTTTGTCATGCTCTCAAAGCCTTGAACCAGTCCAAGCAAAATCCTATTGGACTTAACCTCAGTCTATTCAAGATCTCTGCCCTGGCCATTGTCCCACTGCTTACACACATTTTCAATCTATCTCTCTCCCAAGGCATAGTCCCCAAGGCATGGAAGTTAGCCAAGGTCATCCCCCATCATAAAGGTGGTGACCACCTCCGTACCGGGCAACTACTGGCCCATTTCTATATTCTCCTCTCTTGCTAAATTGTAGGAGACCCTCATTTCCAACAGGCTAAACTCCTTTCTGGATACGAAGGATGTCCTTAGCCCCTATCAATCATTTTTTGGCATCATCACTCCACTTCATCCTCTCTACTCTGCTTCACAAATCATATTCACTCTGCTATAGAAAATGGCCAGCTGATACTGGCCATCTTCATAGACCTAGCCAAGGCCTTTGACTCAGTCTCTCATCGACTCCTCATAGACAAACTTGCTTCCATTGATCTCTCCTCCTCATCCACTAAATGGTTCAAGGCATACCTCTCTGACATATTTCAATACATGCAACCGGATGACACAACATCCCCCCCATCCATTCTGGTGTCCCCCAGGGATCAATCCGTGGTCCAATTTTATTCTCAATTTTATTTTCACAAATGAACTCCGCTCCTTCTGCTCCACCTCGCACATACACATGTATGCCGATAACACTGTCATCTATGCATCTGGCCCCTCACTCACAAGTGTACAGGCTTCCCTTCAGGCTGACTTTGAGAATGCACTAAACTGGTCTGAAAGAAACTCACTCATATGCAACACAAAGAAAACTGCTGCAATGGCATTTGGCACTGCACAAAAACTTGCTAAGCTGCCATCTCTCTTTTCATTCCTTGGATGGCTCAGAATTAGAAACTGTGGAATCCTTTAAATACCTGGGAATCTGGTTTGACCCAAAACTGGATTTCTCCCTCCAAATTGATGCTATCCATGCTAAGCTCCAGCCCAAACTTAGTGCCTTGTCAGACACAAGGACTGTCTCTCACTCCATACCAGGAAAGGTGCTTGTCACCAAACTAATTCTGCCCTCCATAGATTACGCTGACTCTGTGTACAGCTTCACGCACCATTCATCTATCTCCAAACTAGACCCACTGTACAGTGCCTTCTGTCACTTCACTACAAACCTTCCCTATCAAACTCACTACTGCTCCCTGGACTTGGCTCTCTACCTCACCTCACTAGCTAATCGTTGCCTTGCCCACTGTGCTACCTTCATCACAAAGTATTGGTTCAGTGCTCTCCCTTCTTACCTCACCAATATCCCGTCCCCCTCCACCAACCTGGATTACTCACAACATACCCAAGATCTCACTCCTTCGCCCTTCCCCTACCACATTCACAATCAGGTAGGTTATCCTTTGTCTTCAGGCTCCCTGCCCTATAGAACCATCTCATCCACTTGGTCCGCTACTTGCCCACCATTGCATCCCTCAAAAAGCACCTAAGCCCCCCCCGCCCCAGCTTCCCTCATCATGCCCTTGACACCCTACTCACCTCTCCCCCTCACCCATAATTTCTTACCCCCATCTCTCTAGCCATTCACATGCCGCTCCTTGCAATTAGCTCATATACTATTGCCTGATCGTAAAACATTGTACTTTCTCCTTTTTATTTATTGTATACATGGTTTACATTTGCAAATGTCATGTGCTTTATTATATACATTTTGAAAAACATCCTGTATTTTATTGTACCCATTGCTATGCAGTCACCTCTGTATTCTTGTTTCTCCACTTCCCTCCTCCCCGGGTTGCACATGGAAACAAGATCTGGCTCAGTGTGCCTTTGCCGGTTACCAAATTGTAAATAAATAAATAAAATAAATTACGTAAATGCACTGTTTATAACCAACCAAACATAATCTACCTAGCAATTGCCAAATAAAACCCTTATACCCTTAAAAAAAAAAAACTTTTCCACTTTATAACTGCAGTAGGGCTGTGTGAAATTTATCTTCTGGTGGTGAAATTCTGGTAAAATTCTGACTTTGCCTCCATGAAATTTCCATAGACATTTCATGAAATGTTACCAAAATTGGGATTTCAGTGATTTTATTTATGTATTTATTTATGTATTTATTTTTTAATTATTTAAAATTTGATGACTGGGAAAGGCACACTGAGCCAAGGCTCATTTCCAGGTGCAAACTGGGTAAAGTTTGTACAGAGAGTAGCAATAGACTGATGAGACAGACAGTTATTTCCATCTAATTTAGAAAGAGTATGTCCAAATTGTACAAACTTTGGTATGGTGATATTACAAAGGTCCATGTAGATGTGTGTCAAGTTTCAGATTTCTAACTACTGTATAAAGGAGGCTTGAGTTATAAGCATCCAAACTTTCAGAAATGTTAAAATGACATTTCTCAGTTATCTACACTACAGAACTGTAAGCCCCTATAACTTCAAAACAAGAGAATAGAATATCACCAATTTTGTTATATTTATTGTCCATAAATATTAGGCTTTGAGACTACCCCCATAACCCAGCAATAGCGTAGAGATGTGTGAAATAAGAAAATTCTGAATTTGTAGAATTTCAATGACATTTTGTGAAATTCTGTGGAATTTCATGGAATTTCTTCTGATTTGGTTTGTTTTAATTTATTAATTTGCACATAACTTGTCCATATTTTGAGCTAGAGCTCTACAATTTAGCATGTTTACTTTCTCTGAGAAATTCCAACTAAGTGCTAAATGGCATACCATTAGGATGGATGTTCGCACAATTATAGGTGCTCAAATTCTATCATTTTATTTTTTGTGGGAAATTTCATGAAATAATTTATCTGTATGTACCTCAGTTGTCTATTATACCAGAAATCTCATATTTGGCATGATTACTTAATGAATGGGTTTCTAACAATGTGCCATATTTCATGACATCATGATACATCATCTTAAAAATTATATGTGCTTAAAGTCTTTCATTTTATTTTTTGCAAGAAATTTCATGAAATATTTTATCTGCATATAACTCAGGCATCTTTGGAGTTAGACATGTGTAAATTAGCATGAATAACCTTTTTGTAATGGTTATAGAATCATCCAAATATGGAAAGAACTGGATTAGAGATGTTTAAGTTACAGGGGTTCAAAATGTTACTATATAAATATTTGCTAAACTTTGTGAAAACTAAACAATGTGGATGTTTGTAACTTCTCTGCTCTTGGATTCATAAACTTTACATGTGATGTGCATGTCTGATGTCAGTGTATCCTGGTATCTAACACAACAGGATAAATGGTTTAGTAGTTTAAAATTTACAGATAATATATATATATATATATATATTTAAATATTTATCAAATATTTATGGTAGCCTATAGGTGAAGCACCCAGAAATCTTTTTGTGGAACTTAGCATTCACAGTGCATGTGTCATTACTTCATTTGATAAGCTGGGTTGAGCTTTTTACAGTCCTGCTGTTCCTTTCTGGGTGATGATTTTGACACCCCCTTCTCTCTTGGCATAGCCAGACTGATTCAGTAGAACTACTGATCCCTTTGATATCCTCTTTGTCCTTTACAGTGACAAAATTTCTTAAAACAAGAGCTGCCTACTCCTTCTACTATCAAACTATCCTGTTGGAATAGCCAGAATTTTTCCTTCCTGGTGTCCTAGGCCTTGCTTCCCACACTACATCTTTTTAAGTACCTCTAAGTCCCAGACTTGCAAGTACATTGGGCTCCCTGGATCATCAGTTTACTGGGTGTGATCCTTATATATCCCAAATTCAGGATGGAATTGTTGACACCCTGTGCTTCCTTGTTCCAACTCGTGGGTCTACCACTGGTGTGCTACCCAGCTCAGCTATCCATTTCTTCATAAAACTATGTATCTAACTCCTGAACCTTTTGACTTTCTGCACTACCTGCCTCTCATTCCCCTAGCCTTTAATTAGAATCCCCCAGATAAGACTGAGTGAAATTAGCAAATTCCAATTTCATGGAATTTTCATGAAATTCCACAATTTTCATAAAGACTAGTGGAATTTGACTTTATATATAGATGTTATTTTGCAATTTCTGGAAGCAAGCAATTAATACAATTGACACACACAGCCCCTTTGTAAGGGATAAGAACCTGCTAAATAAAATGCCATTGCATTCTCTAGATTTAAAGTTTCAGGGGTTTATAAATTTGCAGTTTACATTCTTGCAAAATGTTACTGTAACATTTGGTGAATGTTTGACTACTTTTAATTCTGTCCCACTTAAAGCTGTAAATATGAACTTTCTCAGAAATGATCATGTGGTATAGTAGTTTAAATGTTTCAGATCTGGTTAAATTTGGATATGTTGTTTTAAATTTAGAGGGAAATAACTGTAATTTAAATTATGGCAACACGTTTGGCAAGCTATAACTCAGTCCCATTTGAAGCTAGGAACATGAAACTATGTACAAATATACATGCAGTGATATCCTGTATACTTGTAAAATGTTATGACATTTCAATTAATACTATCAAAACTCTACTAAAATAACAGAAATCTAAATTTTGGCAAAATGTTTGGCTACCTATAACTCAGCCCCTTTGAAGTCTGAGATATAAAACATGGTGTACATATCCATGCTATATGTTTCTCTAAATCCTGAAACTGTCCAGGAATTTAGATATGACATTTACAATTAGATCAAAATAACTGAAAATGGAATTTCGATTAGATGTTTGGCATGAATTACTTTGCCCCCTTTTAACCTATGACTCTGAAATTTGGGACATGTATATGTGTCATTATTAGTTGTCCACATACCATATCTGGTGTTATTGGGGCACACAATTTTACAATTAGAGCAAAATAACTGAAATTTAAAATTTGGCAAAATTCCACAGAATTTTCACACAAATTCCATGACACTCCATGGAATCAGTATGGTAATTTTGTGGGCATTCTGTAGGCAGAGTTTTATATTCCACACAGCTCTACAGTAGAGCATTGTACTGCCATGCTGACAACCCCAGTTTGGAAGCGAGTCTGGGAAGGTGAGGACCCACCCGATGATGGGAATACATCAGCTTTCCTGGGGGGCTGCAGATATGGAGCGGCAGTTATGTGAGAGTGATGGAAGCATAGAGGTCCCAGGTGGACTGAAGGAGTGTCCGACTGGGGTAAAAGGGAAGGTGCATAAAAAAATTGCTAATGAAATATCAGAGGAATACAGATACAAGACTGAGGTACAATAAATAGACTGGGAGGGTGAGGAGGAATATGCAGCAGAACATGAGGAATGGGGTGGCTAAGGATACATAGCAGCAGGCGCAGCATAAATTACAAGTGACATACAGTGCGGGGGAGGGGGTAACGAAGTGCAGAAAAAAATAACTTTAAACAGGACTTGGTTAAATGGAACATCTACAATAAGCAAAATTCACTGCCAGAATAGCCTACTGATATTACTATGGCAGCAACAGTAATTATGGGGGGCATTCTGCCAGGGGTATTATATACTGCAGGAGGGAGTTTGGCTCAGGCACAGCTGTTCTGGACACGGTATGCCTTCTGATCTGGCTTGCATTCTAGGTTTTTGAACTGGAATGCACCTTAGATCCAGAATGGTGTACCCCTAACTGAATCCTCCTCACTTACTGCCCCTGACAAAAGGCCCCTTATAGTTACTACTCCTGCCTGAATGACTCTCATAGTGATTGCTCCGGGGCATAGGGGCATGGAATTTTAATGGCATTCCTGTTCTGGGTGTATTTTGGTTTTCATCCACACTTACTTGAAACTTCCAGAATCTGTTGAGGCCCTGCACTGACCCTCTGCTCTGTAGGTTCACCCACCATCTTTACTATCATGGAAGGGAGGGCTGGCAGGGAAGGGTTATGTGGACTCCCTCCCCACCCACCCTTAACTGTTCTCTGAGCACTGTCACTTGTAAATCTCAACTGTTTGTCACTGAATTGCAGAAATGTGTGACACTGACACTCTAGATATGGGACACATCACCAAATGTGGAGGTATGAGCACTTGACAAAGCAGAACTGGGGTTTTCACTTTTGAAGCATTTAGTTTAATTTAGTGCCATAGACTATTATGCAGAATTCCTGCTTTAAAGTCTGAGTTTATATTGTGACATAGCAGCATCTGTCTGTGAGACAGCACCATTTCCATGTGGGGCAGAGTGAACTGGGTAGTATAAAATAAGTGATTTCCCTTACAGTGTGGGACTATTCAGATGTTTGCCTGCAGCAGAAGGGTAAAGGTCTGAAAACAGCATGGAAGGTAGAGAGGAGAGAAAAATATTAGTCTGAAGAGAGCGGTCATAATTAGAGATCACCTGTAATTTGACTCATGGAAAAACAAGAACTTAGAGAAATTTCTTAAATCATGTAGGGTTAGTAACATACAGTGGCAAGAGAAAAACAAGCATTTGTCAATTCAGATGTTGTCTTGCTGACATTGGCATTAGCAGTGCAGGAGTCGAACAGATGCATAATAGCAATGGCAGTGAAGTATGAAAGTGACATCAAACCCCACATCACCCTACAGAGACTGACAGGCACTGAGGTGCGCCTTTGGGCATCAGCCATAATGTTCATGGCATTTCAGCTCACCCTATCCTGCAGTGCAACAAATATTGCATTGTGCTTTGGGGTCCTCGGGCCTAACGCTCATCCCATTCAGCCATAACACTCATGGCATTTTACCTCACCCTATCCTGCAGACACCGACAAGTGCTGAGGAGTGCCCTAGGGTGTTCGGCTTCACAGTCACCCCATTTCATAAGGACATACACTGAAATGGGTGCAGCATAGGAGAATGGGGTGAACTGTGGGGCCGAAGAGTCCAAGGCACACCTTGCTGCCTGTTTGTGGCTTGAGTGTGGGGGGGGAATGGTATGGCATAAGCATGACAGCTGGCAGTGCAAAGGCACACCCCTGACACCTGTTGTTTGAGTACAGGGTGGGACATTATGGTTAGAAACCCTAGTGCCCCACCCATTTGTTGGTATTTGCACTAAAAATTTGCAACACAGCATTTTGTGACCTCCACCTCATGAAAGTGTTTGGGACCTCTGCTCATGAATAGTGGCACTGTGATTTTATTAATCCGTCCCAAACATTGATTTCTCAGATTGACTATGATATTCTGTGCCAGATGTGGGAAAACACCATTCGGGCAGGATGTGAAAAATGTCAACTGTACCATTCATAGGTAGGTGTGAAGAGATGGCAGTGTTAAAAATCTTGAGTGGAAATATTAAAAATGATCGAATTTACGAGCATACATACAAACTGCGCAATGCACACTCGTAACACAGTCATTTAGTGGAATTATTTCAGCAAATTTTCAACATAGGCATTTTGGGACCTCTGCTCATGAACACTGTCACTATGATTTTCTTCATCTGTCCTGATCGTTGATTTCCCACAGCAACCACACCACTGTGCACCAATTGTGCGAAAACACATTTCGGTCAGGATGCGAAAAATGACAGCTGTACTGTTCGTAAGGAGCTGTGCAAAACTGACAATGTTGAAAATGTTGACTGAAAATATTACAAAATCTCAAAGTTATGAGTGCATGGAAACTGCACAATGCACCTTGTAACATACTCATTTTGTGGACTTTTGTCACCATATTTTCGACATAGGCATTTTAGGACCTCTACTCAGGAACACTATCACTGTGATTTTCTTACTCTGTCCAAACATTGATTTCCCAGGCGACCACGCTATTCTCGCGCCAGTAGTATGAAAACACATTTCAGACAGTATGTCTAAAATGACAGCTGTACTGTTCATAACAGGTGTGGAAAATGCCAATGTTGAAAATCTGGAGTGAAAATATTATAGATCTGCAAGGTTATGGCGTGCGTGGAAACTGCGCTACACACGTTCGTAAAACAGTCATTTTTCTGATTTTTTTCACCAAGTTTGCAACATAGGCCTTTTGAGAGTCAAGCTCATGAACAGTGGCACTGTTGCTTTGTTAATCAGTACCGAAAGGTGATTTTGTGCAGTGACCGCAAAATCACCTTTCGGGACCGAATAATGCCATGACAGTGACTGAATTCATGAGGTGGGGTCCCAATAACCAATGTTGAAAATCTGGTGAAAAATTTCCAAAAAAATTCCCAAGATATGCACCAAAGTTGAAAAATAAAAACTATTTATGCCATTATACAGCTTACCGGCATTTCTTCAGTTCATAGTCGGCTTTGAAGAGTGCAGACGTGTTCCCAGTCCACCGAAGATCATCGTGCCGGGCTCTGGAGGTTAGTATGGGGTGAGTGGGTGTGTGGGGAGGTTAGTGGGTGGGCGCGAGTTGGGGGAGAGGGGCACAGATAGCGAGGGACCGTTTTCTTCTTTTCAGGGTTTAAAAAAACAATGTTACAGACATTGCGGGATGGCTTTTCCTTTCAACAGGTACTTTTGGCATACTGAGGTGGGCTCCCAGTGTGCCACCTGCGTGTTTTGGGGTGGGGAGGACTGGAGCCAATGGGGACTGGGCACCCCAGTCGGCACATACTGAGGGGGTCGCAAGAGCCAAGGGGGATTGGGCACCCCCTGGGCACACAAGAAATGGGGGGGAACATGCTGAAGGGGATTTGGCACCTCCATTTGCAAATTTAGTTATGAGGGGGCATGCCAACAGGGGGATTGGGTACCCCATCAGCTTTCTAAAGGACTGTGCAAGGTGGTGGCTGTCCCTGGGCTTCCCTGTTGCGCCGCCATGATAGGGGACACACAAGTAGTAATTGGCTGCTGCAATCAGGGGCTGCCAAATGGTGCTCCCTGATTGCAGCAGCTAATTTCTTTCAAGGTGGTGGCACATTTTTTCAACCGCTGTCATAGACAGCATGATCTGCCATTGGCGCCACAGAGCCCAGCCTCAAAAAGCAGTGGTACCATTGGCTGCAGCAGGACCCACACCTCCAAAACCTGCTTCTCCACTGAAGCAACCACAATATGTTGTCTGCGCTGTGTGCGCAAGACAACACAGCAAAAAGAGACTATTTTTGCTAGGTATAGATAGTACCTGTATAAGGCTAATGAAAGCATAACGATACATGCTTTGGATGCCTATAAAAGGTAGCTGAAGAAGTTTATAGACCTTGTAAACTTGCATCTTTTTCTTTTTATTAGCCTAATGAAGGTATTATTCTTACCTAGCAAAACTATTCTTTTTTTTTCTCACCTGCTTTTGTGTGGTCTAACACAGCACAGCCCTGCCTTAAAGGAACCCTGTCAGTTTTGCCCTTTGTTTTTCTTCCAGTTTTTATCTGTGGGTCTCTAGGCACATATTTGAATAAAGATTATTCTAGAATGCCCCTGCATAAAGCAAAATATAATCCATTTACCTGTTTTTGTTAATTTTGCATTATTCTCTTACTTGCGGTCCGCACTTAAATCCCCTGCCCACTGGCAGCAGATTCATAGAAACATAGAAACATAGAATTTGACAGCAGATAAGGACCACTTGGCCCACCCAGTCTGCCCATTTCCCTATCTAATGGATAAGCTGCAGATCCTAGTTAACTAGCAGCCTACTTCTTTCTACCTCCACCCCCTAGAATTGCCTTATGGCTGTCCCATGCATGCTTGAATTCAACCACTGTTTTTGACTCCACAACCTCCTCCGGAAGGCCATTCCATGCATCCACAACCCTCTCTGTGAAAAAATACTTCCTTACATTACCTCTGAGCCGCTCCCCCTCTATCTTCAAATTGTGCCCCCTTGTTCTTGCACACCTCTTTTTTTGAAAGATGCTACCCTCTTGGACTTTGTTGATTCCCTTGAGGTACTTGAAAGTTTCTATCATGTCCCCCCTCTCCCTCCTTTCCTCGAGGCTATACATATTAAGCTCCTTTAGTCTCTCTTCATATGTCTTCCGGTGCAGACCCTGCACCATTTTAGTTGCCCTCCTCTGGACAGCTTCCATCTTGTCTATGTCCTTGCAGAGATTGGGTCTCCAGAACTGCACACAGTACTCCAGATGGGGTCTCACCAGCTGTCTGTACAGAGGGATAACAACTTCCTGTTTTCTACTGGTGATGCCTCTCCCTATGCATCCCAGTATCCCCCCAGCCCTCTTACTGCCCTCTCACATTGCTTGCCCACCTTTAAGTCATCTGATATGACTACCCCCAGGTCCCTTTCCATTTTTGTTGTTGTTAGTATCTCACCCCCAACTGTGTACTCTTCCCCTGGGTTTTTGTTTCCCAGGTGCATTACCTTGCACTTCTTAGCATTAAATCTAAGCTGCCATACATTTGACCATTCCTCTAATCTTGTCAAGTCCCTTCTCATCCTTTCCACCCCACCTTGTGCATCAACTCTGTTGCAGATCTTTGTGTCATCTGCAAAGAGACATACTTTTCCTTCCAGTCCCTCTGCAATGTCGCTTACAAAGACATCGAAGAGGACCAGTCCTAATACTGAACCCTGCGGCACCCAACTTGTAACCCCCCTTTCTTCAGAGTGGACTCCATTTACTATTACTCTCTGTGTCCTATTCTCCAGCCAATTCTTTACCCAGGCTATCATCTTGGGACCCACTCCCAGGCTGGCTAACTTGTATATTAATCTTTTGCGTGGGACTGAGTCAAATGCCTTGCTAAAGTCTAGGTATGCCATGTCCACAGCCCCTCCCTGATCTACTACTTTGGTAACCCAGTCAATGAAATCTATTAGATTCGTCTGACATGACCTTCCCTCTGTGAATCCATGCTGCCTTGGGTCCTGTGCCCCTCTGACCTCTAGGTACTAGACAATTCTTTCCTTCAAAAGTGATTCCATCATTTTCCCTATCACTGAGGTTAAAGTAACAGGTCTGTAGTTCCCTGCTTCTGCCCTGTCCCCACTTTTGTGAAAGGGAATCACATCTGCCCTCCTCCAGTCCTCAGGTACCACCCCATCCTCCCATGATTTGTTAAAGAGGGTAGTCAGTGGTGTCACTAGTTCTACCCTTAGTTCTTTTAGAATTCTGGGATGAATCCCATCAGGCCCCATTGCTATGTCCACCTTCAGTTTTACGAGTTCTTTCAGATCCTTTTCTTCAGTAAATGGGCTGGTATCAACTTTTGTATTTGTGCCAAGAGCGTGCGTCTACCAGGAGTGCTGTCCCAAAGTGCACATTTTAGCATCCCCATAAAAAGAAAAAAACATGTACAGTGTATTAAAATAAAATGTTCCTGACATCTGTAAAGCAAACTGAGCACTCACTGAGATGCAAAATAGTTTTCAACCTTGGTGCCAAAATCTCGTCCATGTGCAATAGCGACCAGTGAAAAGGTCCCTCGCATGAGTGAGAATGCATCACTTTGCACACACATGAGATTTCGGCACCAAGGTTGAAAACTATTTCACTGCTCAATGAGTGCTCAGTTTTGCTTTACAGATGGCAGGAACATTTTAATTTAGCACGCTGTACTGGATTACATGTTTTTTTTAATGAGGATGCTAAAATGTGCACTTCAGGACAGCGCTCCCGGTAGACGCGCGCTCTCAGCGCAAATCTGGCCTATAGGCAGGAGATTTGGTGCAGATCGCAAGTAAGGAAATAATGCAAAATTAACAAACATAGGTAAATGGATTATGTTTTGCTTTATGCAGGGGCATTCTAGAATAATCTTTATTCAAGTATGTGCCTAGAAACCCACAGATAAAAATTGGAAGAAATATGAGGGACAAAGCTGACAGTGTCCCTTTAACATACAATATAAGTAACAATGACCTGAGTGCTTGTGCTATCATGGGCTGCTGTTTTAGTGTTTATGAATGCTTGTTTAAGATTACTTTCATCTTTTCTTGTCCATTTTACATATTTATTCTCTGTCCTCACCCCAACAATCCATTCTACCAGACTGTACCCTTCCTCCAGCCAGAACAGAGGGCAGCTAGTCTCCTTCACAGCTGACACCAATGCTGCCACTTTGTTGGCCAAAGCATGGGTGCATAAACACCAGGTAGGGGTTGCAAAGTACAGCATTGCCCACAGCTTGTTTTACCACAATGTGAGGTGCAGACTACTCTCTTTCAAAAGGTGAGCACTTCACCTCGCAATGTTTGGTCCTTGCTAGTCATGGACTGACGTTCTGCTGTTTAAGCATAAATCCCAGTCCCTTAGAGGTACATGAGTACAACTGACTACAGTTCACCTCTTGGTGGGCATTTAGTTTTATACGAGCTCTGACTCAGCAGCAGGCAAGAATACCTGGACTTAATCAGCACAGAGACTTTCATTCACCTGGTCACATGAGGGTGTCATACTTACGTAATGTATTTTTGTTCTCTCATTCAAGTGAATGGGAGATGCTGCATCCGTGAAACCTCTTATACAGCAAAGGGATCTTCATGCAGCAGCAGCACAGAAGCACACAATTCTAGCTCTAAATTCTAAATTCTGAGAGTTTATTTAAAAAATGTGAAGTCATTCTGTCAGCAACAACCAGTAATGAAGGATCACTCTATCACATAGTGACATGAAGCATCCTGTTCTAACTAAAACTTTATCATATAAATTAAATTCAAGTATGTGTAGGCAGCTTATCATGGACGTATTTTGTATAAGTGGCTTTCGTCCATTATAAGCAGAGGTAACTAGGAAGCAGGCTAATATTTCTCTTACCAGTCATTCTATAATCTTTCCCACCATGGTTGTCAAAATATTTGCCCTGTAGATTGCCACACTGCTACCGATTTGTTTACATAGAAAAGTAGAAAAATTGATTTTTTTGACCCATCCAGTTTGTCCAGCTGATCCCTGCCTAATCTGTCTCTGCAGACCCTAACCTGTCTCCAGCAGCCTCACCTGCTCCCTTCCTATTTACTAATATACTCCCATGTCTATCTCACACATGCTTGAGGCAACCCACTGTTTGTGCCTCCACCACTTCTGCTGGCAGTCTGTTCCAGGTGTCTACCACCCTCTTGGTGAAGTAGTACTTCTTCACATCCCTTTAAAGCTCCCCACCTCCAGCTCCATTGCAAGCCCCGGTCTTGGTACTTTTCTCCTGTGAAAGAGACTCCTCTCCTGAACCATGTTCACCCATGTGAGGTACTTGTAGGTCTTGTAGGTCACTATCATGCTCCCTCTTGCTCTCCTCTCTTCCAGGGTGTACACATTGAAACCCCTCATTCTATCCTCGAAGGGCTTCTTGTGCAACTCCTGTACCATTTTGAAGCTTTCCTCTGGTTGGCATCCACTCTATGTCCTTTCTGAGGTGTGGCCACCAATACTGGACAAAGTACTCCAGGTTGCGTCTCACCAGCAAAAGATGCAGTGGGAAGACCAGCTCCCTCCTCCGGTGGAGACAGCCCTCCCTATGCACCCCAGCATCCCATTAACCCTACCCACTGCTTTGTTATACTACCCTGCTACTTTGAAGTCATCAGATATGACAACCCTGAGGTCCCTTTTCTACTTAGTGACTGGCAGTACCTCCCCTCCATTCTATACTCAGATCTTGGGTTTCTATGTCCTAGGTGCATGATTTTGCACTTTTTGGTACTGAACCCCAACTGCCATGTTTTAAACCACTCCTCAAGTTTCCCAAGATCTCTACTCACTCTCCACCTCCTTCTGATTGTGCATCCTAGTACAGATTTTGGTACTATCTGTAAAAAGGCATACCTTTCCTTCCAGTTCCTCAGCAATGTCACTTATGAAAACATTAAAGAGAACCAATCCCAGTACTGAGTTCTGTGACACCTGCTGGTTACTCTTCCATCAGTAGAGTGAGAATGCCATTAACTACCACCCTCTGTTGCCTATCCGTTAACCTATTTCTAAACCATTTCACCACTTTGGATCTGAACCATAGGCTATTTGTTTTCTAAATCAGTCTCCTGTGTGGAACAGTGCTGAATGCCTTGCTAAAGTCCAGATATACCATGTCCACTGCCCCCACTGATCTATTTCCCCCATCACCCAATCAGAGAAATTAATCAGATTCATCTGGCATGACCTCCCCCTGTGAATCCATGCTGCCAGTGGTCTTGCAGCCCATTGGATTCAAGAGACTGTACTTGTCTTTCCTTTAGCAGGGTTTCCGTTAATTTCTCCATCACTGATGTCAGATTGATTGAGCTTATAATGGTTAGCCTCCTCCCTGCTTCCACTCTTATGTACAGGGACCATGTCAGCTCTTCTCCAATCCTCCAACACCTCACCTGTTTCCAGTGAACTGCTGAACAAGGCTGTCAGTGGGGAGCTAGCCCCTCCCTCCATTCCTTTAGTACCTCTATCCCATCTGAACCCATAGCTTTGTTCACCATCAGAGCTGCAAGTCCTTCAAGACTCTTTGATCTGAAAATGGACTTGTGTCCACCTCCTCCTCCTTCCTGCTACACCTGGTAGTCCTTTCTCCCCTCCCTCCACTGTAATGATTGAGCAGAAATAGTACCTGTTCAAGATGACAGCTTTTTCTTGGTCCTCTTTTGTGCAAGCTGCCCCTCCACTCTCCTAATCCTCATTTTCCCTCTCCTTGCTTTCCTCTTCTCACTTATGTATTGTGTCTGAAGAAAGTCTTATCCCCTTTAGCTACCCCTTTGGTTATTTTTTCCTCTGTCTATGCCTTTGTTCCCCTCACCATCTTTCATGCTTTGCTCTGTTTTACTTGCTATACATTTCTGTCTTCCTCCCTTGGTATTTCCTTATACCTCCTGAATACCATCTTTTTTCCTTCACCACCCTTGCCACTTCCCTAGAGGACTATAATGGTTTCTTTTTCCTTCTGCTTTTACTCAGCTGCTTCATGCATAGGCTGGTTGCCTTAATTATGCCCCCCACTCCTCCTTTAACCCTCACTGGCAATCCCCCCCAGAAGGCAGTTTTTGAGGGTCTCCACTTCTTTAAAGTCCACCTTCCTAAGTTCTAGATCCTCATCCTCATGTGGTTTGCCTCTGCTACAGTCTTAATGTTAAACCACACTGTACTGTGATCACTGGTACCTGAGGACTGCCCACTGTGACATCTGTGATGTTGTCCCTGTTTTTAAGCACCATGTCCAGCACTGCCCCATTCATTGTGGGTTCTAGTGAATTAGCACCACAACCCCTTCTTTCCAGTTACCCAGGACCTCCTCCACTGCAATTCATTTGCAATTTAAGTACATTTCATTGCAATTCAATTTAGTAATTTTGATCACCATTCATAGAAGAAACAGACAGAGCAATATTGGATAGCATAAGGTAGTTAACAGGGAAGAAGCAATACAGTATGCTCCATTTATAATGGACACTGATATAATGGATAGTCGGTTATAGTGGTCAAAAACAGATTTCCCAAATGAACTATATCTGATCCGGGGTATTTTACTCTGTTTATAATGAATATAAGCTTTGCTTAGAGTGGACACTATAAAGTCTTTATTGGCATTTGTTGTGCTTTTTTGGGGGGAAGGCAAATGCTGAGCTGATGAAGAGAGTTGGCAAGTGTCCAGTTCTGGAGACCACATCTCTGGAAGGACATAGAGTGGAGGTGGTCCAGAGAGGGCAATTAGAATGATGCAGGGTCTGCATCAAAACCCTGTGAGGAGAGAATACAGAACCTCAATATGTATACCCTGGAACAGAGGAGGTGGAGGGATATGATAGAGACCTTTAAATACTTCATGGGGTAAATATTTTATAGAAAGGGTGGAGAAATTGGAACAGTCTGTCAGCCAAGGTGGTGTGTGTGAAAACAGTTAGGGGATTCTAGCAGGGCTGGGATAGAATGAAGGAATAGTGTTTGCTCTGGGTGACAGGCCCAAGGAGGAGAATAGAGGAGAGGATGGGGAAGGTTAGTATCCTCGAGGAACAGTAGGTTCCTAGGATTATAGGGAGTTTGGGCAGACTGAATGGACATCTGGTCTTTTCTGCCATCATTTTCTGTTTCTATGATCTACAAGGTACAGGAGGAAGTATTTTCAGAAGAAAAGGTGCTCAGGAACAAAGGGACATGCTATGAAGCTGGATGGGGGTAGATTCAGGAGAGATGTGAGGAAGTACTTTTTCACAGAAGCGTGATGGATTCCCTAGAACCACCTTCTAGCTGAGGTGGTGGGGAAAAAACAGTGGTGGGATTCAGGAATGCATGGGAGAAGCACAAGGAATCACAGTGGAAAGAGGCAGAGAGAAAGAGCTGTAGATTAGGTACAGTCTGCACTAATAGTGTAGGTAAGAAGAAATGGGCAGATGGGATGGGTCAAGTGCTCCTTATCTGCAATCAGATTCTATGTTTCTAAGTGTAGAATTAAGATGGAAGAGCTACAGAGATTTAATAACACCTTCACGGATCTGAGTGGTGTCCTCCCCTGACTTCATCTGCCAATCCAACTCAAGTAACTACATGGGAAAGTAGACCTGCCCCATCTCACCCTCCATTCTACTTCAGAGTCATCAGTGTTGTCAAGCCAGAAAGTACTTCCTTAAGGTACTGTGGAAATCAGAATTCAGTGGTGATACCCTGGATCTTAAGTTCGTCGAGCTTTCCTTGGATGAAATACTGGTACCCCGATCCATATCATTAATTTATCCCTGTTCACAAGAGTGGGGATCACCTTCTAACTGGGAACTTTAGGCCAATCTCCATCCTTTCCCCGCTCTCGAAAGTCTTGGAACGGATAGTGGTAGACCAGCTGGTAGAATACCTGGAAAAATAACAACTGCAATGCCCATAACAGCATGGGTTTAGGAAAGGTAATAGCACCAACACTGCCTTACTAGAGTTCATGGGCTTCATCCATAACTCCTTTGACCAAGATAACCTAGTTGGTGTGGCTTTCATTGATTTAACTAAAACATTCGACACAGTAAACCACGACCTTTTGATCTACCAACTGGCTGCCACTGGTCTTTCCTTAGACACCTTAGCTTGGTTTAGAAGCTACCTGCATAGCCCCACACAGCAGGTGAAGATTGGTAATATCCTCTTGGACTGTAGACCGGTCCGCTCAGGAGTCCTGAAAGGGTCCATCTTGGGTCCTCTTCTGTTTAGTGTGTTCCTTAACAAGCTCCCTTACTCCTGCCAGAGTCGCATCCTGCTATTCGCAGATGATGCTGTTCTTTTCGCTAGTGATCCTGACCCTAACGTTCTTTTGAACCATCTTCAGCATAACTTTACAGATGTAGAAAGGTGGTTCAATGAGCACAAACTAATAATGAATTACAAAAAGATGAAAATAATGCTGTTCTCCAGCTCCCAAAACCAAAACAGACATAGATTTTATCCTCTTTCAATCACCAATGATGTGGGTTCTCACTTGGAGCTAGTTCAGCACCTTAAATATGTGGGGATTACAGTTGATAACACCCTGTCTTATGCCCTACACATTGACAATATTGCTAAGGCAATACTGCGATAGGGCTGCTCTACAGGCATAGATATTGTCTGACCTCAAAGCTCTTAACCTTGCTGTACACAGTTGGTGGTCTCACTCATTGACTACAGGCTAGTAATCTATGGGTCAGCCACAGATACATCCCTGCACCACATCAAGTGGCACTAAAACAAGGCCTGTCAGCTCATGACTGGATCCGTGCGGCTGACTCTCACCTGTGACCTGTATGCTTAAGCTAATTGGCTCCAGTTCAAAGGCAGATTTATGTACCAAACATGTCTGTTAGCTAAGAAAATAAACCTTGAATGGTGCCCCGGTGTTCATAAGCTTCTCATCCCATATGACCTCCCTTGCTGCACCAGAAGCTCTGAAAGGCAGATCTTCAAAATCCCTGCTGTCGTACTTCTTTAGGTCAAAGTTCATTCCTCACGAGCCCCATTCTAGTTGAATTCTCTTCACCTGACATATCCTCTGCAGCCACTCTGGCTCTCTTAAACGAAAGCTTAGACAACAGCTAGTTGCAAATGCCATTTGTGATTGCTTCCAATAATTCAGCCCACATTATTAGTCCAGGACTCAAACCCGTTTACTACTTGACTGCCCTTCTCCCTTGACCTAAGCACCTGCTTCCCTGATCTCCCTCCCCCTCCCACTCCATGCCCTCCTATTTCACACCTTACCTCAACCACCACTCACCTCCTCCATTTGACTAGGCTTCTTGGCTGATCCTTCTCCCCTGGTAATTAGCTTTGTCACTATTTGTCCACCTTCAACTAATGTCTCTTGGGCTGTTGTTCTCCTCTCCTAGTGCATCAGTCTTTGTCTCATTTGTCTCTCAATTACTGTTTATGCATTTTTGCTATATGGCATGCATTGTACAATGCCTCATGTGTTTTGATCATTCTTAATCTTGTCTGCATTGTTTAATTGTTCATATGTTAGCCACCTGCTTGTAACTTTATGTTCTCTGCTTGTTTAATCCTCTGACATGGAACCTATGTGAAGAGCTCTATTCTCAAAGGGGTTACTCCGAGAAGTCAATAAATAAATAATATTTCCTACAAAATAATTGCCCACAAGCAGCATAAACATGTATTAGTTAAGTTAATTACACTAAAATAAGATAATTTTATATTTTAATAAAACACTTACAGTAACAATTGCTTTTGGTTTTACTGTTCTGGAACCCCAACATCCAACCACTACAGTTCCTATGTTCTTATTACAGTGCCTTCTGCAATAAATTTCCTTAAAAAAAAAATCTGTTCCCTGACAGTTAAATAACTTTAAATAAACACATAGCACACAGAAACCTGTATGCTATGCAGGATTTTGAGTACTCTGTTAAGTTTTTACTGTATAAGGGTTTCTCATTCACTCTGAGCCCTGCTCACATTCAAATACAGACACACCTAATACATAGGCTGTGCCTCCTGTGACTATAATGGAGAAACACTGTGTGCACAGATGTGTCTGTTGTACAACTGACTTACGCTGTATGCAGAGACTAGACATGTGTGACACCTGAAGGGGTTAAAACAGTGCTGAATATGACAAACATAAACAAGGCAACATGTCCTGATGGAATCTACTCCAAAATCTGATGGCACGAGCCAAGGAACTACTGTATCTGTCCCCTGGGCAATAATATTCAATGAGTCATTCAGAACTGCATATGTGCTTGACGGCTGGAGGACAGCCCACTTTGTGCAGTACCAATAGTCAACAAGCATTTGTCAATCCCAAATGTTCCCCCACTGGTGTCATAGGGCGTGTGTGTTTGAAAATTGCTTTAGTAAAGGAATCACATTATTAACAGTTAAGAACTCAAAGCAGAAGTGATGATGTTACGAACATACGAACATATGAAATTTGCCAGCAGATAAAGGCCTAGAGGTCTATAAAGTCTGCTTGAATGTGCAGCTAGCACCCCTTATTCTGCAGCTGCCCCTCCCTTCCACCCTTCCCCTTCATTGACCCTCCCCTTTGTCCTGTCCCATCCCCTTTCAAAGCAGTCCACTGTTCTACTGGATACCACTTCTGCAGGTAAAGCATTCCACCCAGCCACCACCCTCTCTGTAAAAAAGTGTCTCCTCATCTCCCTCCTGAACCTTCCTCGCTCCAGTCTCATATCATGGTCCCTGGTGTCCCTCCCCTTCCTTACTTTGAATAGCCCCTCTGTACCTGTCTTGTTTATTCCTTTCATGTACTTAAAGGTTTCAATCATGTCCCCCCCTGTCCCTCCTGTCCTCCAGTGAGTACATGTTCAACTCCTCAGCCTCCTCTCGTATGAGAAGTCCCCCAGCCCATTGATCATCTTTGTCACCCTGCACTGCACCCCCTCCAGTAACTTAATGTCCCTCTTCGGATACGGGCACCAGTACTTCATGCAGTACTCCAGGTGCGGTCTCACTAATGACCTGTACAGTGGCAGAATCACCTCCTCTCTCCTCGAGAATATACCCCTTGCCATACAACCCAGCATTTTGTTGGCCTTTGCAGCTGCCTTCCTACATTGTGCTGAGTTGCTCATTGACCCTGTAATGAGCACCCCCAGATCCTTCTCCTCCTCTGTCTGGGCTAGCTGCACTCCCCCCAACTGGTAACTTCTCCTTGGGTTCTTCATCCCAAAATGCAGCACCTTGCACTTTTTGGCATTAAACCCCAGTTGCCAGGTGTCTGACCAGGTTTCAAGCTTTGCCAGATCATCCTGCAACCCCTGCCATCCCCATAGGTCATCCACCACTGCTCCTACCTTGGTATCATCAGCAAACAGACTGATCTTGCTCTTGATATCCAATGATGTGTCTGCAATGAATATCCCAAATAACACTGGTCCCAACACCAAGCCCTGTGGAACACTGCTCATCACTACCCTTGGGTGTGAGAGCTCCCCACCCACCACCACTCTCTGTTGCCTTCCCTGAAGCCAGTTACCTACCCATCTCACCAGCTTTTCACCCGCCCCTGTGCCTACAAACTTACTTCCCAGCCTTCCATGTGGCACAGAGTCGAATGCCTTACTGAAGTCCAGATACAGGACATCCACTGCATGGCCCCTGTCCAGTTGCCTAGTTACCCAGTCATAGAACTCCACCAGGTTGGTTTGGCAGGATCTGCCCAGTATGAAGTCATGCTGTCTGCTGTCCTGTAGTCCTTGGCATCTCCCAGGGGCCACCAGCCTCTCCTTCAGGATAGTCTCCATTAGCTTACCCACAATGGAAGTGAGGCTCGCTGGTTTGTAGTTTCCCCCCTTCATCCTTGGGGCCACTCTTGTGGAGGGGCACCACATGAGCCATCCTCCAGTCCTGAGGTACACACCCCGAATGTAGTGAGGCATTAAATAGGTCTGCCAAAGGTCCTGCAAGGACCTCTGCCAGCTCCTTCAGTATCCTGGGGTGGATGCCATTTGGGCCTGGCACCTTATCCACCCTCAGTGCCTTCAAGCCCTCCCGAACTCTGCCCTTCATGATTTCCCCATCTGTCACCCCCTCCCCCCTGTTTCTGCCATTTCTCCCCTTGGGTGTCACCCCTCTTCTCTTTAGTAAATACTGAGCAGAAGTACTCATTTAGTGCCTCTGCCTTATCGCACCCTGCTTCCACCCAGTCCCTCCTTCCTATCCTACTATGTGGTCCTTACAGCTCCTTTTCTCCTGATGTACCTAAAGAAGTCTTTCTTCCCCTTCTTAATGCCTTGTGCCAGCCTGAGTTCCGTAGATACCTTGGATCCCCTTACTGCCCTTGTCACCTCCTTTGATTCCATCAAGTACTCCTCACTGTCCTTCCCTCTCCCTGTTTTCTTGTACTTCCTAAAGGCAGCTCTTTTCCTCCTTACCTTTTCCATGACCTCCTTGCTCAACCAGCTCAGTTTCTTAGCCCTAGCCTTCTTGCTCTGGGCCTTGCAGCAGGTTTTGGTTGCCTCCACTATCCCCAACTTTATGAGCTCCCACCTCTGGTTAGTGTCTACACTAGATTGAATTCTGGCCAGGTACCCTTTTACCACTTCCCCCATCCTCCCAAAGTCGGCCCTCCTGAAGTCCAGCACTCATGTGCCAGATTCCACTCCATCCTTGCCCATATCCAATGTGAGCCATACTGAGTGGTGGTCACTCCCTGACAGTGGTTCCTCCACTGTAAGTTCTCTCACAAAGTCCCCATTTGCCAGCACAAGGTCAAGGGTATTCCCTAACCTGGTTGGTTCACTGATCATTTGCAGCAGGAAGCTGTCTTAGAAGGCATCCAGCAGTACCTGCTCCCTTCTGTTCCTGGTTGTTGGGGTACTCCAGTCCACTCATGGCATGTTGAAGTCCCCCACAATCACCACACTACCCTTCTCACAGGTCCTCCTGATCTGTCCCGCTAGTTCTCTGTCTAACTCCTCCGTCTGAGATGGCAGCTTGTACACCACTCCCATTCTAAGAATCCTATTCTTGGAATCCTGGATTTGCATCCAAAGTGACTCTGTACTACCCTCCTCCCCTTCCTCCCTTACACATTTCTGTCCTTCCTTCACATATAGTGCCACACCTCCTCCTTTCCCAATCACCCTGTCCCTACGAAATAACCTGTACCCTGGTACAGACAGGTCCCAGTCATTGTATTGGCTGGCCCATGTTTCTGTGATGGCTGCAATGTCCACCTCTCCCTCTGCCATGAGCACCTGTAACTCTGCAGTTTTCCTACCAAGGCTCCTAGCATTAAGGGAAACCACCTTCCACCCTTCCCCCCCCCCATCCTGCCCTCCTTTACTAGCATAAGCAATAGTACTTGCCATTTGTCCTTTGTCACTGTTATGGGGGGTAAGCTAATATGGTTTCCCAACCTGTGGTCTCTGCATGTCTCTTGACCAATTGCCACCCTCCGCTCCTAGTTTAAATTCCCTACTCTCTATGTACTCCTCCATCCTCTGTTTCAACACTTCTTCCCTCCTCACTCAAGTGTAGTCTGTCCTTGGCATAGAGACTACTGCCCTCCCAGGTCCTCCCCACCCCCCAACAGCCCATACCCTTTAGCACAACGCCAGGTTCTTAGCCATCCACATTAAATTCCTCTATTCTCTGCTTTCTTGTTGTGTTGCCTTGGGCACTGGAAGTATCTCCAAAATGTTACTGATCTTCCTGCCCCTCACATAATTGTCCTAGTTCCTCAGACCTCCTCTGACTATATCTACTGTCTTGTAAGCCAGGTCATTCGTCCCAAGATGCATAATTAAATGAGGCTTGTCCCTACCCTTCTAGCATATTTCAGAACAGATTGTCCCACTCTTTCCGCTGTCATTTCTGGCATGGCCTCCACCCAAATGCAACTATGCCTCCCCTGCTATCCCACCTGACTCCTCTCTTAGTATTGAGTCCCCAGCACTAAAATTCCACCACTCTTACTCCCTGCTTGCTTCCATTCATCTCCCTCTCTCCTTTCCGGCTCCTCTTCTTCCTCCTGCACATTATTTCCCCCTTTGGCCCCTGTTGCAATTCTCCCAGTAGAACTTCCCCCCGCTCCGGTTTGGTCCAGGCATTTATCAATTACTCCTCTAATTTCATCATTTCCCTCCTCCACCTTCTTCCTCTGTAGCAATGCAAAACTATTTTCTGAAGACCCTTCACAAATGCCCGCTCCCTCTCTCTTCATAGTAACCTGTTCTCTCCTTTTCACTCCATGACTTTTGCCACTTTTTCACCTCCCCTCACAAGTCCCTATCTCCTCATTCCATTTGTCTTTTGTTTCCTGACCTGGTTTCCCCAGCAATCGTTCTTCCTGGCCTGGGCCCCCTTGTCCCTGATTCCCTTCTTCTGACCCTCTCCTCCACCACTGTTGGCTTAAATCACCTCCCTCATCTCACATTCTTCCTCTCTCCAGTATTGGGCCAAACCCACCCCAGTCTGCCTTGGTCGGAGTAACTGTCTTGTTTGGTAATATTTGTGCCCCAAATTTTCAACACACCATTCTTATGACCCCACCTCATGAACAGGTGCAGAGAAATGTGCAACTCCTGGCTGAAAGATGATTTGCGCACTGACTGTGGAATCACTTCGGGACAAAAACACATTTTGGCCAGTATCTGCAAAATGACAGCTGTCACATTAATGTGGTGCTGTGAAGAAATGGCAATGTTGAAATCTGGGGTTAAAATATAAAAATGACCAAAGTTAAGAGCCTACATTTGCAAATTTCTATGCAGGCTCATACCTTTGTTGTTTTTTAATACTTTTACACTAAATTTTCAACTTAGCCTTCTTATGACCCTACCTCATGAACAAAGGTGGAGAACATTTTCAACTGCTGCTGCCTGAAAGGTAATTTGTGCAGCGTCAGTGAAATCACCGTTCAGGATGCAAAAACATATTTAGGCCAGGATCTAAAAAATGACAGCTGACACATTCATGAGGTGCTGTGAAGAAATGGCAATGCTGAAAATTTGGGGCACAAATTTTGAAAATGACCAAAAGTTACAAGTCTATGTTCGTAAATTTCAACCTAAGCTCATAACTTTGTTGTTTATTAATATTTTTGGCCCAAATTTTCAACATAGCCTTCTTATGACCCCACCTCATGAACAAGTGGAGAAAAATTTCAACTCCTGCTCAAAAGGTGATTTCAGACAGCAACTGAGAAATCACCTTTGTGATGTAAAAAAACATTTTGGCAAGGATCTGACAAATGACAGCTGTCACATTCATGAGGTGCTATGAGGAAATTGCTATGTTGAAAATTTGGGGTGAAAATATTGAAAATTACTAATGTTACAAGCCTGCATTTGCAAATTTTAATGCAGGCTCATAACTGTTTTTATTTTTTAATTTCTACAATAAATTTTCAACATAGCCTTTTTATGACCCAACTTCATGAACAGAGGTGGAGAAAATGTTCAACTCCTTCCCAAAAGGTGATTTCATGCAGCAGTCAAGAAATCACCTTTTGCGACAGAATTGCATTATGTATCTTAATTGTTCATGAGGTGGGGTCTCCAAAAAGGTATGTTGAAAATTTGAGGCAAAAATATTGAAAAATGGACAAGTTATGCCACTAAGTTGAAAGTCCCCATTGAAATACATTGAAACTGAAAACCCCATTGAAATACATTGAAGTACTTACCTCAGTTTGTGGTTGGGCTTTGAAGAGTGAAGACGCATCTACAGTCCATAGAAAAGTACGATCACAGACCTCTGGTGGGTAAGTACAGGATGGGTCCTGAGTGGAAGTGTGGGATGGGGGTGGTTAACGACGCAGCAGACAACGATGGAAGGTTTTGTTTTTTTTTCAGTTAAAAAAATAAACAAGGGACAGTTTTCTTTATTTCAGGGAGAGTTTCATATTAATGGAGGACACTGGGGATGGAGGGACACTGTTTAAACATCTGAGGATACTAGGGGATTTGGCACCCCAGTGTCACTGGGTAATGTTTAGGGCAGGGGGCCACTGCAACAGATGTTGATGGATGGGTTTCTTTTTGTGAGGGGAAAAAATTATAAGGGACAGTTTTCTTTATTTCAGGGACAATTATGTTGAGAACATTGGGGGAGTGGGCACTACCAGTGTCACTATGTTACATTTCGGGGGTGGCAACATATATCGAGCGACGGTTTTCAAACAGGATGAGGCACAGTTTTTTTTGTTTTAGGGAAAGACACTGGATGATTGAGCACCCCCAGTGTCACTACTGTTTGTGCACGTGTATGTGTATGGGGGGGCACTGACATAGAGGGTCATGTTGGGGGACAGTTAGGACCACCAGCAACAGACATCAATGGACAGTTTTCTTTGTTGCAGGCACACAGTCCACGCATTCCAGGCTCACTATGACAGATCAGCCTGGCTTGCTGGGTGGCGCAGATCAAAGAGATGGCAACTTCTTTTGAAGTTGGTGACCATCCCCACCCAGCAAGCCAAAACTCTGTCATAGTGAGCCTGGGTGTTGATTGGTCTGCCACTGCCATGCCCCTCCTGCACTACTCTGCATTGGGTGGACAGTGTCACAGCCCTCAAAGAGCACTCTCATACCACAGTGTTCACTGTGTGCATGGTAAACACAAAAAGGCTTCAGAGCTGAGCCAAGGAATTACTGTATAGGGTAGGCTAGTCAGTTTAATTCAATGCTAGTGAATGTTCTTGAGAAAATCAAAAGAATCAGACGTGATAAGTGGAACGTGATAAACCCTCTAATCTTATTACTGTATAACATTTGTATTATAAATAAATGGTCTGTGTTATGTGCTGGTCTGCCTGATGCTCCAGTCAGCAGTGACAAGTGATCTTTGACCTCAGGGGTCAGTGTAGAAGCTGCAGGATGTGTTAAATTGACTAGTGAAGAGAAACCTAATCAAGAGTTTCTTGTTCTGTCTTTAATTAAAGTTTCTGGCCATCTGCCTGGATATAGGCCTCATAAACTTTTATGGTTCTTGTAGGAAAGGCCAATTTGATAGCAGGACCATGTTATAAGTCATAAACCTTAGGCCTTCCTTGGGAAACAGGAACCAGCAGGCAGTTCAAAGAGAGATGTTTGATCAAAGACTGTCATCTTTGGGAAATGGCTAGTTGCTGATGTTGACATTAATAAAATACATCCTTGTAGATAATTATGTTAAGAACTAAAACTAAGGGAGGATCTAACAGTGACCTCACAAAAGAGGTGGGGAGATGGAGTTTCAAATGAACAGCTATCAGAGGGAAACAGTGATATATTATTTTGGACTCAAGAGACACACAATTCTCTCGACTTGAAAACACTTATGGTAACAACTAGATAGGAAAGAACTTAAATTTGTCGTAGGAGTTTGTGTTCTGTAACTTAGTATTTTTTATGTGATTGTAAGTTCATGATATAATTGTTCTGTATTTGATTTTTCCTGTTTTAAAATCTTTAGTAAAAAAAATTTTCTTTAAAATACTGTCTGTGCTCTCTTCTGTTATTTTACATGTGATTGCTGAACCTGTGTTTAAGACTGACAGCTGATAAGGGCTTGAATGGTGTTACTAAGCTTACTTAAAGATAAGAATATACCTAGGTCTCACATAGAGTTGTAAGGGTACATTTTGAAAACCTGGCTGGGTGCCCCTGGGCAAAGGATTGTGCTGCATTCCTGAAGAAGGTACATATCTGAGCCTGTAAATTGGGTATGCTAGCATAAGGTTCACATTGGACCCCCAGGACTCAAGATTATTATTTATTTTTTATTTTTTTATTTCCAGGAAGTACCTTTGAGCCAAAGGCTCTTTTACAGAGGTTCCACGTCGTAGTAATACATAAGCGTAACATCATTTACAACTGTTACAAGTACATAAACAGATACAAGGAAGTTCCATGTCTTAGAAAAACATGAGTACATCAGGTTACAGAGGTTACATAATTACAATAACAGGACTAAATAAGTAAAATACACAGATACATAATTTATAGCAGGCTAGGTTGACAAGAAGTTTAAGTGAACAACTTGAGAATCTACAGGATATAGAGCAAATCAGGTAGGGAACAGAGGATGATATATTCTGTAAAATAATTAATACTATATGCAGAGGCAAGAACTTGATGGGCAGCAGTTCTTTTGTCTTAAGTGCTAAAAAGTGTAGTCATAGAGGAGGCAAGACTCATTGGGGGAAGTGCTGAAGCTGGGACCTGCAGCCTACTAAGGAGTGTTAGCAGCAAGAGAGAGGAGAAGGCAAGGGTGCAGGTTAGGAATGAGGGTAGAGAAAGAGGAGGGAAGAATGCAGGGGAGTTCAGGTCTCACAGTCACAGTTACTGATTGTGGCAAGGCCACTTGGAGTTTATCTTTAAAGGGGCCTATTTTGTCCTTTTTTGTGATGTCTAGGTCAAGTGCATTAAGCCAAAGTGGCGTCCAGTAGTCATAGGACCATTGGCCTTGTGTGGTTCTATGAAAGGGATGCAGAGGGCGAGTTGCTTGTACTAGTGCATCTGATGGAATTAGGTTGGATGAGAAGGCTTTGCAGGCCTGGGGTGGTAAGCCCTAGCATAGACTTCTTTAAGAGCATGCATATTGATACTGAAAGTGGCTGTCAAGGTGGGTTTGAGAGTTATGTACAGGGTGAACCCTAACTAGTTTTAGGTCAAGTTGATCAGAGCTAGTTCTGGAATTACCTAGCACTTTTAGGATGTACTTTTTTGCTTCATAAAGGTGATAGCTTTGAAGTAGAAAGGTGGATGGGAGTTTGATTGGGTCCCTGGGTTTTGTTTGGTGCAAGTATGTGATTGGTGTTAAAGGAAGCTAGGGGGCAACACTCTGCTGAGGTCAATAAAAGTTTTGTTGAAGACATTTGCTATGCAACTGTGATCCTCGTTAGGCTGGCCCTCAATGTTCAGGAAGGTGGGGGGAGTTTTGTTAGGTTTACCGGATAGGGACTTGATGTTCTTCCAGAACAGTCTACTGTCACCCCATGAGTTTGTCAGCTCATTTTTAAAGTAAGTGTTTTTGGCCTTGCAAATAGCCCAGGTGCATTTATTCTGTGCAGCTCTATAGTTCTGGTAGTCTGTCTGGGTACTGGAGTTCCTTGCTTTGTACCACAAGTCATCTCTATTTTTCATGAGGGCATGCATGTTTGATGCTCCCCACAGTCTTTGCCCCCACTGCCTCCTCTGGCAGGCCATTTCAATCATCTGCCACCCTTTCTGTGAAGAAGTATTTCCTCACATCTCTCCTAAACTCCCCCCCATATTAGGTGATTCGGACCCAAAACATACAGGATGGTTACCCTGTCTGTCACCTGTTCACACTATTGCACTTCGAGGTTGGTACTGTGGGAGCAGAGGGCCTGACCTGCAGAGTGCGTTTGTGGCAGATTTGGTTGGCAGCAGTGTGATTTAAAAGTATTTGGTACCACAAGCTTTAACAGTTCAGTGTGTCAGATTAATACTGTACAGCTCATGTGCAAAATAAGGCAGTGATTTATTTTTAAAAAGTAAATAGAACTATATCATTGTGCTTACAGTCAAAGTTCCTACCTGTTTTATTTTTTTTTTAGTGGAAGTTAGTACAGCCATAGTTAGGGAAGAAGATGGTTTCCAACTACAGCGATTACACTGCATACTACCTGAAGCAGTTGTGCCAGGAGAGAGGAGTTCAGCATGAGGAGAAATGAGCCTTGAATCATAGTATGTGACTGAAAAGGACTGAACCTTGGGCATGGAGGGGCCAGGGACCAGTGCAGTGTCCAGATCTGGTGAGGAAGACAGCAGGGCCAGTGTAAGCCAAGGGCCACAGCAGCAGCAGGGGAAGGTCACCAGCATTCTGGAGCCAGAAGCAATCAGGCTACAGATGGCATTGCAGAGAATGGAGCTGGAGTTCCAGAGAGAAGAGAGGTGAGATCAGTGAGAAGCAGAGGAGAAGAGGGAGTGAGAACTGCGAGAAGCTGAGCAAGAAGACCATAAGCACCAGAGGCAACATGAACTGGAGAAGCTACAACTCCAAACACCAGAACCTGAGCAAGTAAGGACTTGGGTTTAACTGGAACTACAGAACTGACTTACAAATTAAATTCTAAATTGATAGCTGAATTTAAAGAAGGGGAAGATATGGATGCCTTTTTAAATTCCTTTGAAAAAGTTTGAATTCAGGCAAATATTCCTAGAGGGTCCTGGAGCTTCCAGCTATCCCTGCTACTTACCGGGAAAGCTTGGGCTGCATTGGGCCAAATGGATAATAAGGACAGTAATGATTACAGTAAACTTAAAGCTGCACTTTTAAAAAAATATGAGCCAACAGCAGAGGCATACAGAGTTAAATTCCGTAAGCTCAAAAGAAGCCCTGACATGGGCTACGAGGAGCTAGCCACGAAACAATGTCAGTTTTTAAAATGTTGGTGGGAAGGAATTGAAGCAAACTCTGTAGATAAAATTGAAAATGCTGTACTGTTAGAGCAGTTTTTTTTGGGCATTCCCACTAAAGCTGAAAACCTGGCTGGAGGACTGAGATCCAAAAACAGTGCAAGAGGCTGCTGAACTCTTGGACTGATATGCCAGGAGCAGACCTGCTTTGAGAGAGAATGGGGTGGGCGTGGCAGCACAGAAAGGGAAAAGCGTGCCTTCAGGACAGCTAAAACTCTCCCTGCCTCCACCAAAACCAGGTAGCCCCAGGTTACAAAGAAAAGATTTATCTGAGACAAGAAATGAATGTTGGGTTTGCAAAGAAACTGGCCACATTGCAAGGCAGTGCCCCAAAAGGACAAGCAATACACAAAGTGGTGCTCAAAAAGAAGTGGGTTGTTTGTGTATCCCTGAAAGCATGGCAGTCAACATGAGGGAATACATGCACCCAGTCACTGTGAATGGTGTACAGGCACATGGGTTAAGAGACATGGTGGCATCCCTGAATTTGGCAAAAGATGATCTGGAAGAGCCTGGTCAGCTTATTCCCAATCAATCTGTGACTATACGAGGATTCACTGGAGAGGAGAAAACCTTGCCATTTGCCAGTGTCCTCTAGATTGGAGTGAGATAGGGGCTGTACAAAGGTTGCCAAAGTCAAAACTTTAGCTGTTGATGTAATTATCAGCAACAATCTCAAACAGGGATAGTGTGCAGTTACCTGCAGCCAAGCAGCAAAGGGAAATTGTGGTTCCCTGGACCCCATAGAAGCCACTGTTGAAACCACTGAGAGGCTGGTTCCCAGCCTGTGTCTCCTGATATGGAGACTAATAAAAGGGGGAGAAATTCAGTAGCAGTTAACCAAACAGCTATGGATGGTTACTCCAAGGAAGGAAGGGTGACCCATTGTCAGAGGGCTAGGGATGGCAGTGCTCCTGAGTGCCTTGACGCTAGAGCCAGGGACCCTAATTTAGACACTGAAGGGGACCTGTCCCGTGCCTTGGGAATGTTCAAGGAGTTTGCAGCTGCTCAGACAAATGACCCTAGTCTAGAGAAGCTGAGGCCTTGGGTAGACTGTGACGGAGAACAGGGAGGTGGCAGGAAACATAAAGTTTATTAGAACAATGGACTGATGTATACTTAGGATGTTAAGACAGAGGGAGGGGTGATGGGCAGGCAGCTGGTCATTCCCTAGGGGTACCGTGAGCAGTTGCTCAAGATTGCACACGATATTCCTTGTCTGGTCATCTGGGAATTGCACGACTGTGCAGCAGTTGATTCAGAATTTTATTGGCCCAACTTCACCCAGCAGGTAAAGGAGTATTGCAGGTCTTGTCACGGGTGTCAAGAAATAGGGAAGGCAGGTAAGAAAAACCAAGCTGCCCTAATTCCATTGTCCATGGTGGAGGAGCCATTCCAGAGGGTGGGAATGGATATTGTGGGGTCTTTAAATGCCCCCAGCACCTCCGGGAAGAGATTCATCCTGACTGTGGTGGATTATGCCACCTGGTACCCAGAGGCAGTCGACCTATCCTCACTGAGGACAAAGTGGCAGATACCTTACTAGTGATTTTCTCCCATGTTGTGTTTCTGCAGGAGATTATCACTGATCGAGGGGGTTCCTTCATGTCAGACCAGATGAAAATGTTTGTGGGAGAAGTGTGGGGTGGTGCAGAGACACATGACACCAAATCACACACAAGCCAATGGCCTTGTGGAAAGATTTAACGGTACTCTTAAGTCAATGCTCCAAGCATTTGCTGAGCAGCATGGCTAGGACCAGGAGAAATACCTTCCCACCTGTTGTTTGCATACAGGAGGTGCCCAAAGAGTCACAGGGTTTTCCCCTTCAAGCTCTTATACGGACATAAGGCACATGGGCCCCTAGACTTGATTCGGGAGGACTGGGAAGGCAAACTCGCCACACACAGCTTATGGGGACAACCCAGAGCAACCTGGCAGCTGCCTAACAAAACAAAAAGTGTGCACGACCATGAGAACCAGAGCTCGCTGACACGGTGGGTCAGGAAGTCAAGGTCCTAGTCCTGGTCCAGAAAGACTGAGTGGGCAGGACCATACAAAGTAGTCAGAAAGGTAAATGACATAAATTATATTATAGAGTTACCCGACAGAAGACATACACAAAGAATGTACCATGACAACATGATGAAGCCATATGCCAATAGGGCTGACATGGTGTTTGCAGTGTGTAGTCCTGGGGAGGGGACAGATGAAGGAGACCCCTTCTGGACTTTCTGGAAGAAAGCAAGTGGGAGTCCTCTGTGGAGGCAATTAAATTGTCACCCCAGTTGGCCTGGACCAGATCCAGAAAGTAAGGGAGGTTTTAGCAGACTTTGTTCCTCTGTTTAGCACCAAGCCTAGACTAATCCCCTTAGTGACACATGATGTGGAGACAAGGATGCAGGTGCCCATACGGTGGACAGCATATCAGGTGTCAGAGACTGCCCAAAAGGACATTAGGAGGGAGGTGGAGGAAATGCTGGATGTAGGGGTAATCCAGAAATCCCACGGCCCCTGGGCCTCACCTGTAGTTCTTGTTCCCAAGCCAGATGGCTCTACTCATTTTTGTGTGGACTATCATGGACTGAATGCAGTCACAAAGTCAGATGCCCTTCCGATGCCATGGGACGGATGAACTCCTGGAGAAGTTGGGAGGGCAACATACCTTACAACTACTGACCTGACAAAAGGGTATTGGCAGGTAGAGTTAACTCTAGAGCTAAGGAGAGGTTGGTCTTCATCACTCCAATAGTTATTTGAATTTAAAGTAATGCCTTCCAGAATGAAGAACACTCCGGCCACTTTCCAAATGTTTGTGAACCAGGTGTTAAATGATGCTGAGGAGTACGCCATGGCATACCTGGATGACACTGCCATCATTAGTGCCAGCTGGGAGGAACACCTGTCCCACCTTAGGGAAGTGCTGGGCAGAATACAGAGGGCTGGGCTCACTGTCAAAGCTAAGAAGTGCCAGGTGGCCATGGCTGATGTGGCATACCTCGGGCATGTTGTGGGATGGAAACAGCTCCATCTAACCAAGTAAAAAATGAGGCAATCAAGGCATGGCCCAGACCAGAAACACAGAAGCAGGTCAGGAGTTTTCTAGGGACAGCAGGGTACTATAGGACATTTATTCCAAATTACAGTGCCCTGGCTGCTTCCTGATCTGGCCTGTTAAAGAAAAGGATGCCTAAGAAAATTACCTGGGAACCAGCCTGTGAAAAAGCCTTTACAGACTGAAGGAGGCACTGTGCAGTGCTCCTGTATTGACAAGTCCAGACTACAGTAGACCTTTTGTAGTCTAGACTGACGTCTCAGATGTGGGTATTGGGGCAGTACTGAGTCAGACATTCAACCAAGGGAAAGATCACCCATAGTGTACCTGAGTAAAAGTTACTTCCCAGGGAGCAGGCGTACTCTACTGTGGAAAAGAGTGTCTTGCCATGGTGTGGGCCCTAAAAGTTAGAGCCATACTTATACTGGCAGTATTTTGAGGTACAACTGACCACAACCCCTGGTTTGGCTGGCACAAATGGGTAAAATGCATGGTAGACAATTAAGATGGAGTCTTGCCTTGCAAGGGTATGACATGATGGTCTCACACAGGGCTGGGGCAGCGAACACAAACGCTGATGGTTTATCTCATAGTTTTGAGATGTAAACTGAATTTGGGAACTCATCCTATGCAGGAATAGATTTCCAAAATTCAGTCTAAGGAGGGAGGAGTGTAATGTGATAAACCTCTAATGTTATTATTTTATAATATTTGTATTTTAAATAATTGTCTATGCTAAGAGTTGGTCTGCCTGACACTCTGGCCAGCAGTGACAAGTGACCTTTGACCTCAGGTGTCAGTGTAGAAGCTGCAGTATGTGTTAAATTGACTAGTGAAGAGAAACTTAATCAAGAGTTTCCTGTTCTGTCTTTAAATAAAGTTTCTGGCCATCTGCCAGGATATAGGCCTCATACTGTAAACTTTTATGATTCTTGCAGGAAAGGCCAATATGACAGCAGGACCATGTTAAAGTCATAAAGCTAGACCTTCCTTGAAACAGGAACCAGCAGGCAGTTCAAAGAGAGATGTTTGATCAAAGGCTGTCATATTTGGGAAATGGCTAGTTGCTGATGTTCACATTAATAAAATACATCCTTGTAGATAATTATGTTAAGAATTAAAACTAAGGGAGGATCTAATGGTGACCTCACAAAAGAGGTGGGGAGATGGAGTTTTAAATGAACAGCTATCAGAGGAAAACAGTGATACATTATTTTGGACTCCAGAGACACACAGTTCTCTCAAACTTGAAAGCACTTATGGTAACAACTACATAGGAAAGAACTTACATTTGTGGTAGGAGTTTGTGTTCTGTAACTTCCCATTTTTTATGTGATTGTAAGTTCATGATATAATTGTTCTGTGTTTGATTCTTCCTGTTTTAAAATCTTTAGTAAACAACATTTTCTTTAAAATACTGACTGTGCTCTCTTCTGTTATTTTACACATGATTGCTGAACCTGTGTTTAAGGCTGACAGCTGATAAGGGCTTGAATGCTGTTACTAAGCTTACTTAAAGGTAAGAATATACCTAGGTCTCACATAGAGTTGTAAGGTACATTTTGAAACCTGGCTGGGTGCCCTAGGTAAAGGATTGTACTGCATTCGGTAGAGGGTACATATCTGAGCCTGTAAATTGGGTATGTTAGCATAAGGTTCACATTGGACCCCCAGGACTCAAGACGATTAGGTGATTCAGACCCAAAACAGACAGGAGGGTTACCCTGTCTGTCACCTGTTCACACTATTGCACTTTGAGCTTGGTACTGTGAGAGCAGAGGGCCTGACCTGCGGAGTGCATTTGTGACAATAATCACTTATAGAAAAATAATTTAGACTATCGGGCTCAATATAGATTTCATGAAGGAAATCATGCCAGACTAGTCTCCATGAATTTTCTGATGATGTCACCAAGAACCTCGTGTGTGAGAGAACCCGTGGATGTTGTGAATGAGAACTTCCAGCGAGCCACTGATACTGTGCCACATAGGAGACCTGTTCATAAAATGTAGAACCTACAAAAGGTATAACAGGTCTGGCTGGATATCATTCTCCAATGGTATGCCCATACAAAGGCTAGTTTCCAAACTAGATCCCAGACTAGGTGTTCTATTCAGGCACACAGACTTGTTGGATGTGGAATCCCAGCCACAAATAGTTGGGAAGGCAGTATAGTGTCATGATTAAGAGCGCTGTGCTGCAAATCTGGAGAACTGGGTCTGAGTCTCACAGCCACCACTTGCATATTGTATGACCATGAGCAATAATCCATGGCAGCAGGTGGCTTCAAAATGTCTCAGACCACAGCCAGAAGCACAACAGATAGTGCCTTTTCCAAGAGCCAAGAGCTCGGCTCTGCAGTCTCCTCTTCCAAAACAAACACATAAGATGTACAACAGGATAAATTTAGGTATGAAAATAATAAAAAGCAGTAGTAAGATCTCAGGCACACCTATCGAAGTGTAGCCAAATGCTTTTGCCCAGCTCTCTGGTTTTGTCAAGTCTTGACAAAGCCTGAAACCAGAGCTCGAGCCTCAGCTCTAACCCCCTTACTTGGCAGCAGCCGATGGGGAGCCCTCCCTGTCAGCATAAAGAACCCCCATTGTTAAATGCCGAGGTGCCCAATCCCCCTCGGCTCTACACCCCACTTTCTTTGTGTGCGGCAGGTGCCCAATCCCCGTCAGCTGACACCCCAAACAGTTAGGTGGTGTGCTGGGAGCCCACCCCAGTGTGCCAAATCCCCTAAAACAATAAAACTATCCCGCAGTGTTTTTTTTTTTTACCTGTAAAATGAAAACCGTCCCTTGTAGTCTCCCTGCCCCCCACCCGCACCCACCATCTGTGCACCCTGCCTCCCCACACACCTCTCTCACCCCATACTTACCTCTGGAGTCCGGCGCGACGATCTTTGGTGGACCGAGAACACGTCTGCACTCTTCAAAGCCGACTGTGAACTGAGGAAATGCCGTAAGCTGTATAGTGGAATAAATAGGGTTTTTCATCTTTGCTGCATATCTCAGGCATTTTTGAAATTTGACCTCAAATTTTCAACATGGAGTTTTGGTCCCCTCCTCATGAATTCTTGCACTGTCACAGCATTATTCGGTCCTGAAAGGTGATTTCATAGTCACTGCACAGAATCATCTTTCGGACTGAGTAACAAATGACAGTGCCATTGTTCATGAGGGGGATCTCAAAAAGCCTATGTTGCAAATTTGGTGGGAAAATCCAAAATGACTCTTTTATAAGCGCATACAGTAAAGTTGCTACGCCATTAATTTCGTAAGTTAGCTTAATTCCGCACTATTTTCATGCCAGATTCTCAACATTGGCATTTTACTAACACCTTCTAGTGAACCATATAGCTGTCATTTTTCATATCCTGGCTGAAATATGTTTTCGCACTTGCAGCGCAGAATAGCGTGGTTGCTGTGTGAAATCAGTGTTCGGGACACATTATGAAAATGACAGTGACACTGTTCATGAACAGAGATCCTAAAATGCCTGTGTTGAAAATTTGGTGACAATACTCCATAAAATGACTGTGTTACTAGTGTGCGTTGCACAGTTTGCACGCATGCTCATAAGTTCGCAAACTTATAATATTTTAACTCCAGATTTTCAACAGTGCCATTGTTCTGCACTCTCCTAATGAACAGTATAGCTGTCATTTTTCACATCCTGACCAAAATCTGTTTTCGCAGTTCTGGTGCAGAATAGCGCGGTTGCTGTGGAAAGTCCATGTTCGAGACATATTATGAAAATGACAGTGACACTGTTTACTAGCAAATGTCCTAAAATGCCTATGTTGAAAATTTGGGGATGAAAGTCCATAAAATGAGTGTGTTACGAGTGTGCATTGCGCAGTTTGCATGCATGCTCTTGACTTTGTGAATTTGTAATAGTTTCACTCCAGCTGTTCATCATTGGCATTTTTCCATACCTCCTTATGAACAGTATAGTTGGCTGAAATGTATTTTCACGTCCAGCACAGAATTGCACGGTCACTGTGCGAAATCAGTTTTCGGGACAGTTTGAGGAAATGATGGTGACACTATTTATGAGCAGAGGTCCTAAATGCCTACGCTGAAAATTTTGTGCCAAAAGTCCCTAAATGACTGTGCTGCAAGCGTGCATTGAGCAGTTTTCATGCACTCTTGTAACTTCATCAATCTGCAATACTTTCATGCCACATTTTCACCACTGGCATTTGTGCACACCTCCTTATCAACAGTCCAGCTGCCATTTTTCACAGCCTGCCCAAAACGCACTTCCGCAGCTGTGGCGCACAATGGCGTGCTCGCTGTGCAAAATCACCTTTTGGGACACATTAACAAAACCACAGCACTATGCGTCTCTAGCTCCGCCACTGCCACTGCCAATGCCAGCGCAACAACATTCGGCATTGACAAATGATTGTTCTACTGGTGATACCCTTCTCTATGCACCCCAGCATCCTACTAGCTTTTCCTACTGCCTTATCACACTGCTTTGCTACTTTCAGATCATCAGATATGATGACCTCCAGATCCCTTTTCTGTTGTGTGGTTGGTAACACCTCCACCCCTAACGGATACATTTCCCTTGGGTTTCCTGTGCCCTATGTGTATAATTTGCATTTGCTGGCATTGAAACCCAGATGTCAAACCATTGAATGGTCTTCCAGCTTTTTTAGATCCTCCTTTACTTTTTTAACCCCCGGTGTGTCCACTCTGTTTCAGATTTTTGTGTTGTCCATGAGCAGGCATACCTTTCCTTACAGCCCTACTGCCATGTCGCTAATAAAAACATTGAAAAGGACCGGTCCAAGTACTGACCTCTGAGGCACCCCACTGGTCACCTTACTCTCCTCCGAGTGCACTCCATTTACCACCACTCTCTGAGTTCTGTTACTCAGCCAACTTTGTACCTATTTTACTATCTTTGGACCCACTCTCAGGCTGCCTAGCTTGTTTACCAGTCTTCTGTGTGGAATGGTGTCAAAGGCCTCATTGAAATCCAGGTAGGCCACATCCTTTGCTTCTCCCTGCTCCACCCCTCTGGTAACCCAGTCAAAAAACTCTATCAAGTTCATTTGGCAAGATCTCTCCCCTGTGAATCCATGCTGTCTCGGATCATGCAACCCACTGGTTTTTAGATATTCCCCAATCCTTTAAGTAGTGTTTCTATAAGCTTACTCACCACAAAAGTCAGGCTTACAGGTCAGTAGTTTCCTGCCTCCTCCCTATTTCTACTTTTGTGTAGTGGGACCACATCTGCCCTCCTCCTCCTGTCCCCTGGATCTTCTCCTGTTTCTAGTGAAAGATTAAACAGGGCCATCAGGGGACAAACAGTTCCTCCCTTAGTTCCTTCAGTATCCTGTGGTGAACCCCATCTGGCCTCATTAGATTGTCTACCTTTAGTTTTGCTAGTTCCCTGAGGACTGTCCCCTCCATAAAGGGGCTAGTGTCTACCTCCCTTCTCCTAATACCCTTCTCTACCATCTGTGGCCCATCACCTACCCCTTCCTTTGTGAATACCGAACAAACGTACTTATTCAGTATGTTAGCTTTCTTCTGGTCCTTCTCCACACTTTTCCTCCTTCCCCTTTCAGTCTAATGATCCGTGTCTTGTTTTTTTCTTGTTTCTTATGTACCTAAAGAGTTACTTTAAAGGAGAACAGTCACCTCTAAGAGCCCCTTACCCGGATGTTGGGCTGGTCCCTGTTTGCATTTTGTATGCAAAACTTTTTTTTTTTTACTTACTGTTTACTGCAGTTTAATAGATTTATTAGACTGATACTGTTAACTTGCAAGCTGACCTATTCTATAACTACAAATCTCAGAATCCCCTGCAGCTGATATCAGAGGAGGGATGCAGTCATGGGAGATTCAATTGATTGCCCTATAAAGCTCAGATCAGATGTTTGCCAGTCTGCTGTTCTTCTAGGGCTACGTGCAGTCCTCTGTGACTGTTTTAGCCCAGGTAGGACAGTGGGACAAGCAAACAATTTCTGCATTTCAGATGCTGCTGCTGCAAGCAGGAAATGATCACATCCAGACAATAAACACAGCAGGGGAGATATTCAGAGCAATTGAGATGGCGCAACCATGGAATTGCCCTGCAGAGTGACATTCAAAGACAGCATCTGCGCAGCACAAGTCCCTTTGTGCCCTGGCACAAATATAATGTATGCAGCGCAAGTGTAGGGGGCGTTCTCATGAATAAGAGGCACAATGGTATATTCGACCAGAAAGCATTGTGCAAGGGGATAGGGAGAAGGACCAGGAGAAGCAAAGGGAGGCAGGGAGGTCAGTAAGGGAAGCCAGAGCTCAGATAGAAGAGTACATTGCAAAATCAGGGGGTAGAGGGGACAAAACCTTTTACAGGAACATAAGTGAAAAAAGAAAGGCAAAGGGAGGGATAGTGAGACTGAAGGGGGAGGATGGGGGCCGCATGGAGGATGACAACAGTAAAGCTGACATATTGAACAGGTATTTATGCTCAGTCTTTACTGAGGAAGAGGAGTATAATAGGTCTGAAGGGAGTACATGGGGTGGGAATGGTGCAGAAATGGACACAAGTCCCTTTACACGAGAAAGGGTCCTGAAGGAACTGGAAGTAATAAGAGTTTATAAAGCAATAAGGCCAGATGGGGTGCACCCCAGGGTCTTTAAAGAACAAAGAGAAGTCGTGGCTGAACCTCTGGCAATCCTGTTTAGCCAATCACTGGAAACAGGGGAGGTACGCAAAGACTGAGGACAGCAGATGAGTCCCTTTATACAAAAGTGGGAACAAAGAGGAAGCGGGAATTACAGATCATTCAGCCTTACCTCGGTAGTGGGAAGATCATGGAAACACTACTGAAGGAGAGATTGGTGGAACATCTGGTTGTCAATGGACTACAGGACCCAAGGCAGCATGGTTTCACCAGGGGAGGTCATGTCAGACCAACCTCATTGAATTTTTCGACTGGGTGACTAGGGAGGTGGATCAGGGAGGGCAGTGGACATGGCCTATCTGGACTTCAGCAAGACCTTTGACACGGTGCCACATAGAAGACTATTACACAAACTGGGGAACATGGGTGTGGGCAGGACAGTAGTGGGTAGGCAGGTAACTGGCTGGGTGGCAGGACACAGAGGGTGGTGGTAAATGGCTGTCACTCCACAGAGGGAAGAGTGACCAGTGGGGTACCACAGGGATCAGTGCTGGGACCTGTCCAATTCAACATCTTCATCAGTGACATTGCGCAGGACCTAGAAGGCAGAATGTCCCTGTTCGCTGATGACACAAAGCTCTGTAACAGAGTAGACACACCAGAGGGTGTAGACAGAATGAGAAGGGACCTGCAGAAACTTGAAGAATGGTCAGGGGTTTGACAGTTGAAATTCAATGCAAAGAAGTGCAAAATGATGCATATGGGGCACAAAACCCTGGCACAGTATATCAGTTGGGGGTGAGGATATAGCACCAAGCAGGAAAGGGATCTTGGGGTTATCATGTCTGAAGCCCTCAAGGTAGGGAAACAGTGTGACAAGGCAGCAGGTAAAGCAAGTAGGATGCTGGATGCATAGGCAAGGGCATCACCAGCAGGAAAAAGGAGGTCATAATTCCACTATACAAGACACTAGTGAGGGCCCCACCTGGAGTACAGTGTACAGTTCTGGAGACCTTACTTATGTAAGGACATAGACAGGGCAGAGAAGGTTCAGAAGGCAACAAAGATGGTACATGGATTGCATCACAAGTCCTATGAGGACAGGTTGAAGGAATTGAATATGTACTCCTTGGAGGAGAGGAGGGAGAGATGGGCTATGATAGAGACATGCAAGTATCTTACAGGGAGGAACAGGGTGCAGGAATACATTATTTAAAAAAAAAAGATGTTCCAGGACTAGAGGGCATGGGATGAAGTTGGAGGGAGGACGATTCAGAGGAAACGTGAGGAAGAATTTCTTCACAGAACGGGTGTTGGACAAGTGGAACACCCTGCCAGAGAAAGTGGTGGGGGCTGAAACAATCACAGGATTTAAGAATGCATGGGATAGACATAAAGGAATTCTGGAGGTCAGGGTTAAGGGGCAACAGACTTCTAGGAAAACATAAACTGAACTTACAAGCTCAAATGGGCAGACTGGGTGGGCCATAGGCCCTTATCTACTGACACTGTCTATGTATCTATGTAAGTCCAGAGCAAACCCAAAGATGTGCCAGCCAGACCTGAACCTATAAAAATGGGCTCAAACACACAGGCAGCAGCTGCACAACTCTGTGCCCAGAGAGACAGACAGAAAGAGCCAGAAGGGGACACCACAGAGGGCAATGGAAAGTGCACCATTCCTAATGCAAGTTTTAATCAAGGGTGTAAGGAGGCAGGAGGAACACCAATGTGGCCAACGAAGGGGCCTGGCGGCAGTATGCCCGACACAGCTGGTACTGTACCCATATCACATATGAGAACTACAGTGACACAGAAATAGTTGTCCAGTACCACCTGAACAGGGCAATTCTGAGGCAAATCTGTGAGCTGTGCAGTGAGGAGATGCATTCACCCACCAGACGTAGTCATGCCATGACAGTGGAGACCAAGGTGACTGCCGTGATGTGCTTGCTTGCCATGGGCACCTTCCAAAGACCAACAGGGGATACCATGGGCATCACTCAGTTGGCCATGTCCTGCCTCCTCACACAGTTCCTCAATGTTCTGCTGCCACATGCTTCAGAGTACATACATTTCCCCAGCACACAGGCAGCACATACAGCAAACATGCAGGACTTCCACAGCGTTGCATGCATGCCAGGTGTGATCAGGACCATAGACTGCACCCACATGGGCATCTGCACACCACCTGGGCCAAAAGGCCCTGTATACATCTACAGGAAGGGCTACCAATCCATAAACTGCCAGGTGGTGTGCAATGCCACAGGCGTATCATCAGTGTCTGCACCATACACCCCAGGAGTGCACATGACCTTCATCTGGCACAGCTCTGCACTGTGCCATAGGTTCAAACATGGGGACATCCCCACGGGATATCGTGTGGGTGAACAGGGCATGCCCCAGGGTGCCTGGGAGCCACAGCCCTGGGGGTGAGGGAGGGCAGGTAGGGCAGGCATGGAGAAGTGGGCAGTGGGTGACAAGGAGCAGGAGGCAGCACAGCACAGCACAGGGATAACCATGTCTTTCCCCACACAGGTGATAGCGCATATCCCCTTAGGCCATGGCTGCTCACTCCCTACCAGTGACCGGCGTGCCCCATGGAGGACAGATACAATGAGACACATGCCAGCATGAGCAATATCATCGAGCATGTCTTTGATATGCTAAAGATGCAATCCCGTTGCCTAGACAGGTCAGGCAATGCCTTACAATACAGCCCATCAAAAGCCTGTGGCATATTCCTGGCCTGCTGCATCCTGCACAACATGGGCATGGACCATGGGATAGTTTTTAAGGCTGATGAGGGTGACAGTAGTGACAACGACAGTGGTGATAGTCCGGAGGGTGGTGGGCAGCTGCCTCCAGGAAGAAGGGATCCTTGCCTGGTGGAGGAGGCAAGAAGGCACAGGGATACCATTGCACAGGAACATTATGGCCAATGAAGGTAAGTGCACTGACACACATGCATGGGACACACAGACCAGCATGGACGTGCACAACAGTATGCATGCAGGAGAGGGGCACACAGCACACATAGTGGAGTCACTGGCACATGGGCGCACACACACACACACACACACACACACACACACAGCACAGGCATGTGTGCACACGCACACACACACACACACACTCACTGAGGAACATGGCATGGATAAGAAGCATGACACCGGTGTACAGGCACAACCAGCGCAGAGCTGCCCTCACCACACCCATGCCACATGTCCCAGCAGCATGGACAGCACACACAGGGGGCATGTGGCAGAACACACATGCATGCCACCAAATGCATGCTGCACCACCACCACCCACATGTGCATTGGGCAGCAGCAAGGAACAGCAGGTCAGGGCAGCAGACCGTCATGCCATCCATGTGGTCCCATGACTGCCATGGCTCACGGGTGGCTGACGCTGGGCCGATCAGCAGATGCAGACTGGGCGATCGGGCCGGGCGTGTGTGCTCGATACCCCCAAGGGTAGATGCCCAGGACCATGACCAAGACCTTGCAGGGGTGTAGAGGCGCCAAACAGACCAGCCCAGGGGTGCTTGGGATGCCTACATCTGATCCTGGTGTCCGCTGTGAGGGGCCCACGCCAGCCATCCACATGGCACACCACAGTGGTGCAGACAGGCGGACGGTGCACAATGTGCTTTGCCTGCTAGGACTGTGTCGTACCCCCACTGCAGACCATGCCACGCAGCCCTACAAACACTACAGCAGACCACCCAGACAAACATGCCAGATGTGCATACCTACCTGGCTGTGGCACCGCACCATGCAGTGGACATGCTGTGGGTGGGCAGGGGTCTTTGGGGCATTGCACTAATTGTCTGTCCTGTCCCTTACCCTAGGTGGACAATAGATGTTGGGCCAGAGTGGAGTGAGGCCACAGTTGCAGGCCTTAACTAGGATCCTGCTTGTGCTGCGGAGGGTCCTGGCAGTGCTGCAGAGAAACATACGAGAGATGGCAGCCATCCAGAGGACCCTGGAGTGACACAGGCCAGCTGGCCATGGAGGGCACTAGGCCATCACTGTAGATAACCCCCTTTCCCATGCTTTCCCTATTTCCCTGCAGTCCCTCATCCTGTTGTACAGCCCCAGTTCCTGTCCCCTATCTACCTTCTACCTCCCTGTCCCTGACCCTTCATTCACTTGTTTGTTGTGCTGTTTTTATATTGTTATAAAGTGTTTATTTTGCTACATGCCTGTGTCTGTGTCTGCTTTGTGGGTGGCGTGTGTAGCCATGCTGCAGACATCAGGTGTTGGTCCTTGATGTACGTGCGGGGGCGGGGGCACATGTGGGGTTTCCGAGGGTTCCATGTTGTATCTAGTGGTGTTTCATATGGTAGTGGGGACTGTATCCCAGGTTTGGTAGGGTTTGTTGTGTCTCTTCATGGTCACCATGGGGATTTGGTCTGGTGTGGGCAGGTGGGGGGGTGATATGCAGACGGACATAGGTGTCCTGGGGGCCTGGACCACCTGCTGTGGATTGAATGTCTGCATACACTGTTGCAATTCCAGTCACATGGGGAGTGGCCACCTACCTTTGGTGCCTGGCACCGGTGCTGTCTGTGGGGGTGGGGTACCTGGATGTACTTGTGTCCAGGGACACTGGGGTTTCACCCACTGCAGCCAGGCATTGCCCATGGCTGGCAGGCCAGTAGCCTGCATGAGAAGGGAGCTTCACTGGTGGGCTTGTGTTGGCCATTGTCCCCATCTGCCACCCTCTGGTCATGCCACCATTGGATTCTGGGGTGCAGGTCTGGGGACTGTTCCTGTCACATGGCCGTGGACCAGCTGTTGTGGGTGCAGTGCACAGTGCCTCTGCTGGTAGCTGTGCACTGTCCTCTGGTGCCCTGTGTTCCATCCAGATCAGTGCTTCTGTGTACCTGGGTGTACCCTGCTGGTAGAGTCCTGTGCCCCTTGTCCCTGTGCTTCCTTGGCTGTGTGTCCCTGGACCTGTTGCTTGTGCCCTGCTCACTGGGTTTGTGCTCAGGTCTGCTCTGCACATCCATGGCTACGCCGATGCAACTCTGGTTGCACCATGACACATCTTTGCCATATTCAGTGGGCTTGCACTGGCACATTTCCAGTGGCTCATCTTCTGACTATGGCTCCCAGTGTGCCATGGCGCAACTGACTTGCGCTGTGCCAGACTTGTGCAGCCATTTGTTGCATTTCTGAATATCTCCCCCATCATATTATTTATCTGATTTCTAATACAGTACCCTTGCATTACTCTTTTATTTACAATACTCCACAGTTTGTTTTGTTTTGACTGCCCTGACTCTTACACAGGCTGGATAGGAAATAAATTGAGAGGTCAGGAGGGTAAGTAGTCAGATCACTTAGCACCCAGTTTACATACTGAGGGAGAACTAAATGGGACACAGTAGATTTGTGTATTGGCCAGATGTTACATATATGGAAACAGAGGTTTCTGGCCCTGTGTTAAGTAAGTGAAACTTGAAAAGAAGTTAGCACTAAAGAGTAACAAAAGGAATTATTCCACTAAATAACTCTAAAAAGAGTGACATAGGAATTGGACCACTAACAATTGATAACAATAAAGTAAACAAAAGCCTACAACTAGTAGAAATCTTTAATAAATATTTTGCATCTGTGTATGTAACCGCACTCTACTGTATCTCATTTATTAACATTGACAGTGTAATTCATATGACAAAGGTTAAAGAACTAACAAAAATTGAAGTAATAAACAAAATTAAAGCACTAGACACAAACAAATCCATGGGCCCAGAAGAAATCTCTCAACCACTCAAACTTACCCTAGATAACATCATAAAGCCACTTACTAATACCTTTAGCAAATCACTGCTAAGAGGGGAGACACCGAATGACTAGAGACATGCAAACATCACTCCCATTCTCAAAAAAAGGGTACTGGGGACTGGGTTAAAAATTATTGACCCGTGAGCCTAACCTTCATTTGTATTAAACTAATGAAGTTGTTAATAAAAGGAAATATTAAAGAGCAACTGGCAGAGCTTCGCATTTTGGATGCTTCACAACATGGCATCCATAATGATTGGTCATGCATGACAAATCAGATGTGTTTCTATGAACAAGTTAGCAGATCACTTGATGAAGGTAAACTGTTAGACGATGTTCTGCTGCAGTTCAGCGAAGCCTTTGATATTGCTCCACACACAGGCAAAATTAACACATTAGTAAATATAGGGTAGGGACATTACTGGTTAACGGGGAGAGATCATGGCTAACTCATAGAACACAAACATTAGTGATAAATGGTTCCACATCCATTAGATTAGCAGTCACAAGTGGTGCACCACAGGAATCTGTTCTGGGGCCATTTTTATTCCAACTATATGCATCAGACATGAATCATGAAATTGATAGCTGGTTCATCAAATACGCAGATAATACCAAACTTGGTAATCATGGAACACCAGCACAGAACAAACTGTTACACAATGACATGAATAAACTACAGATGTGGACCAACTCAAAGTGCATAAAATTCAATGTATCCAATACATAGTTATTCATACGGGACACAATAACCCTAAGTTGGACTACTTCCTAGGAAGCAACACATTAAAGAGCAGCTGACACCTTCAGGAGAACTTTAACAAAACATAACATTTAGACACAGTTCGGCCTGTATTTCACATTACTTCTGTATTCCTCCTCCCCATTATTTATTACTGATGTAATCTGCATGAAAACAGAATGTTTGCTCCTGAAGAGTTAATCTATTCCTGTTGCTTTCTCCCTACCTGAATTCATAATGCACTGTTTATGACATCACACTTACTCCCATGGCAACAGATTGTGATGTCACAACAGAGTATTATGACTTGAAGTAGGGAGTAAGCTATAGAGGCAGATGAACTTTAAGGTATAAAGATCATGTATTCATACAAATTTCCTCAGCAATAAATAATGTTGAGGAGAAATCAATAGAATATATATGGGATGTAAACTGAATTGTATCTAAATATTATGTTTTTAAAAGTTTTCTTTGAGGCTTCAGCAGCTCTTTAAGTAGCAGAGATGAGGAAAGGGATCTGGGCATAATTACTGATGACTGAACATGAGAGCACACTACAGTTCCGTCATCAGTAAGACTAATGATATGGTCTATAATACAAAAAAAGGCCATAAGAATCAGAAACCGTAGAATATGGGGGTGGCATATACAGAACCTACATACATCCATATCTGGATTATGGCTCCCAGTTCTGGTCTCCACACTTATACAAGTACGTTGAAGAACTAGAGAAAATCTGGTACAGAATTACCAGAACAAGAGATGGACTAAAATACACGTCACATGAAAACAGATAACGACACAAACATGCAGAGTCTTGATAGAAGAAGAATTAAAGGAGACTTAATGCTAATGTATGGCATAATGGCTGACCATAAGCTGTTAAATTGAATAGGTCTTGAAATAAGCGATAAAATCATAATCTAAGAGGGCATAAAAGACACCAAAGGTACAAACGTCAGAACAGAGAAAAGAAAACGATTTCACACAGAGAATAGTTGACATTTGGAACACCCTTCCTGAAGCATTTGTAAATTCAAAGACAAGAAATGAATTCAAAACCAGTGCGAATGTTTATGTGGGTCTGCATAATAATGATGTCTGTCACTGAGAAGTGTGGGGCAATTAGAATGGGCTGTATGTCCTAATTCTGCCTCAGAGCACAACAGTCTGAACAATTGTAATAAGAGGATGTCTCCTGTTTCATGCAAGTCCCAAAGGGTCCTGCATAAAGCAAATTATGACTCTATGTTTTCAAAAAGTAAACAAAGTAATTGCAAACATTATGTTAATGCATCATTAGGGGTCCAACATCACAAAGGGAGGGAAATGTGGTATTAGAGTTTTGCAACCCTAATAGTCAACCTCTCCCCTAGCCCCATGAACCAAGGCCAAGCTATAAGTCTGGGGTCATATCCCAGGGGTCTGCTGATTTAAGCTACAAGTCTGGGGCCTTGTAAGAAGAAATGTATGAGATCTCTCCAAAACATGACGTGAACTTCAGCTTTATACAGGGCCCGCAGCACCATGCATGAAGCTATCACTACTCTCTGGCTCCAAAAGATGTAAAAACAAAACTAAGCCCATGCGCTATAGCAAAGCATCAATGTGGGGTGAAACTACAGCTAATCTCAAATGCTCAGACATTTTATGCATTTTTAACCTTCTAGAACTTTCAAACCATCCAACCAAGCTTTATGAAATTTATAGGATACAGAGATTCTGGGACCAACCAAGTGCATGTCTTAAAGTCAGGCAATGACATCAGAGAGCAGGACGAGGGAGGTTGGATGAACATTCCACAAACAGCTCTCCACCTGGGTGGGGTGCGAGGTCGTTGGCGCCAGCACTTGAGTGACACCCAGCAGGAACTGGGTATACACTAGGCTAGGACCACTCATAGGGGATGACAATAGCGCATTTCAACGGGTGTGCATGTGTGGAAGCACGCATGCTAATGTGATAGCATCATAGCATGTTCACATCTCTAGGGAAACCAAGAAGAGAAACCCTGATCTGTAGCCAAACAATACTACTCTCCTCAATGCCCACATGTTGCCACCAGCCTAAGACTTGGACAGAACTTGGATGGAGCTTGGTCTCCCTTGGGAAACCTGCTGTAGGGGGGTAAGCTACAGGTCTCTGCTCTGAGCTCTGCATGCCAGGTGAGGGGTTCAGATGATCAGATATGGGGTACATCCCCATCTGCCAACACGGCAATAAAGAGAATTGGAAAAAAAAAGATGCCTCCTTAACCCCTACGTACAGTGGTGCTACTTCATCACTATTATAGTGCATGGTACCATCACTATTGTGTTACATATGCTGTTCTATGATAAACCCTATGCCTTACCACCACAAACAATTTTCCCTGGCTAGAATGATCTGAAATTGCATGTGCTTATTCTCAGGCCCAGGATTCTGAATCCTATATATTTGGTAATGAGTAGGCTCAGCAGTTTAAAAGTTCAAGAAGGTAGAAAATGTGAAAAAAATACATATTTTTTAAGACTTCTTTATGTTTACCAGTAGCTTACAAAGGATTATGAGTTTAATCCTGAGATTTTCAAATGAGTTATAGTTTTGCCCTCGGATGATTATGTACTACTGTGTGTGGCTTAACTGACAACTTCGTAGATTTAAAATTATTAATAAAATTTGTTTCCATTTTTGTGCATGTTCAGTGTTGTCAGATTTTTGTCCTTAAGTATTTTTCACTATAGTGGTACAGTAGTTTCCATATTTACGGGAGTTGAAATCCTTTTTAATGAGATAAAGACTTCCATTCTTGTGAGTCTTACTGGTCAAAAAAGTGGCAAAAGAAATAAAAGAAATACTTGAAGCTGGAGTCAGGCACGTGTGGTCAACATTGACGGTTGTGTTATTTTTAAACAAACAAACAAAAAACACAATAGCTTTAAAATCATTACTAAATTAGTATTTTCCGTATCAGGAGGACAGGGTTTGTTTTCGTAACTCGTAAACCTGTTTTCATGACTCGCAAACCCATTTTTGTGAGATGACATTTCTACTTTCATGACACAGTCTTGGAAAAATGAAAAATATAGATAACTTTGCAGGGCCACGTGCAAAGTAAGCTACAGGTATGAGGGGGATATATATGTATGTGTGTTATATATATATATATTTTTTTTTATTGACCTGGTAAGCACAGTAGACAAAAAATGCATACTTTCAGGTATGACCCATGTGGTTACAAGGTAGAAAGGCAAACAAATTATTACAATACATGCGATAAAGACTGGAGCTTACTGAATACAGTAACAGTGCGATCGGTAGTACAGAAAATCATGCAGATGCTTATAACATGAAATACAAGATCACAGTCCTTGAAAAAAAAACAATACTACAGTTCACAGACAATGATAAGGGGGAGAGCACCAGTAACTATGTGTAAGTGCTGGGTGAGTTAGCTACCAGGTAATTCCACAAGGACCTTCTCAAGTGAGAGGAAGCACTACAAGTCGATAATAGGAATAAGTTCCAGAGCCTAGGCGAACAAACAGCAATGGCCCAGTCTCCAATAGATGTATAAGTTTTTGGAGCTGCAAGCAGGGACATATCATTCTAAGGGGGTAACTCAGGTTGCAACAGCTTCTCAGCCAGGGCAGGGGGAGTAGCAGTTCTAATTGCTTAACTGCCAACAAAACAGCCCAAGTCAAATGTGCAAATATTAGCTGGGAACAATCATCCCAGATTATCATAACGCTCTCAATGGAAATGTATGAGATGATGCAGGTACTTTGAGCGTAGCCTACAGGCACACTTACTGATTCTGCCACAGGTTTGTGTGCTGCGCGTGCTGATGCATATGTAGCTGCTTTGTGTAATGCCTGCAGGGTTATATGAAAGGCAAGCTACAGATTCTGGGATATGTCCAACAGGGCAACTGCTTTGCCTATGGCCCAAGAAAAAGTAATGTACTATGGCTATCTATCTTAAAAAGACAGAATATAAATTGCAAAACACTAGGTTAATGCTTAAGTTAGGGTTTATTATGAAAGCACCAAGAGTAAGGCAGTGCAAGGTTTAGATTTTTTTAACCTTCCCTCCACCCAGTCCCATGCACCACCACCGTGAAACCCAATCAAATGGAATGCCAAGGCACAATCTAGACTTTAAATATATGCTTTAACATCATAAATGGATGCACAGAGGATGCCTGGTGTCTTGGAGGATTGGGACCCTTGCTGATAGCGTTCCTAACCTCAGGGGTGAAGTGAGAATCAAGAGAAGTATCTCAGGACAGTGTATGCGTCTGCAGATCCACTACCTGTGAGATCTCCTAATGTATGTTCAGGTAGATGGACTGTGATTGGCAGGGAGGGAAGATGGTAGAGGTACACCACAGGGGAACTCCCAGGGCAGAAACAGGAACTGGTTCATGCCACTAGGGGAAGTGGTTCAGGCTGCTGACCCCAAAGGAAACCCAAGGAAAGTTTGCAGCAACTGAAATGAGTGCACCAAAGGGGGTGGAACATGACAGGAGCAAGAGGTGGATTTTAGTTTTGGGAGACTCCATAGTTTCAACATCTCTCTGAGGACTGAAGTGGGTGCCCCAAGACTGGACAGTGGTCCATGTCATGCCGATCCACAAGGGGGATCAAGAGAGGAGGAGGGAAATTACAGGCCCGGTAGCCTGACATCGGTGTTCAGCAAAGTGATGGAGGGTATTGTCAAGGAAAAGCTAGGGGGGTTACTGGAGCAAACTGCGTACTTGGATGATAGGCAGCATGGCTTTGTCATGGGAAGATCATGCCAGACAAATCTTGTTGAGTTCTATGACTGTGATGAGGGCCCTGACCAGGTGGTAGGCCAGTGTATGTCCTCGCTCTGGATTTTAGCAAGGTGTTTCATTCGGCACCCCAAAGTGGCCTGTTGGCTAAGCTGAAGAAAATGTGGTTAGGGAGACGGTTGCTAAGATGGATAGGAAATTGGCTCTCTGAGTATACTCAGAAGGAGGTGGTGGTTGGAGGGATAGCCTCATCCCCAAGGTGGGTTACTAGTGGGGTTCCCCAGGGGTCAGTGCTGGGGCCACTCCTGTTCAACGCCTATATCTTAGACATCAGGAGGGGGATCAGGAGTGAGATGAGTCTCTCTGCAGAAGACTCAAAGCTGGGTGCAGTGGTGGATGGGGAAGAGGGGGAGGTGGTCTTGGCAGGAGGACCTGAAGGCTCTGAAAAGGTGGTCGGGAAATGGAAACTAAAATTCAATGTGGGGAAGTGCAAGGTTCTGCACCTGGGAGTCAGAAATCCAGGCCAGGGTATACCCTGGGAGGAGACATGATTCAAGTCACAGAGGGTGAAAGGGACCTGGGAATAGTGGTAGATACCAAAATGAACAACTTGGAGACCTGTAGGAGGGCAGCAGCAAGGGTAAATAAGATGCTGGGATGCATCGCCAGGCGGATTACCTCCAGAAAGGCAGAAGTGATCCTTCCACTGTACAACTGCTTGGTTAGGCCACACCTCGAGTATTGTGTACAATTGTGGAGACCGCATTTAAAGAGGGACATTATACTCCTAGAGAGGGTCCAAAAGAGGGCAACCAAAATGATCTGAGGCCTGGGGGAGAGGACCTATGAAGAGAGGCTCAAGGACCTCGACATGTACACCCTGGAGGAGAGGAGGGACAGGAGTGACATGATAGAGGTCTTTAAGTACATGAATGGGATCAAAAAAGGAGTCCCAGTCAGGGTGCTCCAAAGGGAGGAGGGTGGGGCAAACAAGAGGTCCAGGTGTAAGCTGGAAAGGGGCAGGCTCAGAGGGGAGACGAGGAGGAGATGTTATTTCACTGAAAGGGTGGTGGAGCCATGGAATGCACTGTCCAGAAAGCTGGTGGAGGTGGAGACTGTGTATGGGTTTAAGAGGGGATGGGACAGGTACAGGGGGAGGGTATATCTGATCAGGCCCAATACAGGTGGAACATCTGAGACCGGGGACAGTATTACCCAAAGGGGAGGGGGGGACACCAAAATCGGCCCTCAGTGCGGGTGCTGAAATTCATCAGACTCGAAAGACCATTAGGCCTATTCTGCTGGCATTTTAGTATGTTAGTATATGTTAGTACATTAAGCAATACGAGGAGGTTAGTATGTACTACTGGCTGTGAGGAAAGATCAGTCTGCTGTTTGCCAGAGGCAACAGTGAACAAGGCATTCCTTTGCTGGACACATTTATCAAGGAAGGGAGGGAAGCCAGACATGGTGATTCGATTAGGTATATCTGATCTGGTGAGCAGAGCAGTGTAGTGTAAACTAGGCAGGAAGTTGAGATAGCTGCAGGGATAGTAACCTTCTCTGAGGTCCTACCAGTGCCATGCAACGTCAAGGACAGACAGGTGAAAATTGGTGCATTTAACATATGATTAAAGGGCTGGGGTGGGGAAGAGGAGTTTTTTTCTTTTGGGGAATGATGATCCTTCTGGGAAAAGAGTTGTTTTTACAGAAGATGGCCTCATATCTGAGCAGAGATGGCACCAGTGTGCTGCAATCAGTCCTGCATAGCTTCACCATGACAACTGCCCTCTCTCACGATCACACACCCTTGTAGATGCCTACTCCATCCTTTTGATTGCAACCGACTGACCACCAGATCAGGTTTAGTTCACTGCAAATCAGTACTTTATATTACTAATGGCCATGAGATTCTTATCTGGGAGGACACTACAGTACACTACACTACTGTACATTATACTCACAGAGCAAGAACTACAGCAGCAACTTGGTAAGACAAACAGTGGGAGGGGTTGACTTGATGAACCTGAATCCTGGTTGCCACTAGACCTCTAAAATCAAGATAAGGAGTTAAGGGAGAGACTGAAATAAGAAATCATATGTGAAAAAGATTGGGGAGTATGACTAGGGAGGAGTGAGTTTGAAAAGACACTGGTGATTCCAGTTAGGGTGCCAGAAGTTAACAATTTATTACCGTATTTCTAAAATTATCCAGGGAACTTTGACAAGGAGAGGGTGTGCGAAATGAATGAAATTGACTGGGACGGTGGGCAGGAAATTAGTCCTGGCCACCAGGTGAAGGGAATAGTAACATTGTATGTTTTTCTTTCCCCATAAATACAGCTGAATACCGAATACTAGAATATTGGGGGACATGAATATAATATTTGGCCTGAATGTTCAGGATGAGGCATTAACACAGCTCTGCTACATAGGTTATGACCTTCTCAAACAGACAGAAAGAGGTGATCCTACCCTGCACAGTTCTTTGTTGAGGCTGCACATGGAATACTGTAGTCACAGTTCTGGAACCCTCCCTAAAAAAGGACAGGGACCACCTGGTTGATCCAAAGGACAGTAACTAAAATGATTCAAAGAAATACAAAATCACACATACTCCCATAATGCAAAGCATCATGGGCTGCATATGTAAATCACTACAAAATATTATGCTGGTTCAACTTTAAGCAGAACTGCATGGTGCCGAAAGACCACTCACACAATATGCAAAGGGTGCCAACAGAAGACAAAGACATGTGTTTCATTCTACCAGGACTCATCAGTGTGCCTTGCCTGTATGGCACCCCAGTGAAATGAACCAGTTACCTAAGTTGTCTAATCTGTTGTTGATGAGTCCAATAAAAACCAAAAACATGCAAAAAGACAAAATACCATAGTGCACAAGCACTAAGGTAAGGGTTACCCCTAAGGGCATTGGCCAGGAAGCTTGCACACTAAGGTGCTTTGTCTTTTAGCTTGTTGTTTGTTTTTATTGGGCTCATCACAACCCAACCCAGATAGACCAACTTAGGGTAGCTGATTCATTCCACTGATGTGTCATACAGACGAGGCACACTGATGAGTCGTGGTAGGATGAAACATGTGTCTATGTCTTCTGTTGGCACCCTTTGCATACTGTGTGAGAGACCTTTGGCCCCATACAGTTCTGCTTAAAGTTGAACCAGCATAACATTTGTGGGGGTTTGCATATGCAGCCCGTGATGCTTTGCATTATGGGGGTATGTGGATTTTGTATTTCTGAAACTAGGCTTCCAGGATAATGCCCTTTGGGGTAACCCTTGCCTTAATGCTTGTGCACTAAGATTCTTTGTTTTTAAAATGATTCAAGGCTAGCAGGGAGGACATAAAGAGCAAAGACTGGCTGACCTCAGTGTATATTCACTGGTGGCCAGAAGACAGAGTAGAGACATGACTGAAACCTTCAAGTGCCACAAGAGTATACATAAACAGGGGGAACAGACAGCAACTATTTAAGCTTTGCATGGCGTCCATCACAAGGGGACACAACTATAAACTGGCAGGGGGAAACCAGGAGGATGTGTAGAATAATTCTTCATGGAGAAGGGTGTAGAAAACTGGAGCCACCTGCCAGAGAAGCTGGTTAGTGTTAACAAAGCAGGAAGCTTTACGAGAGAGCAGGAGAGACACATGGGACTAGTGAGGTTGATGGGAGAGTTGTTGGAGCAAATGGGGGGAGGGGTAATATGGCATAATTGATCTGCTAGAGGCCTAGCTAGTGATGGTGAGGGCTAATGTAGGAACCAAGCAGTCTGGTTGGACCATGAATGTCATGATTGGTAATCCAAGTTAAGAATTTGTAGACACTCCCTAAGTACTGTATGTGTGTTATCAGAAGTGTGTAAATGCAAGAGACACTAGAGGACAGGCTGGAGACAAGGGGCTTGATTTTCAAATGGAGAACTATGACGCAAAGTGCTTACACCATTGGTGTATGATGCAAGTGGCACCTTGCGCCATAGTTTGCCGCAATCCAGATTTTCAAATGCCGGCTGCTGAAAAATCAGGATGCTATATGGCAAAGCCCCACTGTGCCACCCTTGCGGCAAAAGCACCTGTGTGCCAGGTCACAAGAGTGATTGCACCATGGCGGGGCTGCACCATCTTTTTATTTGGGATGCTATAAGCCCCACCATGGCCAGAACGGGGGGCTTAGGTTAGACCAGCTAAAAGGTGGTCTAATGGCTCTGCACCTGCACCACTGCCAGGCACGGTGGCAAATGGGGGGGGCCGCAAGACAGAGACTGTGGGCATACACAGCACATGCATGGCATATGGAATGACGATGGCACAGTGGCAATAGGAGGGTGCTGAGGTGGCACTCTGCAGGGGTGCCGTGCAGATGTGTAGGCAGTCGATTGGCCTGTGTATATGGGGTTAGCAAAATTGGACCAGGACCTAGCAACAGGTGCACACAGCCCAGGCACCTGCCCCAGAGGTGCCACTTTCCAGAACACCATAGGTGGGGAGAAGTGGCTGCAGGGTGCCAGTGGTGGATGGGAATGGTCCCCGAGCTCCATGACAGTGCCCTGGTACTTGGCCCCCCACATGGAGGCAGGCTGCTGCCCACCTTTTATGTTGTGGTAAGTGGCACATCTGGGGCAGGTGCCAAGGCTGCATGCATCTGTTTCTGGGTCCTGGTCCCACCTTGCCAACCTCAAGTACCCAAGCCAATCGACTGCCATGTCTGCAGGGCACCCCTGCAGAGTGCCACCTCAGCATCCTCCCATTATCGCCATGCCCCTGTCATTCCTTATGAACCCTCCCATGCACCTTATCCCCAGAGTCCCCATCTTGCAGCCATATTCACACTCTCCCCATCCCACCTTTGTGGCCCCTCGAGTGTTTTGGCGGGTTGGGGGGGTGACGGAACATTCTGCCAAACTCTGCAGGCACACCACCTGTCTGGTGCAACCCTGCAGATGTGGCATATCATGGGTCTTTGGGGCAGGGACCCTCATTTTTTTTAAAATATGGTGCTGGGTCCCTGATGCACCCCAAGATTGTTGCAGCCGTAGATTGCCACAAATTGTGGCAATCTAAGGGTTCTGAAAATTGAGCCCGAGATATCTACTGTATATGAGTGCATAGCGATGCAGTAATAAAAAGGTTTTAAGTTACCAGTTGTAGTTTACTATTAAATAGCCCACAAACAAAAGAACATCACATGGTGTCAGAACAGGATTCTAATAACAGGAGGTGAAAACAGTGACTTTAGAAGCACCAGGACTGAAAGCTCAGATTTTCAGACCAAAGAGAAAAAAAAGCATGTGGAGACTGTTTAAAGTGAAACTGAAGTCAATAAGCATTTGTCAATGCCGAATGTTGCTTGCTTACATGTGCTGTTTAGGTATTTGGAAGTGAAAGTACCATGCCTAAGAACTGTCATGTGCCCCCCCCCCAAGACATCCACTGTGTCTTTCTGTTCAGTATTCACAGAAGAGGGGGACGGGCAAGGGCCTTAGCAGTACAGCAGTTGCAAAGGCACGAAGAGGTGGACAATAGTTCATTCACAGGCAGAAGAATCCTGCAGGAGGTGATTAAATTGAAGGTGGACAAAATGATGGGACCAGATGGCATACACCCAATGATAATAAAAGAACTGTGAAGGTAGACAGCAGTACCTCTGGCAGCCATGTTCACTGAGTCATTCAGCACAGGGGTGGTACCAGGGAATTGGAGGAGGGCACATGTGGTCCCTCTATACAAATCCAGCAGTAGGGAGGAGGCGGGGAACTATAGGCTGGTCAGCCTCACCTCAGTAGTGGGGAAGATAATTGAGACATTGCTTAAAGAAAGGATAGTGGGGCATCTAGAAGCCATCGGAGCCCAGAACCATAGTCAACATGGATTCACAGTGGGGAGGCCATGTCAGACAAATCTGGTTGATCTCTTTGACTGGGTGACAAAGGAAGTAAATCAGGGCAGGGCAGTGGACAACGCTTACCTTGATTTAAGCAAAGCCTTTGACACCGTCCCACATAGGAGGCTGATAAACTAACTGAGTAGGCTGGGCATGGGGGAAAGGGTGGCAAACTGGGTTAGAAACTGGCTAACAGACAGGAGGCAGAGAGAGGTGGTAAATGGGGTGCAGTCTGGGGAGAGGGGGTGAGCAGTGGGGTGCTGCAGGGATTGGTCCTGGGGCCAGTCCTGTTCAATGTCGTCATTAGTGACATTGCAGAAAGGCTGAAGGGAAAGGTCTGCCTGTTTGCAGATGACACGGCGATCTGTAACACTATGGATACCCCAGAGGGGTAGAAAATGAGGAGGGACCTGGGGAAGCTTGAAAAATGGTCTGAGGACTGGCAACTGAAGTTTAATTCAAAAGTGCAAAAATTATGCACGGGACACAGAAATCCTGGGGAAAGCTACAGGATGGGGGGGTTGACAGTCACAAAGAAGGAAAGGGACCTTAGGGTTGTTGTTTTAGATTACCTGAAAATGTCAAAGTGGTAAGGCAGCTGGGAGGGCCAGTGACATGTTGGGGTGTATAGGCAGGGTATCACCATCATAAGGAGGAAGGTAGTGATGCCATTATATAAAACCATGGTCAGGCTTCACATGGAGTACTGTGTGCAGTTCTGGGAGGCTCTGACCTTCAGAAGTATACACAGGCTGGAGATGGTCCAGAGAAGGCTAATGAGATGGCACAGAACTTGCAACACCAGACTTGTGGAGGAGAAATTAAGGGACCTCAATATGTACTCACTGGAAGAGAGAAGGGAAGAGGGCTATAATAGAAACATTTAAGTTTTCAAGGGTATAACTACTAAGAAGCAGGAGATAGCTGCTATAGACACATGTGCCAGCATCTGTGTGATGTTCTTTTGTTCCTATAAATCTGTAATCTCCAGTATTTCAGTAACCACATGACCACAATGCCTTCTTTAGGCAATTTTATACTGGTTGATGACTGGTGTCAGATGGCAGACAGAGGGCTTACCAGAATGTGTTGCCGTTTGAAAAACTTCATAGAGTGTTCTTCTTACTGGTAAGCATTTTGGAAAGCTGGTGAAGGTCTCACAATTTTTATTATGATTTTATCTCCTTATGTCTGTCCCCTTTGGTCCCCCCATCTCCACACCCCAACAGTCATCAGTGGCCACAGCTGCAGCCTTCTTCTTGCCAAGATGATGGGTGAGCAGCTGCCTTCACAGTCCATGAAGTCTGATGTCTTTCAGTGCCGCTTATTGGTTATCGTCCAAAACAGACGAGGCACTGCCAGCCCCAAACTAACTCAGGACAAGCAGCTTTCAAAGTGGGAAAGAAATGGAGTGAGCAAGAATCAAGTACTCATTCAGATGCAGTGTTGATTTTAAGATCAGCATACTGGTGTGGTCACTGTAAATAGAACCCCAGCTCTTTAAGCAGCCTTATGAAGAGTAAAGGCTTCTCAGACCATTGGGGTTCTGTTTATTGTACTGTAAGTCGGCTGCATCTAATTCGATAATTTACTGTACCTTACATCTGGATGTATGGTAGGCCCAACTTTAAATAAACACTGCACCTGAATGAACACATGATGCCATAGAAACATAGAATTTGTCAGCAGAAAAGGACAGCTCAGCCCTCCCAGTCTGCCCGAGTTTTCTCTAGCTACTTGTAACTCCTGCCTGTATATGTTACTGCATGTCTTATTCTGCCTGTGTCCATCATGACCTCCTTGTGAAGGAGCTTGCTTAATGGATTTTTCCTGCAATGAACTTGAACCTATCCAGCCCTATTGATCTCCGTTGACCCCCTCCTTCCCCTTATTCTAATATACCCCAATGTTTATCCCATGCATGCTTCATGCCCCCTACCATTTTAGCTTCCACCACTTCTCCTGGCAGTCTGTTCAAGGCGTCTACCATCCTTTCAGTAAATAAATATTTCTTCACATCTATCCTGAATGCCCCCCCCCCCAGCTTCATTGTATGTCCCTTGGTTTGGGTGCTCATCCTCATTTGAAGGAAACTTCCCAACTGTACCCTCTTTATCCCTGTGAGGTACTTTGTAGGTCTTGATCATGTCAGCTCGTCTTCCTCTCTTCCAGAGTGTACATGTTGAGATTCTTCAGCCTTTCTTTGTAGGGATTCTTGTGAAAAGTCTGAACCATTTGGCCCAGTGGTGCATAGGGTTGAGGAGCTAGATGTCTCCCTCGTGGCATGCCAGCGACCTGGGTTCAGGACCAAGCCTGGGTCATCAGAGGTTGGCATGGGGGGGAGGCGGAGCTGGGATTGAGCAGCTGACAGGCAGCTCTCCTCTCCTCTCCAGGAGGTGGGATGGCATCCCTGTTAATGGTTTCCCCCTGGTGGAGGCCGAGGGGCTGCGCAAGCAGGGTGCATGCAATAGGCCAATGGGGCAGGCAGAGGAGGGTCACTACCGGGGCTGTAAGGCACATGCATGCCTCCACACACATGCGACCTTCTTCTGGGGCCCTTGGGAAGAATGGGGAGAAAATAGAGGAAAAAAAGAAACTGGCAGCAGGATGGTGACCGACTCTCCGTAAGCACTGCTCCTGGACAGGGCGAAGGTAAGCCCCGTAATTCCGGGGGATGGAGCTGGGGGAGCCAGTCAGATGGGGGCCGTATGGGGAGCAGATACTTAGAAATCTAAAAAAAATATTCTGAACCATTTTAGTTGCTCTCCTCTGGAAAACCTCCACCTTATGTCTTTTCTGAAGTGTGGACTCTAAAACTGGACACAGTACTCCAGCTGGGGGTATATCCGGGAGTGATACAATGGCAGCACAACATCCCTCCTCTTCCTACTGGAGATGCCAGTCCTTATGCACCACAGAATTCAATTTGCCCTGCCAATAGCCTTGTCACACTGTACTGCCATCTTGAGGTCATTCTGATATAATAACCTCAAGGACCCTTTCATGTCTAGTGAGTATCAGTACCTCCCCCCATCCTATACTCAGTAATGGGGTTCCTCATGCCCTAGATACATGATTTTACACTTGTTGGCACTGAACCCCAACTAAGTAAGAAAATGGAACTGATTTGAATAAATTGCAGGCTTTTAAGCAGCTTTTCGGGAAGTGTGTATGTAAGTGTGGGGGTGGGTTCTGCTACTATAACTATTTGCTTTTGGTTTTGTATAATGTGTGAGCAGACTAACCCTGCTCCCCACTCCGTGTGCTCTATCAGTGATAAAGACCCGAAATAGCACCAGGCCAAGCACTGAGCCCTGTGGCACCCCACTTGTCACTGCTCTGGGTGCCGAGGGTTACCCCACTACCACCACCCTCTGCACCCTCCCCTGTAACCAATTCTCTATTCATTTAGTCAGACCACCTTCCACCCGTACCCCTCCTTCTCCTCACTCTTCTCCTCCTTGGCCTGTGTCCCTCCTCCTGGTAGTCTGCATTCTTTCTCCTCCTTATTCTTACTGGGTGGTGGTGCCTTCTGTATTACACTCAGACCACTCTGCTCGCCCCCTTCCAGGGTTACTATGCCTCTGCCTTTACCTATATCTAGGGTGGTGAGCTCATTAGGCTCCCCTGTCTGGACCTTTCTACCAACCTCAGTCTTTTGCCCCCCCCCACTAGTTTAAATCCACCTTAGTAGAGATATACCCCTCTAACCCTGCCTTTTTCTTTTTACATATTTTTTCCCTGGGCTACAGTTGGCTTGGTCATCCCGGCTGACCCCCCTAGCCCTGCCCCCGACATCAGGCCAACCCGCTCACCTCCACGGATTATCCCCCTGGGGTGGTGAGGAGCTTCCCAGCTCAACCCACCAGAGCAGGATCTGGTTGAGGAGGTGCCATTTCGTGGGCAGTGGGGCAGCTCATGCAGCTTGACTGTAGACCATTTTCCTTTTCTCCCTTTGCAGAGTACAGGCATGCAATGACGCTTAGGTGCAGTGTGCCAACGCCCACCACACTCTGCCCCTTTACTACATCTCTGTAGCAGTGCCCCCAGCCATCACCAGAGGCTGCAACAGATGGTGGGTCCCTGGATCCCGCCCCAGGATAGGACAGCAGTCCTCTGGATGCTCAATCCTATCCTCCCTGCCGACTCTCTGGCGGCCCGGCTTGCATCCAAACCCGGGTTGCCAGAGTGGTGCGAGGTGTGGGGTCCAGCGCCTCAACCCTCAATGTTAGTGGGTCAGCAGTAATGCTGCCTTTAATACTTCCCTCCACTTCAAGCTCCAGTGTACCCTGTCTCCCACGTATAAGTCACTATTCCCCCTAGACCCTAACCCAGTTAGTCACTAACCCATAATGTTTGGTGTGGCATCAATCCCCCAGCCACTCGTTGAACTCCTCAAACCTACCCATCTTCCCCATGCTTGCACATGGTGCCTGGAGTACCTCCAAGAAAGCCACCGACTTCCCCACCCCCACACTGCCTGCCCAACTACTCGAACCTCCCCCTCTCTACTTCCACAGTGTTCCCTGCCAAGTCACTTGTGCCCACATGCAACAGTAAATGAGGTTTCTTCCTCCCCCTCAATGCACGCTTCAGCAGTGCCTGCCCTGCCCCTCCTGCAGTAAACCTGGGGACAGCTTCAACCCAAATATGGTTGTGCCTTTCCCCCTTTCCACCCCATCTCACCTCTTTCAGTATAGAATCCCTCAGGATGAGACCCCTCCATCCCTTACCCCTTTCCTTCTCTCACTCGTTCATTCTGTTTGTCCTGGAGCTGCAGGTTGCCCTTTTGTACTGGGCTCCTGTCTGCATTGGCACCTTTTTCTGCCCACAAAGAAATCTGCAGCAGTCCCGACACAGCTCCGTTGAGCTTGCTCACTCCCCCTCTCTTACTCTCTCATTCTGTTTCTCCCAGCACTGCAGGCTGCCCTGTTGTACTGGGCTCCTGCCTGCATTGGCACCTATTTATACCCACAAAGAAATTCACAGCTGTCCTGATAGCTCTGTTGAGGTCGCTCACTCCTCCTGTCTCACTCGCTCATTCTGTTTCTCCCAGTGCTGCGGGCTGCCCTTTTGTACTGGGCCCCTGCCACCATTGGCACCTTTTTCTGCCTATAAAGAAATCTACAGCAGTCCCAACAGAGCTCCATTGAGCTCACTCACCCCTCCTCTCACTCATTTGTTCCATATCTCCGGTGCTGCAGGCTGCCCTTTGTACTGGGCTCCAGCCTGGATTGGCACCTTTTCTGCCCACAAAGAAACTGCAGCAGTCCCGACAGAGCTCCACTGAGCTTGCTTTACTCCCTCTCTCACTCACTCACTCATTCTGTTTCTCTCACCGCTGCATGCTGCTTTGTGTACTGGGCCCCTGCCTGCATTGACGCCTTTTTCTGCCCACAAAGAAATCTGCAGCAGTCCTGACAGAACTCCGTTGATCTCGCTCGCTCCACCTTCCTCACTAGCTCGTTCTGTTTCTCCCGGTGCTGCAGGCTGCCCTATTGTACTGGGCTCTTGCCTGCATTGGCGCCTTTTTCTGGCCACAAAGAAATCTGCAGCAGTCCTGACAGAGCTCAGTTGAGCTCGCTCAGTCCCCCTCTCTCACTTGATCTTAATCTTTCCAAACAATGATTTCCCAAAGTGACAGCGCTATTCTGCACTGGAAGTGCGAAAACACATTTTGGCCAGGATGTGAAAAGTGACAGCTGTACTGTTCATAAGGAGGTGTGAAAAAATACCAGTGGTGAAAATTCACATGAAAATAATACAAAAATTAAGCGGTTACGAGGGTGCGTGGAAACTGCAATGCACATCTCAACACAGTCATTTTATGGACTTTCATCACAAAATTTTCAACATAGTCATTTATGACCTCTGTTCATGAACAGTGTCACTGTGATTTTCTTAATGTGACCCAACACTGATTTCCCACAGCAACTGTGCTATTCTAAACCAGAAGTGAAAACACATTTTAGCCAGGATGTGAAAAAGACAACTGTACTGTTCATAAGGATGTGCAGAAAATGCCAATGTTGAAAATCTGGAGTGAAAATATTGCAAATTCATGAAGTTATGAGTGTGCGTAGCAACTGTGCAATGCACATTTAAAATAGGCATGTTTTGGATTTTTCCACAAATTTGCAACATAGGCTTTTTGAGAGCCCACCTCATGAATATACTGTCACTGTCATTTCGTATCGATCCCGAAGGTGATTCTGCGCAGTGACCACAAAATCACCTTTCAGGACTGAATAACGCCATGACAGTGGCTGAATTCATGCAGAGGGATCCCAATAACCTCATTTTGAAAATTTGTGCCAAAAGTTCCAAAATGCCTGAGATATGCACCAAAGTTGAAAAAACTATTTATGCCATTACAGAGCTTACCAGCATTTCTTCAGTTCGATCGGCTTTGAAGAGTGCAGACGTGTTCCTGGTCCACCGAAGATTGTCACGCTGGGCTCCGGAGATAAGTATGGGGTGAGGGGTGGGGATGTAGGGTGCGCAGAAGGTGGGCATGGGTTGGGGAGGGGCCACGGACTCAGCGAGGGACTGTTTTCTTGTTTACAGGGTTAAACAAAACCAAAAAAAAATTGCGGGATTGTTTTTCTTTTCAGAGACATTAGGTACACTGGAGTGGGCTCCCAGCGTGCCACCTGAGTGCTTTTTTTTGGAGGGGACTGTACCCAATGTGGGACTGGGCACCCCCATCGGCACACACTTAGTGGTGAGGGCAAGAGCTAAGGGGGATTGACAGCCCCCTTGGCAGACTACAAATTGGGGGGGTACATTATGCTGATGGGGAGTGGGCTCCCCCTTCAGCAAATTCAACTGGAAGGGGGGACTGAAGCGATGGGGATTGGGCACCCTGTCAGCAAAGAAAGATGGGGAGGGCGTGCATGATGCTGAGGGGATTGGGCACCCCTCAACATACAAAAGAAACTTTGGTGGGGACATTATGCCAATGGGGACTGGGCTCCCCATTGGCAAACTAGGTCAGGGCATGCAAGGTACCACCCAGCAATGATGGGTCGCTCCTCATTGCAGCAGAATGGCTGATGCTGCAATAACTAGGGCGGCCCCTGATTGCAGTGGCGAAAACCTTTCAAGGTGGTGGCACACTGGCTGAACTATTGCCGCAGCAGCATGCCACTGCATTAGAAAACGGCCATGCTTTCAAAGGCAGTGGGAAATATGGCCACAACAGTGCCAGCACTCCACAACCTGCTTCTGCAGCAAGTTGTCATGAATATGTTTTTGCACATGCACGTGCAAGCAACATAAAAAGGATCTGACTGCATGAGGGACAGAGAATCTGCAACAACCTTGCAGCCTACAAATGACTGGCAATCTGGCAGAAAACCATCATTGTAATTTGATGCTAATTGCACTTTTTCTTCATTTAAAATATTGTACTGTTATGCTGTTTACTCCTGTAACCCTCTCCCCAGGTCACACCTGCAAATGAATTTTGGCTGACTGTGCCTTTGCTGGTTGTCAGTTTTCAAATAAATAAATAAAGTTTCACCAAAGATTCCAGATATATTCCAGGAAATCAAATTTAATAGCCACATTCTCACAGTGAAATCTCTCTGCAAGGTTACAAAATTTATTGAAGGGACAGAATTGGTGAAAAGCATGAGGATGTCTGGTTTACGTCCAGACAAATTTACTCAGGTTGAATTATGGACACATAAATATAGTGACCCTTTGATTATCTGCCATTAAACAGTACATTAGGGAGCAAAAGATCACTACCATCAGTGTCATTAAATTCCCCAGGCTCTATAGAAATCAGCAAGGATTTGATTTCAGACTTTGGAAATTCACCCTCAGGGCCGTGGAGTGGATGCTTATAGGTGATTTAAATGCAAACTGAAAGATGTAGCATCTGATGCTTTTTGAAAACTATTTATTTCACTTGGACTACATCAAATTATCAAAGCCACCACCAGAGTTAATTACAGGACAGGCTATCCATCTTCATTGGACTGGATTGTGGTCACTCATCCTGATAGGGTTATTAAATGTATTACCAGATGGCTTAAGTGACCACAGCCCAGACTTCTGTAATTGGTCTGCTAAACTGAGCAGATACAAGCCTGGGTACACTACCTGTAGAAATCTTACAAAACTTGATGTTAACAAGTTTAATGCAGCTATTCCTGCAATGGAGTGGTCATTTTTAGATTCAACCAGTGATATAAACATTGCCTGTGAATGAATCTGCAACATTTTCTTTTTTTTTTCAGTGCAAACTTTAATAAAATATTTCCAGACAAGTACAAACAAATTAGCAACAAGTCATCAAGAACAGAATATTAAATGTTTCTGGTACATAATAAATGAATCAATAAAGAAACTTACACAAGAACACAATAGAGCATGGCATGGCACAATAATTCAAAATAAATCAAAAGCTCCAACCCGCAGCCCAGTGGTGCAGAGAGCTGAGGCACTGGATGCCTTACCTCTCACCATGCCAGTGAACTGTGTTCAGGAGCGAATACAGGTCATCAGAGGTCGGCACGAGGGGGGGGAAGGTGTGGTGCAGGATGAGCTGCTAACAGGCAGATCTCCTCTCTGGAGAGGAGACCTGAGCTTCCCTTGGTGCTTGACTGCCTTGTGGTGGAGGCCAAGGGACAGTGCAGCCAAGGGAGCCAGGGGTGCTAGGTCAATGGGGTGGGAGGAAGGGGCCATTATCAGAACAAAAGGGCACATGCGCACCTCCATGTGCATGTGCCTGTCTGTCTGAGGCCCCGGGTAACAAGAGTAAGAAAACAGGAAAAAGGACTGGGGCTGCAGCAAGATGATGCCTTTGTGCCAGCTCTGGGGGGTTCTTCGGACACGCACACCATTACAAGCTCCCAAACCACCCACAGAGTCCAGCAGGTTGATGGATAGCAGCTGCTGCCACCAAGAGATTAAAACACCTATATGGAAAATAAAGCTCTGGCCCAGAGAGAAGAGGGATCTGACCAGTTCTCAAATAAATAAAGTCTAGAGTGAGATCAATCCAGAGAAGAAGCCTTATGCAAATATGCATCCCACTTAAGCCATCAGGTAAATAAGGATGGGTTACTACCTCATAATGAAAATGAAGGTTCACAAACATCTTTTACATCATGTGAGTCTCTTGCACTGCAGACATCCAATCCAATAAAGTAGGCAAAGTAATGGACAACCAATGTCTAGTTATAGCCTTGAAGACATGTACAACATTTTCAATGGCATTTGTGATCTACTGGCTCTGTTAGAAACAATGCATGCCAGAGGCAGTAGAAGTGAGTGGATGTCTCATGATTTATTAAGATGCTAGCGGAAGCTTAATAAGAAATTGGCTTTTTTTTTAAAAAAAAAAACTTAGAATATCAGGCCGTGATGGAATATAAGCAAGCAAGAATCTTTGCAGAAACTATATTCATAAAGCAAAAATGGAATATTACAAGGCAAAACAGTTGAATACTGCCCATGATCCTCGTAACTTCTGACAAATACTTAGGGATCTCACTGATCATGGGAAGGAAGATGGTCCTTCTTCAATTTCTTTGAACAGTGAGGTCATAAGTGACCCCACTGTCATGGCTGAGAAGTTTAACAATTTTTTTAACGATTTATCCAGTTACAGGACTAAGGTGGACAATCATGTCCCCAAGGCTGATGTTACTGATGTCTTGAATTCTCTATCCCATTCAATTTTTTTCTTAAAGATACTTAACACCTGATTTGGTTCTGCATTATTTGAATAAATTAAATGCATGCCCACCCCTCAGTATTGATGGTCTGGACTTCAGGATTATTAAAATGACAAAAGAAAGCATTGTTTTTCCCTTTATGAAATTGTTAAATTATTCTCTCTGTCAAGGAGTATATCCTGCGATACAGAAACAGGCCACAATATGTCCTAATACATACATTGGGCCCTAAACATATACTTTCCAATTACAGGCCTATTTCTCTGTTAACCCCATGTCAAAACTATGTGAGTGAATAGTCATGGATCAATATTTTTTGATGAAAGATTGCCTGTTGACCCACAGTTTCTGTACTTTACACAATATGAAGACTGACTTGGGGAGGTTCACAAACTATATTCATCCGGCCATGGATTCTGGCACTCTTGTTGTTGCCTCTGTGTTCATGGACCTCACCAAGACATTCAACCTAGTTGATCATGGTTTACTGTTACAGTCATTGTCAAATTGTAATTTTTCCAATGATGTTATCTATTGGTTTGGGGTCTACCTCTCGGGCTATGACCATAGAATTATTAATCATAATCATTATTCCTGTTTTCTCAGATTCACTTGTAGTGTCCCACAGGGTTCCATTTTGGGACCCATGCTATTTTCTCTCTTCTTGAATGACTTGCCTTTGGTTTGTCCTTCCTCTGAAATGCTCTTATACACAGAAGATGCAATTATCTTTAGGAGGAGGAGGGATATGGGGGCATCAAAAAAAAAAACAAACTAAAACTATGATTTATAGCAGAACAAAAAAGCTAGGAAATAGTGAATTTTTGTTGAGAGCCGTTGATGGTGAACCTATCGAAACAGTTAACCAATTTAAGTACCTTGGTGTTATATGGGATAGTGCTCTATCATATGAATCTCATGTGGAAAAAATGATAAAAACTATACACCAACATTTGAGTTTCCTTTATAGTGTCCAGAACAACTTTTTGCCTGAAACACATGTACTTTTGGCTTAGAGCTTATTGTTACCAGTTCTGGACTATGGACTGTTAAGCTGTTCAGATGCAGGTAGTGAGACATTTTCCAGGTAAAAGGCATGTACAGTCAGACCTGGTTAATCCGTACCTTGCTGTGAAGTCTACCTGATTATCTGAACAGGGAACATCTGAAACAGATTTTTTGCCATGTTAATTGCCTCTTTGATATGGAAACCTCTGTTTCTCAATCCACATCCTGTGTTCAAAGTAAAGAGACCATTATCCCTATTCATTTTAACCTGGATAATTTATTGCAGGTGTGAATGAGTCTGCTAATGGCAGTCTTTTTAATCCCTCGTAATACCCTCTGTCATGTAAAAGGTGATAAGAAATGAGTTTTAGATATTTAACAGCCCTCCCATTTTTCTTACCATGCCACTATGTGTTCTGATAATATGCTTTGACCAATTTTTGATAAATAAATAACCTAGCTTTGGGATGTACTCAGCTCCATCTCAAACTACACTGTCTCACAAGCTACTGCTCTTTCTCTTCATATTTCTAAACATTCCAAATCAGTAACACCATTCCAGGCTACTCATATGAATGGCCTGGCATGGTATTACTAATGTCATAGAATGTGCAGGCAGTCAAAAGAGAACAGCAACTGCTAAGGAAAAGGATTCACTATAGTTACAAAGGCAAAAATAAATTATTAATTTGACAAAAATGTCAAAACATAGAGACTATAATATTTTAACTGCCCAGCACATCTACCAACATTTCTTAGCACTGTATTACCAATTTTCTAATAACGCAAGCAACAACAAAAAAAATTACTTTGGTCATTGTCTCCTTACTACATATATTTTTACTATGTAACAAAAATGGTTAAAAAACAGATGTTTATGGATTAACCAGGTCTGATTGTATAACTCAATATGTCCTTTTATTACTGGGCTTCTATTTAATACTCATTATTGCCTGCTTTACCAGGCCACACATTTAACCTTACAGGATGACTATGTAAAAACAAAAGTATTATTTTTTTTCAGTAAGGTCATCCTAGGTAGGACCCCCACTAGATTCTAGAATTGCTTCCAGTCCAACATAAAAAACATTTTACTAGATTCCAGGAACTTGTTGTGGTCAAAGAATTTTTGACTTTGTTGGACCAAGTGTTTGTATTCAGCTACCAGAATCAAGCAAGACAACCAGATCAGTACCTGTTTTTAAGAAACAATTGTCTAGTATTTTAGATGGTCAGTCTTGTTGTCACTATGGGTTTTTGTTCTTCATGTTGTAATTTATAAATGCTGGTCACACTTGAAAAAGGGCAATGCTGTTCAATATGCTTTTCAATGGTAAACAATGAAGAGACATAAAATTAAATATTTAATTGCAATGGGACAGATGAAAAACCAAAAAATGTAAGTCTCCATTTTCTTATATGTGGTTTAAAAGAAGCATTAGATATCTACAATAATTTTCAGTCTGAGGCAGTTCAGAATTTAGATTTAAATGTGATAGTGGGAAAGTTTAAAGCACATTGTATTCCAAAATGGAATGTGACCTATGAACAGCAAACTAGTTCACATGCACAAGGAGGTCAGGAGAGTCCATAGACCAATATGTTACAGAACTTAAAACATGCAGTAAGACATGTGAATTTGGAGCTCTAGCTCTATCAGTAATAAAAGACAGAATAACAGATGGGATCTCTGACAAAGTGATCGAAGAGAGAATGTTAAGAGAGCAGGATCTGATGCTAGATAAAGCAATGCAGCTTTGCAAAGCTGCAGAAACCACTCGAGCACAGGTGAAGGAGCAAGGCATGGAAGAAAGTGTAGCAATACATGTGGTATCAAAGAAAAAGGACAAACTAGTTAGCAAAAAGCAGAAGCGCCACTGCAAAGAGGAAACATAGTTTAATAATGTGAAACATTGTGGTAGATATGGAATGCAGCATAGCCCAAAGAAATGTCCAACTTACAGAATGGACTCTAAGAAATGTGGCACAAGAAATCAATTTGGAAGGTGCTGCCAGCCGCCTGTGAGCCCAAACAAAGTGCTAGCATTTGAAGAGAACTCCCAAAACGTGTTATGTAGATATGGTGACTGCAACAGAAGCAAATGAAGGTAAATGAGCGTTACCCTTAGTAGTTTTTGATAGTATCATATCATATCATACCATTTAAACTGGACACTAGGGCCCAATTAAATCTTACCTCTGGGAGTGATTGTATGGATTTAGAGCACAGACCACATTTGCATGGCATTGGAGGTTACAGGATACTTGGGGTCTCACATTCCAGTAAAAGAAAGTACACTGCAACAGTGAAGCATAAAAATGCATATACATGCTCACATGCTTAGTAGTACTGAAAACAGTATGACCTATTTTAGACTGGGAGCATGTGAAAAGATGAATCTGGTGAAAGAGTGCTCGTGGAGACGGGTACTAAAGAATATGATGCACTGGTAGTTGAGTATCAAGACTTGTTTGAAGATTTGGGATGCCTACCAGGAAACCGTGCAATCAGAGTGGATAAGGAAGTACAGCCTCTAACTCACCTGTGCAGAAGGGTACCATTTGCACTACGTGCTGTATTGAAAGCAGAGCTACACTGCATGGAAGCACAGAAAGTTATGAAAAGTCCAACTAAGTGCTAAATGGCATACCATTAGGATGGATGTTCGCACAATTATAGGTGCTCAAATTCTATCATTTTATTTTTGTGGGAAATTTCATGAAATAATTTATCTGTATGTACCTCAGTTGTCTATTATACCAGAAATCTCATATTTGGCATGATTACTTAATGAATGGGTTTCTAACAATGTGCCATATTTCATGACATCATGATACATCATCTTAAAATTATATGTGCTTAAAGTCTTTCATTTTATTTTTGCAAGAAATTTCATGAAATATTTTATCTGCATATAACTCAGGCATCTTTGGAGTTAGACATGTGTAAATTAGCATGAATAACCTTTTGTAATGGTTATAGAATCATCCAAATATGGAAAGAACTGGATTAGAGATGTTTAGGTTACAGGGGTTCAAAATGTTACTATATAAATATTTGCTAAACTTTGTGAAAACTAAACAATGTGGATGTTTGTAACTTCTCTGCTCTTGGATTCATAAACTTTACATGTGATGTGCATGTCTGATGTCAGTGTATCCTGGTATCTAACACAACAGGATAAATGGTTTAGTAGTTTAAAATTTACAGATAATATATATATATATATATATATATTGCAAATATTTTATCAAATATTTATGGTAGCCTATAGGTGAAGCACCCAGAAATCTTTTTGTGGAACTTAGCATTCACAGTGCATGTGTCATTACTTCATTTGATAAGCTGGGTTGAGCTTTTACAGTCCTGCTGTTCCTTTCTGGGTGATGATTTTGACACCCCTTCTCTCTTGGCATAGCCAGACTGATTCAGTAGAACTACTGATCCCTTTGATATCCTCTTTGTCCTTTACAGTGACAAAATTTCTTAAAACAAGAGCTGCCTACTCCTTCTACTATCAAACTATCCTGTTGGAATAGCCAGAATTTTTCCTTCCTGGTGTCCTAGGCCTTGCTTCCCACACTACATCTTTTAAGTACCTCTAAGTCCCAGACTTGCAAGTACATTGGGCTCCTGGATCATCAGTTTACTGGGTGTGATCCTTATATATCCCAAATTCAGGATGGAATTGTTGACACCCTGTGCTTCCTTGTTCCAACTCGTGGGTCTACCACTGGTGTGCTACCCAGCTCAGCTATCCATTTCTTCATAAAACTATGTATCTAACTCCTGAACCTTTTGACTTTCTGCACTACCTGCCTCATTCCCCTAGCCTTTAATTAGAATCCCCAGATAAGACTGAGTGAAATTAGCAAATTCCAATTTCATGGAATTTTCATGAAATTCCACAATTTTCATAAAGACTAGTGGAATTTGACTTTATATATAGATGTTATTTTGCAATTTCTGAAGCAAGCAATTAATACAATTGACACACACAGCCTTTGTAAGGGATAAGAACCTGCTAAATAAAATGCCATTGCATTCTCTAGATTTAAAGTTTCAGGGTTTATAAATTTGCAGTTTACATTCTTGCAAAATGTTACTGTAACATTTGGTGAATGTTTGACTACTTTTAATTCTGTCCCACTTAAAGCTGTAAATATGAACTTTCTCAGAAATGATCATGTGGTATAGTAGTTTAAATGTTTCAGATCTGGTTAAATTTGGATATGTTGTTTTAAATTTAGAGGGAAATAACTGTAATTTAAATTATGGCAACACGTTTGGCAAGCTATAACTCAGTCCCATTTGAAGCTAGGAACATGAAACTATGTACAAATATACATGCAGTGATATCCTGTATACTTGTAAAATGTTATGACATTTCAATTAATACTATCAAAACTCTACTAAAATAACAGAAATCTAAATTTTGGCAAAATGTTTGGCTACCTATAACTCAGCCCTTTGAAGTCTGAGATATAAAACATGGTGTACATATCCATGCTATATGTTTCTCTAAATCCTGAAACTGTCCAGGAATTTAGATATGACATTTACAATTAGATCAAAATAACTGAAAATGGAATTTCGATTAGATGTTTGGCATGAATTACTTTGCCCCTTTTAACCTATGACTTGAAATTTGGGACATGTATATGTGTCATTATTAGTTGTCCACATACCATATCTGGTGTTATTGGGGCACACAATTTTACAATTAGAGCAAAATAACTGAAATTTAAAATTTGGCAAAATTCCACAGAATTTTCACACAAATTCCATGACACTCCATGGAATCAGTATGGTAATTTTGTGGGCATTCTGTAGGCAGAGTTTTATATTCCACACAGCTCTACAGTAGAGCATTGTACTGCCATGCTGACAACCCCAGTTTGGAAGCGAGTCTGGGAAGGTGAGGACCCACCCGATGATGGGAATACATCAGCTTTCCTGGGGGGCTGCAGATATGGAGCGGCAGTTGGCGGTGAGAGTGATGGGAAGCATAGAGGTCCCAGGTGGACTGAAGGAGTGTCCGACTGGGGTAAAAGGGGAAGGTGCATAAAAAAAAATTGCTAATGAAATATCAGAGGAATACAGATACAAGACTGAGGTACAATAAATAGACTGGGGGAGGAGTGAGGAGGAATATGCAGCAGAACATGAGGAATGGGGTGGCTAAGGATACATAGCAGCAGGCTCAGCATAAATTACAAGTGACATACAGTGCGGGGGAGGGGGTACCGAAGTGCAGAAAAAAATAACTTTAAACAGGACTTGGTTAAATGGAACATCTACAATAAGCAAAATTCACTGCCAGAATAGCCTACTGATATTACTATGGCAGCAACAGTAATTATGGGGCATTCTGCCCAGGGTATTATATACTGCAGGAGGGAGTTTGGCTCAGGCACAGCTGTTCTGGACACGGTATGCCTTCTGATCTGGCTTGCATTCTAGGTTTTGAACTGGAATGCACCTTAGATCCAGAATGGTGTACCCCTAACTGAATCCTCCTCACTTACTGCCCCTGACAAAAGCCCCTTATAGTTACTACTCCTGCCTGAATGACTCTCATAGTGATTGCTCAGGGCATAGGGCATGGAATTTTAATGGCATTCCTGTTCTGGGTGTATTTTGGTTTTCATCCACACTTACTTGAAACTTCCAGAATCTGTTGAGGCCCTGCACTGACCCTCTGCTCTGTAGGTTCACCCACCATCTTTACTATCATGGAAGGGAGGGCTGGCAGGGAAGGGTTATGTGGACTCCTCCCACCCACCCTTAACTGTTCTCTGAGCACTGTCACTGTAAATCTCAACTGTTTGTCACTGAATTGCAGAAATGTGTGACACTGACACTCTAGATATGGGACACATCACCAAATGTGGAGGTATGAGCACTTGACAAAGCAGAACTGGGGTTTTCACTTTTGAAGCATTTAGTTTAATTTAGTGCCATAGACTATTATGCAGAATTCCTGCTTTAAAGTCTGAGTTTATATTGTGACATAGCAGCATCTGTCTGTGAGACAGCACCATTTCCATGTGGGGCAGAGTGAACTGGGTAGTATAAAATAAGTGATTTCCCCTTACAGTGTGGGACTATTCAGATGTTTGCCTGCAGCAGAAGGGTAAAGGTCTGAAAACAGCATGGAAGGTAGAGAAGGAGAGAAAAAATATTAGTGCGAAGAGACGGTCATAATTAGAGATCACCTGTAATTTTGACTCATGGAAAAACAAGAACTTAGAGAAATTTCTTAAATCATGTAGGGTTAGTAACATACAGTGGCAAGAGAAAAACAAGCATTTGTCAATTCCGAATGTTGTCTTGCTGACATTGGCATTAGCAGTGCAGGAGTCGAACAGATGCATAATAGCAATGGCAGTGAAGTATGAAAGTGACATCAAACCCCACATCACCCTACAGAGACTGACAGGCACTGAGGTGCGCCTTTGGGCATCAGCCATAATGTTCATGGCATTTCAGCTCACCCTATCCTGCAGTGCAACAAATATTGCATTGTGCTTTGGGGTCCTCGGGCCTAACGCTCATCCCATTCAGCCATAACACTCATGGCATTTTACCTCACCTATCCTGCAGACACCGACAAGTGCTGAGGAGTGCCCTAGGGTGTTCGGCTTCACAGTCACCCCATTTCATAAGGACATACACTGAAATGGGTGCAGCATAGGAGAATGGGGTGAACTGTGGGGCCGAAGAGTCCAAGGCACACCTTGCTGCCTGTTTGTGGCTTGAGTGTGGGGGGGGAATGGTATGGCATAAGCATGACAGCTGGCAGTGCAAAGGCACACCCCTGACACCTGTCAGTCTATACAGGGTGGGACATTATGGTTAGAAACCCTAGTGCCCCACCCATTTGTTGGTATTTGCACTAAAAATTTGCAACACAGCATTTTTGTGACCTCCACCTCATGAAAGTGTTTGGGACCTCTGCTCATGAATAGTGGCACTGTGATTTTATTAATCCGTCCCAAACATTGATTTCTCAGATTGACTATGATATTCTGTGCCAGATGTGGGAAAACACCATTCGGGCAGGATGTGAAAAATGTCAACTGTACCATTCATAGGTAGGTGTGAAGAGATGGCAGTGTTAAAAATCTTGAGTGGAAATATTAAAAATGATCGAATTTACGAGCATACATACAAACTGCGCAATGCACACTCGTAACACAGTCATTTAGTGGAATTATTTCAGCAAATTTTCAACATAGGCATTTTGGGACCTCTGCTCATGAACACTGTCACTATGATTTTCTCCATCTGTCCTGATCGTTGATTTCCCACAGCAACCACACCACTGTGCACCAATTGTGCGAAAACACATTTCGGTCAGGATGCGAAAAATGACAGCTGTACTGTTCGTAAGGAGCTGTGCAAAACTGACAATGTTGAAAATGTTGACTGAAAATATTACAAAATCTCAAAGTTATGAGTGCATGTGGAAACTGCACAATGCACACTTGTAACATACTCATTTTGTGGACTTTTGTCACCATATTTTCGACATAGGCATTTTAGGACCTCTACTCAGGAACACTATCACTGTGATTTTCTTACTCTGTCCCAAACATTGATTTCTCAGAGCGACCACGCTATTCTGCGCCAGTAGTATGAAAACACATTTCAGACAGTATGTCTAAAATGACAGCTGTACTGTTCATAACGAGGTGTGGAAAAATGCCAATGTTGAAAATCTGGAGTGAAAATATTATAGATCTGCAAGGTTATGAGCGTGCGTGGAAACTGCGCTACACACGTTCGTAAAACAGTCATTTTTCTGATTTTTTTCACCAAGTTTGCAACATAGGCCTTTTGAGAGTCAAGCTCATGAACAGTGGCACTGTTGCTTTGTTAATCAGTACCGAAAGGTGATTTTGTGCAGTGACCGCAAAATCACCTTTCGGGACCGAATAATGCCATGACAGTGACTGAATTCATGAGGTGGGGTCCCAATAACCAATGTTGAAAATCTGGTGAAAAATTTCCAAAAAAATTCCCAAGATATGCACCAAAGTTGAAAAATAAAAACTATTTATGCCATTATACAGCTTACCGGCATTTCTTCAGTTCATAGTCGGCTTTGAAGAGTGCAGACGTGTTCCCAGTCCACCGAAGATCATCGTGCCGGGCTCTGGAGGTTAGTATGGGGTGAGTGGGTGTGTGGGGAGGTTAGTGGGTGGGCGCGAGTTGGGGGAGAGGGGCACAGATAGCGAGGACCGTTTCTTTTTCAGGGTTTAAAAAAACAATGTTACAGACATTGCGGGATGGCTTTTCCTTTCAACAGGTACTTTTGGCATACTGAGGTGGGCTCCCAGTGCTTGCACCTGCGTGTTTTGGGGTGGGGAGGACTGGAGCCAATGGGGACTGGGCACCCCAGTCGGCACATACTGAGGGGGTCGCAAGAGCCAAGGGGGATTGGGCACCCCCTGGGCACACAAGAAATGGGGGGGAACATGCTGAAGGGGATTTGGCACCTCCATTTGCAAATTTAGTTATGAGGGGGCATGCCAACAGGGGGATTGGGTACCCCATCAGCTTTCTAAAGGACTGTGCAAGGTGGTGGCTGTCCCTGGGCTTCCCTGTTGCGCCGCCATGATAGGGGACACACAAGTAGTAATTGGCTGCTGCAATCAGGGGCTGCCAAATGGTGCTCCCTGATTGCAGCAGCTAATTTCTTTCAAGGTGGTGGCACATTTTTTCAACCGCTGTCATAGACAGCATGATCTGCCATTGGCGCCACAGAGCCCAGCCTCAAAAAGCAGTGGTACCATTGGCTGCAGCAGGACCCACACCTCCAAAACCTGCTTCTCCACTGGAAGCAACCACAATATGTTGTCTGCGCTTGTGTGCGAAGATAACACAGCAAAGAGACTATTTTTGCTAGGTATAGATAGTACCTGTATAAGGCTAATGAAAGCATAACGATACATGCTTTGATGCCTATAAAGGTAGCTGAAGAAGTTTATAGACCTTGTAAACTTGCATCTTTTCTTTTTATTAGCCTAATGAAGGTATTATTCTTACCTAGCAAAACTATTCTTTTTTCTCACCTGCTTTTGTGTGGTCTAACACAGCACAGCCCTGCCTTAAAGGAACCCTGTCAGTTTTGCCCTTTGTTTTCTTCCAGTTTTTATCTGTGGGTCTCTAGGCACATATTTGAATAAAGATTATTCTAGAATGCTCCCTGCATAAAGCAAAATATAATCCATTTACCTGTTTTTGTTAATTTTGCATTATTCTCTTTACTTGTGGTCTCACATTAAATCCCCTGCCCACTGGCAGCAGATTCATAGAAACATAGAAACATAGAATTTGACAGCAGATAAGGACCACTTGGCCCACCCAGTCTGCCCATTTCCTATCTAATGGATAAGCTGCAGATCCTAGTTAACTAGCAGCCTACTTCTTTCTACCTCCACCCTAGAATTGCCTTATGGCTGTCCCATGCATGCTTGAATTCAACCACTGTTTTTGACTCCACAAGCCTCCTCCCGGAAGGCCATTCCATGCATCCACAATCTCTCTGTGAAAAATACTTCCTTACATTACCCTCTGAGCCGCTCCCCTCTATCTTCAAATTGTGCCCCTTGTTCTTGCACACCTCTTTTTTTGAAAGATGCTACCCTCTTGGACTTCGTTGATTCCCTCGAGGTACTTGAAAGTTTCTATCATGTCCCCCCTCTCCCTCCTTTCCTCGAGGCTATACATATTAAGCTCCTTTAGTCTCTCTTCATATGTCTTCCGGTGCAGACCCTGCACCATTTTAGTTGCCCTCCTCTGGACAACTTCCATCTTGTCTATGTCCTTGCAGAGATTGGGTCTCCAGAACTGCACACAGTACTCCAGATGGGGTCTCACCAGCTGTCTGTACAGAGGGATAACAAACTTCCTGTTTTCTACTGGTGATGCCTCTCCCTATGCATCCCAGTATCCCCCCAGCCCTCCTTACTGCCCTCTCACATTGCTTGCCCACCTTTAAGTCATCTGATATGACTACCCCCAGGTCCCTTTCCATTTTTGTTGTTGTTAGTATCTCACCCCCAACTGTGTACTCTTCCTCTGGGTTTTTGTTTCCCAGGTGCATTACCTGCACTTCTTAGCATTAAATCTAAGCTGCCATACATTTGACCATTCCTCTAATCTTGTCAAGTCCTTCTCATCCTTTCCACCCCACTCTAGTGCATCAACTCTGTTGCAGATCTTTGTGTCATCTGCAAAGAGACATACTTTTTCTTCCAGTCCTCTGCAATGTCGCATAAAGACATCGAAGAGGACCAGTCCTATACTGAACCTCATGCACCCAACTTGTAACCCCCTTTCTTCAGAGTGGACTCCATTTACTATTACTCTCTGTGTCCTATTCTCCAGCCACCTCTTTACCCAGGCTATCATCTTGGGACCCACCCCAGGCTGGCTAACTTGTATATTAATCTTTTGGTGGGACTGAGTCAAATGCCTTGCTAAAGTCTAGGTATGCCATGTCCACAGCCCTCCCTGATCTACTACTTTGGTAACCTAGTCAATGAAATCTATTAGATTCGTCTGACATGACCTTCCCTCTGTGAATCCATGCTGCCTTGGGTCCTGTGCCCCTCTGACCTCTAGGTACTAGACAATTCTTTCCTTCAAAGTGATTCCATCATTTCCCTATCACTGAGGTTAAAGTAACAGGTCTGTAGTTCCCTGCTTCTGCCCTGTCCCCACTTTTGTGAAAGGGAATCACATCTGCCCTCCTCCAGTCCCTCAGGTACCACCCCATCCTCCCATGATTTGTTAAAGAGGGTAGTCAGTGGTGTCACTAGTTCTACCTAGTTCTTTTAGAATTCTGGGATGAATCCCATCAGGCCCCATTGCTATGTCCACCTTCAGTTTTACGAGTTCTTTCAGATCCTTTTCTTCAGTAAATGGGCTGGTATCAACTTTTGTATTTGTGCCAAGAGCGTGCGTCTACCAGGAGTGCTGTCCCAAAGTGCACATTTTAGCATCCCCATAAAAGGAAAAAAACATGTACAGTGTATTAAAATAAAATGTTCCTGACATCTGTAAAGCAAACTGAGCACTCACTGAGATGCAAAATAGTTTTCAACCTTGGTGCCAAAATCTCGTCCATGTGCAATAGCGACCAGTGAAAAGGTCCCTAGCATAGTGAGAATGCATCACTTTGCACACACGCAGAATTTGAAGCACCAAGTTGAGCTTATTTCCTGCTCAATGAGTGCTCAGTTTTTCTTTACAGATGGCAGAACATTTTTTTAGCAGCTGTACTGGATTACATGTTTTTTTAATGAGGATGCTAAATGTATAGGACAGGCAGCTCGGTAGAGCGCGCTCTCAGCGCAAATCTGCTTCCAGTAGGCAGGAGATTTAAGTGCAGATCGCAAGTAAGGGAAATAATGCAAAATTAACAAACATAGGTAAATGGATTATGTTTTGCTTTATGCAGGGGCATTCTAGAATAATCTTTATTCAAGTATGTGCCTAGAAACCCACAGATAAAAATTGGAAGAAATATGAGGGACAAAGCTGACAGTGTCCCTTTAACATACAATATAAGTAACAATGACCTGAGTGCTTGTGCTATCATGGGCTGCTGTTTTAGTGTTTATGAATGCTTGTTTAAGATTACTTTCATCTTTTTTCTTGTCCATTTTACATATTTATTCTCTGTCCTCACCCCAACAATCCATTCTACCAGACTGTACCCTTCCTCCAGCCAGAACAGAGGGCAGCTAGTCTCCTTCACAGCTGACACCAATGCTGCCACTTTGTTGGCCAAAGCATGGGTGCATGAACACCAGGTAGGGGGTTGCAAAGTACAGCATTGCCCACAGCTTGTTTTACCACAATGTGAGGTGCAGACTACTCTCTTTCAAAAAGGTGAGCACTTCACCTCGGCAATGTTTTGTTCCCTTGCTAGTCATGGACTGACGTTCTGCTGTTTAAGCATAAATCCCAGTCCCTTAGAGGTACATGAGTACAACTGACTACCAGTTCACCTCTTGGTGGGCATTTAGTTTTATACGAGCTCTGACTCAGCAGCAGGCAAGAATACCTGGACTTAATCAGCACAGAGACTTTCATTCACCTGGTCACATGAGGGTGTCATACTTACGTAATGTATTTTTGTTCTCTCATTCAAGTGAATGGGAGATGCTGCATCACGTGAAACCTCTTATACAGCAAAGGGATCTTCACATGCAGCAGCAGCACAGAAGCACACAATTCCTAGCTCTAAATTCTAAATTCTGAGAGTTTATTTAAAAAAAATGTGAAGTCATTCTGTCAGCAACAACCAGTAATGAAGGATCACTCTATCACATAGTGACATGAAGCATCCCTGTTCTAACTAAAACTTTATCATATAAATTAAATTCAAGTATGTGTAGGCAGCTTATCATGGACGTATTTTGTATAAGTGGCTTTCGTCCATTATAAGCAGAGGTAACTAGGAAGCAGGCTAATATTTCTCTACCAGTCATTCTATAATCTTTCCCACCATGGTTGTCAAAATATTTGCCCTGTAGATTGCCACACTGCTACCGATTTGTTTACATAGAAAAGTAGAAAAATTGATTTTTTTGACCCATCCAGTTTGTCCAGCTGATCCCTGCCTAATCTGTCTCTGCAGACCCTAACCTGTCTCCAGCAGCCTCACCTGCTCCCTTCCTATTTACTAATATACTCCCATGTCTATCTCACACATGCTTGAGGCAACCCACTGTTTGTGCCTCCACCACTTCTGCTGGCAGTCTGTTCCAGGTGTCTACCACCCTCTTGGTGAAGTAGTACTTCTTCACATCCCTTTTAAAGCTCCCCACCTCCAGCTCCATTGCAAGCCCCCGGGTCTTGGTACTTTTTCTCCTGTGAAAGAGACTCCTCTCCTGAACCATGTTCACCCATGTGAGGTACTTGTAGGTCTTGTAGGTCACTATCATGCTCCCTCTTGCTCTCCTCTCTTCCAGGGTGTACACATTGAAACCCCTCATTCTATCCTCGAAGGGCTTCTTGTGCAACTCCTGTACCATTTTAGAAGCTTTCCTCTGGTTGGCATCCACTCTATGTCCTTTCTGAGGTGTGGCCACCAATACTGGACAAAGTACTCCAGGTTGCGTCTCACCAGCAAAAGATGCAGTGGGAAGACCAGCTCCCTCCTCCGGTGGAGACAGCCCTCCCTATGCACCCCAGCATCCCATTAACCCTACCCACTGCTTTGTTATACTACCCTGCTACTTTGAAGTCATCAGATATGACAACCCTGAGGTCCTTTTTCTACTTAGTGACTGGCAGTACCTCCTCCATTCTATACTCAGATCTTGGGTTTCTATGTCCTAGGTGCATGATTTTGCACTTTTGGTACTGAACCCCAACTGCCATGTTTAAACCACTCCTCAAGTTTCCCAAGATCTCTACTCACTCTCCACCTCCTTCTGATTGTGCATCCTAGTACAGATTTTGGTACTATCTGTAAAAAGGCATACCTTTCCTTCCAGTTCCTCAGCAATGTCACTTATGAAAACATTAAAGAGAACCAATCCCAGTACTGAGTTCTGTGACACCTCGCTGGTTACTCTTCCATCAGTAGAGTGAGGAATGCCATTAACTACCACCCTCTGTTGCCTATCCGTTAACCTATTTCTAAACCATTTCACCACTTTGGATCTGAACCATAGGCTATTTGTTTTCTAAATCAGTCTCCTGTGTGGAACAGTGCTGAATGCCTTGCTAAAGTCCAGATATACCATGTCCACTGCCCCCACTGATCTATTTCCCCCATCACCCAATCAGAGAAATTAATCAGATTCATCTGGCATGACCTCCCCCTGTGAATCCATGCTGCCAGTGGTCTTGGCAGCCCATTGGATTCAAGAGACTGTACTTGTCTTCCTTTAGCAGGGTTTGTTAATTTCTCCATCACTGATGTCAGATTGATTGAGCTTATAATGGTTAGCCTCCTCCCTGCTTCCACTCTTATGTACAGGGACCATGTCAGCTCTTCTCCAATCCTCCAACACCTCACCTGTTTCCAGTGAACTGCTGAACAAGGCTGTCAGTGGGGAGCTAGCCCCTCCCTCCATTCCTTTAGTACCTCTATCCCATCTGAACCCATAGCTTTGTTCACCATCAGAGCTGCAAGTCCCTTCAAGACTCTTTGATCTGAAAATGGACTTGTGTCCACCTCCTCCTCCTTCCTGCTACACCCTGGTAGTCCTTTCTCCCTCCCTCCACTGTAATGATTGAGCAGAAATAGTACCTGTTCAAGATGACAGCTTTTTCTTGGTCCTCTTTTGTGCAAGCTGCCCCCTCCACTCTCCTAATCCTCATTTTCCCTCTCCTTGCTTTCCTCTTCTCACTTATGTATTGTGTCTGAAGAAAGTCTTATCCCCTTTAGCTACCCCTTTGGTTATTTTTTCCTCTGTCTATGCCTTTGTTCCCCTCACCATCTTTCATGCTTTGCTCTGTTTTACTTGCTATACATTTCTGTCTTCCTCCCTTGGTATTTCCTTATACCTCCTGAATACCATCTTTTTTCCTTCACCACCCTTGCCACTTCCCTAGAGGACTATAATGGTTTCTTTTTCCTTCTGCTTTTACTCAGCTGCTTCATGCATAGGCTGGTTGCCTTAATTATGCCCCCCACTCCTCCTTTACCCCTCACTGGCAATCCCCCCCAGAAGGCAGTTTTTGAGGGTCTCCACTTCTTTAAAGTCCACCTTCCTAAAGTTCTAGATCCTCATCCTCATGTGGTTTGCCTCTGCTACAGTCTTAATGTTAAACCACACTGTACTGTGATCACTGGTACCTGAGGACTGCCCACTGTGACATCTGTGATGTTGTCCCTGTTTTTAAGCACCATGTCCAGCACTGCCCCATTCATTGTGGGTTCTAGTGAATTAGCACCACAACCCCTTCTTTCCAGTTACCCAGGACCTCCTCCACTGCAATTCATTTGCAATTTAAGTACATTTCATTGCAATTCAATTTAGTAATTTTGATCACCATTCATCAGAAGAAACAGACAGAGCAATATTGGATAGCATAAGGTAGTTAACAGGAAGAAGCAATACAGTATGCTCCATTTATAATGGACACTGATATAATGGATAGTCGGTTATAGTGGTCAAAAACAGATTTCCCAAATGAACTATATCTGATCCGGGGTATTTTACTCTGTTTATAATGAATATAAGCTTTGCTTAGAGTGGACACTATAAAGTCTTTATTGGCATTTGTTGTGCTTTTTTGGGGGGAAGGCAAATGCTGAGCTGATGAAGAGAGTTGGCAAGTGTCCAGTTCTGGAGACCACATCTCTGGAAGGACATAGAGTGGAGGTGGTCCAGAGAAGGGCAATTAGAATGATGCAGGGTCTGCATCAAAAACCCTGTGAGGAGAGAATACAGAACCTCAATATGTATACCCTGGAACAGAGGAGGTGGAGGGATATGATAGAGACCTTTAAATACTTCATGGGGTAAATATTTTATAGAAAGGGTGGTGGAAAATTGGAACAGTCTGTCAGCCAAGGTGGTGTGTGTGAAAACAGTTAGGGGATTCTAGCAGGGCTGGGATAGAATGAAGGGAATAGTGTTTGCTCTGGGTGACAGGCCCAAGGAGGAGAATGAGGAGAGGATGGGGAAGGTTAGTATCCTCGAGGAACAGTAGGTTCCTAGGATTATAGGGAGTTTGGGCAGACTGAATGGACATCTGGTCTTTTTCTGCCATCATTTTCTGTTTCTATGATCTACAAGGTACAGGAGGGAAGTATTTTTCAGAAGAAAAGGTGCTCAGGAACAAAGGGACATGCTATGAAGCTGGATGGGGGTAGATTCAGGAGAGATGTGAGGAAGTACTTTTTCACAGAAAGCGTGATGGATTCCTAGAACCACCTTCTAGCTGAGGTGGTGGGGAAAAAAACAGTGGTGGGATTCAGGAATGCATGGGAGAAGCACAAGGGAATCACAGTGGAAAGAGGCAGAGAGAAAGAGCTGTAGATTAGGTACAGTCTGCACTAATAGTGTAGGTAAGAAGAAATGGGCAGATGGGATGGGTCAAGTGCTCCTTATCTGCAATCAGATTCTATGTTTCTAAGTGTAGAATTAAGATGGAAGAGCTACAGAGATTTAATAACACCTTCACGGATCTGAGTGGTGTCCTCCCCCCTGACTTCATCTGCCAATCCAACTCAAGTAACTACATGGGGAAAGTAGACCTGCCCCCATCTCACCCTCCATTCTACTTCAGAGTCATCAGTGTTGTCGAAGCCAGAAAGTACTTCCTTAAGGTACTGTGGAAATCAGAATTCAGTGGTGATACCCTGGATCTTAAGTTCGTCGAGCTTTCCTTGGATGAAATACTGGTACCTCGATCCATATCATTAATTTATCCCTGTTCACAAGAGTGGGGATCACCTTCTAACTGGGAACTTTAGGCCAATCTCCATCCTTTCCCGCTCTCAAAGTCTTGGAACGGATAGTGGTAGACCAGCTGGTAGAATACCTGGAAAATAACAACTGCAATGCCCATAACAGCATGGGTTTAGGAAAGGTAATAGCACCAACACTGCCTTACTAGAGTTCATGGGCTTCATCCATAACTCCTTTGACCAAGATAACCTAGTTGGTGTGGCTTTCATTGATTTAACTAAAACATTCGACACAGTAAACCACGACCTTTGATCTACCAACTGGCTGCCACTGGTCTTTCCTTAGACACCTTAGCTTGGTTTAGAAGCTACCTGCATAGCCCACACAGCAGGTGAAGATTGGTAATATCCTCTTGGACTGTAGACCGTCCGCTCAGGAGTCCTGAAAGGGTCCATCTTGGGTCCTCTTCTGTTTAGTGTGTCCTTAACAAGCTCCTTACTCCTGCTAGAGTCGTGATCCTGCTATTCGCAGATGATGCTGTTCTTTCGCTAGTGATCCTGACCTAACGTTCTTTTGAACCATCTTCAGCATAACTTTACAGATGTAGAAAGGTGGTTCAATGAGCACAAACTAATAATGAATTACAAAAAGATGAAAATAATGCTGTTCTCCAGCTCCCAAAACCAAAACAGACATAGATTTTATCCTCTTTCAATCACCAATGATGTGGGTTCTCACTTGGAGCTAGTTCAGCACCTTAAATATGTGGGGATTACAGTTGATAACACCCTGTCTTATGCCCTACACATTGACAATATTGCTAAGGCAAAATGCGCATAGGGCTGCTCTACAGGCATAGATATTGTCTGACCTCAAAAGCTCTTAACCTTGCTGTACACAGTTCGGTGGTCTCACTCATTGACTACAGGCTAGTAATCTATGGGTCAGCCACAGATACATCCCTGCACCACATCAAAGTGGCACTAAACAAGGCCTGTCAGCTCATGACTGGATCCGTGCGGCTGACTCTCACCTGTGACCTGTATGCTTAAGCTAATTGGCTCCAGTTCAAAGGCAGATTTATGTACCAAACATGTCTGTTAGCTAAGAAAATAAACCTTGGAATGGTGCCCCCGGGTGTTCATAAGCTTCTCATCCCATATGACCTCCCTTGCTGCACCAGAAGCTCTGAAAGGCAGATCTTCAAAATTCCCCGCTGTCGTACTTCTTTAGGTCAAAGGTAATTCGCACACCGAGCCCCATTCTAGTTGAATTCTCTTCACCTCATATCCTCTGCAGCCACTCTGGGCTCTCTTAAACGAAAGCTTAGACAACAGCTAGTTGCAAATGCCATTTGTGATTGCTTCCAATAATTCAGCCCACATTATTAGTCCAGGACTCAAACCCGTTTACTACTTGACTGCCCTTCTCCCCTTGACCTAAGCACCTGCTTCCCTGATCTCCTCCCCCTCCCACTCCATGCCCTCCTATTTCACACTCCTTACCTCAACCACCACTCACCTCCTCCATTTGACTAGGCCTTCTGGGCTGATCCTTCTCTCCCCCTGGTAATTAGCTTTGTCACTATTTGTCCACCCTTCAACTAATGTCTCTTGGGCTGTTGTTCTCCTCTCCTAGTGCATCAGTCTTTGTCTCATTTGTCTCTCAATTACTGTTTATGCATTTTTGCTATATGGCATGCATTGTACAATGCCTCATGTGTTTTGATCATTCTTAATCTTGTCTGCATTGTTTAATTGTTCATATGTTAGCCACCTGCTTGTAACTTTATGTTCTCTGCTTGTTTAATCCTCTGACATGGAACCTATGTGAAGAGCTCTATTCTCAAAGGTTACTCCGAGAGTCAATAAATAAATAATATTTCCTACAAATAATTGCCCACAAGCAGCATAAACATGTATTAGTTAAGTTAATTACACTAAAATAAGATAATTTTATATTTTAATAAAACACTTACAGTAACAATTGCTTTTGGTTTTACTGTTCTGGAACCCCAACATCCAACCACTACAGTTCCTATGTTCTTATTACAGTGCCTTCTGCAATAAATTTCCTTAAAAAAAAAATCTGTTCCCTGACAGTTAAATAACTTTAAATAAACACATAGCACACAGAAACCTGTATGCTATGCAGGATTTTGAGTACTCTGTTAAGTTTTTACTGTATAAGGGTTTCTCATTCACTCTGAGCCCCTGCTCACATTCAAATACAGACACACCTAATACATAGGCTGTGCCTCCTGTGACTATAATGGAGAAACACTGTGTGCACAGATGTGTCTGTTGTACAACTGACTTACGCTGTATGCAGAACTAGACATGTGTGACACCTGAAGGGGTTAAAACAGTGCTGAATATGACAAACATAAACAAGGCAACATGTCCTGATGGAATCTACTCCAAAATCTGATGGCACGAGCCAAGGAACTACTGTATCTGTCCCCTGGGCAATAATATTCAATGAGTCATTCAGAACTGCATATGTGCTTGACGGCTGGAGGACAGCCCACTTTGTGCAGTACCAATAGTCAACAAGCATTTGTCAATCCCAAATGTTCCCCACTGGTGTCATAGGGCGTGTGTTTGAAAATTGCTTTAGTAAAGGAATCACATTATTAACAGTTAAGAACTCAAAGCAGAAGTGATGATGTTACGAACATATGAACATATGAAATTTGCCAGCAGATAAAGGCCTAGAGGTCTATAAAGTTCGTTTGAATGTGCAGCTAGCACCCCTTATCCTGCAGCTGCCCTCCCTTCCACCTCTTCCCCTTCATTGACCCTCCCCTTTGTCCTGTCCCATCCCCTTTCAAAGCAGTCCACTGTTCTACTGGATACCACTTCTGCAGGTAAAGCATTCCACCCAGCCACCACCCTCTCTGTAAAAAAGTGTCTCCTCATCTCCCTCCTGAACCTTCCTCGCCTCCAGTCTCATATCATGGTCCCTGGTGTCCCTCCCCTCCCTTACTTTGAATAGCCCCTCTGTACCTGTCTTGTTTATTCCTTTCATGTACTTAAAGGTTTCAATCATGTCCCCCCGTCCCTCCTGTCCTCCAGTGAGTACATGTTCAACTCCCTCAGCCTCCTCTCGTATGATAAGTCCCCCAGCCCCTTGATCATCTTTGTCACCCTGCACTGCACCCCCTCCAGTAACTTAATGTCCCTCTTCGATACGGCACCAGTACTTCATGCAGTACTCCAGGTGCGGTCTCACTCATGACCTGTACAGTGGCAGAATCACCTCCTCTCCCTCGAGAATATACCCTGCCATACAACCCAGCATTTTGTTGGCCTTTGCAGCTGCCTTCCTACATTGTGCTGAGTTGCTCATTGACCCTGTAATGAGCACCCCCAGATCCTTCTCCTCCTCTGTCTGGGCTAGCTGCACTCCCCCCAACTGGTAACTTCTCCTTGGGTTCTTCATCCCAAAATGCAGCACCTTGCACTTTTTGGCATTAAACCCCAGTTGCCAGGTGTCTGACCAGGTTTCAAGCTTTGCCAGATCATCCTGCAACCCCCTGCCATCCCCTATAGGTCATCCACCACTGCTCCTACCTTGGTATCATCAGCAAACAGACTGATCTTGCTCTTGATATCCAATGATGTGTCTGCAATGAATATCCCAAATCAACACTGGTCCCAACACCAAGCCCTGTGGAACACTGCTCATCACTACCCTTGGGTGTGAGGCTCCCCACCCACCACCACCTCTGTTGCCTTCCCTGAAGCCAGTTACACCCATCTCACCAGCTTTTCACCCGCCCCTGTGCCTACAAACTTACTTCCCAGCCTTCCATGTGGCACAGAGTCGAATGCCTTACTGAAGTCCAGATACAGGACATCCACTGCATGGCCCCTGTCCAGTTGCCTAGTTACCCAGTCATAGAACTCCACCAGGTTGGTTTGGCAGGATCTGCCCAGTATGAAGTCATGCTGTCTGCTGTCCTGTAGTCCTTTGGCATCTACGAGGGCCACCAGCCTCTCCTTCAGGATAGTCTCCATTAGCTTACCCACAATGGAAGTGAGGCTCGCTGGTTTGTAGTTTCCCCCCTTCATCCTTGGGGCCACTCTTGTGGAGGGGCACCACATGAGCCATCCTCCAGTCCTGAGGTACACACCCCGAATGTAGTGAGGCATTAAATAGGTCTGCCAAAGGTCCTGCAAGGACCTCTGCCAGCTCCTTCAGTATCCTGGGGTGGATGCCATTTGGGCCTGGCACCTTATCCACCCTCAGTGCCTTCAAGCCCTCCCGAACTCTGCCCTTCATGATTTCCCATCTGTCACCCCTCCCCTGTTTCTGCCATTTTCCCCTTGGGTGTCACCCCCCTCTTCTCTTTAGTAAATACTGAGCAGAAGTACTCATTTAGTGCCTCTGCCTTATCGCACCCTGCTTCCACCCAGTCCCCCTCCTTCCTAATCCTTACTATGTGGTCCTTACAGCTCCTTTTCTCCCTGATGTACCTAAAGAAGTCTTTCTTCCCCTTCTTAATGCCTTGTGCCAGCCTGAGTTCCGTAGATACCTTGGATCCCCTTACTGCCCTTGTCACCTCCTTTGATTCCATCAAGTACTCCTCACTGTCCTTCCCTCTCCCTGTTTTCTTGTACTTCCTAAAGGCAGCTCTTTTCCTCCTTACCTTTCCATGACCTCCTTGCTCAACCAGCTCAGTTTCTTAGCCCTAGCCTTCTTGCTCTGGGCCTTGCAGCAGGTTTTAGTTGCTCTCACTATCCCCAACTTTATGAGCTCCCACCTCTGGTTGAGTGTCTACCCACTAGATTGAATTCTGGCCAGGTACCCTTTACCACTTCCCCATCCTCCCAAAGTCGGCCTCCTGAAGTCCAGCACTCATGTGCCAGATTCCACTCCATCCTTGCCCATATCCAATGTGAGCCATACTGAGTGGTGGTCACTCCCGACAGTGGTTCCTCCACTGTAAGTTCTCTCACAAAGTCCCCATTTGCCAGCACAAGGTCAAGGGTATTCCCTAACCTGGTTGGTTCACTGATCATTTGCGCAGGAAGCTGTCTTAGAAGGCATCCAGCAGTACCTGCTCCTTCTGTTCCTGGTTGTTGGGGTACTCCAGTCCACTCATGGCATGTTGAAGTCCCCCACAATCACCCACTACCCTTCTCACAGGTCCTCCTGATCTGTCCCGCTAGTTCTCTGTCTAACTCCTCCGCCTGAGATGGCAGCTTGTACACCACTCCCATTCTAAGAATCCTATTTTTGAACCTGGATTTGCATCCAAAGTGACTCTGTACTACCCTCCTCCCCTTCCTCCCTTACACACTTCAGTCCTTCCTTCACATATAGTGCCACACCTCCTCCTTTCCCAATCACCCTGTCCCTACGAAATAACCTGTACCCTGGTACAGACAGGTCCCAGTCATTGTATTGGGTGGCCCATGTTTCTGTGATGGCTGCAATGTCCACCTCTCCCTCTGCCATGAGCACCTGTAACTCTGCAGTTTTCCTACCAAGGCTCCTAGCATTAAGGGAAACCACCTTCCACCCTTCCCCCATCCTGCCCTCCTTTACTAGCAAGCAATAGTACTTGCCATTTGTCCTTTGTCACTGTTATGGGGGTAAGCTACTATGGTTTCCAACCTGTGGTCTCTGCATGTCTCTTGGACCAATTGCCACCCTCCGCCCTAGTTTAAATTCCCTACTCTCTATGTACTCCTCCATCCTCTGTTTCAACACTTTCTTTCCTCCTCACTCAAGTGTAGTCTGTCCTTGCATAGAGACTACTGCCCTCCAGGTCCCTCCCCACCCCCCAACAGCCCATACCCTTTAGCACAACGCCAGGTTCTTAGCCATCCACATTAAATTCCTCTATTCTCTGCTTTCTTGTTGTGCTTGCCTTGGGCACTGGAAGTATCTCCGAAAATGTTACTGATCTTCCTGCCCCCTCACATAATTGTCCTAGTTCCTCAGACCTCCTCTGGACTATATCTACTGTCTTGTAAGCCAGGTCATTCGTCCCAAGATGCATAATTAAATGAGGCTTGTCCCTACCCCTTCTAGCATATTTCAGAACAGATTGTCCCACTCTTTCCGCTGTCATTTCTGGCATGGCCTCCACCCAAATGCAACTATGCCTCTCCCCCTTGCTATCCCACCTGACTCCTCTTAGTATTGAGTCCCCCAGCACTAAAATTCCACCACTCTTACTCCCTGCTTGCTTCCATTCATCTCCCTCTCTCCTTTCCGGCTCCTCTTCTTCCTCCTGCACATTATTTCCCCCTTTGGCCCCTGTTGCAATTCTCCCAGTAGAACTTCCCCCCGCTCCGGTTTGGTCCAGGCATTTATCAATTACTCCTCTAATTTCATCATTTCCCTCCTCCACCTTCTTCCTCTGTAGCAATGCAAAACTATTTTCTGAAGACCCTTCACAAATGCCCGCTCCCTCTCTCTTCATAGTAACCTGTTCTCTCCTTTTCACTCCATGACTTTTGCCACTTTTTCACCTCCCCTCACAAGTCCCTATCTCCTCATTCCATTTGTCTTTTGTTTCCTGACCTGGTTTCCCCAGCAATCGTTCTTCCTGGCCTGGGCCCCCTTGTCCCTGATTCCCTTCTTCTGACCCTCTCCTCACCACTGTTGGCTTAAATCACCCTCCCTCATCTCACATTCTTCCTCTCTCCAGTATTGGGCTAAACCCACCCCCAGTCTGCCTTGGTCGGAGTAACTGTCTTGTTTGGTAATATTTGTGCCCCAAATTTTCAACACACCATTCTTATGACCCCACCTCATGAACAGGTGCAGAGAAAATGTGCAACTCCTGGCTGAAAGATGATTTCGCGCACTGACTGTGGAATCACTTTCGGGACACAAAAACACATTTTGGCCAGTATCTGCAAAATGACAGCTGTCACATTAATGTGGTGCTGTGAAGAAATGGCAATGTTGAAATCTGGGGTTAAAATATAAAAAATGACCAAAGTTAAGAGCCTACATTTGCAAATTTCTATGCAGGCTCATACCTTTGTTGTTTTTTAATACTTTTACACTAAATTTTCAACTTAGCCTTCTTATGACCCTACCTCATGAACAAAGGTGGAGAACATTTTCAACTGCTGCTGCCTGAAAGGTAATTTAGCAGCCAGTGAAATCACCGTTCAGGATGCAAAAACATATTTAGGCCAGGATCTAAAAAATGACAGCTGACACATTCATGAGGTGCTGTGAAGAAATGGCAATGCTGAAAATTTGGGGCACAAATTTTGAAAATGACCAAAAGTTACAAGTCTATGTTCGTAAATTTCAACCTAAGCTCATAACTTTGTTGTTTATTAATATTTTTGCCCCAGATTTTCAACATAGCCTTCTGATGACCTCACCCGATGAACAAGTGCAGAAAAAATGTCAACTCCTGCTCAAAAGGTGATTTCGCACAGCAACTGAGAAATCACCTTTTGTGATGTAAAAAAACATTTTGGCAAGGATCTGACAAATGACAGCTGTCACATTCATGAGGTGCTATGAGGAAATTGCTATGTTGAAAATTTGGGGTGAAAATATTGAAAATTACTAATGTTACAAGCCTGCATTTGCAAATTTTAATGCAGGCTCATAACTGTTTTTATTTTTTAATTTCTACAATAAATTTTCAACATAGCCTTTTTATGACCCAACTCATGAACAGAGGTGGAGAAAATTTATCCTTCTCAAAAGGTGATTTCATGCAAGCAGCCAAGAAATCACCTTGCTACAGAATTGCATTATGTATCTTAATTGTTCATGAGGTGGGCTCCAAAAGGTATGTTGAAAATTTGAGGCAAAAATATTGAAAATGGACAAGTTATGCCACTAAGTTGAAACTCCCCATTGAAATACATTGAAACTGAAAACCCCATTGAAATACATTGAAGCTCTTACCTCAGTTTGCGGTTGGGCTTTGAAGAGTGAAGACGGTCTGTGGTCCAGAGAAGAGTACAGCGACGGACCTCCAGTGGGTAAGTATGGAGTGGTGGGTCATGAGTGGGTGGATGGAATGGGGGTGGTTAGCAGTAGCAGCAGACAACGATGGACGTTTTCTTTTTCAGGTTAAAAACAAAAACAAAGAGGACAGTTTTCTTTATTTCAGGGACAGTTTTGTATCAATGGAGGACACTGGGAGGGACACAGTCTAAACATTTGAGGACACTGGAGAATTTGGCACCTCAATGTCACTAAGTAATGTTTGAGGGCGGTGCCACAACAGATGTTGATGGATGGGTTTCTTTTGTGAGGGAAAAAATTATAAGGGACAGTTTTCTTTATTTCAGGGACAATTATGTTGAGAACATTGGGGAGTGGGCACCCCAGTGTCACTATGTTACATTTGGGTGGCAACATATATCGAGCGGTTTTAAACAGGATGAGGGACAGTTTTTTTTTTTTAGGAAAGACACTGGATGATTGAGCACCCCAGTGTCACTACTGTTTGTGTGTATGTGTGGGGGGCACTGACAGGGAGGGTCATGTTGGGGACAGTTAGGGCCACCAGCAACAGACATCAATGGACAGTTTTTTTTTGTTGCAGGCACACAGTCCACGATTCCAGGCTCACTATGACAGATCAGCCTGGCTTGCTGGGTGGCGATCAAAGAGATGGCAACTTCTTTTGAAGTTGGTGACCATCCCCACCCAGCAAGCCAAAACTCTGTCATAGTGAGCCTGGGTGTTGATTGGTCTGCCACTGCCATGCCCCTCCTGCACTACTCTGCATTGGGTGGACAGTGTCACAGCCCTCAAAGAGCACTCTCATACCACAGTGTTCACTGTGTGCATGGCAAACACAAAAAGGCTTCAGAGCTGAGCCAAGGAATTACTGTATAGGGTAGGCTAGTCAGTTTAATTCAATGCTAGTGAATGTTCTTGAGAAAATCAAAAGAATCAGACGTGATAAGTGGAACGTGATAAACCCTCTAATCTTATTACTGTATAACATTTGTATTATAAATAAATGGTCTGTGTTATGTGCTGGTCTGCCTGATGCTCCAGTCAGCAGTGACAAGTGATCTTTGACCTCAGGGTCAGTGTAGAAGCTGCAGGATGTGTTAAATTGACTAGTGAAGAGAAACCTAATCAAGAGTTTCTTGTTCTGTCTTTAATTAAAGTTTCTGGCCATCTGCCTGGATATAGGCCTCATAAACTTTTATGGTTCTTGTAGAAAGGCCAATTTGATAGCAGGACCATGTTATAAGTCATAAACCTTAGGCCTTCCTTGAAACAGGAACCAGCAGGCAGTTCAAAGAGAGATGTTTGATCAAAGACTGTCATCTTTGGGAAATGGCTAGTTGCTGATGTTGACATTAATAAAATACATCCTTGTAGATAATTATGTTAAGAACTAAAACTAAGGAGGATCTAACAGTGACCTCACAAAAGAGGTGGGAGATGGAGTTTCAAATGAACAGCTATCAGAGGGAAACAGTGATATATTATTTTGGACTCAAGAGACACACAATTCTCTCGACTTGAAAACACTTATGGTAACAACTAGATAGGAAAGAACTTAAATTTGTCGTAGGAGTTTGTGTTCTGTAACTTAGTATTTTTTATGTGATTGTAAGTTCATGATATAATTGTTCTGTATTTGATTTTTCCTGTTTTAAAATCTTTAGTAAAAAAAATTTTCTTTAAAATACTGTCTGTGCTCTCTTCTGTTATTTTACATGTGATTGCTGAACCTGTGTTTAAGACTGACAGCTGATAAGGGCTTGAATGGTGTTACTAAGCTTACTTAAAGATAAGAATATACCTAGGTCTCACATAGAGTTGTAAGGGTACATTTTGAAAACCTGGCTGGGTGCCCCTGGGCAAAGGATTGTGCTGCATTCCTGAAGAAGGTACATATCTGAGCCTGTAAATTGGGTATGCTAGCATAAGGTTCACATTGGACCCCCAGGACTCAAGATTATTATTTATTTTTAATTTTTTTATTTCCAGGAAGTACCTTTGAGCCAAAGGCTCTTTTACAGAGGTTCCACGTCGTAGTAATACATAAGCGTAACATCATTTACAACTGTTACAAGTACATAAACAGATACAAGGAAGTTCCATGTCTTAGAAAAACATGAGTACATCAGGTTACAGAGGTTACATAATTACAATAACAGGGACTAAATAAGTAAAAATACACAGATACATAATTTATAGCAGGCTAGGTTGACAAGAAGTTTAAGTGAACAACTTGAGAATCTACAGGATATAGAGCAAATCAGGTAGGGAACAGAGGATGATATATTCTGTAAAATAATTAATACTATATGCAAGGAGGCAAGAACTTGATGGGCAGCAGTTCTTTTGTCTTAAGTGCTAAAGAGTGTAGTCATAGAGGAGGGCAAGACTCATTGGGGGGGAAGTGCTGAAGCGGGGACCTGCAGCCTACTAAGGGAGTGTTAGCTAGCAAGGAGAGAGGAGAAGGCAAGGGTGCAGGTTAGAATGAGGGTAGCAGAAAAGAGGAGGGAAGAATGCAGGGGGAGTTCAGGTCTCACAGTCACAGTTACTGATTGTGGCAAGGGCCACTTGGAGTTTATCTTTAAAAGGGGCCTATTTTGTCCTTTTTTGTGATGTCTAGGTCAAGTGCATTAAGCCAAAGTGGCGTCCAGTAGTCATAGGACCATTGGCCTTGTGTGGTTCTATGGAAAGGGATGCAGAGGGCCGAGTTGCTTGTACCCCTAGTGCATCTGATGGAATTAGGTTGGATGAGAAGGCTTTGCAGGCCTGGGGTGGTAAGCCCTAGCATAGACTTCTTGACGAGCATGCATACTTGATACTGAAAGTGGCTGTCAAGGTGGGTTTGAGAGTTATGTACAGGGTGAACCTAACTAGTTTTAGGTCAAGTTGATCAGAGCTAGTTCTGGAATTACCTAGCACTTTTAGGATGTACTTTTTTGCTTCCATAAAGGTGATAGCTTTGAAGTAGAAAGGTGGATGGGAGTTTGATTGGGTCCCTGGGTTTTGTTTGGTGCAAGTATGTGATTGGTGTTAAAGGAAGCTAGGGGGCAACACTCTGCTGAGGTCAATAAAAGTTTTGTTGAAGACATTTGCTATGCAACTGTGATCCTGCGTAGGCTGGCCCTCAATGTTCAGGAAGGTGGGGGGAGTTTTGTTAGGTTTACTGGATAGGGACTTGATGTTCTTCCAGAACAGTCTACTGTCACCCCATGAGTTTGTCAGCTCATTTTAAAGTAAGTGTTTTGGCCTTGCAATAGCCCAGGTGCATTTATTCTGTGCAGCTCTATAGTTCTGGTAGTCTGTCTGGGTACTGGAGTTCCTTGCTTTGTACCACAAGTCATCTCTATTTTTCATGAGGGCATGCATGTTTGATGCTCCCCACAGTCTTTGCCCCCACTGCCTCCTCTGGCAGGCCATTTCAATCATCTGCCACCCTTTCTGTGAAGAAGTATTTCCTCACATCTCTCCTAAACTCCCCCCCATATTAGGTGATTCGGACCCAAAACATACAGGATGGTTACCCTGTCTGTCACCTGTTCACACTATTGCACTTCGAGGTTGGTACTGTGGGAGCAGAGGGCCTGACCTGCAGAGTGCGTTTGTGGCAGATTTGGTTGGCAGTGTGATTTTAAAAGTATTTGCAACATGCTTTAACAGTTCAGTGTCAGATTAATACTGTACTGCTCATGTGCAAAATAAGGCAGTGATTTATTTTAAAAAGTAAATAGAACTATATCATTGTGCTTACAGTCAAAGTTCCTACCTGTTTTATTTTTTTTTTTAGTGGAAGTTAGTACAGCCATAGTTAGGGAAGAAGATGGTTTCCAACTACAGCTGATTACACTGCATACTACCTGAAGCAGTTGTGACAGGAGAGAGGAGTTCAGCATGAGGAGAAATGAGCCTTGAATCATAGTATGTGACTGAAAAGGACTGAACCTTGGGCATGGAGGGGCCAGGGACCAGTGCAGTGTCCAGATCTGTGAGGAAGACAGCAGGGCCAGTGTAAGCCAAGGGCCACAGCAGCAGCAGGGGAAGGTCACCAGCATTCTGGAGCCAGAAGCAATCAGGCTACAGATGGCATTGCAGAGAATGGAGCTGGAGTTCCAGAGAGAAGAGAGGTGAGATCAGTGAGAAGCAGAGGAGAAGAGGGAGTGAGAACTGCGAGAAGCTGAGCAAGAAGACCATAAGCACCAGAGGCAACATGAACTGGAGAAGCTACAACTCCAAACACCAGAACCTGAGCAAGTAAGTGACTTGGGTTTAACTGGAACTACAGAACTGACTTACAAATTAAATTCTAAATTGATAGCTGAATTTAAAGAAGGGGAAGATATGGATGCCTTTTTAAATTCCTTTGAAAAAGTTTGAATTCAGGCAAATATTCCTAGAGGGTCCTGGAGCTTCCAGCTATCCCTGCTACTTACCGGGAAAGCTTGGGCTGCATTGGGCCAAATGGATAATAAGGACAGTAATGATTACAGTAAACTTAAAGCTGCACTTTTAAAAAATATGAGCCAACAGCAGAGGCATACAGATTCAATCTGTGAAGCTCAAAAGAAAGCCCTGACATGGGCCACGAGGAGCTAGCCATTTAAACAATGTCATGTTTTTAAAATGTTGGTGGAAGGAATTGAAGCAAACTCTGTAGATAAATTGAAAATGCTGTACTGTTAGAGCAGTTTTTTGGGCATTCCCACTAAAGCTGAAAACCTGGCTGGAGGACTGAGATCCAAAACAGTGCAAGAGGCTGCTGAACTCTTGGACTGATATGCCAGGAGCAGACCTGCTTTGAGAGAGAATGGGGTGGGCGTGGCAGCACAGAAAGGGAAAAGCGTGCCTTCAGGACAGCTAAAACTCTCCTGCTCTCCACCAAAACCAGGTAGCCCCAGGTTACAAAGAAAAGATTTATCTGAGACAAGAAATGAATGTTGGGTTTGCAAAGAAACTGGCCACATTGCAAGGCAGTGCCCCAAAAGGACAAGCATACACAAAGTGGTGCTCAAAAAGAAGTGGTTGTTTGTGTATCCCTGAAAGCATGGCAGTCAACATGAGGGAATACATGCACCCAGTCACTGTGAATGGTGTACAGGCACATGGGTTAAGAGACATGGTGGCATCCCTGAATTTGGCAAAAGATGATCTGGAAGAGCCTGGTCAGCTTATTCCCAATCAATCTGTGACTATACGAGGATTCACTGGAGAGGAGAAAACCTTGCCATTTGCCAGTGTCCTCCTAGATTGGAGTGAGATAGGGGGGCTGTACAAAAGGTTGCCAAAGTCAAAACTTTAGCTGTTGATGTAATTATCAGCAACAATCTCAAACAGGGGATAGTGTGTGCAGTTACCTGCAGCCAAGCAGCAAAGGGAAATTGTGGTTCCCTGGACCCCATAGAAGCCACTGTTGAAACCACTGAGAGGCTGGTTCCCCAGCCTGTGTCTCCTGATATGGAGACTAATAAAAGGGGGGTAGAAATTCCCCCAGTAGCAGTTAACCAAACAGCTATGGATGGTTACTCCAAGGAAGGAAGGGTGACCCATTGTCAGAGGGCTAGGGATGGCAGTGCTCCTGAGTGCCTTGACGCTAGAGCCAGGGACCCTAATTTAGACACTGAAGGGGACCTGTCCCGTGCCTTGGGAATGTTCAAGGAGTTTGCAGCTGCTCAGACAAATGACCCTAGTCTAGAGAAGCTGAGGCCTTGGGTAGACTGTGACGGAGAACAGGGAGGTGGCAGGAAACATAAAGTTTATTAGAACAATGGACTGATGTATACTTAGGATGTTAAGACAGAGGGAGGGGTGATGGGCAGGCAGCTGGTCATTCCCTAGGGGTACCGTGAGCAGTTGCTCAAGATTGCACACGATATTCCCTTGTCTGGTCATCTGGGAATTGCACGCACTGTGCAGCAGTTGATTCAGAATTTTTATTGGCCCAACTTCACCCAGCAGGTAAAGGAGTATTGCAGGTCTTGTCACGGGTGTCAAGAAATAGGGAAGGCAGGTAAGAAAAACCAAGCTGCCCTAATTCCATTGTCCATGGTGGAGGAGCCATTCCAGAGGGTGGGAATGGATATTGTGGGGTCTTTAAATGCCCCCAGCACCTCCGGGAAGAGATTCATCCTGACTGTGGTGGATTATGCCACCTGGTACCCAGAGGCAGTCGACCTATCCTCACTGAGGACAAAGTGGCAGATACCTTACTAGTGATTTTCTCCCATGTTGTGTTTCTGCAGGAGATTATCACTGATCGAGGGGGTTCCTTCATGTCAGACCAGATGAAAATGTTTGTGGGAGAAGTGTGGGGTGGTGCAGAGACACATGACACCAAATCACACACAAGCCAATGGCCTTGTGGAAAGATTTAACGGTACTCTTAAGTCAATGCTCCAAGCATTTGCTGAGCAGCATGGCTAGGACCAGGAGAAATACCTTCCCCACCTGTTGTTTGCATACAGGGAGGTGCCCAAAGAGTCAACAGGGTTTTCCCCCTTCAAGCTCTTATACGGACATAAGGTACATGGGCCCCTAGACTTGATTCGGGAGGACTGGGAAGGCAAACTCGCCACACACAGCTTATGGGGACAACCCAGAGCAACCTGGCAGCTGCCTAACAAAAACAAAAAGTGTGGCACGACCGCAGAACCAGAGCTCGCTCGTACACGGTGGGTCAGGAAGTCAAGGTCCTAGTCCTGGTCCAGAAAGACTGAGTGGGCAGGACCATACAAAGTAGTCAGAAAGGTAAATGACATAAATTATATTATAGAGTTACCCGACAGAAGACATACACAAAGAATGTACCATGACAACATGATGAAGCCATATGCCAATAGGGCTGACATGGTGTTTGCAGTGTGTAGTCCTGGGGAGGGGACAGATGAAGGAGACCCTTCTGACTTTCTGGAAGAAAGCAGGGAGTCCTCTGTGGAGGCAATTAAATTGTCACCCAGTTGGCCTGGACCAGATCCAGAAAGTAAGGGAGGTTTAGCAGACTTTGTTCCTCTGTTTAGCACCAAGCCTAGACTAATCCCCTTAGTGACACATGATGTGGAGACAAGGATGCAGGTGCCCATACGGTGGACAGCATATCAGGTGTCAGAGACTGCCCAAAAGGACATTAGGAGGGAGGTGGAGGAAATGCTGGATGTAGGGGTAATCCAGAAATCCCACGGCCCCTGGGCCTCACCCGTAGTTCTTGTTCCCAAGCCAGATGGCTCTACTCATTTTTGTGTGGACTATCATGGACTGAATGCAGTCACAAAGTCAGATGCCCTTCCGATGCCATGGACGGATGAACTCCTGGAGAAGTTGGGAGGGGCAACATACCTTACAACTACTGACCTGACAAAAGGGTATTGGCAGGTAGAGTTAACTTCCAGAGCTAAGGAGAGGTTGGTCTTCATCACTCCAATAGTTATTTGAATTTAAAGTAATGCCTTCCAGAATGAAGAACACTCCGGCCACTTTCCAAATGTTTGTGAACCAGGTGTTAAATGATGCTGAGGAGTACGCCATGGCATACCTGGATGACACTGCCATCATTAGTGCCAGCTGGGAGGAACACCTGTCCCACCTTAGGGAAGTGCTGGGCAGAATACAGAGGGCTGGGCTCACTGTCAAAGCTAAGAAGTGCCAGGTGGCCATGGCTGATGTGGCATACTGGCATGTTGTGGGATGGAACAGCTCCATCTAACCAAGTAAAAAATGAGGCAATCAAGGCATGGCCCAGACCAGAAACACAGAAGCAGGTCAGGAGTTTTCTAGGGACAGCAGGGTACTATAGGACATTTATTCCAAATTACAGTGCCCTGGCTGCTTCCTGATCTGGCCTGTTAAAGAAAAGGATGCCTAAGAAAATTACCTGGGAACCAGCCTGTGAAAAAGCCTTTACCAGACTGAAGGAGGCACTGTGCAGTGCTCCTGTATTGACAAGTCCAGACTACAGTAGACCTTTTGTAGTCTAGACTGACGTCTCAGATGTGGGTATTGGGGCAGTACTGAGTCAGACATTCAACCAAGGGAAAGATCACCCATAGTGTACCTGAGTAAAAAAGTTACTTCCCAGGGAGCAGGCGTACTCTACTGTGGAAAAAGAGTGTCTTGCCATGGTGTGGGCCCTAAAAAAGTTAGAGCCATACTTATACTGGCAGTATTTTGAGGTACAAACTGACCACAACCCCCTGGTTTGGCTGGCACAAATGGGTAAAATGCATGGTAGACAATTAAGATGGAGTCTTGCCTTGCAAGGGTATGACATGACGGTCTCACACAGGGCTGGGGCAGCGAACACAAACGCTGATGGTTTATCTCATAGTTTTGAGATGTAAACTGAATTTGGGGAACTCATCCTATGCAGGAATAGATTTCCAAAATTCAGTCTAAGGAGGGAGGAGTGTAATGTGATAAACCCCTCTAATGTTATTATTTTATAATATTTGTATTTTAAATAAATTGTCTATGCTAAGAGCTGGTCTGCCTGACACTCCCGTCAGCAGTGACAAGTGACCTTTGACCTCAGGTGTCAGTGTAGAAGCTGCAGTATGTGTTAAATTGACTAGTGAAGAGAAACTTAATCAAGAGTTTCCTGTTCTGTCTTTAAATAAAGTTTCTGGCCATCTGCCAGGATATAGGCCTCATACTGTAAACTTTTATGATTCTTGCAGGAAAGGCCAATATGACAGCAGGACCATGTTACAAGTCATAAAGCTTAGACCTTCCTTGGGAAACAGGAACCAGCAGGCAGTTCAAAGAGAGATGTTTGATCAAAGGCTGTCATATTTGGGAAATGGCTAGTTGCTGATGTTCACATTAATAAAATACATCCTTGTAGATAATTATGTTAAGAATTAAAACTAAGGGAGGATCTAATGGTGACCTCACAAAAGAGGTGGGGAGATGGAGTTTTAAATGAACAGCTATCAGAGGAAAACAGTGATACATTATTTTGGACTCCAGAGACACACAGTTCTCTCAACTTGAAAGCACTTATGGTAACAACTACATAGGAAAGAACTTACATTTGTGGTAGGAGTTTGTGTTCTGTAACTTCCATTTTTATGTGATTGTAAGTTCATGATATAATTGTTCTGTGTTTGATTCTTCCTGTTTTAAAATCTTTAGTAAACAACATTTTCTTTAAAATACTGACTGTGCTCTCTTCTGTTATTTTACACATGATTGCTGAACCTGTGTTTAAGGCTGACAGCTGATAAGGGCTTGAATGCTGTTACTAAGCTTACTTAAAGGTAAGAATATACCTAGGTCTCACATAGAGTTGTAAGGGTACATTTTGAAAACCTGGCTGGGTGCCCCTAGGTAAAGGATTGTACTGCATTCCGGTAGAGGGTACATATCTGAGCCTGTAAATTGGGTATGTTAGCATAAGGTTCACATTGGACCCCCAGGACTCAAGACGATTAGGTGATTCAGACCCAAAACAGACAGGAGGGTTACCCTGTCTGTCACCTGTTCACACTATTGCACTTTGAGCTTGGTACTGTGAGAGCAGAGGGCCTGACCTGCGGAGTGCATTTGTGACAATAATCACTTATAGAAAAATAATTTAGACTATCGGGCTCAATATAGATTTCATGAAGGAAATCATGCCAGACTAGTCTCCATGAATTTTCTGATGATGTCACCAAGAACCTCGATGTGAGAGAACCCGTGGATGTTGTGAATGAGAACTTCAGCGAAGCCACTGATACTGTGCCACATAGGAGACCTGTTCATAAAATGTAGAACCTACAAAAGGTATAACAGGTCTGGCTGGATATCATTCTCCAATGGTATGCCCATACAAAGGCTAGTTTCCAAACTAGATCCCAGACTAGGTGTTCTATTCAGGCACACAGACTTGTTGGATGTGGAATCCCAGCCACAAATAGTTGGGAAGGCAGTATAGTGTCATGATTAAGAGCGCTGTGCTGCAAATCTGGAGAACTGGGTCTGAGTCTCACAGCCACCACTTGCATATTGTATGACCATGAGCAATAATCCATGGCAGCAGGTGGCTTCAAAATGTCTCAGACCACAGCCAGAAGCACAACAGATAGTGCCTTTTCCAAGAGCCAAGAGCTCGGCTCTGCAGTCTCCTCTTCCAAAACAAACACATAAGATGTACAACAGGATAAATTTAGGTATGAAATAATAAAAAGCAGTAGTAAGATCTCAGGCACACCTATCGAAGTGTAGCCAAATGCTTGCCCAGCTCTCTGGTTTGTCAGGTGCTTGACAAGCCTGAAACCAGAGCTCGAGCCTCAGCTCTAACCCCCTTACTTGTCAGCATGCCGATGGGGAGCCACTCCCTGTCAGCATAAAGAACCCCCATTGTTAAATGCCGAGGTGCCCAATCCCCCTCGGCTCTACACCCCACTTTCTTTGTGTGCGGCAGGTGCCCAACTCCCCGTCAGCTGACTCCCCAAACAGTTAGGTGGTGTGCTGGGAGCCACCCCAGTGTGCCAAATCCCCAAAACAATAAAACTATCCTGCAGTGTTTTTTTTTACCTGTAAAATGAAAACAGTCCCTTGTAGTCTCCCTGCCCCCACCCAGCACTCCACCATCTGTGCACCTGCCTCCCACACACCTCTCTCACCCCATACTTACCTCTGGAGTCCGGCGCGACGATCTTTGGTGGACCGAGAACACGTCTGCACTCTTCAAAGCCGACTGTGAACTGAGGAAATGCCGGTAAGCTGTATAGTGGAATAAATAGGGTTTTTTCATCTTTGCTGCATATCTCAGGCATTTTTTGAAATTTTGACCCCAAATTTTCAACATGGAGTTTTTGGGTCCCCTCCTCATGAATTCTTGCACTGTCACAGCATTATTCGGTCCTGAAAGGTGATTTCATAGTCACTGCACAGAATCATCTTTCGGGACTGAGTAACGAAATGACAGTGCCATTGTTCATGAGGGGGATCTCAAAAAGCCTATGTTGCAAATTTGGTGGGAAAATCCAAAATGACTCTTTTATAAGCGCATACAGTAAAGTTGCTACGCCATTAATTTCGTAAGTTAGCTTAATTCCGCACTATTTTCATGCCAGATTCTCAACATTGGCATTTTACCATACCTTCTAGTGAACCATATAGCTGTCATTTTTCATATCCTGGCTGAAATATGTTTTCGCACTTGCAGCGCAGAATAGCGTGGTTGCTGTGTGAAATCAGTGTTCGGGACACATTATGAAAATGACAGTGACACTGTTCATGAACAGAGATCCTAAAATGCCTGTGTTGAAAATTTGGTGACAATACTCCATAAAATGACTGTGTTACTAGTGTGCGTTGTGCAGTTTGCACGCATGCTCATAAGTTCGCAAACTTATAATATTTTAACTCCAGATTTTCAACAGTGCCATTGTTCTGCACCTCCTAATGAACAGTATAGCTGTCATTTTTCACATCCTGACCAAAATCTGTTTTCGCAGTTCTGGTGCAGAATAGCGCGGTTGCTGTGGAAAGTCCATGTTCGAGACATATTATGAAAATGACAGTGACACTGTTTACTAGCAAATGTCCTAAAATGCCTATGTTGAAAATTTGGGGATGAAAGTCCATAAAATGAGTGTGTTACGAGTGTGCATTATGATTTGCATGCATGCTCTTGACTTTGTGAATTTGTAATAGTTTCACTCCAGCTGTTCATCATTGGCATTTTTCCATACCTCCTTATGAACAGTATAGTTGGCTGAAATGTATTTTCACATGTCCAGCACAGAATTGCACGGTCACTGTGCGAAATCAGTTTTCGGGACAGTTTGAGGAAATGATGGTGACACTATTTATGAGCAGAGGTCCTAAAATGCCTACGTTGAAAATTTGGTGCCAAAAGTCCCTAAAATGACTGTGCTGCAAGCGTGCATTGAGCAGTTTTCATGCACTCTTGTAACTTCATCAATCTGCAATACTTTCATGCCACATTTTCACCACTGGCATTTGTGCACACCTCCTTATCAACAGTCCAGCTGCCATTTTCAGCCTGCCCAAAACGCACTTCGCAGCTGTGGCGACAATGGCGTGCTCGCTGTGCAAAATCACCTTTTGGGACACATTAACAAAACCACAGCACTATGCGCCTCTAGCTCCGCCATCACATCTGCCAATGCCAGCGCAACAACATTCGGCATTGACAAATGATTGTTCTACTGGTGATACCCTTCTCTATGCACCCCAGCATCCTACTAGCTTTTCCTACTGCCTTATCACACTGCTTTGCTACTTTCAGATCATCAGATATGATGACCTCCAGATCCCTTTTCTGTTGTGTGGTTGGTAACACCTCCACCCCTAACGGATACATTTCCCTTGGGTTTCTGTGCCCCATGTGTATAATTTTGCATTTGCTGGCATTGAAACCCAGATGTCAAACCATTGAATGGTCTTCCAGCTTTTTTAGATCCTCCTTTACTTTTTTAACCCCCGGTGTGTCCACTCTGTTTCAGATTTTTGTGTTGTCCATGAGCAGGCATACCTTTCCTTACAGCCCTACTGCCATGTCGCTAATAAAAACATTGAAAAGGACCGGGTCCAAGTACTGACCTCTGAGGCACCCCACTGGTCACCTTACTCTCCTCCGAGTGCACTCCATTTACCACCACTCTCTGAGTTCTGTTACTCAGCCAACTTTGTACCTATTTTACTATCTTTGGACCCACTCTCAGGCTGCTTCAGTTTGTTTACCAGTCTTCTGTGTGGAATGGTGTCAAAGGCCCTCATTGAAATCCAGGTAGGCCACATCCTTTGCTTCTCCCTGCTCCACCCCTCTGGTAACCCAGTCAAAAACTCTATCAAGTTCATTTGGCAAGATCTCTCCCCTGTGAATCCATGCTGTCTCGGATCATGCAACCCACTGGTTTTTAGATATTCCCCAATCCTTTAAGTAGTGTTTCTATAAGCTTACTCACCACAAAAGTCAGGCTTACAGGTCAGTAGTTTCCTGCCTCCTCCCTATTTCTACTTTTGTGTAGTGGGACCACATCTGCCCTCCTCCTCCTGTCCCCTGGATCTTCTCCTGTTTCTAGTGAAAGATTAAACAGGGCCATCAGGGGCACAAACAGTTCCTCCCTTAGTTCCTTCAGTATCCTGTGGTGAACCCCATCTGGCCTCATTAGATTGTCTACCTTTAGTTTTGCTAGTTCCCTGAGGACTGTCCCCTCCATAAAGGGGCTAGTGTCTACCTCCCTTCTCCTAATACCCTTCTCTACCATCTGTGGCCCATCACCTACCCCTTCCTTTGTGAATACCGAACAAACGTACTTATTCAGTATGTTAGCTTTCTTCTGGTCCTTCTCCACACTTTCCTCCTTCCCTTTCAGTCTAATGATCCGTGTCTTGTTTTTTTTCTTTGTTTCTATGTACCTAAAGAGTTACTTTAAAGGAGAACAGTCACTCAAGAGCCCCTTACCCGGATGTTGGGCTGGTCCCTGTTTGCATTTTGTATGCAAAACTTTTTTTTTTTTACTTACTGTTTACTGCAGTTTAATAGATTTATTAGACTGATACTGTTAACTTGCAAGCTGACCTATTCTATAACTACAAATCTCAGAATCCCCTGCAGCTGATATCAGAGGAGGGATGCAGTCATGGGAGATTCAATTGATTGCCCTATAAAAGCTCAGATCAGATGTTTGCCAGTCCTGCTGTTCTTCTAGGGCTACGTGCAGTCCTCTGTGACTGTTTTTAGCCCAGGTAGGACAGTGGGACAAGCAAACAATTTCTGCATTTCCTCAGATGCTGCTGCTGCAAGCAGGAAATGATCACATCCAGACAATAAACACAGCAGGGGAGATATTCAGAGCAATTGAGATGGCGCAACCATGGAATTGCCCTGCAGAGTGACATTCAAAGACAGCATCTGCGCAGCACAAGTCCCTTTGTGCCCTGGCACAAATATAATGTATGCAGCGCAAGTGTAGGGGGCGTTCTCATGAATAAGAGGCACAATGGTATATTCGACCAGAAAGCATTGTGCAAGGGATAGGGAGAAGGACCAGGAGAAGCAAAGGGAGGCAGGGAGGTCAGTAAGGAAGCCAGAGCTCAGATAGAAGAGTACATTGCAAAATCAGGGGTAGAGGGACAAAACCTTTACAGGAACATAAGTGAAAAAAAGAAAGGCAAAGGGAGGGATAGTAGTGAGACTGAAGGGGAGGATGGGGCGCATGGAGGATGACAACAGTAAAGCTGACATATTGAACAGGTATTTATGCTCAGTCTTTACTGAGGAAGAGGAGTATAATAGGTCTGAAGGGAGTACATGGGGTGGAATGGTGCAGAAATGGACACAAGTCCCTTTACACGAGAAAGGGTCCTGAAGGAACTGGAAGTAATAAGAGTTTATAAAGCAATAAGGCCAGATGGGGTGCACCCCAGGGTCTTTAAAGAACAAAGAGAAGTCGTGGCTGAACCTCTGGCAATCCTGTTTAGCCAATCACTGGAAACAGGGGAGGTACGCAAAGACTGGAGGACAGCAGATGTAGTCCCCTTATACAAAAGTGGGAACAAAGAGGAAGCGGGGAATTACAGATCATTCAGCCTTACCTCGGTAGTGGGGAAGATCATGGAAACACTACTGAAGGAGAGATTGGTGGAACATCTGGTTGTCAATGGACTACAGGACCCAAGGCAGCATGGTTTCACCAGGGGGAGGTCATGTCAGACCAACCTCATTGAATTTTTCGACTGGGTGACTAGGGAGGTGGATCAGGGGAGGGCAGTGGACATGGCCTATCTGGACTTCAGCAAGACCTTTGACACGGTGCCACATAGAAGACTATTACACAAACTGGGGAACATGGGTGTGGGCAGGACAGTAGTGGGTAGGCAGGTAACTGGCTGGGTGGCAGGACACAGAGGGTGGTGGTAAATGGCTGTCACTCCACAGAGGAAGAGTGACCAGTGGGGTACCACAGGGATCAGTGCTGGGACCTGTCCAATTCAACATCTTCATCAGTGACATTGCGCAGGACCCAGAAGGCAGAATGTCCCTGTTACGCTGATGACACAAAGCTCTGTAACAGAGTAGACACACCAGAGGGTGTAGACAGAATGAGAAGGGACCTGCAGAAACTTGAAGAATGGTCAGGGGTTTGACAGTTGAAATTCAATGCAAAGAAGTGCAAAATGATGCATATGGGGCACAAAACCCTGGCACAGTATATCAGTTGGGGGGTGAGGATATAGCATGCACCAAGCAGGAAAGGGATCTTGGGGTTATCATGTCTGAAGCCCTCAAGGTAGGGAAACAGTGTGACAAGGCAGCAGGTAAAGCAAGTAGGATGCTGGATGCATAGGCAAGGGCATCACCAGCAGGAAAAAGGAGGTCATAATTCCACTATACAAGACACTAGTGAGGGCCCCACCTGGAGTACAGTGTACAGTTCTGGAGACCTTACTTATGTAAGGACATAGACAGGGCAGAGAAGGTTCAGAAGGCAACAAAGATGGTACATGGATTGCATCACAAGTCCTATGAGGACAGGTTGAAGGAATTGAATATGTACTCCTTGGAGGAGAGGAGGGAGAGATGGGCTATGATAGAGACATGCAAGTATCTTACAGGGAGGAACAGGGTGCAGGAATACATTATTTAAAAAAAAAAGATGTTCCAGGACTAGAGGGCATGGGATGAAGTTGGAGGGAGGACGATTCAGAGGAAACGTGAGGAAGAATTTCTTCACAGAACGGGTGTTGGACAAGTGGAACACCCTGCCAGAGAAAGTGGTGGGGCTGAAACAATCACAGGATTTAAGAATGCATGGGATAGACATAAAGGAATTCTGGAGGTCAGGTTAAGGGCAACAGACTTCTAGGAAAACATAAACTGAACTTACAAGCTCAAATGGGCAGACTGGGTGGGCCATAGGCCCTTATCTACTGACACTGTCTATGTATCTATGTAAGTCCAGAGCAAACCCAAAGATGTGCCAGCCAGACCTGAACCTATAAAATGGGCTCAAACACACAGGCAGCAGCTGCACAACTCTGTGCCCAGAGAGACAGACAGAAAGAGCCAGAAGGGGACACCACAGAGGGCAATGGAAAGTGCACCATTCCTAATGCAAGTTTTAATCAAGGGTGTAAGGAGGCAGGAGGAACACCAATGTGGCCAACGAAGGGGCCTGGCGGCAGTATGCCCGACACAGCTGGTACTGTACCCATATCACATATGAGAACTACAGTGACACAGAAATAGTTGTCCAGTACCACCTGAACAGGGCAATTCTGAGGCAAATCTGTGAGCTGTGCAGTGAGGAGATGCATTCACCCACCAGACGTAGTCATGCCATGACAGTGGAGACCAAGGTGACTGCCGTGATGTGCTTGCTTGCCATGGGCACCTTCCAAAGACCAACAGGGGATACCATGGGCATCACTCAGTTGGCCATGTCCTGCCTCCTCACACAGTTCCTCAATGTTCTGCTGCCACATGCTTCAGAGTACATACATTTCCCCAGCACACAGGCAGCACATACAGCAAACATGCAGGACTTCCACAGCGTTGCATGCATGCCAGGTGTGATCAGGACCATAGACTGCACCCACATGGGCATCTGCACACCACCTGGGCCAAAAGGCCCTGTATACATCTACAGGAAGGGCTACCAATCCATAAACTGCCAGGTGGTGTGCAATGCCACAGGGCGTATCATCAGTGTCTGCACCATACACCCCAGGAGTGCACATGACACCTTCATCTGGCACAGCTCTGCACTGTGCCATAGGTTCAAACATGGGGACATCCCCACGGGATATCGTGTGGGTGAACAGGGCATGCCCCAGGGTGCCTGGGAGCCACAGCCCTGGGGGTGAGGGAGGGCAGGTAGGGCAGGCATGGAGAAGTGGGCAGTGGGTGACAAGGAGCAGGAGGCAGCACAGCACAGCACAGGGATAACCATGTCTTTCCCACACAGGTGATAGCGATATCCCTTAGGCCATGGCTGCTCACTCCTACCAGTGACCGGGCGTGCCCCATGGAGGACAGATACAATGAGACACATGCCAGCATGAGCAATATCATCGAGCATGTCTTTGATATGCTAAAGATGCAATCCCGTTGCCTAGACAGGTCAGGCAATGCCTTACAATACAGCCCATCAAAAGCCTGTGGCATATTCCTGGCCTGCTGCATCCTGCACAACATGGGCATGGACCATGGGATAGTTTTTAAGGCTGATGAGGGTGACAGTAGTGACAACGACAGTGGTGATAGTCCGGAGGGTGGTGGGCAGCTGCCTCCAGGAAGAAGGGATCCTTGCCTGGTGGAGGAGGCAAGAAGGCACAGGGATACCATTGCACAGGAGCATTATGGCCAATGAAGGTAAGTGCACTGACACACATGCATGGGACACACAGACCAGCATGGACGTGCACAACAGTATGCATGCAGGAGAGGGGCACACAGCACACATAGTGGAGTCACTGGCACATGGGCACACACACACACACACACACACACACACACACAGCACAGGCATGTGTGCACACGCACACACACACACACACACTCACTGAGGAACATGGCATGGATAAGAAGCATGACACCGGTGTACAGGCACAACCAGCGCAGAGCTGCCCTCACCACACCCATGCCACATGTCCCAGCAGCATGGACAGCACACACAGGGGGCATGTGGCAGAACACACATGCATGCCACCAAATGCATGCTGCACCACCACCACCCACATGTGCATTGGGCAGCAGCAAGGAACAGCAGGTCAGGGCAGCAGACACGTCATGCCATCCATGTGGTCCCATGACTGCCATGGCTACGTGGGTGGCCACGCTGGGGCCGATCAGCAGATGCAGACTGCGCATCGGCCACGGGTGTGTGTGTCAGATACCCCCCAAGGGTAGATGCCCAGGACCATGACCAAGACCTTGCAGGGGTGTAGAGGCGGCCAAACAGACCAGCCCAGGGGTGCTTGGGATGCCTACATCTGATCCTGGTGTCCGCTGTGAGGGGCCCACGCCAGCCATCCACATGGCACACCACAGTGGTGCAGACAGGCGGACGGTGCACAATGTGCTTTGCCTGCTAGGACTGTGTCGTACCCCCACTGCAGACCATGCCACGCAGCCCTACAAACACTACAGCAGACCACCCAGACAAACATGCCAGATGTGCATACCTACCTGGCTGTGGCACCGCACCATGCAGTGGACATGCTGTGGGTGGGCAGGGCTTTGGGGCATTGCACTAATTGTCTGTCCTGTCCCTTACCCTAGGTGGACAATAGATGTTGGGCCAGAGTGGAGTGAGGCCACAGTTGCAGGCCTTAACTAGGATCCTGCTTGTGCTGCGGAGGGTCCTGGCAGTGCTGCAGAGAAACATACGAGAGATGGCAGCCATCCAGAGGACCCTGGAGTGACACAGGCCAGCTGGCCATGGAGGGCACTAGGCCATCACTGTAGATAACCCCCTTTCCCATGCTTTCCCTATTTCCCTGCAGTCCCTCATCCTGTTGTACAGCCCCAGTTCCTGTCCCCTATCTACCTTCTACCTCCCTGTCCCTGACCCTTCATTCACTTGTTTGTTGTGCTGTTTTTATATTGTTATAAAGTGTTTATTTTGCTACATGCCTGTGTCTGTGTCTGCTTTGTGGGTGGCGTGTGTAGCCATGCTGCAGACATCAGGTGTTGGTCCTTGATGTACGTGCGGGGGCGGGGGCACATGTGGGGTTTCCGAGGGTTCCATGTTGTATCTAGTGGTGTTTCATATGGTAGTGGGGACTGTATCCAGGTTTGGTAGGGTTTGTTGTGTCTCTTCATGGTCACCATGGGATTTGGTCTGGTGTGGGCAGGTGGGGGTGATATGCAGACGGACATAGGTGTCCTGGGGGCCTGGACCACCTGCTGTGGATTGAATGTCTGCATACACTGTTGCAATTCCAGTCACATGGGGAGTGGCCACCTACCTTTGGTGCCTGGCACGGTGCTGTCTGTGGGGTGGGGTACCTGGATGTCCTTGACCAGGGACACTGAGTTTCACCACTGCAGCCAGGCATTGCCCATGGCTGGCAGGCCAGTAGCCTGCATGAGAGGGAGCTTCACTGGTGGGCTTGTGTTGGCCATTGTCCCCATCTGCCACCCTCTGGTCATGCCACCATTGGATTCTGGGGTGCAGGTCTGGGGACTGTTCCTGTCACATGGCCGTGGACCAGCTGTTGTGGGTGCAGTGCACAGTGCCTCTGCTGGTAGCTGTGCACTGTCCTCTGGTGCCCTGTGTTCCATCCAGATCAGTGCTTCTGTGTACCTGGGTGTACCCCTGCTGGTAGAGTCCTGTGCCCTTGTCCCTGTGCTTCCTTGGCTGTGTGTCCCTGGACCTGTTGCTTGTGCCCTGCTCACTGGGTTTGTGCTCAGGTCTGCTCTGCACATCCATGGCTACGCCGATGCAACTCTGGTTGCACCATGACACATCTTTGCCATATTCAGTGGGCTTGCACTGGCACATTTCCAGTGGCTCATCTTCTGACTATGGCTCCCAGTGTGCCATGGCGCAACTGACTTGCGCTGTGCCAGACTTGTGCAGCCATTTGTTGCATTTCTGAATATCTCCCCATCATATTATTTATCTGATTTCTAATACAGTACCCTTTGCATTACTCTTTTATTTACAATACTCCACAGTTTGTTTTGTTTTGACTGCCCTGACTCTTACACAGGCTGGATAGGAAATAAATTGAGAGGTCAGGAGGGTAAGTAGTCAGATCACTTAGCACCCAGTTTACATACTGAGGGAGAACTAAATGGGACACAGTAGATTTGTGTATTGGCCAGATGTTACATATATGGAAACAGAGGTTTCTGGCCCTGTGTTAAGTAAGTTGAAACTTGAAAAGAAGTTAGCACTAAAGAGTAACAAAAAGGAATTATTCCACTAAATAACTCTAAAAAGAGTGACATAGGAATTGGACCACTAACAATTGATAACAATAAAGTAAACAAAAGCCTACAACTAGTAGAAATCTTTAATAAATATTTTGCATCTGTGTATGTAACCGTACCTACTGTATCTCATTTATTAACATTGACAGTGTAATTCATATGACAAAGGTTAAAGAACTAACAAAAATTGAAGTAATAAACAAAATTAAAGCACTAGACACAAACAAATCCATGGGCCCAGAAGAAATCTCGCCGAACCACTCAAACTTACCCTAGATAACATCATAAAGCCACTTACTAATACCTTTAGCAAATCACTGCTAAGAGGGGAGACACCGAATGACTAGAGACATGCAAACATCACTCCCATTCTCAAAAAAAGGGTACTGGGGACTGGGTTAAAAATTATTGACCCGTGAGCCTAACCTTCATTTGTATTAAACTAATAAAGTTGTTAATAAAAGGAAATATTAAAGAGCAACTGGCAGAGCTTTCGATTTTGGATGCTTCACAACATGGCATCCATAATGATTGGTCATGCATGACAAATCAGATGTGTTTCTATGAACAAGTTAGCAGATCACTTGATGAAGGTAAACTGTTAGACGATGTTCTGCTGCAGTTCAGCAAGCCTTTGATATTGCTCCACACACAGGCAAAATTAACACATTAGTAAATATAGGGTAGGGACATTACTGGTTAACGGGAGAGATCATGGCTAACTCATAGAACACAAACATTAGTGATAAATGGTTCCACATCCATTAGATTAGCAGTCACAAGTGGTGCACCACAGGAATCTGTTCTGGGGCCATTTTATTCCAACTATATGCATCAGACATGAATCATGAAATTGATAGCTGGTTCATCAAATACGCAGATAATACCAAACTTGGTAATCATGGAACACCAGCACAGAACAAACTGTTACACAATGACATGAATAAACTACAGATGTGGACCAACTCAAAGTGCATAAAATTCAATGTATCCAATACATAGTTATTCATACGGGACACAATAACCCTAAGTTGGACTACTTCCTAGGAAGCAACACATTAAAGAGCAGCTGACACCTTCAGGAGAACTTTAACAAAACATAACATTTAGACACAGTTACCCTGTATTTCACATTACTTCTGTATTCCTCCTCCCCATTATTTATTACTGATGTAATCTGCATGAAAACAGAATGTTTGCTCCTGAAGAGTTAATCTATTCCTGTTGCTTTCTCCTACCTGAATTCATAATGCACTGTTTATGACATCACACTTACCCCATGGCAACAGATTGTGATGTCACAACAGAGTATTATGACTTGAAGTAGGGAGTAAGCTATAGAGGCAGATGAACTTTAAGGTATAAAGATCATGTATTCATACAAATTTCCTCAGCAATAAATAATGTTGAGGAGAAATCAATAGAATATATATGGGATGTAAACTGAATTGTATCTAAATATTATGTTTTTAAAAGTTTTCTTTGAGGCTTCAGCAGCTCTTTAAGTAGCAGAGATGAGGAAAGGGATCTGGGCATAATTACTGATGACTGAACATGAGAGCACTACAGTTCCGTCATCAGTAAGACTAATGATATGTCTATAATACAAAAAAGGCCATAAGAATCAGAAACCGTAGAATATGGGGTGGCATATACAGAACCTACATACATCCATATCTGGATTATGGCTCCCAGTTCTGGTCTCCACACTTATACAAGTACGTTGAAGAACTAGAGAAAATCTGGTACAGAATTACCAGAACAAGAGATGGACTAAAATACACGTCACATGAAAACAGATAACGACACAAACATGCAGAGTCTTGATAGAAGAAGAATTAAAGGAGACTTAATGCTAATGTATGGCATAATGGCTGACCATAAGCTGTTAAATTGAATAGGTCTTGAAATAAGCGTATAAAATCATAATCTAAGAGGGCATAAAAAGACACCAAAGGTACAAACGTCAGAACAGAGAAAAGAAAAACGTATTTCACACAGAGAATAGTTGACATTTGGAACACCCTTCCTGAAGCATTTGTAAATTCAAAGACAAGAAATGAATTCAAAACCAGTGCGAATGTTTATGTGGGTCTGCATAATAATGATGTCTGTCACTGAGAAGTGTGGGGCAATTAGAATGGGCTGTATGTCCTAATTCTGCCTCAGAGCACAACAGTCTGAACAATTGTAATAAGAGGATGTGCCTCCTGTTTCATGCAAGTCCCAAAGGGTCCTGCATAAAGCAAATTATGACTCTATGTTTTCAAAAAGTAAACAAAGTAATTGCAAACATTATGTTAATGCATCATTAGGGGTCCAACATCACAAAGGAAGGGAAATGTGGTATTAGAGTTTTGCAACCCTAATAGTCAACCTCTCCCCTAGCCCCATGAACCAAGGCCAAGCTATAAGTCTGGGGTCATATCCCAGGGGTCTGTTGATTTAAGCTACAAGTCTGGGGCCTTGTAAGAAGAAATGTATGAGATCTCTCCAAAACATGCGTGAACTTCAGCTTTATACAGGGCCCAGAGCACCATGCATGAAGCTATCACTACTCTCTGGCTCCAAAAGATGTAAAAACAAAACTAAGCCCATGCGCTATAGCAAAGCATCAATGTGGGGTGAAACTACAGCTAATCTCAAATGCTCAGACATTTTATGCATTTTTAACCTTCTAGAACTTTCAAACCATCCAACCAAGCTTTATGAAATTTATAGGATACAGAGATTCTGGGACCAACCAAGTGCATGTCTTAAAGTCAGGCAATGACATCAGAGAGCCGGACGAGGGGAGGTTGGATGAACATTCCACAAACAGCTCTCCACCTGGGTGGGGGTGCGCAGGTCGTTGGCGCTCAGCACTTGAGTGACACCCAGCAGGAACTGGGTATACACTAGGCTAGGACCACTCTAAAGGGGGATGACAATAGCGTACCTCAACGGGGTGTGCATGTGTGGAAGCACGCATGCTAATGTGATAGCATCATAGCATGTTCACATCTCTAGGGAAACCAAGAAGAGAAAACCCTGATCTGTAGCCAAACAATACTACTCTCCTCAATGCCCACATGTTGCCACCAGCCTAAGACTTGGACAGAACTTGGATGGAGCTTGGTCTCTCCCTTGGGAAACCCGCTGTAGGGGGTAAGCTACAGGTCTCTGCTCTGAGCTCTGCATGCCAGGTGAGGGGTTCAGATGATCAGATATGGGGTACATCCCCATCTGCCAACACGGCAATAAAGAGAATTGGAAAAAAAAAGATGCCTCCTTAACCCCTACGTACAGTGGTGCTACTTCATCACTATTATAGTGCATGGTACCATCACTATTGTGTTACATATGCTGTTCTATGATAAACCCTATGCCTTACCACCACAAAACAATTTTCCTGGCTAGAATGATCTGAAATTGCATGTGCTTATTCTCAGGCCCAGGATTCTGAATCCTATATATTTGGTAATGAGTAGGCTCAGCAGTTTAAAAGTTCAAGAAGGTAGAAAATGTGAAAAAAATACATATTTTTTAAGACTTCTTTATGTTTACCAGTAGCTTACAAAGGATTATGAGTTTAATCCTGAGATTTTCAAATGAGTTATAGTTTTGCCCTCGGATGATTATGTACTACTGTGTGTGGCTTAACTGACAACTTCGTAGATTTAAAATTATTAATAAAATTTGTTTCCATTTTTGTGCATGTTCAGTGTTGTCAGATTTTTGTCCTTAAGTATTTTTCACTATAGTGGTACAGTAGTTTCCATATTTACGGGAGTTGAAATCCTTTTTAATGAGATAAAGACTTCCATTCTTGTGAGTCTTACTGGTCAAAAAAGTGGCAAAAGAAATAAAAGAAATACTTGAAGCTGGAGTCAGGCACGTGTGGTCAACATTGACGGTTGTGTTATTTTTAAACAAACAAACAAAAACACAATAGCTTTAAAATCATTACTAAATTAGTATTTTCGGTATCAGGAGGACAGGGTTTGTTTTTCGTAACTTCGTAAACCTGTTTTCATATTTCATAAAACCATTTTTGTGAGATGACATTTCTACTTTCATGACACAGTCTTGGAAAAATGAAAATATAGATAACTTTGCAGGGCCACGTGCAAAGTAAGCTACTAGTATGAGGGGATATATATGTATGTGTGTGTATATATATATATATATATATATTTTTTTATTGACCTGGTAAGCACAGTAGACAAAAATGCATACTTTCAGGTATGACCCATGTGGTTACAAGGTAGAAAGGCAAACAAATTATTACAATACATGCGATAAAGACTGGAGCTTACTGAATACAGTAACAGCGCGATCGGTAGTACAGAAAATCATGCAGATGCTTATAACATGAAATACAAGATCACAGTCCTTGAAAAAAAAACAATACTACAGTTCACAGACAATGATAAGGGAGAGCACCAGTAACTATTGTAAGTGCTGGGTGAGTTAGCTACGGTAATTCCACAAGGACCTTCTCAAGTGAGAGGAAGCACTACAAGTCGATAATAGGAATAAGTTCCAGAGCCTAGGCGAACAAACAGCAATGGCCCAGTCTCCAATAGATGTATAAGTTTTGAGCTGCAAGCAGGGACATATCATTCTAAGGGGGTAACTCAGGTTGCAACAGCTTCTCAGCCAGGGCAGGGGAGTAGCAGTTCTAATTGCTTAACTGCCAACAAAACAGCCCAAGTCAAATGTGCAAATATTAGCTGGGAACAATCATCCCAGATTATCATAACGCCTCAATGGAAATGTATGGAGATGATGGTATTTTGAGCGTAGTCACAGGCACACTTACTGATTTCGCTGGCTAGGTTTGTAAAGTGCGCATGATGCATATGTAGCTGCTTTGTGTAATGCCTGCAGGGTTATTATGAAAGGCAAGCTACAGATTCTGGGATATGTCCAACAGGGCAACTGCTTTGCCTATGGCCCAAGAAAAAGTAATGTACTATGGCTATCTATCTTAAAAAGACAGAATATAAATTGCAAAACACTAGGTTAATGCTTAAGTTAGGGTTTATTATGAAAGCACCAAGAGTAAGGCAGTGCAAGGTTTAGATTTTTTTAACCTTCCCTCCACCCAGTCCCATGCACCACCACCGTGAAACCCAATCAAATGGAATGCCAAGGCACAATCTAGACTTTAAATATATGCTTTAACATCATAAATGGATGCACAGAGGATGCCTGGTGTCTTGGAGGATTGGGACCCTTGCTGATAGCGTTCCTAACCTCAGGGGTGAAGTGAGAATCAAGAGAAGTATCTCAGGACAGTGTGCATGCTGTCTGCAGATCCACTACCTGTGAGATCTCCTAATGTATGTTCAGGTAGATGGACTGTGATTGGCAGGGGAGGGAAGATGGTAGGAGGTACACCACAGGGGGAACTCCCAGGGCAGAAACAGGAACTGGTTCATGCCACTAGGGGAAGTGGTTCAGGCTGCTGACCCCAAAGGAAACCCAGGGAAAGTTTGCAGCAACTGAAATGAGTGCACCAAAGGGTGGAACATGACAGAGGCAAGAGGTGGATTTTAGTTTTGGGAGACTCCATAGTTTCAACATCTCTCAGGGACTGAAGTGGGTGCCCCAAGACTGGACAGTGGTCCATGTCATGCCGATCCACAAGAGGGATCAAGAGAGGAGGAGGAAATTACAGGCCCGGTAGCCTGACATCGGTGTTCAGCAAAGTGATGGAGGGTATTGTCAAGGAAAAGCTAGGGGGGTTACTGGAGCAAACTGCGTACTTGGATGATAGGCAGCATGGCTTTGTCATGGGAAGATCATGCCAGACAAATCTTGTTGAGTTCTATGACTGGGTGATGAGGGCCCTGGACCAGGGTAGGCCAGTGTATGTCCTCGTTCTGGATTTTAGCAAGGTGTTTCATTCGGCACCCCAAAGTGGCCTGTTGGCTAAGCTGAAGAAAATGTGGTTAGGGAGACGGTTGCTAAGATGGATAGGAAATTGGCTCTCTGAGTATACTCAGAAGGAGGTGGTGGTTGGAGGGATAGCCTCATCCCCAAGGTGGGTTACTAGTGGGGTTCCCCAGGGGTCAGTGCTGGGGCCACTCCTGTTCAACGCCTATATCTTAGACATCAGGAGGGGGATCAGGAGTGAGATGAGTCTCTCTGCAGAAGACTCAAAGCTGGGTGCAGTGGTGGATGGGGAAGAGGGAAGGGTGGCCTTGCAGGAGGACCTGAAGGCTCTGAAAAGGTGGTCGGGAAAATGGAAACTAAAATTCAATGTGGGGAAGTGCAAGGTTCTGCACCTGGGAGTCAGAAATCCAGGCCAGGGTATACCCTGGGAGGAGACATGATTCAAGTCACAGAGGGTGAAAGGGACCTGGGAATAGTGGTAGATACCAAAATGAACAACTTGGAGACCTGTAGGAGGGCAGCAGCAAGGGTAAATAAGATGCTGGGATGCATGCATCAGGCGGATTACCTCAGAAGGCAGAAGTGATCCTTCCACTGTACAACTGCTTGGTTAGGCCACCTCCGTGTTGTGTACAATTGTGGAGACCGCATTTAAAGAGGGACATTATACTCCTAGAGAGGGTCCAAAAGAGGGCAACCAAAATGATCTGAGGCCTGGGGGAGAGGACCTATGAAGAGAGGCTCAAGGACCTCGACATGTACACCCTGGAGGAGAGGAGGGACAGGAGTGACATGATAGAGGTCTTTAAGTACATGAATGGGATCAAAAAAGGAGTCCCAGTCAGGGTGCTCCAAAGGGAGGAGGGTGGGGCAACAAGAGGTCCTAGGTGTAAGCTGGAAAGGGGCAGGCTCAGAGGGGAGACGAGGAGGAGATGTTATTTCACTGAAAGGGTGGTGGAGCCATGGAATGCACTGTCCAGAAAGCTGGTGGAGGTGGAGACTGTGTATGGGTTTAAGAGGGGATGGGACAGGTACAGGGGAAGGGTATATCTGATCAGGCCCAATACAGGTGGAACATCTGAGACCGGGGACAGTATTACCCAAAGGGAAGGGGGGGACACCAAAATCGGCCCTCAGTGCGGGTGCTGAAAATTCATCAGACTCGAAAGACCATTAGGCCTATTCTGCTGGCATTTTAGTATGTTAGTATATGTTAGTACATTAAGCAATACGAGGAGGTTAGTATGTACTACTGGCTGTGAGGAAAGATCAGTCTGCTGTTTGCCAGAGGCAACAGTGAACAAGGCATTCCCTTTTGCTGGACACATTTATCAAGGAAGGGAAGGGGAAGCCAGACATGGTGATTCGATTAGGTATATCTGATCTGGTGGGCAGCAGAGCAGTGTAGTGTAAACTAGGCAGGAAGTTGAGATAGCTGCAGGGATAGTAACCTTCTCTGAGGTCCTACCAGTGCCATGCAACGTCAAGGACAGACAGGTGAAAATTGGTGCATTTAACATATGATTAAAGGGCTGGGGTGGGGAAGAGGAGTTTTTTTTTCTTTTTGGGGGAATGATGATCCTTCTGGGAAAAGAGTTGTTTTTTCACAGAAGATGGCCTGCATCTGAGCAGAGATGGCACCAGTGTGCTGCAATCAGTCCTGCATAGCTTCACCATGACAACTGCCCTCTCTCACGATCACACACCCCTTGCAGATGCCTACTCCATCCTTTGATTGCAACCGACTGACCACCAGATCAGGTTTAGTTCACTGCAAATCAGTACTTTATATTACTAATGGCCATGAGATTCTTATCTGGGAGGGACACTACAGTACACTACACTACTGTACATTATACTACAGAGCAAGAACTACAGCAGCGAACTTGGTAAGACAAACAGTGGGAGGGGGTTTGACTTGATGAACCTGAATCCTGGTTGCCACTAGACCTCTAAAATCAAGATAAGGAGTTAAGGGAGAGACTGAAATAAGAAATCATATGTGAAAAAGATTGGGGAGTATGACTAGGGAGGAGTGAGTTTGAAAAGACACTGGTGATTCCAGTTAGGGTGCCAGAAGTTAACAATTTATTACCGTATTTCTAAAATTATCCAGGGAACTTTGACAAGGAGAGGGGGTGTGCGAAATGAATGAAATTGGCTGGGACGGTGGGCAGGAAATTAGTCCTAGCCACCAGGTGAAGGGAATAGTAACATTGTATGTTTTTCTTTCCCCATAAATACAGCTGAATACCGAATACTAGAATATTGGGGACATGAATATAATATTTGGCCTGAATATTTCAGGATGAGGCATTAACACAACTCTGCTACATAGGTTATGACCTTCTCAAACAGACAGAAAGAGGTGATCCTACCCTGCACAGTTCTTTGTTGAGGCTGCACATGGAATACTGTAGTCACAGTTCTGGAACCCTCCTTAAAAAAGGACAGGGACCACCTGGTTGATCCAAAGGACAGTAACTAAAATGATTCAAAGAAATACAAAATCACACATACTCCCATAATGCAAAGCATCATGGGCTGCATATGTAAATCACTACAAAATATTATGCTGGTTCAACTTTAAGCAGAACTGCATGGTGCCGAAAGACCACTCACACAATATGCAAAGGGTGCCAACAGAAGACAAAGACATGTGTTTCATTTCTACCAGGATCACCTTGCCTGCATGGCACCCCAGTGAATGAATCAGCTACTTAAGTTGTCTAATCTGTTGTTGATGACTCAACAAAACAAAAACATGCAAAAGACAAAATACCATAGTGCACAAGCACTAAGGTAAGGGTTACCCTAAGGGCATTGGCCAGGAAGCTTGCACACTAAGGTGCTTTGTCTTTTAGCTTGTTGTTTGTTTTATTGGGCTCATCACAACCCAACCCAGATAGACCAACTTAGGGTAGCTGATTCATTCCACTGATGTGTCATACAGACGAGGCACACTGATGAGTCGTGGTAGGATGAAACATGTGTCTATGTCTTCTGTTGGCACCCTTTGCATACTGTGTGAGAGACCTTTTGGCCCCATACAGTTCTGCTTAAAGTTGAACCAGCATAACATTTTGTGGGGGTTTGCATATGCAGCCCGTGATGCTTTGCATTATGGGGGTATGTGTGATTTTGTATTTCTCTGAAACTAGGCTTCCAGGATAATGCCCTTTGGGGTAACCCTTGCCTTAATGCTTGTGCACTAAGATTCTTTGTTTTTTAAAATGATTCAAGGCTAGCAGGGGAGGACATAAAGAGCAAAGACTGGCTGACCTCAGTGTATATTCACTGGTGGCCAGAAGACAGAGTAGAGACATGACTGAAACCTTCAAGTGCCACAAGAGTATACATAAACAGGGGGAACAGACAGCAACTATTTAAGCTTTGCATGGCGTCCATCACAAGGGGACACAACTATAAACTGGCAGGGGGAAACCAGGAGGGATGTGTGAGAATAATTCTTCATGGAGAAGGGTGTAGAAAACTGGAGCCACCTGCCAGAGAAGCTGGTTAGTGTTAACAAAGCAGGAAGCTTTACGAGAGAGCAGGAGAGACACATGGGACTAGTGAGGTTGATGGGAGAGTTGTTGGAGCAAATGGGGGGAGGGGTAATATGGCATAATTGATCTGCTAGAGGCCTAGCTAGTGATGGTGAGGGCTAATGTAGGAACCAAGCAGTCTGGTTGGACCATGAATGTCATGATTAGTAATCCAAGTTAAATTTGTAGACACTCCCTAAGTACTGTATGTGTGTTATCAGAAGTGTGTAAATGCAAGAGACACTAGAGGACAGGCTGGAGACAAGGGGCTTGATTTTCAAATGGAGAACTATGACGCAAAGTGCTTACACCATTGGTGTATGATGCAAGTGGCACCTTGCGCCATAGTTTGCCGCAATCCAGATTTTCAAATGCCGGCTGCTGCAAAATCAGGATGCTATATGCTAAAACCCACTGTACCACCCTTACGGCAAAAGCACCTGTGTGCCAGGTCACAAGTGATTGCACCATGGCGGGGGCTGCACCATCTTTTTATTTGGGATACTATAAGCCACCATGGCCAGAACAGGGGCTTAGGTTAGACCCAGCCAAAAGGTGGTCTAATGCTCTGCACCTGCACCACTGCCAGGCACGGTGGCAAATGGGGGGGGCCGCAAGACAGAGACTGTGGGCATACACAGCACATGCATGGCATATGGAATGACGATGGCACAGTGGCAATAGGAGGGTGCTGAGGTGGCACTCTGCAGGGGTGCCGTGCAGATGTGTAGGCAGTCGATTGGCCTGTGTATATGGGGTTAGCAAAATTGGACCAGGACCTAGCAACAGGTGCACACAGCCCAGGCACCTGCCCCAGAGGTGCCACTTTCCAGGAACACCATAGGTGGGGGAGAAGTGGCTGCAGGGTGCCAGTGGTGGATGGGAATGGTCCCCGAGCTCCATGACAGTGCCCTGGTACTTGGCCCCACATGGAGCAGGCTGCTGCCACCTTTTATGTTGTGGTAAGTGGCACATCTGGGGCAGAGTGCCAAGGCTGCATGCATCTGTTTCTGGGTCCTGGTCCCACCTTGCCAACCTCCGCGCCACCAAGCCAATCGACTGCTGCCATGTCTGCAGGGAACCTGCAGAGTGCCACCTCAGCATCCTCCCATTATCGCCATGCCCCTGTCATTCCTTATGAACCCTCCCATGCACCTTATCCCCAGAGTCCCCATCTTGCAGCCATATTCACACTCTCCCATCCCACCTTTGTGGCCCCTCGAGTGTTTGCGGGTTGGGGGTGCGGAACATTCTGCCAAACTCTGCAGGCACACCACCTGTCTGGTGCAACCCTGCAGATGTGGCATATCATGGGTCTTTGGGGCAGGGACCCTCATTTTTTTTAAAATATGGTGCTGGGTCCCTGATGCACCCCAAGATTGTTGCAGCCGTAGATTGCCACAAATTGTGGCAATCTAAGGGTTCTGAAAATTGAGCCCGAGATATCTACTGTATATGAGTGCATAGCGATGCAGTAATAAAAAGGTTTTAAGTTACCAGTTGTAGTTTACTATTAAATAGCCCACAAACAAAAGAACATCACATGGTGTCAGAACAGGATTCTAATAACAGGAGGTGAAAACAGTGACTTTAGAAGCACCAGGACTGAAAGCTCAGATTTTCAGACCAAAGAAAAAAGCATGTGGAGACTGTTTAAAGTGAAACTGAAGTCAATAAGCATTTGTCAATGCGAATGTTGCTTGCTTACATGTGCTGTTTAGGTATTTGAGTGAAAGTACCATGCCTAAGAACTGTCATGTGCCCCCCAAGACATCCACTGTGTCTTTCTGTTCAGTATTCACAGAAGAGGGGACGGGCAAGGGCCTTAGCAGTACAGCAGTTGCAAAGGCACGAAGAGTGGACAATAGTTCATTCACAGGCAGAAGAATCCTGCAGGAGGTGATTAAATTGAAGGTGGACAAAATGATGGGACCAGATGGCATACACCCAATGATAATAAAAAGAACTGTGAAGGTAGACAGCAGTACCTCTGGCAGCCATGTTCACTGAGTCATTCAGCACAGGGGTGGTACAGGAATTGGAGGAGGGCACATGTGGTCCCTCTATACAAATCCAGCAGTAGGGAGGAGGCGGGGAACTATAGGCTGGTCAGCCTCACCTCAGTAGTGGGGAAGATAATTGAGACATTGCTTAAAGAAAGGATAGTGGGGCATCTAGAAGCCATCGGAGCCCAGAACCATAGTCAACATGGATTCACAGTGGGGAGGCCATGTCAGACAAATCTGGTTGATCTCTTTGACTGGGTGACAAAGGAAGTAAATCAGGGCAGGGCAGTGGACAACGCTTACCTTGATTTAAGCAAAGCCTTTGACACCGTCCCACATAGGAGGCTGATAAACTAACTGAGTAGGCTGGGCATGGGGGAAAGGGTGGCAAACTGGGTTAGAAACTGGCTAACAGACAGGAGGCAGAGAGAGGTGGTAAATGGGGTGCAGTCTGGGGAGAGGGGGTGAGCAGTGGGGTGCTGCAGGGATTGGTCCTGGGGCCAGTCCTGTTCAATGTCGTCATTAGTGACATTGCAGAAAGCTGAAGGAAAGGTCTGCCTGTTTGCAGATGACACGCGATCTGTAACACTATGGATACCCCAGAGGGGTAGAAAATGAGGAGGGACCTGGGGAAGCTTGAAAAATGGTCTGAGGACTGGCAACTGAAGTTTAATTCAAAAAAGTGCAAAATTATGCACGCGGGACACAGAAATCCTGGGGAAAGCTACAGGATGGGGGTTGCTGACAGTCACAAAGAAGGAAAGGGACCTTAGGGTTGTTGTTTTAGATTACCTGAAAATGTCAAAGTGGTAAGGCAGCTGGGAGGGCCAGTGACATGTTGGGGTGTATAGGCAGGGGTATCACCATCATAAGGAGGAAGGTAGTGATGCCATTATATAAAACCATGGTCAGGCTTCACATGGAGTACTGTGTGCAGTTCTGGAGGTCGCACCTTCGTAAGCATATTAACAGGCTGGAGATGGTCCAGAGAAGGGCGAATGAGATGGTACAGAACTTGCAACACCAGACTTGTGAGGAGAAATTAAGGGACCTCAATATGTACTCACTGGAAGAGAGAAGGGAAAGAGGGGCTATAATAGAAACATTTAAGTTTTCAAGGGTATAACTACTAAGAAGCAGGAGATAGCTGCTATAGACACATGTGCCAGCATCTGTGTGATGTTCTTTTGTTCCTATAAATCTGTAATCTCCAGTATTTCAGTAACCACATGACCACAATGCCTTCTTTAGGCAATTTTATACTGGTTGATGACTGGTGTCAGATGGCAGACAGAGGGCTTACCAGAATGTGTTGCCGTTTGAAAAACTTCATAGAGTGTTCTTCTTACTGGTAAGCATTTTGGAAAGCTGGTGAAGGTCTCACAATTTTTATTATGATTTTATCTCCTTATGTCTGTCCCCTTTGGTCCCCCCATCTCCACACCCCAACAGTCATCAGTGGCCACAGCTGCAGCCTTCTTCTTGCCAAGATGATGGGTGAGCAGCTGCCTTCACAGTCCATGAAGTCTGATGTCTTTCAGTGCCGCTTATTGGTTATCGTCCAAAACAGACGAGGCACTGCCAGCCCCAAACTAACTCAGGACAAGCAGCTTTCAAAGTGGGAAAGAAATGGAGTGACAGAATCAAGTACTCATTCAGATGCAGTGTTGATTTTAAGATCAGCATACTGGTGTGGTCACTGTAAATAGAACCCCAGCTCTTTAAGCAGCCTTATGAAGAGTAAAGGCTTCTCAGACCATTGGGGTTCTGTTTATTGTACTGTAAGTCGGCTGCATCTAATTCGATAATTTACTGTACCTTACATCTGGATGTATGGTAGGCCCAACTTTAAATAAACACTGCACCTGAATGAACACATGATGCCATAGAAACATAGAATTTGTCAGCAGAAAAGGACAGCTCAGCCCTCCCAGTCTGCCGAGTTTTCTCTAGCTACTTGTAACTCCTGCCTGTATATGTTACTGCATGTCTTATTCTGCCTGTGTCCATCATGACCTCCTTGTGAAGGAGCTTGCTTAATGGATTTTTCCTGCAATGAACTTGAACCTATCCAGCCCTATTGATCTCGTTGGCCCCCTCCTTCCCTTATTCTAATATACCCCAATGTTTATCCCATGCATGCTTCATGCCCCTACCATTTTAGCTTCCACCACTTCTCCTGGCAGTCTGTTCAAGTGCCACCATCCTTTCAGTAAATAAATATTTCTTCACATCTATCCTGAATGCCCCCCAGCTTCATTGTATGTCCTTGGTTTGGGTGCTCATCCTCATTTGAAGGAAACTTCCCAACTGTACCCTCTTTATCCCTGTGAGGTACTTTGTAGGTCTTGATCATGTCAGCTCTCGTCTTCCTCTCTTCCAGAGTGTACATGTTGAGATTCTTCAGCCTTTCTTTGTAGGGATTCTTGTGAAAAGTCTGAACCATTTGGCCCAGTGGTGCATAGGGTTGAGGAGCTAGATGTCTCCCCTCGTGGCATGCCGGCGACCTGGGTTCGGGACCAAGCCTGGGTCATCAGAGGTTGGCATGGGGGGGAGGGCGGAGCTGGATTGAGCAGCTGACAGGCAGCTCTCCTCTCCTCTCCAGGGGAGGTGGGATGGCATCCCTCGCTAATGGTTTCCCCCTGGTGGAGGCCGAGAGGCTGCGCAAGCAGGGTGCATGCAATAGGCCAATGGGGCAGGCAGAGGAGGGTCACTACCGGGGCTGTAAGGCACATGCATGCCTCCACACACATGCGACCTTCTTCTGGGGCCCTTGGGAAGAATGGGGAGAAAAGGGAAAAAGAAACTGGCAGCAGGATGGTGACCGACTCTCCTCAAGCACTGCTCCTGGACAGGGCGTAAGGTAAGCCCCGGTAATTCCGGGGGATGGAGCTGGGGGAGCCAGTCAGATGGGGGCCGTATGGGGAGCAGATACTTAGAAATCTAAAAAAAATATTCTGAACCATTTTAGTTGCTCTCCTCTGGAAAACCTCCACCTTATGTCTTTTCTGAAGTGTGGACTCTAAAACTGGACACAGTACTCCAGCTGGGGGTATATCCGGGAGTGATACAATGGCAGCACAACATCCCTCCTCTTCCTACTGGAGATGCCAGTCCTTATGCACCACAGAATTCAATTTGCCCTGCCAATAGCCTTGTCACTGTACTGCCATCTTGAGGTCATTCTGATATAATAACCTCAAGGACCCTTTCATGTCTAGTGAGTATCAGTACCTCCCCCCATCCTATACTCAGTAATGGGGTTCCTCATGCCCTAGATACATGATTTTACACTTGTTGGCACTGAACCCCAACTAAGTAAGAAAATGGAACTGATTTGAATAAATTGCAGGCTTTTAAGCAGCTTTTCGGGAAGTGTGTATGTAAGTGTGGGGGTGGGTTCTGCTACTATAACTATTTGCTTTTGGTTTTGTATAATGTGTGAGCAGACTAACCCTGCTCCCCACTCCGTGTGCTCTATCAGTGATAAAGACCCGAAATAGCACCAGGCCAAGCACTGAGCCCTGTGGCACCCACTTGTCACTGCTCCTGGGTGCCGAGGGTTACCCCACTACCACCACTCTGCACCCTCCTGTAACCAATTCTCTATTCATTTAGTCAGACCACCTTCCACCCGTACCCCTCCTTCTCCTCACTCTTCTCCTCCTTGGCCTGTGTCCCTCCTCCTGGTAGTCTGCATTCTTTCTCCTCCTTATTCTTACTGGGTGGTGGTGCCTTCTGTATTACACTCAGACCACTCTGCTCGCCCCCTTCCAGGGTTACTATGCCTCTGCCTTTACCTATATCTAGGGTGGTGAGCTCATTAGGCTCCCCTGTCTGGACCTTTCTACCAACCTCAGTCTTTGCCCCCACTAGTTTAAATCCACCTTAGTAGAGATATACCCTCTAACCCTGCCTTTTCTTTTTACATATTTTCCCTGGGCTACAGTTGGCTTGGTCATCCCGGCTGACCCCCCTAGCCCTGCCCCCGACATCAGGCCAACCCGCTCACCTCCACGGATTATCCCCTTGGGGTGGTGAGGAGCTTCCCAGCTCAACCCACCAGAGCAGGATCTGGTTGAGGAGGTGCCATTTGGCGTGGGCAGTGGGGGGCGGAAGCTCATGCAGCTTGACTGTAGACCATTTTCCGCTTTTCTCCCCTTTGCAGAGTACAGGCATGCAATGACGCTTAGGTGCAGTGTGCCAACGTCCACCACACTCTGCCCCCTTTACTACATCTCTGTAGCAGTGCCCCCAGCCATCACCAGAGGCTGCAACAGAGTGGTGGGTCCCTGGATCCCGCCCCAGGATAGGACAGCAGTCCTCTGGATGCTCAATCCTATCCCTCCCCTGCCGACCCCTGGCGGCCCGGGCTTGCATCCAAACCCGGGTTGCCAGAGTGGTGCGAGGTGTGGGGTCCAGCGCCTCAACCCTCAATGTTAGTGGGTCAGCAGTAATGCTGCCTTTAATACTCCCCTCCACTTCAAGCTCCAGTGTACCCTGTCTCCCACGTATAAGTCACTATTCCCCCTAGACCCTAACCCAGTTAGTCACTAACCCATAATGTTTGGTGTGGCATCAATCCCCCAGCCACTCGTTGAACTCCTCAAACCTACCCATCTTCCCATGCTTGCACATGGTGCCTGGAGTACCTCCAAGAAAGCCACCGACTTCCCCACCCCCACACTGCCTGCCCAACTACTCGAACCTCCCCTCTACTTCCACAGTGTTCCTGCCAAGTCACTTGTGCCCACATGCAACAGTAAATGAGGTTTCTTCCTCCCCCTCAATGCACGCTTCAGCAGTGCCTGCCCTGCCCCTCCTGCAGTAAACCTGGGGACAGCTTCAACCCAAATATGGTTGTGCCTTTCCCCCTTTCCACCCCATCTCACCTCTTTCAGTATAGAATCCCTCAGGATGAGACCCCTCCATCCCTTACCCCTTTCCTTCTCTCACTCGTTCATTCTGTTTGTCCTGGAGCTGCAGGTTGCCCTTTTGTACTGGGCTCCTGTCTGCATTGGCACCTTTTTCTGCCCACAAAGAAATCTGCAGCAGTCCCGACACAGCTCCGTTGAGCTTGCTCACTCCCCCTCTCTTACTCTCTCATTCTGTTTCTCCCAGCACTGCAGGCTGCCCTGTTGTACTGGGCTCCTGCCGCATTGGCACCTATTTATACCCACAAAGAAATTCACAGCTGTCCTGATAGTTTGCTGAGGTCGCCACCTCCTCCTGTCTCACTCGCTCATTCTGTTTCTCCCAGTGCTGCGGGCTGCCCTTTTGTACTGGGCCCCTGCCACCATTGGCACCTTTTTCTGCCTATAAAGAAATCTACAGCAGTCCCAACAGAGCTCCATTGAGCTCACTCACTCCCCCTCTCTCACTCATTTGTTCCATATCTCCCGGTGCTGCAGGCTGCCCTTTTGTACTGGGCTCCAGCCTGGATTGGCACCTTTTTCTGCCCACAAAGAAATCCGCAGCAGTCCCGACAGAGCTCCACTGAGCTTGCTTACTCCCCCTCTCTCACTCACTCACTCATTCTGTTTCTCTCACCGCTGCATGCTGCTTTGTGTACTGGGCCCCTGCCTGCATTGACGCCTTTTTCTGCCCACAAAGAAATCTGCAGCAGTCCTGACAGAACTCCGTTGATCTCGCTCGCTCCACCTTCCTCACTAGCTCGTTCTGTTTCTCCGGTGCTGCAGGCTGCCCTTTGTACTGGGCTCTTGCCTGCATTGCGCCTTTTCTGCCACAAAGAAATCTGCAGCAGTCCTGACAGAGCTCAGTTGAGCTCGCTCACTCCCCCTCTCTCACTTGATCTTAATCTTTCCAAACAATGATTTCCCAAAGTGACAGCGCTATTCTGCACTGGAAGTGCGAAAACACATTTTGGCCAGGATGTGAAAAGTGACAGCTGTACTGTTCATAAGGAGGTGTGAAAAAATACCAGTGGTGAAAATCTGGCATGAAAATAATACAAAATTGCGAAGTTACGAGGGTGCGTGGAAACTGCGCAATGCACACTAGTAACACAGTCATTTTATGGACTTTCATCACAAAATTTTCAACATAGTCATTTTATGACCTCTGTTCATGAACAGTGTCACTGTGATTTTCTTAATGTGACCCGAACACTGATTTCCCACAGCAACTGTGCTATTCTAAACCAGAAGTGCGAAAACACATTTTAGCCAGGATGTGAAAAAAGACAACTGTACTGTTCATAAGGATGTGCAGAAAAATGCCAATGTTGAAAATCTGGAGTGAAAATATTGCAAATTCATGAAGTTATGAGTGTGCGTAGCAACTGTGCAATGCACGCATTTAAAATAGGCAAGTTTTGGATTTTTTCCACCAAATTTGCAACATAGGCTTTTTGAGAGCCCACCTCATGAACACTGTCACTGTCATTTCGTTAATCGGTCCCGAAAGGTGATTCTGCGCAGTGACCACAAAATCACCTTTCAGGACTGAATAACGCCATGACAGTGGCTGAATTCATGCAGAGGGATCCCAATAACCTCATTTTGAAAATTTGGTGCCAAAAGTTCCAAAAATGCCTGAGATATGCACCAAAGTTGAAAAAAAAACTATTTATGCCATTACAGAGCTTACCAGCATTTCTTCAGTTCGCAGTCGGCTTTGAAGAGTGCAGACGTGTTCCTGGTCCACCGAAGATTGTCACGCTGGGCTCCGGAGATAAGTATGGGGTGAGGGGGTGTGGGGATGTAGGGTGCGCAGAAGGTGGGCATGGGTTGGGGGAGAGGCCACGGACTCAGCGAGGACTGTTTTCTTGTTTACAGGGTTAAACAAAACCAAAAAAATTAGGATTGTTTTCTTTCAGAGACATTAGGTACACTGGGTGGGCTCCCAGCGTGCCACCTGAGTGCTTTTTGAGGGGACTGTACCAATGTGGGACTGGGCACCCCATCGGCACACACTAGTGGTGAGGGCAAGAGCTAAGGGGATTGACAGCCCCCTTGGCAGACTACAAATTGGGGTACATTATGCTGATGGGAGTGGGCCCCCTTCAGCAAATTCAACTGGAAAGGGGGGACTGAAGCCGATGGGGATTGGGCACCCTGTCAGCAAAGAAAGATGGGGGGAGGGGCGTGCATGATGCTGAGGGGGATTGGGCACCCCCTCAACATACAAAAGAAACTTTCGGTTGGGGACATTATGCCAATGGGGACTGGGCTCCCCATTGGCAAACTGGGTCAGGGGCATGCAAGGTACCACCCAGCAATGATGGGTCGCTCCCTCATTGCAGCAGAATGGCTGATGCTGCAATAACTAGGCGGCCCCTGATTGCAGTGGCGAAAACCTTTCAAGGTGGTGGCACACTGGCTGAACTATTGTCAGCAGCAGCATGCCACTGCATTAGGAAAAGCGGGCCAAGCCTCAAAAGGCAGTGGGGGTATTGGCCACAACAGTGCCGCACCTCCACAACCTGCTTCTGCAGCAAGTTGCCGCAACATGTTTCTTGCACATGCACGTGCAAGCAACATAAAAAGGATCTGACTGCATGAGGGACAGAGAATCTGCAACAACCTTGCAGCCTACAAATGACTGGCAATCTGGCAGAAAACCATCATTGTAATTTGATGCTAATTGCACTTTTTCTTCATTTAAAATATTGTACTGTTATGCTGTTTACTCCTGTAACCCTCTCCCCAGGTCACACCTGCAAATGAATTTTGGCTGACTGTGCCTTTGCTGGTTGTCAGTTTTCAAATAAATAAATAAAGTTTCACCAAAGATTCCAGATATATTCCAGGAAATCAAATTTAATAGCCACATTCTCGTCAGTGAAATCTCTCTGCAAGGTTACAAAATTTATTGAAGGGACAGAATTGGTGAAAAAGGCGGAGGATGTCTGGTTTACGCCTCAGACAAATTTACTCAGGTTGAATTATGGACACATAAATATAGTGACCCTTTTGATTATCTGCCATTAAACAGTACATTAGGGAGCAAAAAGATCACTACCATCAGTGTCATTTAAATTCCCCCAGGCTCTATAGAAATCAGCAAGGATTTGATTTCAGACTTTGGAAATTCACTCCTCAGGGGCCGTGAGTGGATGCTTATAGGTGATTTAAATGCAAACTGGAAAGATGTAGCATCTGATGCTTTTTGAAAACTATTTATTTCACTTGGACTACATCAAATTATCAAAGCCACCACCAGAGTTAATTACAGGACAGGCTATCCATCTTCATTGGACTGGATTGTGGTCACTCATCCTGATAGGGTTATTAAATGTATTACCAGATGGCTTAAGTGACCACAGCCCAGACTTCTGTAATTGGTCTGCTAAACTGAGCAGATACAAGCCTGGGTACACTACCTGTAGAAATCTTACAAAACTTGATGTTAACAAGTTTAATGCAGCTATTCCTGCAATGGAGTGGTCATTTTAGATTCAACCAGTGATATAAACATTGCCTGTGAATGAATCTGCAACATTTTCTTTTTTTTTTCAGTGCAAACTTTAATAAAATATTTCCAGACAAGTACAAACAAATTAGCAACAAGTCATCAAGAACAGAATATTAAATGTTTCTGGTACATAATAAATGAATCAATAAAGAAACTTACACAAGAACACAATAGAGCATGGCATGGCACAATAATTCAAAATAAATCAAAAGCTCCAACCCGCAGCCCAGTGGTGCAGAGAGCTGAGGCACTGGATGCCTTACCTCTCACCATGCCAGTGAACTGTGTTCAGGAGCGAATACAGGTCATCAGAGGTCGGCACGAGGGGGGGGAGGGTGTGGTGCAGGATGAGCTGCTAACAGGCAGATCTCCTCTCTGGAGAGGAGACCTGAGCTTCCCTTGGTGCTTGACTGCCTTGTGGTGGAGGCCAAGGGACAGTGCAGCCAAGGGAGCCAGGGGTGCTAGGTCAATGGGTGGGAGGAAGGGCCATTATCAGAACAAAGGGCACATGCGCACCTCCATGTGCATGTGCCTGTCTGTCTGAGCCCCAGGTAACAAGAATAAGAAAACAGGAAAAGGACTGGGGCTGCAGCAAGATGATGCCTTTGTGCCAGCTCTGGGGGTTCTTCGGGACACGCACACCATTACAAGCTCCCAAACCACCCACAGAGTCCAGCAGGTTGATGGATAGCAGCTGCTGCCCACCAGAGATTAAAACACCTATATGGAAAATAAAGCTCTGGCCCAGAGAGAAGAGGGGATCTGACCAGTTCTCAAATAAATAAAGTCTAGAGTGGAGATCAATCCAGAGAAGAAGCCTTATGCAAATATGCATCCCACTTAAGCCATCAGGTAAATAAGGATGGGTTACTACCCTCATAATGAAAATGAAGGTTCACAAACATCTTTTACATCATGTGAGTCTCTTGCACTGCAGACATCCAATCCAATAAAGTAGGCAAAGTAATGGACAACCAATGTCTAGTTATAGCCTTGAAGACATGTACAACATTTTCAATGGCATTTGTGATCTACTGGCTCTGTTAGAAACAATGCATGCCAGAGGCAGTAGAAGTGAGTGGATGTCTCATGATTTATTAAGATGCTAGCGGAAGCTTAATAAGAAATTGGCTTTTTTTTTATTAAAAAAAAAAAAAACTTAGAATATCAGGCCGTGATGGAATATAAGCAAGCAAGAATCTTTTGCAGAAACTATATTCATAAAGCAAAAATGGAATATTACAAGGCAAAACAGTTGAATACTGCCCATGATCCTCGTAACTTCTGACAAATACTTAGGGATCTCACTGATCATGGGAAGGAAGATGGTCCTTCTTCAATTTCTTTGAACAGTGAGGTCATAAGTGACCCCACTGTCATGGCTGAGAAGTTTAACAATTTTTTTAACGATTTATCCAGTTACAGGACTAAGGTGGACAATCATGTCCCCAAGGCTGATGTTACTGATGTCTTGAATTCTCTATCCCATTCAATTTTTTTCTTAAAGATACTTAACACCTGATTTGGTTCTGCATTATTTGAATAAATTAAATGCATGCCCACCCCTCAGTATTGATGGTCTGGACTTCAGGATTATTAAAATGACAAAAGAAAGCATTGTTTTTCCCTTTATGAAATTGTTAAATTATTCTCTCTGTCAAGGAGTATATCCTGCGATACAGAAACAGGCCACAATATGTCCTAATACATACATTGGGCCCTAAACATATACTTTCCAATTACAGGCCTATTTCTCTGTTAACCCCATGTCAAAACTATGTGAGTGAATAGTCATGGATCAATATTTTTTGATGAAAGATTGCCTGTTGACCCACAGTTTCTGTACTTTACACAATATGAAGACTGACTTGGGAGGTTCAAACTATATTCATCCGCCATGGATTCTGGCACTCTTGTTGTTGCCTCTGTGTTCATGGACCTCACCAAGACATTCAACCTAGTTGATCATGGTTTACTGTTACAGTCATTGTCAAATTGTAATTTTCCAATGATGTTATCTATTGGTTTGGGGTCTACCTCTCGGGCTATGACCATAGAATTATTAATCATAATCATTATTCCTGTTTTCTCAGATTCACTTGTAGTGTCCCACAGGGTTCCATTTTGGGACCCATGCTATTTTCTCTCTTCTTGAATGACTTGCCTTTGGTTTGTCCTTCCTCTGAAATGCTCTTATACACAGAAGATGCAATTATCTTTAGGAGGAGGAGGGATATGGGGGCATCAAAAAAAAACAAACTAAAACTATGATTTATAGCAGAACAAAAAGCTAGGAAATAGTGAATTTTGTTGAGAGCCGTTGATGGTGAACCTATCGAAACAGTTAACCAATTTAAGTACCTTGGTGTTATATGGGATAGTGCTCTATCATATGAATCTCATATGGAAAAAATGATAAAACTATACACCAACATTTGAGTTTCCTTTATAGTGTCCAGAACAACTTTTGCCTGAAACACATGTACTTTTGGCTTAGAGCTTATTGTTACCAGTTCTGGACTATGGACTGTTAAGCTGTTCAGATGCAGGTAGTGAGACATTTTCAGGTAAAAGGCATGTACAGTCAGACCTGGTTAATCCGTACCTTGCTGTGAAGTCTACCTGATTATCTGAACAGGAACATCTGAAACAGATTTTTGCCATGTTAATTGCCTCTTTGATATGGAAACCTCTGTTTCTCAATCCACATCCTGTGTTCAAAGTAAAGAGACCATTATCCCTATTCATTTTAACCTGGATAATTTATTGCAGGTGTGAATGAGTCTGCTAATGGCAGTCTTTTTAATCCCTAGTAATACCCTCTGTCATGTAAAAGGTGATAAGAAATGAGTTTTAGATATTTAACAGCCTCCCATTTTCTTACCATGCCACTATGTGTTCTGATAATATGCTTTGACCAATTTTTGATAAATAAATAACCTAGCTTTGGGATGTACTCAGCTCCATCTCAAACTACACTGTCTCACAAGCTACTGCTCTTTCTCTTCATATTTCTAAACATTCCAAATCAGTAACACCATTCCAGGCTACTCATATGAATGGCCTGGCATGGTATTACTAATGTCATAGAATGTGCAGGCAGTCAAAAAGAGAGAACAGCAACTGCTAAGGAAAAAGGGATTCACTATAGTTACAAAGGCAAAAAATAAATTATTAATTTGACAAAAAATGTCAAAACATAGAGACTATAATATTTTAACTGCCCAGCACCGTATTACCAACATTTCTTAGCACTGTATTACCAATTTTCTAATAACGCAAGCAACAACAAAAAAAATTACTTTGGTCATTGTCTCCTTACTACATATATTTTTACTATGTAACAAAAATGGTTAAAAAACAGATGTTTATGGATTAACCAGGTCTGATTGTATAACTCAATATGTCCTTTTATTACTGGGCTTCTATTTAATACTCATTATTGCCTGCTTTACCAGGCCACACATTTAACCTTACAGGATGACTATGTAAAAACAAAAGTATTATTTTTTTTCAGTAAGGTCATCCTAGGTAGGAACCCCCCCCCCCCCACTAGATTCTAGAATTGCTTCCAGTCCAACATAAAAAACATTTTACTAGATTCCAGGAACTTGTTGTGGTCAAAGAATTTTGACTTTGTTGGACCAAGTGTTTGTATTCAGCTACCAGAATCAAGCAAGACAACCAGATCAGTACCTGTTTTAAGAAACAATTGTCTAGTATTTTAGATGGTCAGTCTTGTTGTCACTATGGTTTTGTTCTTCATGTTGTAATTTATAAATGCTGGTCACACTTGAAAAAGGGCAATGCTGTTCAATATGCTTTTCAATGGTAAACAATGAAGAGACATAAAATTAAATATTTAATTGCAATGGGACAGATGAAAAACCAAAAATGTAAGTCTCCATTTTCTTATATGTGGTTTAAAAGAAGCATTAGATATCTACAATAATTTTCAGTCTGAGGCAGTTCAGAATTTAGATTTAAATGTGATAGTGGGAAAGTTTAAAGCACATTGTATTCAAAATGGAATGTGACCTATGAACAACAAACTAGTTCACATGCACAAGGAGGTCAGGAGAGTCCATAGACCAATATGTTACAGAACTTAAAACATGCAGTAAGACATGTGAATTTGGAGCTCTAGCTCTATCAGTAATAAAAGACAGAATAACAGATGGGATCTCTGACAAAGTGATCAAGAGAGAATGTTAAGAGAGCAGGATCTGATGCTAGATAAAGCAATGCAGCTTTGCAAAGCTGCAGAAACCACTCGAGCACAGGTGAAGGAGCAAGGCATGGAAGAAAGTGTAGCAATACATGGGTATCAAAGAAAAAGGACAAACTAGTTAGCAAAAAGCAGAAGCGCCACTGCAAAGAGGAAACATAGTTTAATAATGTGAAACATTGTGGTAGATATGGAATGCAGCATAGCCAAAGAAATGTCCAACTTACAGAATGGACTCTAAGAAATGTGGCACAAGAAATCAATTTGGAAGGTGCTGCCAGCCGCCTGTGAGCCCAAACAAAGTGCTAGCATTTGAAGAGAACTCCCAAAACGTGTTATGTAGATATGGTGACTGCAACAGAAGCAAATGAAGGTAAATGAGCGTTACCCTTAGTAGTTTTTGATAGTATCATATCATATCATACCATTTAAACTGGACACTAGGGCCCAATTAAATCTTACCTCTGGGAGTGATTGTATGGATTTAGAGCACAGACCACATTTGCATGGCATTGGAGGTTACAGGATACTTGGGGTCTCACATTCCAGTAAAAGAAAGTACACTGCAACAGTGAAGCATAAAAATGCATATTACATGCTCACATGCTTAGTAGTACTGAAAACAGTATGACCTATTTTAGGACTGGGAGCATGTGAAAAGATGAATCTGGTGAAAAGAGTGCTCGCAGTGGAGACTCGGGGTACTAAAGAATATGATGCACTGGTAGTTGAGTATCAAGACTTGTTTGAAGATTTGGGATGCCTACCAGGAAACCGTGCAATCAGAGTGGATAAGGAAGTACAGCCTCTAACTCACCTGTGCAGAAGGGTACCATTTGCACTACGTGCTGTATTGAAAGCAGAGCTACACTGCATGGAAGCACAGAAAGTTATGAAAAGAATAGATGAATTAGCTGAATGGATCAGTTAATTGGTGACTGTAGGAAAAAAGAATGGTACACTATGTATTTCTTTAGGTCCCAGAGACCTTAATTGAGCTGCAAAAAGGAAGCATTCTAGGCTACTGACAAGGGAAGAAATAATGGCTCAGTTTGCCAGTGCCAAATATTTCAGTAAATTGGATGCATCAACAGGATTCTGGCAACTGAAATTAGATAACACAAGTTCAAAGTTGTACAGATTTAACTCTGCTTTTGGAAGGTACAGATTTTTAAGACATCCATTTGGAATAGCCTCAACTCCAGAGGTGTACCATGAAACAATTCATATGTTGTACGAGCACCTCAAAGGTGTGGACACTTCCATAGATGATATTACTGTGTGGGCACATCTAAGGGAGAACAGGATTTAGGCTGAGGAAAGTGCTTGAGGTTACCAGAAAAAACATTTTTAAACTGAAGAAAGACAAATGTGTTTTTGGAGTTCAGGACTGACTTACATTGTCATGTAATAACCAACGAAGTAATCAGACCTGATACAAAGAAAATTGAGGCAGTATGAAATATGCCACATCCCCAGTCACAAAAAGATATGCAAAGATTCCTGGGGATGGTGAATTACTTGGGTAAATTTATACCAGACCTTTCTGAGAAATCAACACCACTCAGGCCGGCCTGGTGGCGCAGAGGGCTGAGGAACTTGACATCTCACATCGCGGCATGCCGGCGACCTGGGTTTGGGAGTGAGTTTGGGTCATCAGAGGTCGACACCGGAGGGGAGGGCAGAATGGGATGGAGCTGCCAACAGGCAGCTCTCCTCTCCACGGAGGTGATATGGCATCCCTCACTCATGGCTGCCCCCTGGTGGAGGCCGAGGGGCTGCACAAGCAGGGTGCCGATGATAGACCAATAGGGGCAGGCAGAGGAGGGTCATTACTGGGGCTATAAGGCGCATGCGTGCCTCCACATGCATGCGTCCTTCTCCTGGAGCCCTCAAGTAAAAAGGGGAGAAAAATGAGGAAAAAATAGTGGCAGGATGGTGACTGACTCTCCGCAGGCACCACTCCTGGACCATGCATAAGGTAAGCCCCGGTAATCCCAGGGGACAGAGCTGGGGGAGCCTGTCAGATGGTGGCCATACATGGGAGGAGTATAAAGCCTTGTACAAAAAAAAAAGAAATCAACACCACTTACAAGAGTCCTGTTAGACAAATGAAATCTCTGGACATGTAATCATGAACAAGAGGAAGCACAGCAAAATTTAAAGATGCAGCTTACAAATGTACTTGTACTCAGGTTTTATGACCCAAGAAAACCAATGAAAGTTTCACCAGATGTTTCACAACACAAGTTTGGAGCCGTACTATTGCAACCATATGAGGATAATTTGCAATCCACTGCACACTCATCAAGAGCTATGGCAGATGCAGAAATTAGGTATACTCAAATAGAGAAAGAACTTTTGGGGATAACGTTCATACATGCATGTTTTCATCAGTTCATATATGGTCAGTGTCTCACAGTAGAAACAGATCACAGATTTCTAATACCACCATTCTGAAAACCTTTGAGAGAATGTCCTTACGAATCCAGTGGATGATCCTTAAACTATAGAGGTATGATATAAGCATGTAATATATGAATAAGCCTCAATAATACTATACTAAGTTATACAAAAATTTCCCAGTAATACATCACTACTGTCAATAATACAATCCTGAAAAGTGATAATACTATCATTTTTGTTGATAATACTACAGTTCAAAGGTCATATCCAGCTGTAGTATTATCAATGGATCCATATATAACAAACGATAACAGAAAGTTAAGTGTTTTACAAGGCAGTAATACCATCTCAAGGTTTTGGGGACTTATGGACCTCTCGAGCTTCACTGTCGAGGTTCCATGTCCCCAAAACCTCTCGATGGTATTACTGCCATGTAATACACACTTATACATCTATTATTCTACTTATCACATACCCCTGGTAAACTGAGTATATAGCAGAGGCACTGTCACAAGCAGTAAATCCAAAACACCTTTTGTAATCTCAGCCTGAAAGGGACATACAGGTGTATATAGATCTGGTATTTGCTGCAGTGTAGTAGTGGGGCACGGGTTAAAGCAGATCAAGGAAGAAATAGAAAAGGAGGTGTCACTCAGATTGCTGGAAGAGATGATTGTTAATGGGTGGCCAGACAGACAAAACAAGTGTCCAGTGGATAATAGGGAGTATAAAAACTGAAGGAATCAACTAACTGTGGTAGATGGGAGTATTTGCAAAGGTGAAAAAATTGCGATTCTGAAAATCCTACAGAGGGAAATGCTACAAAAGATCCATGAAGGATATGTGGGAATTGAGAAGGGCAAATGACACACATGTGAGTTTATGCACTGGCCCAGAATCAAGCATGACGTCACAGAGATGGTGACAAATTGTGGATTGTGTTTGAAGTACAGACCAAATCAGCAGCCAGATAGCCATTACATCCTCATCCCACAGCAGAAAGACCTTTTCAGAAAGTAGGAACAGATTTGTTCGCGTGGCATTGAAAAGATTATCTGATTGTGACTGATTACTACTCAGTGTATCCAGAAGTGTGTACACTGCACAGCAGCACTAATAAGATCACAATAACCTGCCAGAAAGCAATCTTTTCAAGGCATGGTATACATGATGAGATATTCAGTGACAATGGACCTTAGTTTAGCTGTGCTGAGTTCAAGCAGTTTGCAAGACAGTGGCAATCAGTACACAGTTCCTCAAGTTGAAATCAACCCCAGTTAAAAGGACTAGTTGAGAAATCTGTACAAACTGTGAAAAATATGAAGCGATCATATGACAGCGAAGAGGCCATCTGTAAAGGACTCTCAGTGTATCAGAATTCTCTAATTGAAAGTGGATTGCCACCCGCACAATTGCTAGTGGGAGAAGAATTAAATGGACACTTGCGTTGAAGGAAGACTTGCTCAGAACAAACAATGTGGAAAAGGTGATACAGACCACACAATGACAGAAAATGAAACAAAAGGTTTATTTCGATGGAAGTACTTAATCATCACCATAGCCGAATACAGGAGATAGTGTCTCAGGGGAAGCAGAGATAACGCATGGATCCTGAAAGGTATAGTAACAGAAGAGATTGCCCATGATCATACAAACTGAAAACTGAAGAAGGGCATGTTTTAAGAAGAAAGTGTCAAGATCTTCAGGGGATGAAGGACAGCCATGATGTGGAGCCACTGCCTTTGAAAACAGAAGCAGGAGAGACAGACTTTACAAACTGTACCAAGACATCAGGAAAAACTGCGCATTTCAGAAGTGATGATGTACACAGTAAGACAGCTGTAAGGGACATGGATTCAAATGAATGTTAGAGACTAAAGTTGAGAAGATCAAGTTGAGCAGTTAAGATTGACTGAGGGTTGGTAATTGTTGGAATTAAGAAATAACTCAGGGAAGTGAGTGGCAAAGTCTCACTTGAGAGTGAAGTGCAAGAAACTTCTCTCTGGCTTTTGTACTTAAATAAATATGTTATTTCAATTAAACATTTTTAAAAAGAGAGCTGCAGTGACAGTTAATCAAAGTTAAGGATTTGTAGACACTCCCTAAGTACAGTGTGTGTGTTATTAGAAGTGTGTAATTGCAAGAGAGGTCCTAAAGGGCAGGCCAGAGACAAGATGTCTACTGCATGGGAGTGCGTGTTATGCAGTAATAAAAAGGTTTTAAGTTACCAGTTGTGGCTTATTTAAGAATACACAAATAAAAGAACACAACACGTGAGTATTTTTTCTGTCCATAAACATCTATATATCAGTGTATCCATGTTTCACTATAGTGACCGTGGCAACCAAGGGAATGATGTTTATTGGAGCATTCTCCGGGAATTTACTAGATGATAAAACCCATTGGCCTGATCAATCAGACCACAGCTTTTAGACATTGATGCTGACATTTTTATGGTCTGAGTTCTTGAATGTAAGCCATGGTGACCTTATGAAGTGTGATTTGGGGCTGGTGATTGGCTGCAACAGATTTTCTGATATCTTGAGAGTCACATACTCATCACCATCACACTTGGTAAAGACAGTCAGTTTTATGAGTCCTTGTGGTTGTAACATTGTGAGTCATGTGATCTCATTTCACATACATTCTAGTTTGTGATGCTGTTAGGTTTTGGCTGCATCTTCAGAACTTTTATCTGTTTGCAATTAAATGTGTTGTTGAGATTCAGTATTACTGTGTAACTATCTAGTGAAGGACCATTTTGGCTAGAACATTCTTTTATCTGAATTACATATTACCATTAACAAAATTACCAACTTTTTAAATGTGCACTCATCATATCGCCCCAACTCCCACTCCATTTGTGATACATATGCTACAAGCCTACTTGTTTAGCTATCACACAAAGAGCACTTTCATAAAAATGTAAAAAATGGAATTTTACAAGCAGAAAAAGATGCTCAACCCATCAAGTTTGCCCAGTCCCCAACAGATCTGATTTATAGCTCCCGTTTGTTAGTCGAGACTCGAGAGACCCCCTACTTGACATTTCCCTACCCCCTTCATTATTTTCATCATACCCATGTGCCTATCCCATTCTGTCTTTAAGCTTGTAACCGTCTTGACCTTGAAAAAAAACCCTGTGGTAGACAGTTCCACCCGCCTGATACCCTCTCTGTGATGAAGTATTTCCTCACATCCCTCCGGAATTCCATAGCAGTTTTTAAGTACCTCCTCTTGTTGCAGACCCCTCACATTGTCTGAACAGTTGCTAGATATCCACATTATTTACTGAAAATTAGAATAATGGTGGCATCTCTCACTACTGTGAGTACATGGCATTTTGTGACAGGGAGATCCTGCCACTCCTGAAGACTAACCTTTTCTTCAATTTGTTGCAACAGTTCTTATATTACTTAGTCTGATCTATCCTTTACAATTTCTAGTCCATAAGGTTGGCCACCTATGGGCACCCCCTCTCCTTTCTTGACTATGCTATAGTGTCCTCTCTAATTTTTCTTTTCTTTCTCAGGTCCTCATATGGGGAGGTTATTGTGGTAACCTCCGAGCTGATGTAAAACAACAGACTGTGTTCCTCGTTGTTGGATTTAGTATGCACTAGCACTATGCCATAAAATACCTTGATGTACATGTTTTATATGTATGAACTCTGTAAATGTTGAAAATACCACGGCACTAGGTGTTTTTGATAAAGGTATTACTAGGGGACTGTATTATAAAAGTTAAGTTACCTCGGTGAGATATCAGAAAACCCCCGTTGAGTTATTTAAAATGCATGTAAATTATAGATTGTTTGAGAGACCCTTTGGCACCATGCATTCCTGCTTTAAGCTGAACCAGCCTAAAATGTCATGGTGATTTGCATATACATCCCAAGATGCTTTTCATCATGGGGTATATGTGATGTTGTGTTTCTTTGAAGCATTGCTTTATTGTCAGTGCCCTTTGGGTTAACCCTTGCTTCAGTGCTTTTGCACTGAGGTTCTTTATCTTCAGCTTGTTTGTTTTTTTTTTTCTTTTTTGAGCTCCCCATCACCCAAACACACAAGACCAACATAGGGATTGAAATAATTTTCACTAAAGAGATAGATCAGTGGGTCAATAGGTGCTGACTAAGTGCAGAGGAAGGACATGCATAGTCCGTTGCTGCAAACTGATGTACTGAAGAAAGGATATGCCATTGTTTAAGGTTATCCCATGTTCTGAATAAACATCACACAGAGACTGTGTGTTGAACCCCAAGTTCTGTGTCTGGTCCATTTGTTATCCCACAACCCCCTCCTCAGACTTGGTGTCAGAAGTGGGGATAACTTGCTGGAAATGTCTCAACTGGGTTAGGAGGACATTTTCTGGTGGATATCACCCAGATATCCCAGGTGGAACAATGCACCAGGAGTTGCCAGATGAGAACCCAGAGAAGAAAGTCTGTGGAGTTCTGACCAGAACCATAGCTGACAGACTGGAGGAGAAGCTGCTGTCTGGACTGGACCTGGCAGCTCAGAGGAAGGCCAAGCCTGAAGACGATGAAGAGATGCAAGGGGATGAGGAAGAAGCGAGGAAACTGCCTCCTCTTGAAGATCCTCCACCTGAAGACATAGAGTAGTTGTTGAAATGGCTCTGCATAAAACAGGTGCAGCTGGAAAGAGAGAGAGACATTGAACGGAGAGATAGAGACACTGAGCGGAGAAGTCAAGATGCCAAATGGGTGGATGCCATGAGGGTCTTGCATGCCATCAATGCAGGGCAAACAGAAACAGCCAGTAGCCCAAAATACATTAAATTGTCTAAACTTTTGGACAATGATGACTTTGAAGCCTGCCTCACAATGTTTAGGAGGATCACTCAAACATGTGCATGGCCAAGGGAACAGTGGATTGTTCGACTGGCACTGCAACTGACAGGCAGTGCCTAGTTGGTTTATAGCCACATGAACTCCAGAGAGGCAGAGAACTATTACTGTGAGAAGCAGGAGATCCTCAGGCACCATGACATAAACACTGAAACCTATCACCAGAGGTTTAGGTTTCTTAAAATGCAGTCACTGGATACCCCTTGAGAGACTTATGCCCATCTCAAGGAGTTCTGCTACAAATGGTTGCAGCCACATAACAAGAGCAAGGACCAACTTCTGGAGGTGGTAATTATTGAACAGTTTATTAATGTTTTACCCCAGGATGTACAACTTTGGGTTCAGGAGAATAAGCCTGATTCTGTGGTCAAAACCATCATATTGGTGGAAAACCTCCTGGCAGCCCTACCATCCAGACCCAGAGGGCTCCAAGGGACATCAGCAGCTGCAGCCACCAGCAATTTAGTAAGGAACCCTTTTACTTATAAACTGTCAAATCCAGCCCCAGTGAAACAAGACTAGAGTGCAGAGAGAGGGGTGCAAATTCCAGTAGCAGAGACTGCATGTCATGGGTGCCAAAAGAAGGGACATTATGTAAGAAACTGTCCTAATATAAAGAAAGAGACAGCTCACATAGCCTTAGCAAACTGGGGTCACTTTATGGTTACTCTGCAGACTGGATCACAGCAGATGATGGGACTGATTGATTCAGGGAGCCACCAGACTCTTCTGCAAGCAGATCTGGTGACTTGGAATAATAAAGGGCCGGATACAGCAGTCATCTGTGTGCATGGAGATACCCATTGCTACCCTACAGCCACTATACAAATGACTGTTCAAGAAAAGACATAAGAGTTAGAAGTGGTGTTGGTACCTTGCCTACCCATGCCAGTTGTTATCGGGCATGACTATCCAGACTTTGCTTCATTTATACATTGCCATGTCTCCCAGGACTCTACTGTAGTTGCCGTAACCACCAGAGCTCAAGTGAAGCAAGGACATTTACCATCTGGGTTTCCATTTGATGATGATAACACTTAATACCAATAAATGCAGTGTTATGCACATTCAGCAAAAAAATGGTCAGATGAACTATGTACTATGTGGGCGGGTTCTCAATAAAGTTGAAGACGAGAGGGACCTAGGTATTAGAATTAGCAATGATCTCAGCTTCAAGTCTCAATGCAACCAGGTTATTAATAAGGCTAGTAGAATATCATACTGTATAAATAAGCACATCAAAAGCAGAAATAAAGATGTCCTGCTTCCCCTCTATACATGTTTGGTGAGGCTACATGTTGCCCTGTTCTGGTCTCTGGGAGGTAGTAGGGAAATTCAGGCTCTGGAGAGGATACAGAGGAGGGCAACATGCAGGATTACCAAGGTACAGGGATTAGACTATCAAACCAGACTCGAGGCCCTAGGGCTGTATTCATTGGAATTTAGGTGTTTGAGAGGGGATATGTGTTTATTATACAGGGCAACCACGGATTTGCAGCTAAGAGAGATCTTGGGTCTGGAATTTAAGCACAAAATCTTTAATACCAGATCTCACCCTCTACAAATTGACACTGGAAGGTTCAATACTACCAAAAGAAACTATTGGTTTTGCATTAAAGTGGTAAAAATCTGTAACAAGCTCCCAATAGAAGTGGTAACCAGTGGTAGTATGACCAGCTTTAAAATACTTCTGGATAAATATCTATTTACAAACAATATATTGGGTTATAATAGTTAATTTCAGCGAGCTACTATGAACCTTGTCTAAATAAAGCTCTGATTAACCTGTGATACCTATGATGTTTCTGAGGATCCTGGCATGGATCATAAAACCAAGGCAGAGATGAGGAAGCTAAAGAAGGACTGGATTGATACTCATGCTGGTGCACAGCCAGACTTGTGACACACTTTTAAATGTGATATGCAGCATGAGCAAAAAGCAGACCCTTCACTTAATCCTTTTTACACAGGTGGGGAAGGGAGTGGAAAATGGTGCCCATCAGTTTATTGTAAAACAGGGAATACTGTGTAGAGAATACACTAACCCCAGAACTGGAGAGGTAGTAGACCAACTAATGGTTCCAGAAAACTTCCGCTCCCAAATCATGTATCTGGTGCACAACATCCCTTTGGCAGGCCATGCAGGCAGAGATAGCACCCTGAATAGTATATTACCCAGGTTTTATTGGACCTCTGTCCACGAGAACATAGCTGAGTATTGTAAAGCATGTGCTGAGTGTCAGAAGGTAGTTCAGGCAGGAAAAAGGGATATAGTACCACTACAACCCATCCCCATTGTGACTAACCCCTTTTACAGGATAGCCCTGGATGTAGTGCCCCCTTCCCCGGAAAACAGATATGTACTGGTCATATGTGATTATGCTACCCGCTCCCCAGAAGCTATCCCCATGAGAACTGTCACCACCCCAAGGATAGAAGAGGAGCTAGCAAAGGTATTCAGCTGCATGGGAATCTCCCAGGAAATACTTACTGATCAGGAGAGTAATTTTAATGCACACCCGATAAAATAATTGTACCATCTGCTGAGCATGGTAGCAGTGTGTACTTCCCCATACCACCCACAGACTGCCGGCCTCATGGAGAGGTTTAATCAAACATTAAAGAGAATGTTGAGGAAGCATGTAAAAGAAGAAGGTAGCGATTGGGATAGGTACCTCCCCTATTTACTTTTCGCTTATACAGAAATCCCTCAAGCATCCACTGGTTTCTCTCCTTTTTCATTATTGTATGGGAGGAACCTGAGAGGGCCACTGGATGTGGTTAAAGAACACTGGGAAGAAGGGAAGGAGGTGGTACATTTTAATGTTATAGAGTACATGACTCAGTTACGCAATTGCCTGGTAAGGTATATCAACTTGGCACACCAGTGCTCAGAATAGAAGCAAGACTTGCAGTAAGATACAACCAGGGTCTGAAGACTAAAACATTTCAATCAGGGGACAAAGTGTTGCTACTTCTTCCCTCCACAAAGAACAAACTACTCATGAAATGGCAGGGCCCCTTCACCATTTTGAGGCAAACAGGAGCAGTGAATTTTCGAGCTTAGCATGCCAGGAAAGAGACCCTCCCAGAAAATTACCGTGTGAACCTCCTTAGGAAATGGCGTGAGAAGCCTAATCCCTCCGTTTATATCCATCCTGAAGTTTGGGAGTCAGAGCTGGAGGTTGCCTATAAAAGACTAGAGCAGTCAGGACAATTGGGGGAGATCAAGATAAACCCTGAATTTGAGCCTCAGCAACAGAAAGATTTGCAGGGGGTATTACAAGAATTTAAGCTCATATTCACAAACATTCCAAGGAGGGCCAAAGGAATCATGCACACCATAACTATCATGCAAGATAAGTCCATACACCAAAAGCCCTACAGATTGTCCATGAAGGTGAGGGATGAGGTGATTCAGGAAATCAAAAAAATGGAGCAGTTAGGCATAATTGTGCCCTCAAAGAGTGCATGGTCTTCACCCATGGTCATATTGGACAAGAAAGAGGGTGGGATACATCTATGCCTAGGTTTTAGGAAACTTAACAACATGTCACTATTCGATGGCTACCCAATGCCCCGAATAGAAGACATCATTGACAGGCTAGGCAATGTACAGTATATCTCCACCCTTGCCTTACTAAGGGATATTGGCAAATCCCCTTGTCACATGATTCACAAGATAAAACTGCATTTAGCACCCCAATCAATTTATACCAGTTTGTCACAATGCCATTCAGACTACATGGGGCCCCAGCCACTATTCAGCATTTTATGGACCACATACTAAGACCACCCACTGACTACTGTGTGGTTTATTTGGATGACATGGTCATATTCAGCCCTGACTGGGAATCCCATGTTAAACACTTGTCCCAGGTATTGCTAGCAATAAAGGAGGCAGGAGTGACCATTAACCCCACTAAGTGTGCAGTAGCAAAGATGGAAACAAGATACCTAAGGCTGGCCCGGTAGCGCTGAGGGTTGAGGCACTGGACACCACACCTTGCACCATGCCGACAACCTGTTGAGCATCCGACGACAGCTTTCCTTCCTTGGGGAAGGGGACAATGCAGTGTTCTGTAGACTGACACCAATGGAGGCTGGTGGTCAGCACAGCCATGCTGCTTAGCATGGGGTGGACCCACACACAGGGCATAAGACTGCCTATGCAGAGGCATAGGCAATTGTCCTGCCCATTTCATGTGCCTGGGTTTGGGGAGAAAACTGGAAGGAAAAAAAAACTTGCTGTGGTAGGATGGTGACCAACCCCCGGAGGGCCTGCACTGGTGGCCAGGCAGCTATTCCAAGTCACGGACAGCTAGGGTAAGATCCCGAAGGAGCCAGATGATGGAGCTGGGGGTGGGGTCAATAGGATGGGGGCCGCTGTGGGGAGGGAGTGAAATTGTAAATAAAAAAAAAAGAAACAAGATATCCAGGGTTCATTTTGGGCAATGGACAAGTGAAATCCGAAGTAGAGAAGGTTACAGCAGTATCAAACAGCCCAATACCTACCACATAAAAACACATGACATCTTTCCTAGGCCTGACTGGTTATTACCAGAGATTTATTCCTAATTTCTCTGCCATTGCCAGTCTTTTGACTGATCTCACTAAAAAGAGGTGCCCGGATAAGGTTCAGTGGACCCCTGTTTGTGATGAGGCTTTTAGGAATATCAAGGTCATTCTATGTGTAACCCCTTTGTTACCTGGGGTTACTAGAATCCCAGTAAGACCTAGTGGTAGGCAGGGAAGGCAGCTTGTGAAACTCCAGTTAAATGGGTTTCACACTGTCTCCTCTGTCCTCAGTCACAGCTGAGACTAGAGGATGACATCATAATAGAACTGTCATGGCTGCATCAGCCACATTTGGAATCTGCAGCTCAGAGTAAGTTTAGAATCTTGGGAATTCAAAGGAGTCTTCAGTTTGTCCTTAAGCAAACAAGAAGGACACCAGTAGTTGTCTGTTTACTCCCTCCCTCTGGAGGCGAGGAAAAGTTCTTTGATGGGTTCAGGGCAATCCCTTTTCCCACCCTGGGAAGAAAGCTGCCTGTTTTAATTTAAGTTCAGTCTGTTCATGTATAACAGCAAAGGTTACATTTCTTGCCTGTGGGGCACCTAGCGAATGGGTGAGTGTTTGGCCCCATTGGAAGGGGCAAACAACTTCTTTCTTCAGTTGGATTTCAAGTATTGGGGACTGCTATTTGGGAGGACTATGTCAACTAGGACAAACAAATAAAGCAGTCATCTGTTTAAAGTGTTAAAGTTCATTGTAGACGGGGTGCTTCAGGTCATCCACCGTCAATCTACATTTTAAAGTCTAAAGTTCTGTGTGTACAGAGAAATGGTTGGGTATGGGCTGTGGGAGCTGGAGGTGGGAAAACCCCCCATCTTTAGTAACCAGGTCCCCCTCTACTGATTTCTTCTGTGTTTTTGCTACTTGCCTCATGTGCTTGGCCAGTGATGGGGTGGGTATCCAGACGTGGGTCACAACTTGAAAATCTCTCTAGGGGTCGCAGACTCTAAGTGGTGTGGGGAGCCACAGGATGGGAAAATTACTCCTTGTTGGATGGGAGTCTCCCTGTTTGATGGGAGTTTGAATTGGAAATGCAACAAAATCTCTCTAGGAGTCGCAGACTTCAAGTGGTGTGGGGAGCCACAGTTTGGGAGCCTCCTTGTTTGATGGGATGTCTTTCCAAGTAGAGTTTGGGTTCATTTGCCAAGTGGACCGTCAGTTGAATGGCCAGCAGGGGAGCTGGGCCAGTCGGGCTAAGTATCCAATGCGCATGCAAAGTCCGGGCTGAGTGCCTGGTGGGTCCAAAGCCAGACAACTGTTGTATTGTGTTCATTCGCCAAATGGACCACTGTATTTAACCTCTAATCTGCATTACAGTTACATAGCCCTGTGGGGGACCATACAGAGCTTTGTTTATGTACAGTGAGTTAATAAATAAAGGCACACTGAAAAATCCCAGTTCTGGTTCTGGACATTACAGTTATTGCTTCCTGTAGTTGGATTTACTTGTGTGCCCCTGTGCAGAGTAGTCAAACCTAGGTCTCTTGTGCCAAGTATCCTCATCCTTCCCCGAACCCGTAGATAGACATATGTATATCCATGTTACAAAAATGGACATATGCCTTACAAAAATGGAGGCACCACTGGGATTTGTTTGGGAAGGAAGGTGCTTGGGCAAGTAGGCTAGCGTTTTGGCTATCTGGCAGTCGGTAGCCCAAAAAGTTGAAGCAATTTCCCTAGTGTGTGCTATGTGCTGTGAATCTTGTGCTGCTGTTTAAAAAAAATGCCAACTGTTTACCAAGGAGCTGTAAAGCCAAAGTGTGTGTCCTTGTCCTGCATCAACATAGTTTACAGCGTTTGTCAGTTTTAAAATAAAGTTCTGTGAAGGAAAGTGTGGAAAACTAGGGGTAGCAACAGAGAAATTATGCCCTGGATGTTGGAAATGCTTTCTGTGCAATGCTAGAGACTGCAGAGTTAATGGCAATGTTACATGGTTGAAATGGGCTCCCGCCGTGGAGTCAGTTGAAAAAAAAGTGCATCTTTTCAGTTTAAATTTGCCTGCTTTCGGCGATCGCTGTGAGGAAGGAGCCCTAATGAGAAGAAGGGCTCATTTGCATGGTGTCGTGTGGTTGGTCAGTTTGCCATTAGTCCCGCCCCTCAGCCAGCTCTTATGTGTCTGCTTCAGCATTCGAGAGGGAGACAGAGAGTAGTGCGTGTACTGGCAGTGGAGGAGCATTCGCGAAGTGTTCAAAGTGCTGTAAACAGTGAAAAGTGACTTTTCTAGTTCAAAATCGGGCTCAACCCGCTTATCAGTCATGGGATCAGTGGATTGTGTGATTAATACTACGATCGCGGAGACTGCCCACCCGTTTGAAATCCGAGGCCTTCAAAAATCTGGCTGCAGGCCGTTTCCTCCATCGCAGCAATCTGCTACCATAACAGTGAGTAAGCGATTTAAAACTGCTCAAATCAGTGATTTTCAGTAATACCATATAAAATGTGAGTGCAGCTGTATATGCTTTGCAAGTAGCGGTTGTGTGATATCCTGCTGGCAAGTGCAAGTCTGTAAAGCCATTAAATGTGCATAGCAATGAAAGTAGCCTCAGTTTAAAGTTTGCAGCCAGAGAGAGACTGTGGGTTGTAAAATAAGTGCAACACTAGTAAAAGCAGGCAATCCTGTGCTGAAACCTGAAGTTTTAAAAGGGACTGTGATTAAATAAATGTTGCCAGCATGTGAGAAGTCCAAGAAAAATCCTGTAAATGTGTGAACAGCCAGAACAGAGCAAGTTGTGCAGTTTGAAATAAAAGTTATTAGTAGCTGATGTAAATCGGGTGCGCAGTGGCTTGACCCATAGTCTGAATGTTGATGCACAGGAGTGCTGCTGCCGCCATTACAGGGTGGGGTAGTAAAGTAAACACAGCAGCAGAGGAGCCATTTTAAAGCTACAGAGTGTGTTCATTTAAAGTGGGACTTTCAGTTACAGTGAACTTTTGTTTGTTTTCTGCAGTTATGGCCTCAGGACCAGCTCGTTACCCGGATCATGCCCGGGTTGCAGTAACAGCAGCAGTAAATAGATTGAGAGACATTGAAAATTGGTGCTATAGAGGGCAACTCCCTCCTGATGTGGCAATTCCTAATTATCCAGTGCGTGTATGCCAGATGTGCTTTAGTGCTGGAAGGGATGTCTTCATGATTCCTCACTGTGCTGGTTGTCTACAAAAATATGGCTTGTATAAAGCGCCTCAAATTCATTTGGCTCCCACATGGACACAACTTCAAGAATCTGCAGTTGGCAGCACACAGCATCAGGCGGAGCCTGTGAAGGAAGGTCCCCCGGGGGAGTGTGGCACAAAGTTAGAGAGTGCAGAATTAAAGACTGAATTTGAAATTGAAGTTTTGAATGCTGGATCTCAGAAGGCAAGTTCAGATAAAGCATCAATAGACCCCTGGGTGGGGGGGCCTAGCCCAAGTCTCGAAGGTGAAGATGAGATGCGGGAGGCCGTTGAATGGGAGGTGTCGACCTCCGCTCCTAGTGATGAATGGATAGTCTCGGGGGTGAGAACTACTGCTCACTCCTGGGCTCAGATCCTCAGTGAAGAGGAAGATGAGGAGGAACCTAAGTGGCCTTGTGAGATAGGAATGGGTACACAGCCTCAAGATCTTGCCTCGGAGGAATGTGTTCAAGAAGGTGGTGATGCCACTGCCCTGGCTTCACCAGAAGAAGAAGTCAGGGTTCCGTTTTTAATTTCGTTGAGGATGCGAAGCTGGCAGAACCAGGACTGGCCACCCCCAAGCCAGGCCAGCGGTCTCAGATTGACCAAAGCAAGTAAAGAGGAGAGACTGGTTCGTAGAAAGGCCAATGAAATCTTTGGTATGACCTTTCCTACCTTCCTCGGAGAGTCTGGGAGGAGATTGAGAACTGCAGGAAATCCTGAATCTGGGATGAAGCAATGAAACATGTGCATCCTGGGGCTAACCAGCATGTAAAGAATAGACTGTTCCACGAAAAGTATACACAGGGAAGAGAGGCAGGACACTGTTTATGGACAGAGTGAGAATAGTGGACGGAGAGGGATGCAAAGTCTCCACTGTGAATTATGTGCAGACAGATGGTAATAATTCAACCCCTGACCCCCTCCACTATTGGCCTCAATGCAAGGACCTCCCGGAAATTAGGCCCGAGCCTACAAAATGGAGAGCCGAGCAGTGGTAGTCAATACTGCCACATCTGAACTGTGAAGTACCTTATTGAACTGCCAATATGAATAAACAAGAACTCAGGTGCCCCATATTCTTCAGTCCACAGTGTACTGCCCTATTCAGCAACCATCTACTGGTACCACCAGATGACTTCAGATCCTGAGAGGACACCAGCCCAGCTGTTTTCCTGTTCATCGCCTGGTAATCGGATGATGCCTGACCAGCTGTTTCTTTTTTTGTTCCTGTTCTAAGGTTCCTTCTCCAGTTATGACATCAGCCCAGCTGTTTCCAGATGTGCACTCCTGTGGGTTCCTGGAAGATGTCCGTCCAGCTGTATCAGAAGAAATGCTGCCAGGGAGAGTCTTCGGCAGGGACCAGGTTGGTGATGTACGAATACTTCAAGAGGCTGGTGAGTCATCAAAATTCTTTTTATTCTATCTATGACATTGCAATACACACCTTACACTACAGACTTCAAATAGTGTGTGAACTGTCCACAAAGACTCTCCCCTTCGGGATTATGGCCTTAAAAGACTATGTTCACGGGGCTCCGGCCCAGGAGAGACTCTTTAATGGACTGGCCTTCGGGCCTTGTAGTCACTAGTGGGACATTTAGGGCATTCCATCCCCCCAAAGAAGTGTATTGTTATCAATGTAATTTCTGTACTTAATGTATATACTGTTTTTTCTACTTTTCTAAAAAAAAAAAATTTTTTTCTTTTTGGGATTGTTTAGTGTTCTGTTTTTCCTATATGGTAAGGGTTGTTGTTGTTGTCACTGTTGTTGTTTAGGTAGATCGTAAATGCAGATTAGGGTGTGTTTTTTGTTTTGTTTTGTTTTTGTCTTTTCTTACAGGTGTTCCTGGAGGACAGAAGAGAAGACAAGAAGAGGAGGAGGGGCTCATCAGAGTTCCTCGTTCAGTGCTTGTGTAGAAATTAAAGTACTGTTTGTGTTCCTAATGTTGTAGTTGCAGGCTGCCCAAGGTTGGGGAGGTCCCCGGGTTTTGTTTTGCTTGGGATGTTATATAAGAGGCAGATAGGTTTTCCCTAGAGGGTTAGGGGGGATAGACAGGCTGTGGTCCTCAGTGGCCATAGGGACTGCAGTGCTGATCTATCAGGGCTATGCTCTGGACGGTTCTACCAGAGCCACTAGGTGTCCAAAGTACGTGGATAGAGTAGAGGCTGATATGTCAGCTATAGGCCTCTAGGCCCTTAGTGTTGCCTACCTGTGCTTGCACATGGTAGGAGAGAACCTGATCACCCCCTCCACCAGGTAGCACATAGGGTGGGATGGCCTAAGGCCGGGTGCATAATGACTGGGGGACAGTCATTTTCCTGGTCAAGTGAGTGTAACCCCTTTGTTACCGGGGTTATAGAATCCCAGTAAGACCTAGTGGTAGGCAGGGAAGGCAGCTTGTGAAACTCCAGTTAAATGGGTTTCACACTGTCTCACTCTGTCCTCAGTCACAGCTGAGACTAGAGGGATGACATCATAATAGAACTGTCGCAGCTGCATCAGCCACATTTGGAATCTGCAGCTCAGAGTAAGTTTAGAATCTTGGGAATTCAAAGGAGTCTTCAGTTTGTCCTTAAGCAAACAAGAAGGACACCAGTAGTTGTCTGTTTACCCCCCCCTCCCTCTGGGGGGGTGAGGAAAAGTTCTTTGTGGGTTCCAGGGGCAATCCTCTTTTCCCACCCTGAGAAGAAAGCTGCCTGTTTTAATTTAAGTTCAGTCTGTTCATGTATAACAGCAAAGGTTACATTTCTTCGCCTGTGGGGCACCTGCAATGAATGGATGAGTGTTTGGCCCCATTGGAAGGGGCAAACAACTTCTTTTCTTCAGTTGGATTTCAAGTATTGGGGACTGCTATTTGGGAGGACTATGTCAACTAGGACAAACAAATAGAGCAGTCATCTGTTTAAAGTGTTAAAGTTCATTGTAGAGGGGGTGCTTCAGGTCATCCACCGTCAATCTACATTTTAAAGTCTAAAGTTCTGTGTGTTCAGAGAAATGGCCAGGTATGGGCTGTGGGAGCTGGAGGTGGGAAAACCCCCCATCTTTAGTAACCAGGTCCACCTCTACCGATTTCTTCTGTGTTTTTGCTACTTGCCTCATGCGCTTGGCCAGTGATGGGGTGGGTACCCAGACATGGGTCGCAACTTGAAAATCTCTCTAGGGGTCGCAGACTCTAAGTGGTGTGGGGAGCCACAGGATGGGAAAATTACTCCTTGTTGGATGGGAGTCTCCCTGTTTGATGGGAGTTTCGAACTGGAAGTATGAAAACAAAATCTCTCTAGGAGTCGCAGACTTCAAGTGGTGTGCGGAGCCACAGTTTGGGAGCCTCCTTGTTTGATGGGATGTCTTTCCAAGTAGAGTTTGGGTTCATTTGCCAAGTGGACCATCAGTCGAGTGGCTGGCAGGGGAGCTGGGCCAGTCGGGCTATGTATCCAATGTGCATGCAAAGTCCGGGCTGAGTGCCTGGTGGGTCCAAAGCCAGACAACTGTTGTATTGTGTTCATTCACCAAATGGACCGCTGTGTTTAACCTCTAATCTGCATTACAGTTACGTAGCCTGTGAGACCATACAGAGCTTTGTTTATGTTCAGTGAGTTAATAAATAAAGCTACACTGAAAAATCCCAATTCTGGTTCTGGACATTACAGTTATTGCATCCTGTAGTTGGATTTACTTGGGTGCCCCTGTGCAGAGTAGTCAAACCTAGGTCTCTTGTGCCAGGTATCCTCATCCTTCCCCGAACCCGTAGATAGACATATGTACATCCATGTTACAAAAATGGACATATGCCTTACATATGTACAGCTCCTGTATTGAAAAGTCCTGACTTCAACCAAGTGTTTGAGGTTCAAACCGATGCATCAGAGAATGGTATTGGGGTAGTCTTATCTCAGAAAATAGATGAGGAAGAACATCCGATCATGTATATCGGTAGGAAGCTACATGCAAGGCAGATAAGATATGCTACCATAGAGAAAGAATGCTTAGCTCTTAAGTAGGCTATTGAGTCTCTGAAATATTATATGTGGGGGAAAGAATTTAAGGTTGTAACTGATCATTACCCCCTTTGCTGGTTGCACCATGTGGAGGGGTTGTGGGATAACAGATGGACCAGACACTGAACTTCAGTTTCAACACACAATCTCTGTGTGATGTTTATTCAAAATACAGAAGATAACCTTCAGAAATGGTATATTCCTTCTTCAATGCATCAGTTTGCAGCAACAGACTATGTATGTCCTTTCTTTGCACTTGTCAGCACCTACTGACTCACTGATCTACTGATGTAACTTATCTGTTGAGATTTAGCCTCCCCTATGTGGGCCTTGATTGCATTGTACTGTATTTGTGCCAATCTGTTCTCAAACGCTGTTAGATACCTTGTGGAATCCCTGTTATGCCTGTTTATTCTCTGTATGTTTAACTTGACTCCTCAACTGTTCATGTACAAACTTTACCCAGTAACCCTCCTGGGTCACACCTGAAAATAGGCACTTGGCTGTCTAGTGTGCTTACCCAGTTAACAAAAGCAAATAAATAAATAAATGGTGGGGGCTCAAATAATTAAAAAAACAAAAAACAAGCTAAAGACAAGGAACCTCAGTGCAGAAGCATTGAAACAAGGGTTACCCCAAAGGGCATTGACAATAAGCAGTTTCAAAGAAACACAACATCACAGATACTTCCATAATGCAAAGCATCATGGGATATATGCAAATCACCATAAAATTTCAGACTTGTTCAGATTCCAGCAATTTACATGCATTTTAAATCGCACAACTAACTTAATTTGTATAATACAATCCCTGGTAAATTTTTACCTTTATCAAAAACACAGCAACAGTTCTTCTATTTGTTAGCCTAATCTATCCTTTAAAATGTCTAGTTCATGTACTAGACAGGGGTACCCCCATCTCCTCTCCTCTTTATCACTGCATTGGACCCCCTGGTCAAGAAGTTTTCGCAGACCCCAGGCATCACAGGGATTCCGGTCAATGGCACGTCTTTTTTGGTCAACACATATGCAGATGATATGCTCCTCACATTGTCCGACCCCGGCCTATCCCTTCCCCTTACACTGCCAATTCTGGAAGATTTTGCCAACCTCTCTGGTTTTAGGATTAATCAAAAGAAACAAATCCTAGTGCCACTTAACTCTAAATGTAACAGGTCTTGACTTGATGGGACAGATATTACTTTGGCACCTCAGAGCTTTCTCTACTTGGGTATTTATATCCCCATCCCTGGGGTTGAGCTAGAAAAAGCCAATTTCTCTCCCCTGATGGCCGCTCTGACTGCAGAAGTGCAGAGGTGGAAAAAGCTTCAACTCTCCCTTAAAGGGAAAGTTGAATCGGTACATATGTATATCCTCACAAGAATTTCCTATTTGCTACTCAATCTCCCAATCCTCCTTTCCCACAAGATCTTTGTCTCCTTGAACAAACTGGTCTCCTCATTTCTATGGGAAGGTAGAGCAGCTCGCTGGGGATGGACAAAACTGAGAGCCCTCTGGTCCAAGGGAGGTCTTGGGCTCCCCTGCTGGCTGGGATATCAGCTGGCCTTTCAAGTGGCGCAAGCTACTACTTGGTTTAACCTGAACCTGCCTTCTCCTCCCCAGTGGTTTCTTTTGGAAAAGGCTCTCCTACCTGATGATCCCCTGTTCTCCCTGCTTACCAGCAGGAAGCATGGGGGCTACCACCTCACTCCAATCATGTTGAGTACATGTGCGGCATGGCGACAGGCCCTGCGCCTTGCAAATGAGCCACATTCGTCATACCCCCCCAATTGGAACAATAGGCTCATCCTTATTGAGCATAGGCCAGTAACTTGGCCACACGAGGCCCTCAAAGGAATTCACATAGTTGGGGACCTGCTCCTCCCAGACGACAAAACTCTGACGGCTTTTGAGCAACTACAGAGGTGCTATAAATAAAAAATACCCACGATTTCTGGAGATACCTACAGTTAAGGAATGCTCTGCACCCGCTATTAGCTAAACACCCAGAGGACTCCACATGGAGATGTCTCACCTCAATCCACCAACCCAAGAAAGGCCAGGGCTTGGTTGGAATCATTTACAAAACATTAAGAGACTCCCAGCCAGACACTATGCATGGATGTAGGCTGACCTGGGAAGTGGAAATCCAACGCCCTATATCTGCACAGCTTTGGGAATCCTGGCTTAAAGCCGTTCATGCCCTATATACTGATGCCAAAAGCCAGTTAATACAGATGAAAATTCTTCTGCACTGGTACAGGACACCAGCCATGCTGTGCAAACTCAATGTGCTTCTCCATGACAGATGCTAGAGATGCCAGAACTCCCCAGCCCATCTTCTCCATATCCCATGGATCTGCCTGAGTATCCAAACATACTGGGCTTTGGTGCTGGACGACTGCTCTCGCATTGTGGGGAAAGGATCTTTCCCTCTCAAGAAACTCTTCTTCTAGGTGACACCACAACTCTAGACCCCCTGTCCCCCCCTCTAACAGCATGGACTCTGGGAGCAGTAATGGAAGCCAAAAGAGCTATCCTCATGAAGTGGCAACAGCCATCCCCCCATCACTCACTGCCTGGAGAGCGGCTGTGGCTAGATTAACAGTGTTTGAAAGAATCACTGCTTCTGCAAAAGGCAGTATGGCAAAATATCACAAGAAATGGGACCCCTACCTTCACTCCCACATCTGCAAAGTCCCCCTGCCCCCACCAAACAATCCTCCCATACTCTGATCCCGCCTCCTGGCCCCTTATAGTGCAGGAGCCTCCAGGGAAGGAACTCTCACCCTATCCTACCTGGCTGTAGCTTTCTCACTACTACTGTCCCCTCTCTTTCCTCTCTTTAGAATGCCTACTTATTATATACAAGCAATGATATGATTGACTGCTGAACTAGACTCTATGAGCAGACTTACCAGGTATGATAATGTTCCTTTGTTTTATACCTACAGGAATGCTGAAACCTTTATGTTACTCTCTATTGTGGTACCTAAGTAAAGAAATGGGACTTCAATGGTCAATGGACTGACAAATTAAGTTTTATACTACCTAATTATTGGTACAACACCAAGTTAGCCCAGATCCTGTAGAATGTAGCCAGACTTGACTAGACTGATATCATTACATTCTGTTTGTTTTACGTTTTTCTCACTCGTGTATTGGTATTTGCAGCTTATGTAACCTGCTGTCTACCTGCACTGATGTATGGCAACATTTAAAATACTAATAAAACATTATATGATAACAAAAAAAATTCTAGTTCATAATATTGGCCACCTATGGGCACCCTTCCCCTTTCTTGACTATTCTATAGTGTCCTCATTAATTTTCCTTTTCCCTCTCTGGTCCTTATACAGGGAGGCTATTGTGGTGACCGCTGAGCTGATGTAAAACAACAGGTTGTGTTCCTCATTGTTGGATTTAGTATGCAATAGCACTATGTCATAAAATACCTTGATGTATATGCCTTATGTGTATGAAACCTGTAAATATTGAAAATACCACGGCACTAGGTATTTTCAATAAAGGTAAAAAGTTACTAGAGGACTGTATTATAAAAATTAAGTTACCAGGGTAGAGATAACAGAAAACCCCTGTTGTGTTATTTAAAATGCATCTAAATTACAAATTGTTTGAGCGGCCATTTGGCACCATGCATTCCTGCTTTAAGCTGAACCATCCTAAAATTTCATGGTGATTTGCATATGCATCCCATGATGATTTGCATTATGTGGGTATGTGTGATGTTGTATTTATTTGAAACTTGGCTTTATTGCCAGTGCCCTTTGGGGTAACTTTTGCTTCAGTGCTTCTGCACAGAGATTCTTTGTCTTTAGTTTTTTTTTTTTGTTTTGGTCTCCCCATTACCCCAACACATAAGACCAACATAGGGGAATAGCTGGTTTTCACTAAACAGTTGATCAGTAGATCAGTGGGTTAGTAGATGCTGATTAAGTGCAGAAGAATGACATGCATAGTTTGTTGCTGCACACTGATGTATCGAAGAAGGGGTATGCCATTGCTTAAAGTTATCCCCTGTGTTTTGAATAAACATTACACAGAGATTGTGTGTTGAACCTGAAGTTATGGGTCTGGTACATCTGTTATTCCACAACCCTTCCACACATTTGTGTTTGGACTACATTATTTACCCTTTCCAGATATTTGAAAGTTTCAATCTTATTTCCTCCAGTTTGTCTTCGTAGTTCTTTCACTGTATATTATTTTCGCTGTCCTCCTCTGGACTGATTCTGAGTGATCCTTTGACATAGTCCCACACAACAGATTAATATACAAGCTGGCCAGCCTGGTAGTGGGTCCCAAGATGGTAGCCTGGGTAAAGAATTGGCTGGAGAATAGGACACAGATGGTAATATTAAACGGAGTCCACTCTGAAGAAAGGGGGGTTACTAGAGGGGTACCGCAGGGTTCAGTACTAGGACCAGTCCCCTTTAATGTCTTTATAAGCGACATTGCAGAGGGATTGGAAGGAAAAGCATGTCTCTTTGCAGATGACACAAAGATCTGCAACAGAGTTGATACACAAGGTGGGTTGGAAAGGATGAGAAGGGACTTGGCAAAGTTGGAGGAATGGTCAAATGTATGGCAGCTTAGATTCAATGCTAAGAAGTGCAAAGTAATGCACCTGGGAAATAAAAACCCAGTGGAAGAATACACAATGGGGAGTGGGATACTAACAGCAATAAAAATGGAAAGGGACCTGGAGGTAGTCATATCAGATGACCTAAAGGTGTGTAAGCAATGTGAGAAGGCAGTAAGGACGGCTGGGGGGATACTGAGATGCATAGGGATGGGCATCACCAGTAGAAAATAGAAAGTTGTTATCCCTCTGTACAGACAGCTGGTGAGACCCCATCTGGAGTACTGTGTGCAGTTCTGCAGACCCAATCTCTGCAAAGACATAGGCAGGATGGAGACAGTCCAGAGGAGGGCATCTAAAATGTTGCAGGGTCTGCACCAGAAGACATATGAAGAGAGACTTAAGGAGCTTAATATGTATAGCCTTGAGGAAAGGAGGGAGAGGAGAGACACAATAGAAACTTTCAAGTATCTCAAGGGAATCAACAAAGTCCAAGAGGGTAGCATCTTTCAGAAAAAGAGGTGTGCAAGAACAAGGGGGCACAATTTGAAGATTGAGGGAGGACGGCTCAGAGGTAATATGAGGAAGTATTTCTTTATGGAGAGGGTTGTGGATGCATGGAACAGCCTTTCTGAGGAGGTTGTGGAGTCAAAAACAGTGGTGGATTTCATGAATGCATGGGACAGTCATAAGGCAATTCTAGGGGGTGGGGATAGGAAGAAGTAGGCTGCTGGTTAACTAGGATCTGCAGCTTATCCATTAGGTAGGGAAATGGGCAGACTGGGTGGGCCAAGCGGTTCTTATCTGCCATCAAATTCTATGTTTCTATGCAAGGTGAGGGTTCCTGAACTGCATACACTATTCGAGGCATGGCCTGCCAAAGACCTACAAATAGGCAGGATCACTTCCTTCCTTCCTTCTACTAGAAAACACCCAGCACATGCACCCTAGCATCTCTGGCTTTTGCATATGCCTTATTAGACTGGACACTATTGTTGACGCTATCACTTATGCTAACCCCCAGTTCCCTTTCCTGTTATGTCTGCTCTAACCTGACCCTTCCCCTATCCAATATTATGTTTTGAGTTTATTTTTCCCCATGTGCATGATCTTGCACTTTTTGGCAGTAAATTCGAATTGCCAAATCTTGGATCACTTTTCCTATTTCTCTAGATCCCTTTCATGTCTCCAACACTCCCTCACTGTCTATCATGCCACATATAGGATATTCATAACATCTACAAAGAGTCACATTTTGCCCTAAACCCCTTCTCCAATGTCACATATAAACAGACTGAAGCACACTTGACCCAGGACTCACCCCTGGGACACACAACTAATCACCTTCCTAACCTCAGAGTACCTTCTGTTTATTACTACCTTTTGGATTCTTTCCTGCAAACAGGTCTCTTCCCATCTTGGTATGCCTTCCATTACCCCCAAGCCATGACACTTCTTCACAAGATGTCTACAGGGCATGGAATCAAAGGTCTTGCTGAAGTCCAGATACAGGACATCCACACCTGGCCCTTGTCCGCCACCTGAGAGAATATTTGTATATACAAAGGGTGGTGAACCTCTGGAATAGACTACCTGAAGAAATAGCTGTAAGTGAAACAAATTATATCTTTAAGAAAAGGCTGGATAAGCACATAGTGAACTGAGGTAAATTAAATTATTACATGGGATGATAAGGAGCTCCCTATGGGTACCTGACTTGTTGGCATCTCATGCATTAGTGACATATCATGAAGAGTTCTATGAGGTTTGTTTCGCAGGACCTCTCTTTCATGAAGACATGATTTCTCATAATAGATAATTATTTTTTACATTTTTATTATAATTAGAAGTGTGTACATGTGTGAAATCTGTTTAATATCCCAAGGGTAGTGTTTCATTGGTTTGTTTTGAAACAGTCTTATGTTTCTGCTTGTATATGATCGCTGTTTAATAATGCCTTTTTCCTACCCAAATATTTACTTTTAAGGCTGCCTAACATAGTCAGGATAGCCTTAGTAGAGACACATGTTATTTTTATTATTTGATTATTATAGAATTTTTTATCAAGAATTACACACTGAGCAGAAGCTCATTTTCAGGTGCATTCTGGGAGCATAGGGAGGGTAAGTGACTTGATTAGGGTCACATGGTAGGCAAGTGGTGGCTGTGGGTTTCAAACCCAGGTCTGCTGGTTCTCTATATTCACCGCTGCTGATTTAAGCCTCTGGGCTATACTGCCTCCCACACATGAGTGTGATTCTACTGGAACCGGGAGAGGCCTCTTACCCATGTTGCTACCATAGTTACTGTGAGGACTATTTTTATGTTTGCTTGCACGCATGCGCAACAAACATGATATGACAGCTTACAAGAGAAGCGGGTTGTGAAGGCGTGGCACTACTACAGCCAAGGGAGGCACTGCATTTGGGGGCTTGGCACTGGTGGACCAATGGAGGCACAGTGTGCCAATGACACTGGTCTGTAAAAGTGCACCAAGTTGTAAAGTTTTCGCCGCAGCAATCAGGGGCTGCCTCATCATTGCAGCATCAGTCACTGTGCTGCAATGAAGGAGTGAACCGTCATTGCAGGGTGGAACGTTAGGTAGACTAATACTGTTTGTGAACATGGCAGGCGGCTTGCCACCACGTTCATAAACAATATTATGCTAGCTCCCATGCCGAGGGGGTGCCCAATCCCCCTCAGCAGCATGTGCCTCCCCCCAAGTGGTGTTTGTTTGCCGACGGGGGCCCCAATCCCCGCAGGCTTCAGTGCACAGATGTAACCCCCCCACCCACTGTTGTTGTCTGCCAATGGGGGAGCCTACTCCCTGTCGGTATGATGACCCCTCCTTCCACCCACTTTTGTAGCCTGCTGACGGGGCACCCAATCCCTGTCAGCATGATCCCCCATTTTCCTGTGTGCTGATGGGGGTGCCCAATCCCCATTGGCTAAAGCTGCCCCCAAAGACTCTCTTGGCATGCTGGGGTCCACCCCAGCATGCCAAATGCTCCTGGAAGTGGAAAACCATCCCGTTGTCTGATTTTTTTTTCCCTGTAAAGGAAAAACGGTCCCTTGCAGTCTCCCAGCAACCCCTCCTGCAACCCGCGCCCACCCTCTGCGCACCCTGCCTCCCCACACCCCCCTACCCCATACTTACCTCCAGAGTCCAGCTCGACAGTCTTCAGTGGACCGGGAACACGTCTGCACTCTTCAAAGCCGACTATGAACTGAGGAAATGCCAGTAAACTGTATAATGGAATGAATAGGGTTTTTTCAACTTTCATATTAGGTTCTCATACTAGGTGTTTGGAACAGTAGAAGACTCAATGTCCATATAAACTGTTCCCCACATCAGTGGGTGCATGTTGCTCTATGTTCCATTATATGCTCATCAATATTTCTTTTAAACTGTGCCAATGTTTGACTTTTTACTATATCAGCTGGCAATTTATTCCATACTCTTCCTGTTCTATTTATAAAGGAATAGTATACATCATTTTTTTGACCAACTTTGCTGCATATCTCAGGCATTTTTTGGAATTTTTGCACCAAATTTTCAACATGGGTTTTTTGCGACCCCTCCTCATGTATTCTGTCACTGTCATGGCATTATTCGGATCCGAATGGTGATTTCGCGGTCACAGTGCAAAATCACCTTTCAGGACTGATTAACAAAACGACAGTGCCAATGTTCATAAGGTGGGATCCCAAAAAGCCTATGTTGCAAATTTGGTGGAAAAATTCCAAAAAAATGACTGTTTTACGAGTGTGCGTTGCGCAGTTCCTATGCACGCTCATAAGTTCGTGAATTTGTAACATTTGCACTCCAGATTTTCAACATTGCCATTTTGCCACAGCTACTTATGAGCAGTACAGCTGTCATTTTTCACATCTCGCCCAAAATGTGTTTCCGAGCATGTAGCACTCAATGGCGCAGTCGGTATGCGAACTCAATGTTTTGGACAGATTAAGAAAAACACAGTGACACTGTTCATGAGCAGAGGTCTTAAAATGGCTGTGTTGAAAATTTGGTGAAAAAATTCCTAAAAATGACTGTTTTACCAGCATGCGTTGCACAGTTTCGCACGCTTTCTAAATTACCCATACGCACATTTTGTCATTTTCACTCCAGATTGTGAACACTACCATTTGTCCATACCTCCTTATAAACAGTACAGCTGTCATTTTTCACATCCGGCCCAAATGTGTTTTTGCACTTCTGGCGCAGACTAGCGCGGTCGTTGTGGGAAATCCATGTTTGGGACACATTAGGAAAATCACAGTGACATCATTCATTAGCAGAGGTCCTAAAATGCCTATGTTGAAAATTTGGTGACAAAAGGCCATAAAATGACTGTGTTATGAGCGTGCATTGCACAGTTTCCACGCATGCTTATAACTTTGCACATTTGTAATATTTTCATGCCATATTTTCAACATTGCCATTTTTCTGCACCTCCTTATGAACAGTACAGCTGTCATTTTTCACATCATGGTCGAAATGTGTTTTTGAAGTTCCGGCGTAGAATACCATGGCTGCTGTGGTAAATCAGTGTTCAGGACACAGTAACAAAATCACAGTGACACTGTTCATGAGCACAAGTCGTTAAATGCCTATGTTGAAAATCTGGTGATGAAACTCCATAAAATGACTGTGTTACATGCATGCATTGCGCGGTTCCACATATGCTCAGAAGTGCAAGCATTTTTAATATTCCCACTACACATTTTCAACATTGCCATCTCTTCATACCTCCCTATGGATGGTACAGCAGTCATTCTTCACATCCTGCCCAATCTGTGTTTTCGTACATGTGGTGCAGAATGGCACTGTCACTGTTGGAAGTCAGTTTTCAGGACACAGTCACAAAATCACACTGCCACTGTTCATGAGAACAGGTCCCAAATACTTTCATGAGGTGGAGTCACAAACAGGCCATGTTCAAAATTTGTACTGTGAATACCAACATACGCCCAAGGCATTACAGTTTCTAACCATAATGTCCTACCCTGTACAGACAAACAGGCATTGGGGTGTGCCTTTCGATTGCCGACTGTACTGCTCATGCCATCCCAACCCCACCCCCCAGCCACTGACAGGCATCGAGGTGTACCTTGGACTCTTCATCCCAAGACTTCACCCCATTCTCCTATGCTGCATCCATTTCAACATATGTCCTTCTGGAATGGGGTGCCTGTAAAGCCAAACACCCTAAGGCACAGCTCAACACGTGTCAGTGTCTGCAGAATAGGGTGAGGTGACATAGCTTGACCGTCATGGGTGATGACCCAAAAACTTTCCCCAAATCCTGTCCGTCTCTACAGGATGGAGGTGGGGTTCATGTGAAGTTCAGTACTTCACTGCCATTCCAATTCTGCATCTGTCTAACTACCAGCAAGCAAACATTCGGCATTGACAAATGCTTGTTTCAATCAATCAATATCTTTATTTATTCAAGCGGACATCATTGAGCAAGCTCATTTACAAGATGGACCTGATAGGTCGAGGAACAACTTGAAGGTACAAAAGCAGACATATACAAAACACATCTATATAAACAGATGCAATAATATAAACATATATACAAACAGGGTAGCCGGAGATTACAGGCTCCAAGGCAAGCTAAACCAGACAGTTATGATTGATGACTACTAAAATGTTGAAAACAGCCTCTGAAAAATGACATAGAGGGGCTGGTGGGAGTTTTGGATAGGGACTAAGTCTACTAGTAGTGAGTGAATGGGGTAGAAGTAAGTGACAGGGGTAGCTGTGGAGGTCTTGGTAAGGGCTAGCAAAGCTGCAGTAGAAAAAAGGGGGGGTAATGAATGTGATTGGACTAATGTTTCATGCTGTCACACAGTAACAGTAGGAGCAACATGGGCAAGAACCACAGTTCAGTCATCAGTCTAAAAACAGACAGCCCCAATAATTTATACCATTTTCATTAAGCACGTCCATTGTTCTCCTCAGTTGCACTGCACACATTTCTCTTCTCCTAAGCAGATTAATATAAAACCAAGACTGCCAGGAATTCCATGCCACGGTGTGTTGGTGATACGGCTCATTCGTTTAGGGTGGTCAGCATCTTACTGCAGTTATTTCTCAACAACTTACTGAATCCTAGACTCTGTGATAATAAAACCGGGAGGTCTTCACTCACTGTGTCTGTTAATTATGCCCTACCCAGGGTTTTATTTAACTCTAAAAATTGATAAACTTTGTGAAAATGCATAGCTCTTGTCTCACTGTGTTTAACAAACACAACAGTTCTAGAAAAACTATATAAATACTTTCTGTACAGCTAGTATTATCCCAAGAAAAAAACTGCTAATCAATAATTTAAAACCCTGCCTACCACGTAGTAAGATGTCAGGAATTTGGTAGTACCCTGGCATCAGGAATGGCAGAAGCACATTCTACCCTACAGTACTGGCTCTCTTGGACTCTACCTCTGCTGGTGTTGTAACCCACACTCTGCTGGCCCAGTAGTTGTCCACAGCAACCCATGCAGAATGACAAGGCATGTCATCTCCATCCATGGTGCCACTGCCGCTGTGTCAGAGGGCTGCTGCACAGACAGCACCTTTCTTTCCCCAATCTGTGGAGGAGAGCATGCCAGTGTCACTAGGACAGTCTGCAGGACAAACCCCAGCACAAAACAAGAACCAAAGCTGCATAAATAGACTGCTGTCCCCTCTGCACTAGAGATGTGGTAATGTTGTACTTTGACAGCAAAGTTCCATGAAAAACTTTATAAACTGCCCACTTTGCCACTTCACAATGAGTGCACCTGGGGAAGTAGCACTTTTTTCTGGAGAAGTCAGGTGAAGGCATGGCAAAGTTGCAACTTTGCTTGAAAAAGTGCCACTTCATCCACTGAAAATGTCACAAAGTTGGCACTTTGCCAGTCTGGCAAACTTCATAAACTAATTCAGAAAGCAACGTTTGACAACTTCTCACATCTCTCCATCCTACCCACACATACAGTGCAACTTTTTCTGTAAGAGAATGGCTGAAAGGGCCAGCCCACCAGTGCGGGAATCGGTGCTACCATTTGCAATGCTGGTGACTCAGGTTTGGGAATAAACTTGAGTCATTCTGGGTTGGCTGGAGGAAGGAGGATCGAGCATTCAAAGGACCGCTCTCTTCCTTCAGGGGTGGGAAGATATATGAGCCCTGCAGCATGATTGCCACCTAGTGGAGGCTTGATGATAAAACAGCCAGGTCACCAAGCAAGGAAGGCATGCCTCCAGATGTTAATGCACTCGCACTGTGGTGCAATGTGGTCACCATTGCACAGCTGGCACCCCTACAGGAAGAAAAATAGAAACAGCCCTCAGTTTGTCAATACAGAAGCCAGCAGCCCTCATAGGTTCACACATGACAGACATAGCTCACCAACCACCACAATGGTCCTGGCATGTGGTGTATAATGCGTAGGTCCATGAGAGGGTCAACGATGGGGTGGGGATGCCATTAGGTAGGGGCAAACCAGAGGAACAGAGAAAAATTTTGGCGAAAAAAAGGAAAATAACTGAAAAATGAGACACAGACACTGGGGATGTCACTGAAGAACTGGAAGAAAATAACGGGTGCCAGGATGGAGCTGTAAGGCACACCAGTGATGAAGGTGAGGAGGGATAAGGAGTCACCAATTTGGACCAGCTGTCAGCCAGTGAGATGAGTCATCTTTGTTGGACTATCTTAAAAAATAATTGTAAAAAAGGAAACAAATGGAACTGTTAAAAAAAATTGCTAAAAAGTATAAATAGTCAACTGTAAAAAAGGAAAAAAAAGTGTACAATAGAAAAAAAATCCATTGCAAAGAAAAAAATTGTATAAAAAGGAGAAAATTAAGTGTTATGAAGGAAAAATAAATTGTTGAAATGAAAAGATTTTTTTTTTAAATGAAAAAATGAACTGCTACAAAGGAAAAATATTAAACGGAAAAATAAATAGTTTAAAGGAACAATCTAAACTATAAAAAAGAAATGTTTTCAAAAAAGGAGAATAGATAAACTGTACAGAAAGAAAAAATACAATGCAAAAAAAGAGTTTTAAAAATGGGGAAAAATCAGTGGGTCAGCCTCTTATGGCCAGCTCCGATAGTATTGTGCAATTCTGGAATTCTGTCACAGAATTCATGAGGTGCTATGGAAGTCATCATTATATTTGGCATCTTTGTAGAAAATACGTTGTTCCACAGAGCATGGCCTCTTTCACCCTTTGCGTTCCCAAATGTCCCTCTCCCATATTCGATATCAAGGGCATCCAAGACAACGGGACTGCCTAGACTGCAGTCTGCCACAGAAATGGATTGGCTGCACCACTGAGGTGGGATGTTCCTCCTCATGCTGGTCCCTTAGAGCGCTGACTCCAAATTTAGGACTGCAGTACTGCAGTGAACAACTGACCCTGACTATATAGCACAGAGTGAAGAGTCATTCAGTTACCTGTACAAAGAGTACAAACTGGGCCCAGTTGCCAAAACTGCCTAGAAGCACCCCAAACCAATCAGGCTGAAAAGGTGTCCTCTTTGCAGTAAGCAGTATTAACTTCATCTTTCATTTTCTTGCCAGGACTCCCAGCTCCATTTGTTATATCCCTTATTACCTGTCAATCCAGTGGTGCTGCCTCGTACATTACATTATTTCTTATGAAACTTGAAGGTGCCTGTTTTTGATATATGCAATGCAAACCTATGGTAACACATTTGTGTGAATTGCTTCATTTTCTGAAAAATACTGGAGCCTCTGTAGATTCGAGAGGACTGTAATGCCCTCATATACCTAGACCCCCATATCTGCCACTTCTTTTCCAGCAATCAGACCCCCTCGAGAAAATAGGACAGCAGCACTGCTGTGAGCTGGTGGCATTTGCACAGTTATTGTTCCCAGAGCCAAAGCAGCTTTATGGGGGCAATGGTCACTCATTTGAAAAGCAGATCTAAGATTCAGAAAGTGGGCAGCAAAGTAAGAGGGATGCATTATTCTGAATGAACCGTAATTCCCCCTTTTGCACTGTCCTCTCACTCACCTTTCTTTTAGGTAGTGTCAGTGATTCAGCAGGTTGCACGCTTGCCTTTAAGGCCAGACGATCAGAAGGTTGTGGGTTCAGCCCCCACACCAGGATCTAGGCCTTAATACCCAGTACAGACCGTAGTGAAGAACATGGAGGGGGTTCAGTGCTGCTGAGGTGCCATGCTCTGAATGAGACATTAGGCCAACTCCCTTCTGCCCATCTCAGGTGGCTGTGAAAGCAAAGCTAAAAGTCCCATGACACTGAGAGTAAGAGATGGGAAATTGTTCCTGTGCCCTGGCCAGCATTCTCCATGTCAATAAAACAGATCCATGTAACACCCGGCCCCCTCAGACTACACCTGGAAACAAGAGCAGAGCAAAAAAGAGCCTACACTCCAGGGCTACGAGTGAATAAATGTATTTTATAAATACTGAAGTACAAGCATAGAATGACAAAAAAGATGAACTGCAAACCCTCCCCAACAAATGCAGTACACCCCTTAGGTATTTGATGCACCAAGCGTCTTCTTCAGGGGCCCCCCTGGAAGAAGATGCTTGGTGCATACAATAAATAACAGGTGTATTGTGATCATTGGTGAGTGTTTCGCAGTTTGTGTTTTTTCTCATTCTCTATTTGCACTTTAATCTTTATTAAATAAATTATTCACTCACAGCCCTGGTGTGCAGGATCTTTGTGTTATACTCTGGTTCAACTGCTGGAACCAACACCCTTTTGGCTAGTCATGCTGTTTTGTTTTTTTCTTACACCTGGAAACAGGCTGTCATAGCTCAGTGTGCTTTTCCTCTTCAAAAATCACGAATAAATAAAAGATAACTGGGATTGGTAGCTAGCACAGCAAGGCTCTCAGTGAGGCAGGTGTACAGTAATCTAAGAACAGTTGCTGTTGATTGATCCCCACAGAAATGATGGCAGCTTCCCAATCAGACGATGATGGGGGACCCGTGATGTACTGCAGCAGGAGTGTCACTCCGCAGCCTCTGATCTAATCTCTCGGCAATTTAATAAAAAGCTGCTGGCAGCAATGCTGATTGAAGAGCAAATATAAAAGCCTCACACTGTGTGAAGGACGCCCAGTGAGTCAGCAGGACAACGCTGGTTTTGTGCACTGAGCTGTCCAAAGGGAGCAGGATTGTTCATCTTCCTTTCTTTCCTCACAGGCTTTGTCCTTTTTTTTTTTTTGATAGATAAAAAAAGAGCACTTGCATGCATGCATTGCCCTTTCGCTCTCAGGCCTTTCTGCTGGGTCTTCTTTTCTCAACATTTTCTTTACAGCCTTATTTATGTGTAATAACAAACAGCTTCAGACTCAAGAACCCCCAGTCTGGTTATTTGGAAGGTCAAATCCTCGGTCTTTCACAGGCACCTCTTCTGCTTACTCCCACTAAGAAATTCTAACCACATACTCATCGTATGGTTTAGAGGGCTTGCTGATGTGGTTTTAAGAGTATTGTTTACGCACTTCCACATTCTCTTTGTACCCCCACCCCCCGGGTCAAACCTGGGAATGAGCTTCGGCTCAGTGTACCTTTCCCGGTTACCAATTTCTCAATAAATACACTGATTGTTTTTTGGTTTTTTTTAGAAGGGCCACTTCTGCATAGTGCAGAAACTGCAGGAGCTCAAAATGGCAGTAATGGTCTCCACCACTGTGTAGTGTGGCAAAAAGGATCATGTAGCTGGTTCTATGCCATGCCACAGTACCATGGCTAGTCGTAAACCAGCATATTGGAACGCACAATCCCAATTTGTACCCACCATCTGGGTGACTTATTTACATTTTCACTTAGTTACAAGGGGATGCCTCCTTCCCATGAACAAGAAGCTGGTGAATGTTATTTCATATAGCGCCTCTTTCCTATGGCTCAAAGCGCTTTGCATACATTAAAATCAAAACAATGAAACATTTAAAACAACAATAAAACACATACATCAGATGTGTGTGAGAACAAGAGCAATGACTGTGTATTGCCACCAAGTGTTGAGATACAACAGGGGGCTGTTTGCACCCTTTTTTGTGCCTACAGACATTGTGACTGAGAACTGTGTCCCATATTTTGTGCCACAGCCTGCTTTATTGCCAGAATCCTGATTATATTAAATGATAAACCATGCTCAAGAACTAGTGAGGGGTTCTGGTGACAGTTATTAACTATGGGTCTGACACTGAGGGATTTGTATTTTTCACCACAATGACAAGTTGTTTTACTCCTTATTTTGTGTACAGTCTGATATCGTCTGTTCATTGCAATACATTTTGTTTTGTTTCAAAGCATTGAACGGAGAGGGCACTGGTGGAATGCCGGAGTCACTGGTGCTTAACTGCTCCATTCTACATACGAAAATTAAAGTTGCAGTCTGCTTCAACTAAAGTCATATTTTGTTTTTCATGACATATTTTACAAAACAACATTTGTTTTGTTTTTAAAATGAAATTTTACCTGTGGACTTGTGGATTGTGCTCAAGAACCACTGCAGGGATAGTCTGAGAATGAATGTTAGGATTGTACCATACTGCACATAGCCATGGGTACACAGCTTGTAGTTAGTAGAGTTTATCAACTACAGAGTTGTCATGTCCAGTACATAATGTACATAATTAACATGCAGTGTCCTGTATTTTTGACAGGTGTAACCATTCAAGGGGTTAATTAATGTATATATGCATGCATGTATGTATTTATTTACTTATTTGTTTATTTATACCAATTACAAGGTAACAGTGTCAGTGGCTCAGTAGCTTGCACACACCCCTCTCAGGCAGAAAGATCATAAGGTCATGCATTCTGCATCCACACCAGAGCTACCCAATAGAAACATAGAAGTTATCGGCAGACAAGGGCCTCTTGACCCCCCTATTCTGCCCTATATTCCCTACCTACTGTGCTACAGCAGGCCCTATTTGATCTCTTCTCTTCTCCGCCAACTTGCCTTACTTCTAAGGTGCTCCTCTGTCTATCCCATGCGTGCTTGAATCCTGTTACCATTTTAGCTCCCACCACCTCTGCTGAGAGGCTGTTCCAGGTGTCCACCACCCTCTCCATGAAGAAGTATTTCCTCACGTCTCCTCTGAACCACCCCCCTCCAGCTTCATAGCTTGACCCCTTGTCCTGGAACATTTGTTTCTATGGAAAAAGCTACCTTACTGTACCTTATTGGTACTTGTTTTATTGATTTATTTATTTACATCTCAGATTACAAATACCTCTGAGCTTGAAGCAGCTCATTTACAAAGGTTCCACATCAAAGGAAAGGGTTACAATAAGGTAGGGAGGTATAGACAACATTCATGGTATCATCGGAGCACAACAAGTCAACTGGTAAATAAGTAGGAACAGTGCTACACACTCAAGATTACAAGCAAGCATAGAAAACCATAACGTACATTTGAAGCAACATTGCTAATCAGAAGTGTGGGGGGAAGGGGAAGAGTAAGGAAGGGGTAGGGGAGATGAGAGGGCAGAGTCCAGATAGAGAAGGAAAAGAAAATATGTCAGCCAGAGGCCTTGTCATAGGGTGGGAGGAAGGGGAGGCCAAGGTGGGAGAAGGGGTAAAAGAGGGGAAAGGAGCGCAGATGAAGGGAAAGAAGATAAAGGAGAGTGGGGACCAGAGGGCCTGGACAGGTCCAGGAAGAGGGTTTCAGTGGGATAAGAGCAAGGTGGGGGTGAGGTAAGGGAGGAGGTGGCAGGGAGAAAGGGGAAACTGTTCTGTAAGGAGAGGTGAAACGAAACAGGAAGCCAAGTGAGAGCCTCAGAGAGTGAAAACATGTGGTATAAGGGTGTCTGCAGAAGTGGAAAACTAGGTGTAACAATCACAAGTGCTTTCAGATAGGAGATGCTGACGAAGCATAAGTTTAAACTGGGACAGACTGGAAAGACTGCTCAGTTGGTTGCTTAGATTATTAAACCACAGGGAGGGCTCTGTATTGAAAGGATTGCTGGTATTGAGCAGTCCGACAGTGGGGTACTAGAAGGAGGTCAGACACTGAGGTACGTGTGTGTTGGGTCTTGGGGGGTTTGTTTAGCAGGCAACCAATGCTTGGGGGTAGTAATCCAAGTAGAGCTTTTTTGGACAGGAGGCAGATTTCATATTTGATCCTGTTATAGTTGGAGCCACCCATATTGAGCATATAACTCACAGGTATGAGTGAGACGCACAGCACCCATAACTAACCTACAGGCTTTGTTCAGGGCCACTGTGAGTCATTTAAGAGATGTGGAGTTTGCAGCACAGTATATGATTAGACCATAATCAATGATCGAGAGGACTGAGCTGAGAACTGCAACCTTCAGGGATTCTTGGGTAAGACTTTGTCTGTATCTGAGGAGGAGCCCAATTCTGGTATTAACATCTCTGGCAACATTTTCAATGTGAGGCACAAAGGTAAGGTGACTATCCAGGGTTAGACCTAGGTATTTGAAAAGCTGAGTTTGTTCAAGAGCATCTCCGTGGTTGTTGGTGATAGTGAGTTAATGGGCCTTAAACTTATTCCGAGAGGACGAAGACAGCTGGACTTTAGTTTTTTTGTAGTTTAGCACTAGTTTGTGATTATTAAACCATCTCTTTGCTTCTGTGAAGCCTTGTTGAAGACTGTTTTCAAGAGCGTTGGAATCCAGGTGGCTAGTAAAGATGACCGCGTCATCTGCGTAGAGGAGAGTACGCTGGTTGCAGACAGCTGGAAGGTCATTCAGGAAAATACTGAACAATAAGGGACCCAGGATTGAGCCTTGAGGTACCCTGATCGGACAGCCCGCTGCTACAAAACTACATTTGATATCCTCACCCTCTGCAGTCTATCACTGAGGTAGCTTCCAAACCATTTCAGGGTGTTTGGGGCAACACCAGTTTTAGAGAGTTGGCCAAGCAACAGTGTGTGATTCACTGTGTCAAAGGCTTTTGTTAGGTCAACAAAGGCTGCACCTACAAACTTGCCTTGATCGATGGCCTGTTGTATGAAGCCTGTGAATTCTAATAATGCTGTGGTAGTACTGTGCCCCTTTCTAAATCCATGTTGTTGTGGGCACTGGATGGAGTATGTGTCCAGATAAGCACCAAGCTGGTTGGTAACAATTCGCTCAAGCACCTTGAAGAGTGGAGGGAGAATGGATATAGGCCTATAGTTACACTGTAAGGAATGATCACCGGTTTTATGCACCGGAGTTACGATGGCCATTTTCCAGGCATTAGGAAATTGTCCCAGTGTAAGAGAAAGGTTTAGTATCTTAGTTATAGGTAGGAGAACTACATCTAGGGTTAGGGTGATAAGCTTAAGGTCTAGTCCATCACTACTGTGTCTTGAATTTCTTAGGACCTTAGGTAGTAGTTTTCTAACCAGGTTGTTTGATGCCCTTTTAAAATAAAAAGGGGGGTGCTCAGGACTATTTTCATCACTGTGGCTTGAGGAGCGGGCACCTTCATCATCGAAAAAGTGAGGTGGGAGAACACAGCTCATATTGGTAAAAGCATTGTTAAAGGCATTAGCAATTTCCAGAGGTCAGTGGTAGGGGTCCCATTTATGTTTAGCATTGTATGCAATACTTTAGGTTTTTTGCCAGTGACATCATTTATATTAGACCAGAACCTTCTGCTATCACCCTAGGAGTTGGTAAGCATCTCCCTATGGTACTTGTCTTTTACCTGGTGAGTCTCCCTCGTGCAGTTGTTTCTAGCAGCTTTATAGGCTTGTAGGTCCTGCTGCTTACCAGTGGCTTTTTCACAGTGCCAGAGATGGTCCCGAAACTTCATGTGGGAAAGGATCTCAGTAGTGATCCAGGGGTTAACCATGCCAGAGACCTTAATCTTTTTGAGAGGAGCTGGCGTATCACAAGCAGTGTTGAAAACCCTTATAAAGTGACAGAGGGCTACATTAACATCTTTGGTTGAGTCCAGGATGTTCCAATTTTGGGCACGAAGCTGTTGTTTTAGGAGGTCCAGGTGGCCCCTTCTGAGAAACCTGCTGTAGATAGTTTGGGAAGGGGGGGATAAGGACTTTATTAGTCCAATTGCATGTGATTGGGGAATGGTCACTGATGGAGTCAGGGTGCGCAGTTACATTGGAAAGATGGTTAGAAATTATCCAGTCGAAGGTGGTATTTGAACATTTCTATCATACCTCCCCTTTCCCTCCTTTCCTCTAGAGAGTATATATTTAGTTCTGTGAGTCTTTGCTCATAGGGCTTTTGATGCAGGCCTTGCACCATTTTGGTAGCCCTCCTTTATACCGCCTCCACCCTATCTATGTCTTTCTGGAGGTTGGGCCTCCAGACCAGGACGCAGTACTCAAGGTGGGGTCTCACCAGTGATCTATATAGGGGTAATACTGCCTCTCTCTTTCTGCTGGTCAAGCCCCTCCCTGTGCACCTAAGCAGCCTGCTAGGCTTCCCCACTGCCTTACCACACTGCATGGCTACCTTCAGGTCATCAGGAATGATTACCCCTAGGTCTCTTTCCTGTTTTATAGTTGCTAGTGCCTCCCCACTCAATTGGTACATTGCCCCTGGACTTCTGTGCCCCAGGTGCATGATTTTGCACTTTTTTACATTGAAACCCAGCTGCCATTCTCTTGACTATTCTTCCAGCTTTTTCAGATCATCCCCACCCACCCCACCACCCCACCACCCCGGTTTGTCCAAGCTGTTGCAGATTTTGTGTCATCTGCAAACAGGCATATTTTCCCTTCCAGCCCTTCTGCAGTGTTGCTAATAAAGGCATTTAAAAGGTCTGGGCCAAGCACTGACCCATGTGGCACCCTGCTGGTCATCTTGCCTTTCCTAGAATGGACCCCATTTACCACCACCCTCTGACTTCTATTGCTAGGCCAACTTCTTACCCATTTAACAACTTTTGAACCCACTCCCATATTGCCAGCTTGTTCACCAGTCTTCTATGTGGAACAGTGTTGAAGGCCTTACTGAAATCCAGGTAGGCCACATCTACCGCTCCTCCCTGATCCACTTCCCTGGTCACCCAGTCAATGAACTCAATCAGGTTTGTCTGGAAAGACCTCCCTCTGTGATAGCATGCTACCTCAGATCCTGTAATCCACTGGTTACAAAGTATTCACCAACCCTTTCATTCAGTAGCGATTCCATTACTTTACCCACTGCTGTAGTCAGGCTGACAGGTCTGTAACTTCCTGCCTCCCCCTTGTTTCCACTTTTGTGTGGTGGTACCACATCTGTCCTCCTCCAGTCCCCTGGAACCTCCCCTGTTTCTAGTGATGGGTTGAACAGAGCTGTCAGAGGTGCAGTAAGCACCTCCTTGAGCTCCTTTAGTATCCTAAGGTGCACCCCATCAGGTCCCATTGCCTTGTCTACTTTTAATTGTGCTAGTTCCTTGAGGACTCTCTCCTCTATGAAAGGACTAGTGTCCACCTCTTTTCCTTTCCTTGTCCATAATCTTTGGCCTGTCACCTACTCCTTCCTCCGTAAATACTGTACAAAGGTAACTGTTCAACGTGTCTGCTTTTTTTGGGAGGGGGTTCTCTTCCTCACATACCCCTCCTTCCCCTTTTAGCCTTATGAGCCCTCCTTTGGTCCTTCTCTTCTCGCTTATATATCTAAAGAATTTTGTATCCTTCCCCTTTTAGCCTTATGAGCCCTCCTTTGGTCTTTCTCTTCTTGCTTATATATCTAAAGAATGTTGTATCCCTTTTTTTACTGACTGGGCAATATTCTCCTCCATTTGTGCCTTTGCACTCCTAACTGCTCTCTCTGCCTCTCTTTGTTTCTCCTGGTAACTCTCCTTATCCTCCTCCTCTGTGTCCTCTTGTACCTTCTAGGTACTAGAAGGGTTTTTCTTGTCCTTACTTTCTCTGCTACTTCTCTAGAGAACCATAGAGGTCGTTTTTTTTCTCGTGCCCTTATGCCCTTATTAACCTGATTGACACTGAGATTCATTGCCTTTTCTATGCCCTCTTTTATTTTTACCCATTGTTCTTCAGCTCTCCCAGTTTCTCTATCCCTGCTAGGGTATCCCTGAGGCATTCTCTAATGTTCTTAAAATCGGCCCTTCTGAAGTCTAGGATCCTCATCTTAGTGCAGCTCCATTCTGACCGAGTTCTTATATTGAGCCGCACTGTACGATAATCACTGGTCCCTAGGTGGTCCCCACTGTGATGTCAGCAACACAATTCCCTTATGTCAGTACCAGGTCCAGTACTGCCCCTCCATGAGTGGGTTCCTTAACTAGTTGCCTGAAGAACACCCCTTGCAGGGGATATACCTACTTCTGACTGTTGCTGCAGCTGGTAGACTCTAATCCACGTCCGGAAGCTTGAAGTCCCCTACTAGCAACATTTCCCCTTTGCATCCCATCCTTTGGATTGTGTCCATCATATCTTTATCCACCTCTTCTCCCTGTGTTGGAGGTCTGTAGATCACTCCTGTGTGAATAGCGGCCCCTTCCATGTTTCCAGGGTGACATACCCTTACTTTGTGACCCAGACACCATGCATACCCTGTAATACTTCATTTTACACATTTAGCTTTATGTGGAATTCAAACAGAGTACAACAGTCATATTCTAACACCAGAAGGGGTGGATATCAGACATGAGGAATAACCACAATCAGTGGTCAGAGCCCAGAATGCTGCCCCCTCTCCAATAGTTTTGTAAGCCATGGTTTGCTTGGTGTATGTTGATATACCACATGGGAATGGGAGGTAAGAAACAGTAACTTACAAAGTAGATTGGTATATCTTCACAGTCAAAAATTCTCTAATAAATAACAGTACCTGATGTCTTCGGGTTCTATTCCCTAACCCCTCTTTAGAAACTGCATATGCTGGGGTGCAACTAGGTGGGGAGGCAAAGGGTTAATTTTTAGGTGTTGAAGACTTCAGTTTCATCAGTGAAGGTGGTGCAAAGTGGCCAACTCAATTCAAACAGAGTACAACAGTCGTATTCTTACACCAGAAGGGGCGGATATCAGACTCGAGGAGAATGCTATATCGCATGCTACACCACATGCTATGTGGTGCACTGCAAATCATGACTGGGACGTAAATGCACTAGGTTATGCTCTATTCAGGAGGGATGGGGGTGTAAAAAAGGGAGGGGGGAGCCCTGTATGTCACAGAAGATATAAATGCAACAGACGTGCAGGGTAGACAGGGGTAGGCCGAGGCACTGTGGGTCACCCTCGAGCCAGGCAATGGCACAGCAATCCACACAGGGGTGATCTACAGGCCTCCAGTGCAGGGGGACAAGGTGGATAGGGGGTTAGTGGATGAAATACAAAAGATGACAACAAAAGGGGAGGTACTGCTGCTAGGTGATTTCAATATGCCAGATGTGGATTGGACCATCCCGGCAGCTGATTCAACCAGGAGCTGAGACATCCTGGATTCCATGCAGGGAGCAGGCCTCAGGCAGCTAGTGCTTAAACCCACCAGAGACATGGCGATTCTGTAACTAGTACTGACCAATGGAGACAGAAACACAGAAGTCCAGGAAGATGGTCACCTGGGGTCCAGAGACCACCACATAGTGTGGTTTGGCATGTGTACAGGGTCGCAGTCAAGCCACACAAAGGCCAGGGTCATAGATTTCAGAAGGGTGGACTTTGCTAAGATGGAAGGGAGTATCAAAGAAACTCTGGCGGGGGGGGGGGTTGAGGAGCAGTGGGCACACCGAAAAGGAGCTATGTGGAGGTGACTAACCAATGCATTAGGTTGAGAAACAAAGGCAAGAGAAGGAGAAAAACACTATGGTTCTCAAAAGATGTAGCAGAGAAAGTAAGGGTCAAAAGGCTGGTTTTCAGAAAATATAAAGAGACTCAGAAGGAAGAGGACAGGGTGTTGGTGTACCTAAATTAACTGAAGGAAGCAGGGAAGGCTGTTAGGAGCACAAATGCACAAACAGAGGAAAGGTTAGCATAGACGGTGAAGAAAGAGGACAAGACATTCTATAGGCACATCAATGAAAGATGAAAGGCGGGGGGGATTGTAAGGCTCAGAGGGGATGAAGGGGAGGGTGTGGTGGGTGACCTGGAGAAGTCAAAAATACTGAATAAATGCTTCTGTCCACTATTCACTGAAGAAGAGAAGGGACAGGGACCACAGCCGGGCATCACATACAATGGGGGAAGGGAGGTGAACACCAGTCCATTTACAGAGGAGAGAGAGTCCTGGGGGAGCTCATAAAACTGAAGGAGGACAAAATAATGGGACTGGATGGCATACATCCTAGGATATAAAAGGAAATGCACCTGGGAAACAAAAACCCAGGGGAAGAGTACACAATGGAGGGGGTACTAACAACAACAAAAATGGAAAAGGACCTGGATGTAGTCATATCAGATGACCTAAAGGTAGGCAGACAATGTAAGAAGGCAGTAATGAGGGCTGGGGGGTACTGGGATGCATAGGAGAGGCATCACCAGTAGAAAACAGGAAGTTGTTATCCCTCTTTACAGACAGTTGGTGAGACACCATCTGGAGTACCACATGCAGCTCTGGAAACCCCATCTCCACAAGGACATAGACAGGATGGAGGCAGTCCAGAGGAGGGCAACTAAATGGTGCAGGTTCTGCACCAGAAGCCATACTAAGAGAGACTAAAGGAGCTTAATATGTATACACTCGAGGAAAGGAGGGTGAGGGGGGGACATGATAGAAACTTTCAAGTACCTCAAGGGAATCAACAAAGCCAAAGAGGGTAGCATCTTTCAGAAAAAGAGATGTGCAAGAACAAGAGGACACAATTTGAAGGTAGAGGGGGGATGGCTCAGGGACAACATGAGGAAGTATTTTTTTTCATGGAGAGGGTGGTGGACACATGGAACAGCCTTATTGAGGAGGTCATGGGGTCGAAAACAGTGGGGGAATTAGAGAATGCATGAGACAGACATAAGGCAATTCTAGCGGGGGGTTGGAGGAAGTAGGCTGTTGGTTAACTAGGATCTGCAGCTTATCCAATAGGTAGGGAAATAGGCAGACTTGGTGGACCAAGTGGTCCTTACAGTATCTGCCATCAAAGTCTATGTTTCTGTGCAACTATGAATGGAGCTAGCAGTGCCACTGGCAATCATGTTCAGCGAGTCACTCAACACAGCAGTTCTTGCAGAGGACTGGAGGAAGGCACATGTAGTCCCTCTTCACAAAAATGGTAGCAGGGAGGAGGCAGGCAACTATAGCCCAGTCAGCCTCACCTCAGTAATAAGATCATATAGGCACTGCTTAAGGAAAGGATAGTGGGACACTTGGAAGCCGGTGGAGCCCAGGATCTGAGGCAGCATAGATTAAAAGCAGGAAGGTCATGTCAAACGAATCTGATAGATTTTTGTGACTGGGTTATGAAGGAGGTGAACCATGGGGGAGCACTGGATGTCGTCTACCTCAATTTCAGCAAGTCCTTCAACACCGTCCCACATATAAAAGACTGGTTAACAAGATGGGTAGTCTGGGCATGGGCCACAAGGTGTAAACTGGGCTAGAACTGGTTAACAGACAGGAAGCAGAAGGTGGTGGTAAATAGGATCCAAACCGGGAGGAGGGGGTGACCAATGGGATACCTCAGGGATCAGTCCTGGGGTCAGTCCTTTTTAATGTCTTCATTAGTGACACAGCGGAAAGACTAGAGGGAAAGGTTTGCCTGTTTGCAGATGACACCAACATCTGCAACGGGGTGGACACTCCAGACAGGGTGTAAAAACTGAGGAGGGACTTAGGGAAGCTGGAAAAATGGTCCAAGGTCTGGCAACTGAGGTTCAGTGTGAAGATGTGCAAAATAATGCACCTGGAATGCAGAAACCCTGGAAGAGCTTCAGGTTGAGGGGACTTGTTGGAGATCACCAGCGAAAAAGGGATCTGGGGTTATTATTAAAGATGACCTAAAGGTGACCAAGCAGAATACAGAGGCTGAAGGAGAGCCAGTGGCATGTTGGGGTACATAGACAGGGGATCACTAGCAGAAGGAGGGAGTGGTGATTTTACTGTATAAAACTTCAGTGAGGACCTCATCTGGAGAACTGTGTACAATTCTGAAGGCCTCATCTTCGTAAGGACATAGACAGGATGGAGGCAGTTCAGAGAAGGGCAACTAAGATGGTGCATGGCTTGCATCAGGAAACATATGAGGAGAGATTAAAATACCTCAATATGTACTCACTGGAGGAAAGGGTGGAGAGAGGAGACATGATAGAAGCCTTCAAGTATCTTAAAGGCATAAACAAGGTGTAAGGGGGTGACATCTTTCAATACAGAAGTACAAGAACAAGGGGACATGATAGGAGATTAGAAGGGGGCAGGATAAGGGTAAATGTGAGGATATTTTTCTTCACAGAAAGGGTGGTGGATGCATGTTATAGGCAGCCACAGGAGCTGGTGGGAGCAAGCACAGTGAGGGATTTAAGCATGCATGGGACAGGCATAAGGGAACTTTAGAGATGGGAAGGAGAGGCTAAAGCAAATGACCAAGTAGAGTCAGAGGCTGCTGATAAAGGTAGGGGCTACGGGCAGACTAGATGGACATAGCGGCCCTTATCTGCCATCAGTTTCTCTATTTCTATGTTTTTATGACAATTCATACAGTTTTTTGGGCCCTGTACCAAGTTTTCCAGGCAAAGTTTTACATAAATTAACAAACATAACATAGCAACCTCCCCCTGCCAATGTAGTGCCTTTTCTGACCCTCCTACCCCCAGCCCCGATCATTATAAAAAAATACCATTCCCCCACCTTCATCCCCTGTCCTAGCTAATTTAAGTTATGTTATGTTATGTTATGTTATGTTATGTTATGTTATGTTATGTTATGTGAGGCAGTATAGCGCAGTGGTTTAAGGCTCTGAGCTACAAATCTGGAGACCTGGGTTTGAATACCACTGCCCCCACTTGCATACTGTGTGACCCTGAGCAAGTCACTTAACTTCCCTGTGCTCCCAGATTGCACCTGTAAACAAGCTTTCAACTTAGTGTGTCTCACCTGGTTAAACAATTTGGGGGGGGAGGATTCTTAGGTTGCAGGCATCCAAAAATTGTGTAGCACCCTTCCCCTGAACATCACAGCAATTTCCTATTCCATCATTCCCCCCCAGTCTGATCTAGTAAAAGAATCATATACTACTGTCACCCCACCCATGCCATGCCACCATTGCCCTACATGACATCCATATAGAACACTTTAAATGCCCTGCACTGGGCACACTATCCACATCAGCAGCCTACCACCATCACTTGACATTTGGCTACATTGCTACTACAGCCTGGAACTCATTAACACCCAACTGAGGAACACAGCAACTTATCACAGCTTTAAGGCAGTCCTTATTGACTGGTGTTGGCATCCTTTTAAATGTCTATGTTTCTGAATATTGAATTAACTGTACTGTAATTGCATATTGTACCAATGTATTATTTTAATATTTTATGTTACTTGTTATACACTGGATGGCCCTGAAAACAGACTTTGCATAACGGCCATATCTTGTTAAAATATAGAATAAACATAAACCATATAATGAATGAAGTTGCACTCACACAAATAATGCACCACAACATAACCCAGACAGACCATCTAAGGGTAGCTGGTTCATTTCACTGGGGTGTCACACAGGTGAGACACACTGATGAGTCCTGGTAGGATGAAACACGTGTATGTGTCTTCTGTTGGCACCTTTTCCATACTGTGTGAGAGGCCTTAAGGCACCATGCAGTTCTACTTAGAGCTGAACCAGCATAATATTTTGTGGTGATTTGCATACACAGCCCACGGTGCTTTGCATTATGGGAGTATGTGTGATTTTGTACTTCTCGTACTAATATACCAGATCAAGTGGAACACTTAGTGTGAGCATGATTTTATTGATTAGATGCTGGCCAGTGGAGGGATAGGGAGGTCTATTCCAGTCACCCAGTGCTGGGCATTTAAAGTATCCTTTATGGGGGAGTCATGTAGGAAGAGTGTTGGCATGGATGCCTAAATGGTTGGGGACCGGTGTGGGATTCTTTTACTGGGTTAAACTATAAGAGATGGGGAGGGATGAGAAATTTCTATTAGAGTGGTGGAAGCATATTACAAAACAAAAAGGTAATATTAAATGCGTGTTGTAAATAGAAAATAGAGTTAGACTCTACATTTTGACCATGTCTTCTTCAAGAACTATCTATAAAGATAAAAAATTAAAGTTAGTTGACAGGTAAAAGGAAGTAAGTAATATATATGTGAGGGAAGAAAGTAGGATGTGGATCTTGAAGAAAAAGTGATAATAGGCAACTTAAGAATAGAATCTGGAGAAACAAGCATTTGTCAATGCCGAATGTTGACTTGCTGGCATTGGCAGTGCAGGAGTTAAATAGATGCATCATAGGAATGGCAATGAAGTATTGAACTGATGACAACCAACCCCCACCCTGCAGAGAGTGGCAGGCATTAGGGTGTCCCTTTGGGTGTTTGGTAGTGCAGTGTGGGAAAACATGTCAGGCAGGATGTGAGAAATGACAGCTGTACAGTTTATAAGGAGGTGAAAAATGCCAGTGTTGAAAATGTGGCATGAAATAATAAATTTGTGAAGTTACAAGGGTGTGTGGGAAATACATGCAGCACACGCTTAGAACTACAGTCATTTTGTGAAGCGATCGCGCAAATTTTCAACATAGGCATTTTAGCACACCTCTGCTCATGCACAGTGTCATCATATTTCAAAGTGTCCCAAGAAGTGATTTTGCACAGCGGCCACGCTTATTCTGCGCTGGAAGTGCGAAACACATTTTGGGCAGGATATGTGAAATGACGCTGTATGTTCATCAAGAGGTGTGGAAAATTGCAATGGTGAAAATCCAGAGTGAAAATATCACAAATGCACGACAGTATGAGCGTACGTGCAATCTGCCAACGCACGCTTGTAACACAGTCATTTTATGGAGTATCAACACCAAATTTTCAACATAGGCATTTTAGGACCTTTGCTCATGCACTGTGTCACTGTCATTTTCATAATCTGGCCCAAACACTGATTTTCCACAGCAACTGCACTATTGTGCGCCGGAAGTGCGGAAACACATTTCGGGCAGGATGTGGAAAATGACAGCTATACTGTTCACAAGGAGGTATACAAAAATGACAATGCTGAAAATCTGGCATTAAAATATTGCAAATGCGTGAAGTTATGAGCCGGCGTAGCAACTGCGCAACGCACGCTCGTAAAACAGGCATTTGTTGGATTTTTTCCACCAAATTTGGAACATAGCCTTTTTGAGAGGCCACCTCATGAACACTGGCACTGTCATTTCATTAATGGGTCCAGAAAGGTGATTTTGCGCAGTGACTGCGAAATCACATTTCAAGGCCAATTAATGCCATGACAGTGCTAGAATCCATGAGGAGGGGCCCCAAAAACCCCATGTTGAAAATGTGGTGCCAAAATTCCAAAAAATGCCAGAGGTATGCAGTAAAGTTGAAAAAACCCTATTTATTCCATTATACAGCTTACCAGCATTTCCTCAGTTCGCGGTTGGCTTTGAAGAGTGCAGACTTGTTCCCAGTTACTCGAAGATCGTTGCGCTGGACTCCAAGTAAGTATGGGGTGAGGGGGTGAGGGAGGTAGGGTGCGCAGTGGGTGGGTGCGGTGGGGGGTGGGGAGCATCGAGACTACGAGGGATGGTTTTCGTTTTACAGGGTAAAAAAAACAGGAAAACAAACTTGAGGACAGTTTCATTTCCAGGACATTTGGCAAGCTGGGGTGGGCTCCAAGCGTGCCTCCTAACTTCTTTGGGGGGTCAGTAGCCGGCGGAGGATTGGGCACCCTCATTGGCACAATGGGGGAGAGGAGAAAGTAATGCCGGCGGGGATTGGGCACCTGTCGGCAAGCGAAAAGTGGGCGCGAGCCGAGGGGATTGGGCACCCCTGCGTCATTCAACAATTGGGGGTGGACGAGACAGGGAGTGGGCTCCCCATCAGCACACAAAGACAGCGGGGATCCGCGAGCCGAGGGGATTGGGTCCCTCGGCATTCAACATTTGGGGGTTATGTCAGCGGGGAGTGGGCTCCCCCGTTGGCACACAAAGACAGTGGGGGGGGGTTACCGACAGGGGGATTGGGCACCCTGATGTCGGCAGACGTTAGGCGCCGCCCGCTCACCAACCATGCTCATAATGGCGTCGAACACGGCAAGAAAAGGACCGCTGTGTATGACGAGCTTTGCTCGGACTGCAGCGGACCTTTTCTTAGATGTGCTCGCCCCATAATGTATGCATGGTGTGGCGCCAGCATGCAGGCTGATTGGGGAATGAGGGACGCACCTACTGATGCATGCCCTTCATTCGCCCAACAGCGGCCGCGCCCCCAAATCTGCACTCTCCCAATATGTTGACTTGTGCACAAGCGTGGCAAGCCAACGTAAAAAAGGTGATGCTGAGGAGGGAAAGGCACAGTATTAGAGAATGAGCAGATGGGTCCTCAAATGGGGATTAATTAACAGAGCACAGAAGAAGGCTGAAAGGTGACAAAGATGTGGGAAAGAAACAGACATCTGTAGGGAACGAAAATGGATATACACACATAGTTGGAATGCACACAAGAATATGCCCACACACACTCTAAACGTAAATGTGTGCAGGCAGACCCACACATGTAAATGCAAATGTTACCACCAGTCAAAACGGAAAGATGCCTGGAAACTTTTATAGTGTAATAAAGGTAGAGCCAAATGTTTTTCCCAATTACACAGCTGCTTTAAGATGATTATAGATCATGGAAGTATTATGTGATACTCTCGTCTCAAGCAATAATAACTCTTCATTCAGTTATGCATGAGACAGGAGGCAGTATAGCGCAATGGTTTAAGGCTCTGAGTTGCAGACCTGGGTTTGAATCCCACTGCCCCCACTTGCATACTGTGTGACCCTAAGCAAGTCACTTAACTTCCCTGTGCTCTCAGGTAGCACCTGTAAACAAGCTTTCAGCTTACTGTGCATCTCCCAGTAAAACAAAAAAAAAACACCTTTATTTTTGTCCAATTTCATAGAGAAAAGGTAATTACAAAAAAGAATTTTCATGATCTATAATAACTTTATGTGCCTGGAGAGAAACCCAGAAACAGCATTTGTCAGCAGAAAAGTACTGCTTGGCCTACCCAGCCTGCCAGATGGTCTCTGCTTAGTCTGTCTCCGCAGACCCCAACTGGACTCCAACGACTTTCCCTCCTCCCTGCCTATTTAATAATATTCCCCAGTGTCTATCCTATGCATGCTTAAAGCCCCCTAGGGTTTTTGCCCCACCACTTCCTCTTGCAGTCTATTCCAGGCACCCACCACCCATTCAGTGAAGTAGTACTTCCTCACATCCCTCCTAAACTTCCCTTCTACAGCTTCATCATGTGCCCTCTGGTGCTGGTACTCTTCCTCATTTGAAAGAGACTCCCCTCCTGAACCGTGCTCACCACTGTGAGGCACCTGTAGGTCTCCATCATGTCCTCTCTTGCTCTCCTGTTTTCCAGGGTGAGCATATTGAGATCCCTCAGTCTCCTTTTTCTTGTTGTCTTGGTGCAGCCTCTGCACCATTTTAGTTGCCCTTCTTTAGACTGCTTCCACCCGGTCCATGTCCCTTCTGAGGTGCGCCCTCCAAAACTGGACATGATAGTCCAGGTGGGGTCTCACCAGCGAGTGATACAGTGGCCGAACCACCTCCCTCCTCCTGCTGGAGATACCCCTCCCTATGCATCCTAACATCCGCTCATCAGATATGATAAGCCCAAAGTCCCTTTCTTGTTCAGTAACCAGCAATACCTCCCCTCCATCCTGTACTCAGTTCTTGGGTTCCTATGCCCTAGGTGCATGATTTTGCACTTTTTGGCATCAAACCCTAACTGCTATGCTCCTGCCCACTCCTTGAGTTTCCCAAAATCCCTATGCATTCTTTCCACCCCTTCCTTATTGCCCACCCTATTACAGATTTTGGTATCATGAGAAAAAGCATTCCCTTCCATTTCATCTGCAATGTCACTTATGAAGACATTGAAGAGAATTGCTCCCACTACTGAGCACTGTGTCTTCCCTCTTGCCACGCTTCTATCATTAGAGGGAAAGCCGTTAACCTCCACACTCTACTGTCTATCCATTAACCACATTCATTCTAATCAGGGAGGCAGTATAGTGCAGTGGGTTAAGGCTCTGAGCTGCAAATCTGGAGACCTGGGTTTGAATCCCACCCCCCCACTTGCATACTGTGTGACCCTGAGCAAGTCACTTAACTTCCTGGTGCTTCCAGGGCACACCTGTAAAAAAAGCTTTCAGCTTAGTGTGTCACTCCTGGTTAAACAATTGCAATTCACCACTTTGGATCCCACCCCTGGGTTGCTCAATATCTCAATCAATCTGCTGTGCGGGAAAGTGTTGCTTAAGGCCAGAGAGGCCACATCCACTGATCTGTTTCCCTAGTCACAAAGTCAAACAGCTCAGTCAGATTCATGCATCATGACCTCCACCATGAATCCATGCTGCCTTTGGTCTTGCAGCTCATTGGATTCAAGATACTCTACCAACCTTTCCTTTAACAATGTTCTGCTAATTTCCCCACCACTGAGAAGAGGGTCACCGGCCTATAGTTACTAGCCTCTTCCCTGCTGTCACCCTTATGTAGAAGGACCATGTCTGCTCTCATCCAGTCCTCTGGAACCATGCATGATTTCAGTAAGCTGTTGAATAAGGCTGTCAGTGAAGCAGGCAGGACATCCCCGAGTTCTTTTAATACCCTTGGATGTAAGCTGTCTAGTCAAATAGCCTTGTCTGCTTTCAGAGCTGCAAGTCCCTTCATGACTCTTTCCTCTGAACATAGACTTAACTAGTGATTACTCATGGTTCATCCCCAACCCCACTGTGAAGACTGACAAGAAGTACCTGTTCAGGAAGTCTGCTTTTTCTAGGTCCTCTTCTGTTCAGTTTCCCTCTTCTGCCCTACTTATCCTCACTATCCCCCATCTTGCTTTTCTCTTCTCGCTTCTGTACCTTAAAATGACTTACTTCTATTTGCAACCCCTTTGGCTATCCTTTCCTCTGTCTGAACATTTGCTCCCCTCACTGCTTTATCTGCTTTCCTCTGTTTTACTGGTACAACTCCCTGTCTTCCTCCCTCTGTGTTTCCTTATATCTGCTGAATGCCACCCTTTTTTTGTTCACAGCCATGGACACTTCCCTAGGGTACCATAAGGGTCTCTTTTTCCTTTTGCTTCTACTCATTTTCTTCATGCAGAAACTGATTGCCTTAATTATGCTCTGCCTTATTATGTTGGCGCGCTTGCACAGCCAACATCTTGCGGTAGTGCAGATTTGGAGGCATGGTCACTGTTGGGTGAATGCAGGGCATGCACCAGTAGGTGCGTCCCACATTCCCCAATCAGCCAGCAGCAACGGCCGACACCCTGCCCAGCTAATGAGGCGAAGATATGAGAGAAACAGTTGGCTGCAATGAGAGCGAAGCACTCATGCAGCGTGACCACAACACGACTCCCCCTATGTGCAGGCGACATGGTGGCAGTGACGTCACTGTTGCCTGTCAACCCCCCCGTTAATTGAGTGCCAATGGGGGTGCCCAATCCCCATTGGCATCGTGTAACCCACTTTTTTGATTGCCAAGGGGGTGCCCAATCCCTCTCAGCATCATGTGCCCCCCCAGCAGTTTTTCTTTGCCAATGGGGGCCCAATCCCTGTCAGCATGTATTCCTCTTTCCTCTTGAATTTTGCCGATGGGGGAGCCCACTCCCTGTCGGCATAATGGGTCCCCCCCTGTTATTTGCTTGTTGAGGGGGTGCCCAATTCCCCATCGGCTAAAGCACCCACCCACCCACACACACTCAGGTGGCATGCTGGGAACCCACCCCAGCGTGTCAAAGCACCTATTAAAACGAAAACAGTCCACCGATGTCTTTTTTTTTTTTTTTACCTGTAAAGAAGGAAACGGTCCCTCAGCTGTCTCCCTGGCCTCCCTCCCACAACCCGCACCCACCCACTGCGCATCCTGCCTCCCCACATACCCCCCTCACTCCATACTTACTTCCGGACTCCGGCGCGACGATCTTCTGTGGATCAGGAACTCATCTGCACTCTTCAAAGCCGACTGTGAACTAAGGAAATGCCAGTAAGCTGTATAATGGAATAAATAGGGTTTTTCAACTTTGATGCATATCTCGGGCTTTTTTTTGGAATTTTGGCACCAAATTTTCAACATGGGGTTTTTGGGACCCCTCCTCATGAATTCTATCACTGTTATGGCGTTACTCTGGCTCAAAAGGTGATTTCGCAGTCACTGCAGGGAATCACCTTTCAGGACCATTTAATGAAACGACAGTGCCAGTGTTTTTTCGGTGGCCTCTCAAAAAGCCTATGTTGCAAATTTGGTGGTCAAAATCAAAAAAATGACTGTTTTACGAGCGTGCGTTGCGCAGTTGCTACGCAGGCTCGTAACTTTGCGAATTCACAATATTTTCATGCCAGATTTTCAACATTGTCATTTTTATACACCTTCTTGTGAACAGTATGGCTGTCATTTTCACATCCTGTCCAAAATGTGTTTCTGCACTTTTGGCACACAGTAGGGCAGTTGCTGTGGGAAATCAGTGTCTGCAGTGCTGTTCCTGTTTGTAAGCACCATGTCCAGAACTGCCCCATCCCTAGTGGGTTCACTGACTAGCTGCTTGATAAAAGCCATTTGTAGGGAAGTTAAGGATGGTCCTGCTGCTTGCCAAAACTACAGCTGGAAGGCTCCAAGTCACATCTGCCAGACTGAAGTTACCAAATAACAGCAGTTCTCCCTTATTTGTAGAAACGTGTGTTTTTCTTAAATAAGAAATAACAAGAAATTCAAGGTATAAAAAGAAATAAAAATGAAATCAAGCACATGAAAAAAGTAAAAAACAGCTTGTTTTTTTTGGCAAAAATTAAACAAATGCTTACAGCAGTTGCGGTTTAGGCTAGGTTTAGATTACCACAAAGCAAGGAAACGGCAGTGGAATTGTCTGATTCACAAAACCTTTCAAGACCATAGCATAATGCTACTTAATACAATGTAGAATGTGATTTCTAGTGTGTATATATATATCTATATATATAAATATATATCTATATATATATATATATATATATATATATATATATATATACACACACACACATACGCATGTATATAATCTGGTTCCTCTGATTTAAACTCCAGTTATGGTTTAAATGAGTATTTTAAACCAATGAGAATTATTTCAGTTTTTTTATGTATGATCTGGGTGTTAATAGTATGTGATTTTCTAAATGACTGCCATCTCTGCTCTCACACTGCACCTTCAAGTTATCTCTGGCTAGAGACTCTGGCTTCTCTTCCTCTGCAGCAAAACTCAGAAAATCTCTTTCTCTTTTTGGACAGCCAAACTCCAAATTCTCTTTCAGCAGCAAAATTGGCAAAACAGGAGTTTAAAACTGCACTAAAGACCCATTTATTTTAACTGGCATATCCACATTTTTAATGTTGTATTATAATTGAAAGAGTTTTAAACTGTAGGATTTTACTGATTATTGTAGGGATTATTTATTGTATTTGTTTTATTATGTACAAGCGCCTTGGTTGTAAGAAAGGTGCTTTTTATAAATAAAATATGATATGATATGATATATTTCCGAGGAAGGACTTGGTTGGTCTGAAAGCTTAGGCACTGTGTTCTTTTTGTAGCCAATATTGATCCAATAAAAGGGATTAAATCGTTTACTTCTGGATCTGTTCTTACAAGGACCAATATGGCAACTAAACTAAATCTGTAGTGTATATAAGGTCATTTTGAGGTATTTTATAAATGTAAATGTGATAACAACAAATACAACTACATTGTCAATGAATAAAAAGAAATAAAAAAAATTCCAGAGAAATAAAAAAAAAATTATAAAAAATAAAAAGAATTTCATGGGTCTCTACTTATTTGCTACCCTGATATTGTCCTCCCAAAGTACCTTATCCATCTCCCTTCCCTGTGCTGGAGGTAGGTAGACAACCCCAGAATGGATAGTGGTTCCAGCACCTGCCTCTAATGGATCTAAGAGTGTCACCTCTTGCATCCTCTGAATGCCATAACTACTCACCTGTGGTTTGAAGTTCTATCATCGTAAGAACATGCAAGGTATAAGAGGCCCTCCACCTAGACCCATAAACTTATGAAACAGACTCACTGTGACTTACATTTTCACTGCTCTTACTGCTTGTCTACATATGACATCACAATCCCCAGCTAGTGAAATTACCATCTGCTGCTGTGGAATTGGTTTAGATATTATAAACAAATATACTTATTTTAGTATTTATTTAGTTACTTAACTTTGATGACTGTGTGAGCACACTGGTGAAAGAAGCCTTTTTCAGGCATGACCTGGGTGCAAACGTACTAATATGAAAACATAAGGGTACAAAGACAGCAAATGATAACAATATTCGCAGGACAATGTGTACAGAACAATACATACAGAACAATATATACAGAGCAATATGTACAGAACAATATGTACATAATCACACATGCCCACACAATGCAAAGCATCATGGGCTGCATATGCAAATCACCACAGAATGTTATGCTGGTTCAACTTTAAGCAGAACTGCATGGTGCCGAAAGGCCTCTCACACAGTTTGCAAAGGGTGCTAACAGATGACATAGACATGTGTTTCATTCTATCAGGACTCATCAGTATGCCTCGTCTGTTTGACACCCAAGTGGAATGAACCAGCTACCCTAAGACGATCTGTCTGGGTTATGTTGTGGTGAACCCATTAAAATAAAAACTATTTAAAGACAAAAGAACCTCTGTCGCAAAATACTGAGGCAAGGGTTACCCAAAGGGCATTTGGCTGGGAAGCCAAGTTTCAAGAAAATACAAAATCACACATGCCCACACAATGCAAAGCATCATGGGCTGCATATGCAGATCACCACAGAATGTTATGCTGGTTCAACTTTAAGCAGAATTGCAAGGTGCCAAAAGGCCTCTCACACAGTTTGCAAAGGGTGCTAACAGATGACATAGACACGTGTTTCGTCCTACCAGGACTCATCAGTATGCCTCATCTGTTTGACACCCCAGTGGAATGAACCAGCTACCCTAAGACGATCTGTCTGGGTTATGTTGTATCTCATCTGTTAGCACCCTTTGCAAACTGTGTGAGAGGCCTTTCGGCACCATGCAATTCTGCTTAAAGTTGAACCAGCATAACATTCTGTGGTGATTTTCATATGCAGCCCATGATGCTTTGCATTGTGTGGGCATGTGTGATTTTGTATTTTTTTTAAACTTGGCTTCCCAGCCAAATGCCCTTTGGGGTAACCCTTGCCTCAGTGTTTGCGCACAGAGGTTCTTTGTCTTTTAAATAGTTTTTTATTTTAATGGGTTCACCACAACATAACCCAGACAGATTGTCTTAGGGTAGCTGGTTCATTCCACTGGGATGTCAAACAGACGAGGCATACTGATGAGTCCTGGTAGGACGAAACACGTGTCTATGTCATCTGTTAGCACTCTTTGCAAACTGTGTGAGAGGCCTCAATTCTGCTTAAAATTGAACCAGCATAACATTCTGTGGTGATTTGCATATGCAGGCCATGATGCTTTGCATCGTGTGGGAATATGTACATGATGCACTAGCAAGAAACCATGTGTAGTAGGTGAGGGGATAACAATATATATATATATTATATATATATATATACAGTGTATATATATATATATATATATATATATATATATATATATATTAAATGAATAATGCCTGACAGGGTGGTGTTATGTGGGATAACATCCCACCTCGGGTGGTTGGGCCTGAGGCCACCGGTCGAGGGCGTCCAACACCTGAGAAGGGATGTTATCCCAGCATAATACCCACCCTGGAGGGCATTATTCCTATTATACAATGGCATATTGTTTTATAGTTAAAAAATAATTTTAAAGAATGTTTTTGTTAGTGTGTAAAATAGAGAATAATGTATGGGGAGGTGGTTATTATGAGAATTTTACACACACCCGAGGTGTGGGATGCCCCATAAACCCGAGGGCGAAGCCCAAGGGGTTTATTTAGGCATCCCACACCGAGGGTGTGTGTAAAATTCTCATGAATAACCACCTGTCCATTACTTTATTTTTTATAATTGCTGGTCACAATTTTTCAGCAGTAATCTATTCAATTTGCAAAGAAATGAGTAAGGCAGTTGGGGTATAATAAAGAATTTATTTGTGGTGTTGTATTACACTGCAGTTTTTAATGGTTTGTGTTTTTAAAATGTCTTTTTTATGTTTGGAAAAGAAACATCAACAGTTTTTAACATTAATACATTTGTCAGCATCTTTAAATGTTTGAACTTCCAGTTCGAGAATGAAATTACGTTCGTTTTAGATGGCTTCATTAATGTGGAGGAACCGTGAAAGCTTGTAAAGTCTTAATGATAAAAAACGCTTCAAACTTTTAAACTAAGAATTCAAACTTAATTTTGTTATGTAGTCTGGCTCCAGGAAGTCTTGCCGCTCATTTTCAGTTGCTTCAACGCTGGATCTGACATGACATGCGGAGCTGCGAGAGCGTGAGTGAGTGAGTGAGTTGTTTTCTTCGCTCTGCAGCTGTTTGTGTCTCGCATTTGTCTAGAGAAGCATGGTGCGTGTTTGCCGTTATAACTGGCTGAGGTAGTTATAACGGCAAATTATAACTCGGTTTTTGCATTGGAAAAAATTGTAGCCAGTAATTAAAATATTTTTGTTTCTCACAAGAAACCAAAAAGCTCAACATCAGCATGCTCCATACCCTACAAACAATCAGCAGGGGGTTATGCCAGGATAACACCCCTGCTGTGACAGCCAACTGACCAATCAGAAGCCAGGATCCTTTCTTGCCATTGTATAAAATTCAATATACACAAGTTCACTTATAGTATGTGCAAAAGGGTGAGACACGTGAATATGAATACAGGTTCCAATTGGGAGGGGAACGGAGAAACACAGCAGTTGGTGGAAGATGAAAGGATATAGTGTGGAGGAAAATGGGGGGTTAATGGGGACATTGGCATACCACGGGGGGGGGATTAATGGGAACATATGACTGTGATATCAGGTGCAGGCAAGCATCCAGAGCAGATAACTGTCTAACAAAGCAAAACAAAACAAGAAAGCCAGTGAGCTCTGTGGTATCTGCCTTGGTGCTGCATGTTGATCAGTACAATGCAGAGAAACAACATGGTCAAAGCACTCCCAGAACACCACTTCATCAAATGAATGGCACCGGCAAAAGTTTTAGTTGCTTATTCACATTGATTTTTACTTCAAAAATAACAAAGTATGAACAGTGCCCAAATACCATGAGAACTGTTGTATCTCTGGCTCTTGCCCCTCTGTCTAGGCTGGGGGACAGTGTTCACAATGTCATGTTAATATACATACAGTAGTTATAAATTAACAAGAAAAACAGTGGACCTAAATTAGATGAATGTGTGAAATATTACATGAAATGTGCCTAATTTATGTTTTCCCAAAGTGCTTCCAGCAATAGAAACAAAGAAAAATTGACAATGTCATCAGAGAAAGACCACTGCTCCATCCAGTCTGCCCAGTTTGAACCTATCCTATAGAGTGACCTATTGTCTAGACTGGGTTTTCGTCTTCTCCTGCCCCTTGCTCCCTGCATTACTGCTACCCCCACCGCACCCAGGTAATTGATAAGCCTTAACTCTGTCCTAGCCGTGTGAACCCGTTAATGGTTTTTGCGCCTACTACCTCTGCGGGTAGGCTGTTCCATGGCTCAACGACTCTTTCCATGCCTTTAAAAGAATTTAAAGCAGCAGCTCAATGAAAAATGTTTTTCCAAAAAGCTAATTTCTGCTATAATTAATATATTATCATATCTGTCAAATGTACTTTTCTAGGTACCTCTTATGCCATACATTGTGAGGTTTCTTTTATTTTCTCGATCCTAAACCTTAGCAGGTCTGAAATTGTGTTTCTAAGCCACATGTGGCCATCTTTTTTTCTTGACAAAAAAAAACAAACTGAAATAAAACATTAATACTCAGAGTTTGGTCAAATTAGAACATTTTACCACTAAATAAAACTGGAAGATGCCTGTAACCTTTTATAGAGAAAAAGGCAGGGTCAAATGGTTTGCTCAGTTTTGTTGCACTGCTGCTTTAAAGAGAAATAACAACTGGAGAGTGGTTTCTCCTATATGGAAACTCATAATAATTTGCCGTTATAACCAGCTGGTTATAATGGCAAACACAGCCGTGATTCCCCCACTCCACCCATGCCCACACAGCCTCCCTCAAGCACACATTATGCTTTAACCCGACCACACTATTAAACTAGAGCAACCAAACTACTGACAATACCAGAACAATAGGCATTTGAAGCGGCAGACCCGGTCTTCTGCAATTCATTGCCGAGGTACCTCCAGGAGGCACCATCTGTAGAGCTCTTTAAAAAAACATCTGAAAATGTTCCTACTCGAACAGGCCTTTGGGACATAAGGTCTAGTTTGGGCATATCTGACAGCTTATATAGCAATCTGCCTTAGATTGTTACAGGGTTACGAAACGTTTTATATATTGTATGATTGTTTCCCATTGCTGTTTATGTATTTTTTGCTATTTGTTGTAAGGGCGCACTGAGCCTTTGGGGAAGGGCGCCTGAAATAAATACCATCTACTACTATTATCTACTACTACTAATTTGTACGATTGTGGGCGTAGCCCAGCAGGTGTTTTGTATTCAGAAAAGGGCTGATGTCATTTTTGCTATCAAACAACATGATAGAGTATTAAAAATGGATTTCTCCGCATAAGCCTCATTACCATGCCGCCTGTGTGTGTATAGGAAGCTATAGAGCATTATTTTTCCTGTGGCTTGAGGAGTTAATTGAGACCACAGAAAGTTAACTCATTATCTTCTGTCAGTCATTCTGAGTCAGATTGCCAATGGATAGTACAGGCATCATAGAAAGCTATTTGAAGTAGAATGGATTAAACACTTTCTGGAGTTTTCTGCATAACAAATAAGCTCTGCTGTTCCCCTAAACCCCTATGAACATAGAAACATAGAAGTTGATGGCAGATAAAGACCACAAGGCCCACCCAGTCTGCCCATTTCTTTTTCTGCCTTATGAATGTGCCATCGACCTTTTGCTCTGTCAATGGCCTATTCCATGCCTGTTTGAAGCCCTGCACTGTATTCATATCCACCACTTTCTGAGGTAGGCCGTTCCATCCATTCACCACCCTTTCTGTGAAAAACAACTTTCTCACATTAGCCCTTAATCGGCATCCCTCTAATCTCATGCTGTGTCCTCTTGTCCTGCAATTTTTCTTATATTAAAACATGTTAGGCTCTTCCACCTTGTTAATGCCCTTAAGGTGTTTGAATGTTTCGATCATATCACCTCTCTCCCTCCTTTGCCCTAGGGACTACATATTGAGCTTGTTAATCTGTCCTCATATGTTTTCTGATGTGGTCTCTGAACCATTTTGGCTGCCCTTCTCTGGACTGTCTCAACTTGGTTAATGTCCTTGTGAAGGTGTAGCCTCCAGTATTGCACGCAGTACTCCAGATGGGGCCTAACCAGTGTCTTGTAAAGAGGGATTATTACCTCCCTCTTATGACTTGTAATACCCCTACTAATACACCGCAACATCCCCCTAGCCTTACCTACTGCTTTAGTGATCTGCTTGGATGATTTCAGGTCATCTTTGATGATGATGCCCAAGTGTCTTTCTTCCCTTGTGACTGCCAGCAACTCCCCTCACAGCCTGTAGGTGGCTTCAGGGTTTCTCTTCCATATGTGCATGATCTTGCACTTCTTTGCATTAAACACCAGATGCCACTCTTCTGACCATTTGCCAGTTTATCCAGATCTCTTTTCATTCTGCCCGCCCCATCTGGATCATCTACTCTGTTGCAGATCTTGGTGTAATCTGCAAACAGACAAGCCTTACCCTCCAGCCCATCTGCAATGTCACTGATGAAGATATTGAAGAGCACTGGCACCAGGACTGATCCCTGAGGTACCCCACTCGTGACTTGCATCTCTTCTGACTGTATACCATTTACCACCACTCTCTCTTTTCTGACCATCAACCAGTTTGCCACCCAGTTAACCAACTTCTGACCCACTCTGAGCCCACCCAGTTTATTAATCAATCTTCTATGTGGAACAATATCGAAAGCTTTGCTGAAGTCAAGGTAGGTGACATCAGCTGCTCCCCCTTGGTCCACCACTCTGGTTACCCAGTCAAAGAAATCTATGAGATTAGTTTGACAGGACCTTCCTATTGTAAACCCATGCTGTCTTGGATCCTGTGCTCCTATGGATTCCAGGTGTTGAGCTATCCTTTCCTTAAGGAGTGCCTCCATAATCTTGCCCACTACTGAGGTAAGACTGACTGATCTGTAGTTCCCTGCCTCCTCCCTGCTACCACTCTTGTGGAGCAGCATCACACGAGCCCTTCTTGTCTTCTGGGACCTCTCCAGTGCTCAGAGACTCACTAAACAGTTCTGTTAATGACTCTGCTAGTTCCACCCTTAGCTCCCTTAGTACCCTGGGATGTATGCCATTAGATTCCATTGCCTTGTCCAGCCTGAGCTTATTGAGCTCTTGTAGGACCCTTTCTTTTGTGAAGGGACTAGTGCACAGTTCCCTCTCCAGTGTCCATGGTGCTGAGCTGTGGGCCCTGCCCTACCTTCTCTTCAAGTAAATACTGAGCAGAAGTATCTATTTAGGATAGATGCTTTTACATGGTCCTCCTCCTCACACACACCCTTATCCTCTCTGATCTTAGCAATACCCCCTCTGGACTTTCTTCTTTCACTAATGTATCTATAGAAAGTCTAGTCACTTTTTTTTACTGTTCGTGCTAGTGTTTCCTCAGTTTGGGCCTTTGCCTGCCTTACTGCCTTCCCTGCTTCCCTTAGGGAAGTTTGGCATGCCTCCCTATCTTCATCCTGCTGCATTCCCTTATATTTTCTGAAGGCCAGCCTTTTGGCTCTGACCTTTTCTGCTACTGTTTCTGAGAACCAAAGTGGTTTCCTTCTTCTTTTTCACTTCCTTTTCTCTTTAACACAATGGGATGTTGCTTCAAGTATTGCATTCCTAATGCTTACCCACTTTGCCTGTACCCCCTCACCTGTATTTATTTTTGCCAGGGCTAGCTAACTCTGTTGACCATCTTTTCAAAGTCAGCTCCTCTGAAGTCCCATATTTTTGCCTTGGAATGGGATGATTTAGTTCTAGTGGCCAAATTGAACCATACCATGTGATGGTCACTGGTCCCTAGGAGACCTTCTACCTGGAGATCTTTGATTCTTTCCCTGTTAGTCAGTAAACACCTCACTAAGCCATTTAACACCACCATTCTAAGAGCAGTCATTGTGCTACTTTGCAGGAAATTCCATAGCAGGAGTCCCAGTGTTGCCTGTTTCCAAATAATACACCAACTTCATTTTCTTAGGCAGGCAGTTCTGGACTACTGTTTATATTCTACTGAATGTTCTTAACCTGCATTTTATGACTATAGGTATAGTACAACTGAATGATAGTAACCATGTTTGCTTCACTTGCAAATAGGTGGGCATGTGTGTGTCTAATTTGTGTTTGACTTACACATAGAATCTGATCAGTTCATAACATGCTGTATTGTGATTAAATTAACTGATAAAAGGGGCTTTGGTTTCTTTTACAAATTCATTTTTCCTGACCATGGATATACTACAACAAAAATTTCTCAACAAAATGTTTAAAAATAAGGAGTTTAGTAGTAATTTAGTTGATGTGGTGTAAATAGCTGCTCCCTGGAAAATTACCTGGTTTTGGTAGGGAGGGGCTGCCTGCCACAAGCAGAATGGAGCTTTATGGATTGGGTAGCTCATTGCAGCAGAAGAGGATGATGGCATTAAAAGCTTAATGTTGTGGATGTAGAGGCACCAATATTTGTGCATGACTTTGGTAGAGGACTAAGTGTGACTTAGGGGTGGGGGAGCGAGTCTTGGTATTTTTAGCATAATGGTTTTCTGAAACTTCAACCTTCAATGGGTTAGACTCTGCATCCATTTGTACAGTATGTCACTAAGCCACATGCAGTGGAGCATGGGTAAAAACCAGATCACCAGACCAGGACCAGTGCTGTAAAATCTGGACTGGGAACAGCTTGTGCAAATATTGCTGACCTGCTCACTCGAGATGATCTGGTCTGGCTTTTACCTATCTGGTCTGTTCATGACGGTTCCATTTGCAATATGTCAAGGAGGGGTTGAAAAACAGACTTCCAGGAGCAGACCAGATCTGTAAAAGTCAGACTGAACAGTACAACCAGAGTGACCTGACCTGCAGTATATGTACAAGTTGCACCCAGTATGGCCAGTTTGGATTTTTACAGAACTGCTGTGATTCAGGTTTGCCAGTTTAATTTTTAATCAATCAAACTTTATTTTATACTGAAAGGTATGTGAGCAAAAATGCCTGTTTACACAAATGTCCAGTTTTGCATTAAAAGAGAACAGAACACCAGGTCAAACAGTTACATAGTATTATAAAATGGGTCGACAATTTTCTTTGTCCTGATTGGCCGAGAGGTACTTCTGGCCGTGTCCTTACTCTTCGGCCAGTCAGGACACCTTACAACAAAGATCAATGTGCCAACGTAGTCTCTGTCCCGTAGTGACCGAGCTGGACCAGACCATCACACACCACCATGCTGTAAAGCAGTACCCAAACAACAGAGACACTACAAATGCATCACTCAGTCTACTAAGAACATTGAAGTCCCCCCCTCTCCTTTTGCACATAAACAAAACCACAATATTTTTAATGTTGATTTTGATTTTCACACTACACGTTGCTCCGGTACCTGATTACAGCTCTCGCTGTTTCAAACGCTGAACATTCACCCATCTCTAATCCGTTTGTATGACTAGCGCTCTCCAGTCTTCAGCCCCCATTCCATAAAACCCCAAATCCATCAAGTAAAGTAAAAAGATGCCTAACGGCTCCCTCGATCTGTTTAATAAACCGCAAACCGCTCCATACGGTGGCCGCAAAGGGACACGCTCGATCCGACTCAAGCGGGGCTTGAAATGTAATGTAACAGCTGAAGTCAACACACATAGACAAGCCTTTGTCAGCTAGCTTTCATTAAAAAATCAATTGATGAACTGGGTAAAACACTTTTTTTACTTAAGACCTGCTGTCTTCAGCTACCCATTGTGAAAACTGAGCGCAACAAACTGAGAAAAGAAAGCCCGTGACTTTCAAATGCAGTTTCACACAAATTGTCCTTACTGGTGACTGAGTGTGTCAGCAGCTTAGAAATAAAACAGCAGACCCAATCCTGTTATAATTTTTAAAAACTTGATACAAAATAAATCCAAGAGAGTCTGTAAAGCTACTAAAATCAGCAATGATGGCCAAATATATTGGATATGCAGCCTCCAGTGCTGCAATAGGGGACTGTTTTTCACTATTTCATCTGTTAAATCTTTTTATATTTATAATGTTTTGTCTCTGTTCTTCTTAAAAAAAAAACTTGTGTGGAGGGCCCATTTTATAAAGCTAATAAGACACTCAGAGTGTAGAGTTATGGCCTGATAAGAGCTTACTTCCCAGGTGCTAAAGACACTCAAGCTAAGCGCCACCTCGTGCCTCATAATGCACCTGGGGCGTGTTTTATCAGGCCATAACCCACACCTCGTTGTGTCTTATTGCTAGCAAACACACTATAAACAAGTCTAACATAAACAGGTCTAATACAGGGATTTTGAGGGATATACAGAAGAAAGGGGAAGCAACTAAATAACAGTGACAATGTTACAGCATGGGATACAGTTGGAAGTATAATTCAGGAACATGAACAGCTGGGTGATGAGTCAAAAAGAAGTGCAAGTCCTGCGACATCCAGATCCTGCATGCTGATAAGCATTCCTGTTGAGTGATCTGCCATGGCCCCAAACACCGGGTCAAGGACTGTGCACCCTGCAAATCCTTCAACCAGGCCACATGGATTAAGTACCAGAAAAAGCTCGAAGCCCACTTGCTGGAGAAGTACCTAGCTTTGATGGAAAAGGAACTGCAGAATCTGCAGGAAAAATCTTCTTCTCCTCTAATGCCAGAACCCAAAAAGAAGAACTAGGACAAGGAGAGGCACCAAGATGGGGATAGGTCTCCATCCACTTGGCAGCGACAATCGGGCACCACTGACACCGGAGGTGCCTTCACTTCGGTAAGTACTCCTACTGCCAAGTCTCCTATCACTCCGGTCGATCAGACCATGGCCTCCCTACCTGCTTTATTCAAGGTGAAGTCAGGGCTCTTTTTGGATGATAGAAACGCTATTGTGCTCCTTAGGCCCATATCTTCTTCAGGGTCTATCACTAGCAGCCAGGTCAATAAGTCACTCCCCAGCCCCACTGAGGAGTGCATGGTCACAGCCGGTATATTGGACTCCAGCTCCGCTATTGTCTGCATGGCCCAGGCTGATATGTCCGACATTAGCTCTTCTGATGTCTGCACTGCCATGGCTGATAAGTCACTCCCTGGTTCCTCTGGGGACTGCACAGCTGGGGCTTTCCCGGCGGGGTCGCAGTATACACTCAACATTGAGTTGAGCCAGCTGCTGGACATGCAACAGTCTTTTAAAGGTTTTTTGCTCCCACTGACACAATCAGACCCTCTGGGCTTGCCTGAAGACCAAAAGCCAGAGGTGGGCACTAATCTGGATGTTCCCCCTCCTTTGCTTGGTCAGTCTCTTCCTGATTCACCCACTGGGCCTACTGTTAATCCCTCTGGGAAACTTCCATCGGGACCTCCTCAACACTAGCCCCCTTGGACAACCAGGCTCCACCATCTTGGATTCCAGCTCCCCAGACAATGACAGGTCTTCCGTCAGGTGCTACTCACTCCCCGATGCCAAGTGACCCTTCGCCATGTGACCCTTCACTGGGTCAGGGTATATCTGGCACTCCAGCCATTCCTCAAATGCTGGACTGCCTTCCATCAGGCCTGCAGGCACAGAATCTTCCAGTGCCAGACATTCCTGTGCTTGCTACAGTGCCAGCCCCTTCAAATGTCCCTACGGGGGTTGATGCCTGGTCCTTCTGGACCGCCTGCTGTGCCTTTGGCCCCATCTCCCACTGGACCTTCAGTTCCACCTCCAGCTGGACCTATGGGGAATGATCTAGGCTATCTGCCCCCACAATACCCAATGTACCCTTCACCGGGGTATTCAATGCCTGGTCATCAACCCCATTATGTACCGGGGTACCAGACGCCAGGCTATGTCTAATCAAGGGTATGCTCCTTCTGGCTTTCTCTACTCCTATCAGGCTTATGGATACCCTCAATATCAGATGCCGGGCTATCCATTATACCAGCCTCCTCCTCCACCACCTCCTCCTCCTCAGCCTCAGCCTCTGCCTCCACAGCAGCCTCAGGCTGATATCCAGGCAGTGTTTCAGACCCTGATTCAGGTGGACAGGACTCAACTAGCCTCGAAGCTTGACCATTGGAAACCAGTGGCGGCCTCCCCTCCCACCTCCTTTCCAACCCCTAGATAATCCTCTCCTGTGGATTCCCACCTTTCCAGAGAAGGGTCCTCTAGACACCAGGTCAGGGATAAAACCCAGGACACTCCTCTAAAAAGGGTTCAGACCCCCAGCAGGTACTTTTCGGACTCTGACTCCGACTTGTCCTCCAACTCTGGTATGCATACACCTATAGATCCTCAGCCTAAGGAGTCCTAGAAGTCCCCTCCGGAGGACCCTTCCTTTGCAGAACTCCTCATAACTATACAAAATGCCTGTGGCTGGGCTATCCAGGAACAGGATCCAAAGCAGAAAAGGCTTGCAGAGCATCTAGACATGACTGACACAGCTCCTATGCCCATATTGCCTTGGACTGGGCCCCATGAAGACCTGACATCCACTATCTGGCAACAGCCTTCCTCCATTCTGGCTGTTTCAAAAAAAAGGCAGACAGGGCGTACCACCCCCGAGATGGGGTCACACACCTTACTGGTCATCCTAATGCAGACTCGGTTGTTATCATGGCTGCCCATGACCAGTTCTCTAAACCTAAACATTTGAGCATGTCTCCTCCTTATAAGGAGTCTAAGCAGCAAGACAATTTCGGTCACAAGATCCATTCCTCCTCCACTTGTGCCCTCAGGTCCCATAATTATGTGGCTAATATAGTTTCCTACCAGAAATCTTCCCTGGCCTCACTTGAGTCAAAACGGAAGCTATCAATGACCAAGAAGTTAAGGCCAAGATTGCCAAGACAGTGAGAATGGCTAAAATCTTCTGTCATCATGCCCTCCGAGCCACTTAGGACACAGTAGACTCAGTTGCTTACACCACAGCCACTGCTGTCTGCATTAGGCAACATTCGTGGCTCAAGATTGCTGGCCTGGCACAAGATGTCCAGACCTCTATCCTAGATGCCCCTTTCAGGGGATCCGAGTTATTCAGAGGTACTGCTAAGGAAGGATATTATCACTGAATTTCAGGACTGTGGTAAATCCATCTGCAATGTCTGCTTCATGTACCAAGGGGGTTACAAAAGCAAACAGCTTTTTCTTTGACAAGCAAGACACCAGACCAAAGAGGCCCCTGCCAAACGCCAGGCCAAATGCAGGTATCCAGCATCAGGAACCCCTACTCCCCATGCCAAGTTCCAGAATCCTCCCAGAGGAGCTGCCGACTCCTTCCCCTCAGCCTTCTGACTTGTGGGGGACCCCCCACCTCCTCTAGGGGAACCAGTGGGTGGGGAAGGTTTGCCCTCCACCTTCCGGGGTTACAGGACATAACCACAGACTCTTGGGTCCTTCAGTTAATAGCAAGAGGTCACACCATAGAGTTCCTAGACAGGTCTCCGGACAACCCCCCAGGCCTCTTCCATTATCCTCCAAGGCACCTGTCTTGATAGGGGATGAGATCCAGGCTCTTCTGTGAAAGTTCGCCATAGAGCCCATTGCACCAGCACAGATAGGAAGAAGGTACTACTTCCATTTCTTCCTAGTGCCCAAAAAGACGGGCAACCTAAGACCCGTCTTTGACATCAGCATGTTCAACCTGTATGTTGAGTATAAGAGGTTCCGTATGCTCACCATCCAGGGACTTCTACCCCTGCTCCACAAGAGCCATTGGCTTTGTGTGCTGGACATGCAGGATGCTTACCTATACATCCCTGTCTTCCAGGCCCACTGCCACTTTCTTTGGTTTGCCTTCCAGGGAAACATTACCGGATCATGCCTGAAAATAAGCATTCTTATGCCTAGCGCACCCATCCAGTTACCAAAAGCAAATAAATAAATAAGTTCAAGGCTCTTCCTTTTGGCCTATCCTCAGCACTTTGGGTTTTTACCAAGTGTCTAGCAATGGTGGCTGTGACCCTATGCCACAGAGGGATCTAATTGTGCCTGTATATGGATGATTGGCTTCTATCAGCCCCATCACAGAGCAGTCTGAGGGAGTCACTCTCCTTCACCCTGGACCTCTTTTCTAGACTGGGACTAACAGTGAATTATCTCAAGTCCCACCTCTCCCCTCCCAGCACCTACAATTCATTTGAGGCAGTACTGGATATGGTCCAGGGCAGGGCCTTCCTCCCATCGGACAGAGCGGAGACCCTGCAGGGACAGGCCAGATTAGTGGCCAGCTCACGCTGGGCAACAACCTTGTGTGACAGGAGGCTCCTGCCACTCTTGAGGACCAACCTTTTCTTAAATCTGTTGCAACAGTTCTTCTATTTCTTAGCCTAATCTGTCCTTTACAATTTCTAGTCCATAAGGCTGGCCACCTATGGGCACCCCCTTTCCTTTCTTGATTATGCTATAGTGTCCTCTTTAATTTTCATTTTCCCTCTCAGGTCCTCATACAGGGAGGTTATTGTGGTGACCTCCAAGCATATGTAAAACAGGTTGTGTTTATCATTGTTGGATTTAGCATGTAATAACACTATGTCGGAATATACCTTATGTTTATAAAACCTGTACATGTTGAAAATACCATGCACTAGGTGTTTTTGATAATAATAAAAAGTACTAGGTGATTATTATAGAATTTAAGTTAGTTGTACTATTTAAAATGCATATACTTGCTGTAAACTGAACAAGTCTGAAATCGCATGGTGATTTGCATATATCCTATGATGCTTTGCATTATGAAAGTATGTATGATGTTGTATTTCTTTGAAACATGATTTGTTGCCAATTCCCTTTGGGGTAACCCTTTTTTCAGTGTTTCTGCACTGAGGTCCTTTGTTTTTAGCTTGTTTTGTTATTTTTCTTTTTGAGCCCCCACTACCTAAGCAAACGGGGTCCACATGGGGCTGAAGAGTTTTCACTGAAAAGTGGATAGATCAGAGATCAGTGTCAGTAGGTGCTGGCTAAGTGCAGAGAAAGGACATACAAAATCGGTTGCTGTAAACTGATGTACTGAAGAAGGAATATGACATTGATGAAGATTATTTCTTGTGTTTTGAATAAACATCACACAGAGATTGTGTGTTGAACCTGAAGTTCGGTGTCTGGTCCATCTGTTATCCCACAACCCCTCCATACCCGGTCAATCCTCCATCTTCACAGGATGTTAGCAGCTGCAATCCCTACAGTTCATCTAGCCAGACTGCATATGAGGGTGACCCTATGGACTCTTCCTGTCCAATGGGATCAGTGGCTGAACAACCCAGATCACAGGGTACTAGTGTCTGGGTACATGAAGAAGGATCGTCTTTGGTGGCAGGAGTTGTCCAATCTCTCCTCAGGGGTTCCCATTTCAACCTTCTGCTCCTACAATGACCCTTACAATGGATGCTTCATGTCAAGGCTGGGAGCTCACCTAGGAGACCATCAAACCCAATGAACATGGTCTCAGCTGGAAGCATCTCTACACATCAATGTGTTAGAAATAAGGGCAGTACTATATGCCCTCCAGGCCTTTCAGCCTCTTCTATGTCCAGGGACACTCCTGATTCAGACTGACGATATGTCTGTGATCTGGTACCTGAACAAACAGGGAGGCACTCGCTTGTATCTTCTATTCCAGGAGGCGATGCGTGTGAGGTACTGAGCAATACAGCATGGCCTCCACCTGACTGTTGTCCATGTGCCGGGCATCAGCAATATCCTGGCAGAGAGTCTTAGTCACACCACTGTCAGAGCTCATGAGTGGGAGCTAAATCAAGAAGTGGTTGAAAGCTTATTCAACCTGTGGGGTCAGCCAGAGATAGACCTCTTTGTCTCCCCATCCAATGCAAAACTACCCAATTTTTGCTCACTCATTCCTGGATGTGGTATTTTCTGGTGAGACATGCTGTCTCTTTGCTGGACAGGGAGGTTCTTGCATGCCTTTTCTCCCTTTCCAGTGCTTCAGAGGATTCTCCTGAAGCTACAGGTGGAAGGGGCTCATATGATTCTAATAGCCCCATTTTGGCCTCATCAGATTTGGTTCCCTCTGTTTCAACAGCTATCAATGGAACCCCTAGTACCTCTGCCTCTCCGCCATGATTTTCTGATTCAGGAGCAGAGCAGACTGGTGCATCCAGGCCTCAGATCCCTCCACCTACATGCGTGGCAGCTGCAGACATATGTGGAATAACTCCCATTGTTATTTTTTTACAAAAATTGTCAACTGTGCAGACGCATTTGTAAAAAATGAATTATAATAGTGAGACTTTTTAAAATATTTGAATTACCATACTCATACGTGTCTACCCACTTACTCAGTCTCCTACTTGTTTCTGTCCTTGTACTAACTAATTCCTGTTGCTTCATGTCAAGGGGTTGTTGACTTTCATATTGTGTGTGCCTGGGGTGGATCAGCAATAAAAGATAATCTAAGCAATACCCTAAATAACACACCTACTCCAGTTTACTTTTATCTAATGCCCATTTTTAGGCTTTGTACAGTAAGATCTTCCTTCAAGAGAACTACTTGTAATAAAATGTGTAAGATTTACATTGACATTTGGGTATATGCACATCTATATTATACTAATTATGTGAGTGAACAGTATAGCAATCTCTAAAAAAAATCAATTAAACATATCAAATGTCTTCAAAAACATGTCTAACATTGTGTTTGTCTTCCACTTTGTCACAACATATAACTGTCTCAGCAGTGTTTGCAGTTAAGGTACAGCACCTTCATGTGTACGATGGCCTGGTTCTATTGAGTTGATTGCTACAGCAGTGGATAGAACAAAATGTGAAACATATAGGTAAATACAGATGGTGGCATTATTTTTATATCTGCCCTTTCCCAGTGTACCGTACACTGATTCAGTTAGTATATACAACAGCAATTCATGTATATGTTTAAGTCCATGAAACACCCATATCTAGTTAATGCATTTACAGTCATGGTGGCTCTGCCAGAGCTTGTCTGTAACTGCTGGGTAATAGTGTTTTCAAGGTGAAAAAACACTACCCAGAAATTATATAAAACAAAAATGGTGAGGTGTGTAAAACTTGAATTTTACACTTACCCTCGGAGTGGCATGCTTTCATAAACCCCCGAGAGTGAGCATGTGTAAAATTCTCATTATACACACTTCCCAAAGTATTATTCTATATGTTATCAGTAAATAATTTAAAAAGGAGCAAACACCTTCAAGAGAACTTTAACAAAACATAGTATTTAGACACACATCAGTTTATATTTCACACTAGTTCTGTATTTCTCCTCCCCCTTATTTATTACCAAGTGTGACAGGGCTGAATATGGCCCAGACCCATTTGTTATGCAGAAATAGGTAAACGCAACAGTCTGTTCTATCCTCTCTTTTCTGTCTCTTGTCTGTCTGGTTGCGCAACCAAATTTTCTTGTGAGACCTAGGAACTGATCACTCCTATGGTTCTCACGATACTCCACCTCTTGCTGTATCTCTGACTTCTCTTGCTATTTCTGTCTTTTCTCCTCCCTTGCATATTTGCAGGTATAAAAATATATGTGAATCTTTATGTGGAAATGTCACTGATACTGGGATTCTTTTGTTTAAAACTGTATATAGTTATGCTATTGAAATGATTGCAAAGCTATTTGGAACTCAGGGGGTTAACCTGAGATGCAGTTTTTAAGCCTTTTGCAGAGCTTTAAACAAGAGGTCAGTTCTGGGGCACTATGTACTGTTTTGCTGCACCTGCAAGGAATGAAACTGACAAGAAAATTCTATAAATTTACAAGAACATTCTGTGAGACGCAGGCTCTCTTAACGAGTTTCCAGACAAAGACATATAAAAAGAGCAGCAATTCTTTTGCTAGAGAGACAAGGAGAGTGAGAAACTGAAAGACTAAATCTTGGAATTAAGAGATACCCTCAGAAAATGGACTTAGTTTTCTCAGTTTGTACTGCCTTTGTAAATAGTTATAATTAATAATTTTTATTTTGCTGTTATTAAGAAGACTAAAAAGCTATTTACAGATTTTGAAACTGCTCCTTGTTTTCCTATGCTGATCTGTGCCTTAACGACACCGAAGTAATTTCCATGAAAATAGTATCTTTGTTTCTGAACAGCTCATCCATTCCTGCTGCTTTCTCCCTACATGAGGTCATAATGCAGTGCTTGTGAAATCGCAGTTACTTCCATGGCAACAGATTGTGATATCACAACAGAGGATTATAACTTGAAGTATGGAATAAGCTACAGAGGCAGATGAGCTCTAAAGGGATACATATTATGTATTTAAGCTTGTGTTGCTCAGATAGTGCTTTTGTGGATCCTACCACTATCTGTCAGACAGTGCTGGTATTCTACCTAGGATTCTACCAAAAATCCTACTGTAACCCCTCTGCCAAACAGAGGCTTATCTGTCACCTTGCAGCTCTTATTTCCTCCTCCAGCACCTCCAGGAAGTGCCTGCCTAATTAGTTTTCATCCCCTGGTCCTTCTGTGCCATTTTAGTCCCCCAAAGCAGCCCAAAGAAGAAATTCCAGTTCTCCAGGGCTCGAGAGACCACAACTGCAATCCCCCGCTTGAAGCATGCCCTTGTGGCAGCAGGGATCGTGCAGGTGCGAGCGTCACATTTGATCTTCAACTGTCAGAAATTGCGGTCGTTCCAGAGAGTGTTGCATCAGTCCCGGGATCCCCATCAGCTAAGTGGGACCCGGTGACCACGGGCAGGCCCCTGAATGTCCGCTTTCTTAGAAAACAAAATAAATCCACTGAGTGTCTTAATCGGGTTTATGAATATTAATGAGCCAGAGCCACAATCACTGTTAAATATTCATGAGCATATGTCTGCCCTCGGGGCAGCTTATTCTCAACTGCAGCCAAAAGAAAAGAAAAGAAATGTTGGTTAAAGTAAAATAAATATTGTAACTGCTGTATATTAAGGAAAAAAATGTTGACGGGCGGGGAGGGAGTGTTTAAAGTACTGATTGCTTTACTCCTGGCTGCACCAGACTAATATTAGGACTCAGATAAAAACAGCCTGTCTGTTGCTGCATGTCAGGGAGTTCAAATATTGGCAGCAGTGACAGGAAAATGGAGTGAGCAATTAATTAACTATGTGCAGCAACAGCAAGCACACAACCAGGGCTAATGCACTGTGGGTCATTGGGGCAAATATTTTCTTTATTCTGGCTGCACCAGAACTTCAATTTGAGACTGTACCTATTCTGTTTAGAGGACAGTGGGTTAAGCAGCCATTGCAAAAGTAGCCACAGCCAATCAAAAAGCCAGGATTACAAAGCCAGGACTTGTGGGACATTAACCAAAGCTCATGGGAAAATACAGGGACCTAATTCTAGGCACCAAAACAGCAAACCAATAGTGCAACAAGTGAGGTTCATGCAAAATTTATTTTTTTGACAGACAGGCCATCTAGCAGAGTGGAGGCCTTGCACCCAAAACTCTCAGCCAATCAGGAGCCTCAGGAGAGCCCTATAAGAGACAGTGTTTTCTAGCATTTTGCCAGATTCAAGAGAGGGAGATCGAGACAGAGTCAAGCAGGAGCCCCCCCCCCCACAGGGGTGGAGGCTCAGGCCCCCAGCAGAGTAAATGGGCCTGGCAATCCAGCTAAGCCTCTCCACCCAGTAAGGGGTTTTCTTGGTTTCTTGCAAGTTTAAGTTTAATTTTAGTTGCTACTGAATCTTCGAGCCTAGAGGTTGCCAGAATGTCCCCCAGGTGCTAGCCCTGTCTTCCATGTCGGGCAAAGATGTGGACCTGAACCAGATGACATCAAGCAGCTGTGAGAGAGCCGAGAAATCCTTAGTTGTGAGAGAACTGAAGCACTTGGGAGCCTTCATAGTGGATGATCTACCATGAGGAGCCTGAGTGAGTACTCTTGTACCCCTGGTGCAATAAAGAAAGTAATCTTGCCAAATTGGGGCAGCCTTGCCCAAGTACTGTTCTTGGTGATATTGTTCATGGCTCAGTACCCTACTGCTGTGTATAACCTTAGCCCAGCGAGGGTGGACCCTTTAGTTACTGATCATGTCTGTTCCAGGGGTACCTATAGTAATCCCAGGACAGAGTAGTACCTTTGCTGACTGTGACTGTTTGGGGGGACCCAAGTGAGCCCAAGTGTCACACCTATTTGGGGGACCAAGTGAGCACATGCATCATAACTACTGGGGGGATCCAAGTGAGCTCAAGCAGAGTTCAACTATTTGGAGGACCCATGTGAGCACAAAAGTATCATATAAATGTACTGAAATGTAACTGTGCTAGCTATATGGTCAAGATGTCCTGTGGAGCCACCAGTCATAGCCGCAATGCCACATTAATGGACTGAGACCCTGAAAGTAAAATTCGGACTGTGCTTTGTAATCCGGAAATGACAGTTTTCCACCCTATCTGATGTGTCGAACCTATAAATGTGCTGGATGTGACAAACATGTAAATGTGCTGAATATTCAGGATGCCTAACACAAGCTTCAACCTTTGTAACCTATGCATACCACCTCCTGAATTGTTCAGTCTTTACATGCAGGGTAATCCCTGCTCTTCTGCCAAATGCAGGGCAACCCCTGCACATTCTACAGAGACTGTAAATAGTTTAAACATCGGTTGTTTACAGCCAAGTTCCAAAATTTAATTTTCATGCAGATAAAGCCGGCCAATGCCAAAGCTGCAACATCCACTAGGCCTGCAACCATCCAGGACTTTGGTAACCGGGTACCCAGGGTAAAATGTGAGATTGTGGGGTTTCATATGTGTCTGGGAACTGGTACCAGTGGTGGGGAAATTAAATGTGTTCCATCTGATTCAATGCAGTTTAGCTAGCCAGGGCTCTGGACGTCAGTCTGGTTGGTAAAAATGTGATTCCTCTTTCTACTAAACTGATACTTACCCAGCTGGTAGGTTTTACCAGCACAAACCAAATCAAATGTATATTTTGCAAATATAATCAATGCATAACCTCTACCCCCTCCTGTTTCCCTATTCTTAACTCCTGTGTCCCCTAAATAAATATCATTGTTACTGTTTTTGCAAATGGTTGTCATGAGCATATTATCAGAGAGAGTCTTTAATTACCAAATGTCTAACACGTGGGGAAGTGCTAATGGGTCATGTGTTGGGATGGCAAAAGGTAATTGTGGGTGGTATAACACCTCAGGGGGTTGCACCAGTTAGCAGCTAGCCCACTTTAAAGATAGACTTTGAGTGAAGGCACTGCGCATTATGAACCAGTTTTTAAGTAAAGTTTGGGAACTCAGACCCTTCAGTCTACATCTGAGGTAGTAGGTTGGAGTGTAACTCTAGGAGCTGTGCCACCTAGGGGTTACACTACCAAAAACAGATATAGGATCCAGGGTCAGATAGTGATGGATCTGAATTAGGATTCAGAGATCCTAGGTCACATCCAGGAATCCTAAGTCAGATAGTTAGGATCTGGGGTCAGATAGCAATGGATCCTAGGTCAGATCCAGGGATCCTAGGTCAGATCCAGGGTCAGATAGTTAGGATCCGGGGTCAGATAGTGATGGATCTTGATTAGAATCCAGGGATCCCCCTTCCGGCACTCAGAACACCGGCATTATGGCGCTGGGCAATCAGGGCAACAAATGTGGGATGCATCCCTCCAAAGGTCTCACCACCCCTGGTGTTGGAATCTATTAGTAGGGGTGACATTGGGGCCACAGCCCTCCAAAATTGGGGGTGTGGTGGCACAGCACCCCACAAAAAACATGATCGGCAGCATTACCGATTGGCGCCCTAATTGCCTGGCGCCGGATCGCAGGCTTGTTCTGGTGGTGGAACCCAGAGATCGTAGGTCAGATCCAGGGATCCTAGGTCAGATAGGTTGGAACTGAGCTGGTTCTGTTGCTAGGATCCACAGGATCCACAATATTTGTAGGATCCATGCATTACATCATAGAAGGTAGGATCCATGGTCAGAGAGCACTGCTATCCTACCACAGCAACAGATCTGGCCAAATGGGAGGTAACTGTTGGTATCCTAGTTTCTAGGATACTATCTGAGCAACAGTAATTCAAGCAAATACTCTCAGTAACAAATAATGGAGAGGAGAACACAATAGAATATAACCAGGGTTTCTCAATGCCGAGGCCAGCCTCCCTGGGAAGGCATCATCCTATTTCGTGGAGGCTCAAGCAAGTCTGAAAAAGTATTGTATTTAAATTTTGAGTTTTAGAGATGGAACATGAAAAACTGAAAGAGGATAATAGTAGGTGAAGATATGTATTAATTTACAAATTAGTGACCAGCCAAGGCTCATTTCAGGTGTACCTGGGGAGTGAATACAGTTCAAAAGGTAACTGCAAAACAGTCAAGCAATACAGAATAAACAACACTGCAAATAAACAGGAACAATGAACAAATAATGAAAGGTAACAATTGACCAATTAGACTTGTGGCAGAAAAGCCCAAATAGAATAGTTAAGCAGAGAGGTACTTGGAGCAAAAGCTGGAGGGAACAAAAGAATCCCTGAGAAGTTGCTTAAGAGCAGGGTAAGGGGGGGGGGGGAGAGGCAGAGATGGGTATAAAGGTTATTCCAGATAGAGGGGAAACAAAGAAAGCAGTCTGACCCATGAAAGTCTTGCAACAAGAGGTAACAATGGTTCAAGAGTCAAAATAGCCAACAAATAGGCTGGCATTGGGAATGCAGTTACAAGGAGAGATGTTACAATAACTTGAATGAGAGGCAACTACTCAAAAAAGTTTCACTTTATTCCTGATGTACTGTGCAAAGTGTGCTATTTTTCTATGGGGATGCTCAAGATTATTTCAATATTTGGGGAGGCTCAAGATCTTTTCCATGGTTTGGGGGAGTCTCACTATGACAAAGTCTGAGAACTAATGATATATACAGAATGCAAGCCGAATTGTACCTAAATTTTATGTTTTCGAAGTTTTCTTCGAGGCCTCAGCAGCTCTTTAATAAACATTCTTTATTCAGATATAAAAATGTAATAGAGAACAGATAAGTACTATTGCACATATCCTTCCTAGATTTTGCACTATGCATTTGTCAGCTTGTTTGTGGTGCCTGTTCCAAAAAGCTTTCATCTGGATGTTTTGACTTCATCTAGTATTTGTTATAACATCATAGTGCTCTCTGCGGCAACAGATACAGATGTTTTAAACACAGCAAGTATGAGCTCATTTGGGGACAGTCAGATAGAAATACAGAACATACAAAGATAGACTTTGACAGCAGGTGAGGACTGCTTGGCCCATGTAGTCTGCCCATTTTCCTACCTTTCGGATAAGCTACAGATTCTAGTTAACTAACAGCCTACTTCCTCCAACCCCCCCCCAACTAGAATTGCCCTATGTCTGTCCGATGCATTCTTGAATTCCCCCACTGTTTTTGACCCCACGACCTCTTCAGGAAGGTGGTTTCATGCATCCACCATTCTCTCTGTGAAATACTTCCTCACATTGCCCCTGAGCCATCCCCCCCATATCTTCAAATTGTGCCCCCTTGTTCTTGCACAACTCTTTTTCTGAAAGGTGCTCCTCTCTTGAACTTTGTTGATTCCCTTGAGGTACTTGAAAATTTCCATCATGTCCCCCCTCTCCCTCATTTCCTCAAGGGTATACATATTAAGCTCTTTTAGTCTCTCTTTGTATGGCTTCTGTTGCAGACCCTGCACCATTTTGGTTGCCCTCCTCTGGACTGCCTCCATCCTGTCTATGTCCTTGCAAAGATGGGGTCTCCAGAACTGCATGCAATACTCCAGATGGGGTCTCACTAACTCTCTGTACAGAGGGATGACAACTTCCTGTTTTCTACTGGTGATGCCTCTCCCCATCCATCCCAGTATCCCCCAGCCCTCCTTACTGCCTTCTCACATTCCTTGCCTAACGTATGGTCATCTGATATGACTACCCCAGGTCCCTTTCCATTTTTGTTGTTGTTAGTAGTATCTCCCCCACATTGTGTATTGTGTACTCTTCCCCTGGGTTTTTGTTTCCCAGGTGCATTACTTTGCACTTCTTTGCATTGAATCTAAGCTGTCATACTTCTGACCATTCCTCCCACCTTGCTATGTCCCTCCAAAGATGTGGTCTCCAAAACCAGACACTGTATTCTAGGTGAGGTCTAACCAGCGACCAATAAAGGGGCATTACCTCCTCCCACTTTCTGTTGATGATACCCCTCCCTATGCACCCCAGCATCCTACCAGCTCCCCCAACTGCCTTGTTGCACTGCCTGGACACCTTTATGTCATCCAACATGATTACCCTCAGGTCTCTTAACTTTCCACTCCCCAGATTTTTGTGTCATCCACAAAGAGGTAGATCTTCTTCCATTTACCACCATCCTCTTTTGCCTATACCATAACCAATTTCTTACCCACTTTACCACTTCTAAACCAACTCTGCCACCCAGCTTACTTGTCTTCTATGTGAAACAGTATCAAAACCATTACTGAATCTAGGTAGATCACATCCAACATTCCACTCTGATCTAATTCCTTGGTCACCCAATCAAAGAAATCTATCACATTCGTTTGACATGACCTCCCCCCCCCCCCATGAATCCATGTTGCCACAGGCCTTATAACTCATCAGATTCAAGGTAGTCCACTATGCTTTACTTCAGCAGTGTTTCCATTAACTTTCCTACTACTGATATCTGGCTGACTGGCCTATATCATATCATAGGACTGTTTCAGGCCAATAGCCTTTGTCAATCAGACTTGCCATTTTTCAATTGATTGAAATACTTCTTCTGTAATAATGTAATCTCCTTTTAAAAGTATCCATGCTTTCACTATTTGCCACTTCCTCTGCCAAACCATTCCAGTGAGTTACTACCCTTGGATTTATCCACTCCCTCTTTTATTTGTTTTGCCTCTAAGTTGGTAATTATGCCCCCTATTTAATCAATTACTTTCCAAACCTAAACATTCCCAAAGATCCCCGCTTTTAAATGCTGAGTATATCCGACATAGATCTCCTCCCAACCTTCTATACTCCAAAGTAAACATTCCCAGCTCTTGTAATCTATGTTTATAACTGAGGTGCTGAAGTTTGTATATTTTTCTTGTTGCTTTTCTTTGCACACTTTCTAAATGTCTAATGTCCCCCTTTTGGTACGGGCTCCAAAACATAGCCATATACTTCATTAACGGTCAAACCATTGAACCATACAATGGCATTAGAACTATACTGCTTCTGCTACGGATATTCCTGAGTATTCAACCCAGCATTCTGTTTGCTCTCTTTGTTATATCAGTAACATGATGGTGAAATGAAAAATATTTAATTAATATACCCAGATCTTTTTCATTATCAACTTTTTAAACTTTTTTTCCAGTTAAATAGTATGTGTGACAACCATTTCCTTTTCCAAAGTGCATCACATTGCATTTATCGATATTGAAAGCCATCCTATGTTCCAATGCCCATTGTCCAATCTGATGCAACTCTCCTTGGAGATTGTCCACATCTTTTGCATTATTTATTATTGCCCCAGTCTTACAATCATCTGTGAATTTGCACATCCATGAATTTTCCGATACTTGAAGTGACGGTATAAAAACATTAAACAGGGTTGGTCCCAGCACTGACCCTTAAGGAACTCCACTGGTTATGTCTTCCCACTTATATTCAAATCCTCTGATGCATACCCATTGCTTTCTATCAGTTAACCATGATGCAATCCATTAAACAATGTTTGGGTTAATATTTAATTCTTGTAATCTGTCTATTAGTTCTATGTGTGGGACAAGGTCAAAGGCCTTGGAAAAATCCAATATACCATGTCAACCGAAAGTCCCTTATCCAAGGCCTTACTAACGTGGTCAGAACATTTTATAAGGTTCATCTGACAAGCTCCGTTAGGTACAAAACCATGCTGTGTTACATCTATTTGACCATTTTCACCTACTGTACATGTTTTTCAAGTAAAGCTTTTATGAGATCTTCTAATATTTTACTAACAATACAAGTCAAACTAATAGGTCTATAGTTGTTTACATCACTTCTAGTTCCCTTCTTAAATAATGGGGTCATGTTTGCAGTTCTCCAATCACTTGGAGCATCCCCTTCCTCCAATGATCTGTTATACAAAGTAGTTAGAGGCCCAGCCAATTCATCTGCCATCTCCTTCAACAACCGTGGGTGCAATCCATCGGGTCCCGGAGATTTGCTAACTTCTAATTTTTTTAGCTTATCTTTAATATTCTCAGACTCTGTAGTTGTATCTTCTCTATTTTCACCTACCGATAGTTCTGTGTTCACAGTGAACTTAGCTTTTTGTTGGTTATTACTCAAAAAGAAATTGCTGAATGCATCAACCATAACCTGCTCATTGGTGATTAATTTTTTTATCTCTAATGGTCCAATCTTGTGCATTGTACTTTGTTGATTATTTATATAACTGAAAAATGCCTTTTTGTTGTCTTTACTTTTTTTGTAATATTCTCTTCCTCGTTTTGTGTTCCCTTTTAATCAAGGTCTTATAGTCCTTAGCTTTTTCCTTAAATATATTCTATCTGTAAGGTGTGGGTTTTTTTGTATTTCATAAAGACTCTTTTTTTTCTTCTTATATTCTTTTTAATTTTACTGTTAAACCATGAAGGAATTCTCCCATTGTGATTATATTTGATCCGTAATGGTATGAACATTTCTATACAGTATTCCAAAGTACTTTTAATGTTATCCCATGTTTGGTGTACATTTAAATTTGATAATTCAGTTTTGCTGTTCAAATTTTGTAGATAATTTCTCATTTCCTGGAAATTGGTCTTGTTTAAACATTTCATTTTAGTTATTCCTTTTCCACTGGAATGGTGATTTAATATTTTAAATTTCATCACATTATGATATGTGTATGTGTCATATTCTATGCAATTGTAAACGTATCCCTATGTTTTTAATTTGTACTTGAGTTTAATATTTTTATGTATTGAGAAAACAGAAACATAGAAGCATAGACTTTGATGGCAGATAAGGACCGCTTGGCCCATCTAGTCTGCCCATTTCCCTACCTACAGGATAGGCCGCAGATCCTAGTTAACCAACAGCCTATTTCTTCCTACCCCCCACAAAAATTGCCTTATGTCTGTCCCATGCATTCTTGAATTTAGTGCAATCTAGTATATAATCTAGTATGTAAAATAGTGTAATCATATGTATGTTTGTTATTGTGTGTTGGTATAAATGTTTTTGTACAGGGCATTATTTGTAAACAGGGATATTTGTCCCTTAATTCTGTTCCTGGATAAAAATAAAAATGTTATCATCATCATCACTTGTGCTCAATGGTTCTCTAACTATACACATACTGACACCATAATCCATGTTACTAAAAACAAGGTCCAACTTATTTCCCCCGTTCGTGTTTTGTTGCACAGATTGCTCTAGACTATTTGTAATCAGAACGTCTTTTAGCCTATTCTCAAAATCAGATGTTCCTGATGGACTCTCCGAGTTGATATTGGGTAAGATAAAGTCACTCATTATTAGGGTTCTTCCACTTAATTCAGCCTCCTCCGTGTTACCACTTTTGTGAAGTGGGACTACATCTGCCCTCCACCAGTTCTCCAGAACCACTCCTGTTTCCAATGAGCTGCTAAACAGGATTGTAAGAGGTGCAGCCAGTACCTCTGTGACCACGCTCCCTCAATACCCTTAGATGCATCCTGTCTGATCCCATTACTCTGTCCACTTTCAGATTTGCGAGTCTATTGATGACTCTTGTGAAAAAGGACTAGAGTCTACCTCCTTCCCTCCTGTGCTCCTGTTAATTTTTTGTGGCCCCTCCCTTCCCCTTCTTTTTTTTTAAGTCTTTGGCAACCGGGTAAGGCCCACTAGGCACAACTGCCTATTTTCAGGGGTGACCTGGGAGCACTGGGTGGTTAAGTGACTTGCTTAGAGTCACACAGTGTGCAAGTGGAGGTTGTGAGAATCAGACCAAGGTCTGGTCTGCTCTGCTGGATGTACTAAGCTCGTTCACAGCTCATTACTCTAACCTCTAGGCTATACTGCCATTCCCATTCTCTTTCATCTATGAACACTGAACAAAAGTATTTGTTCAAGATGTCTACATTTTCCTAGTCCCCCTCTACACAGCCCCCCCTTTCCTTTTTTAACCTGGTCTTCTTCATTTCACATACACATCTGACTATTTTGACAATGTGTTTTTGACTGCTACCTTTTCTCTTTTTGACCATATATCTTCTTATTGTTGGATCCTTGTACTATGCTACATTTTTTTATATGTTTTCTGTCCAATTTGACATGGGGCCTTTGTAGACAAGTCTCTGACTCAAAGGTTATTTCTGAGACTCAAATAAATAAATAAAATACCTAAAAAATGTCTTGTCCCCATTTGTTACTGCTTGGGCTATTTTCTCTTTATTTTGAGACTTTGTGCATCTTTCTGCTTTCCCTGCTTCTGTTTCCCCTGATACAACCCCTATCCTCCTCCCTCTGCCTCTCTTTATACCTTCTGAATACCATCCTTTTAGCCTTTACCTTTTCCACCGCCTCTTTCGAGAACCTCTTTTTATATTGTCATGTGCATGCGCAAGCAGCATCTTGAGGTAGTAACAGTACAGCGGGAGGTGTGTCAGAGTTGGCGAATGCAGGGCACGCCTCAGTAGGTGTGTCCCTCATTCCCCAATTAGCCAGCATGCTAGCGCTGATGCAAGAATTATGTAAAGGGCCACCAACTTGAAAGAAATGTGCCACTGCAATCAGAGACAAGCTTGTCATGCAGTGGCAATGATGACATGTCTCCCATAAGTGCCTTTCCTGGTGAAACATTTCAATAAACATGGCAGCAGCTCCTGCCATCATCACACAATCCCTAAACAAAGCTGATATCGGGGGTGCAATCCCCGTGTCAGCATATCCCCCCCCCACATTGTGTGGCACACTGGGAGCCCACCCCAGTGTGCACTTGCTCACATAAAGTCGACCGTGTCGGCATGTTCCCCAACCCTCATTATGTGGGCACACTGGGAGCCCACCCCAGTGTGCCTCCAATAAACTCATATGTCCGCTTACCTGAAAAAGAAAACGGGTCCTTTGCTGTGCGCGCGCCCCTACCCCAACCCACACCCACCCTCTTCTGCCTCCCCACTCAGTTAGTTTAAATGTTTATTGAAGTAATTAAATTGTCCAGTGAGGACGGCAATTCCCCTTCCAAATAGATGCAGGCCATCGCCCCTGTATAGGGCTTTATCCTTCCAGGTGGGTCCCCTGTCCTCAATGCAGATGAACCCCTCCTCTCTGCACCATTGCATCAACCATAAGTTAAAACGTCTGGTGTAGAGATCCCTCTCCTACCCCTGTCATAGACAGACAGCACCTCAGCAAAAGCCACTGAATGCACTACCTGCCTAAGACCTCTCTCCAGCTCCCTGAAATCCCCCTGCACTATCCCAGCCCCATCCCTAGCCAGGTCATTAGTCCCCAGGTGGACAATGACATTCAGCTCTGCCTCCTGTCCTGCTGTCCTAGTGATCCTCAATAACTGCTTCCCATACTTCTGGGCCATGGCACCGCATAGACCCATTCCCAAATCTATCCTCCTCCCAATCAAATCCCCACATCTGAAGTTGCTTCCTCCTCCTCTGGGGTCCTATGGCACTCTTCTTGGGGTCTCCACTACAGATGACCTCCAAGCCCTCCCTGGCTACTACCACTGGTGCCTCCTCCCGGCAGTCCCAACCCACCAGAACAGTGAAGGACTTAAGCAGTGGTACTGGTTTAGAAATGTTCTTCTGATCCACCACCACCTCCACCCTTCCAGAGCTCTGCATAGTTCAGCCATTCCTCCTCCCACAAATCCTCTGAGGTAGCTCACATGTATTCCAAAGATTAACTGCTCTTTGTGGGAAAAAGGTGTGTCTTTTCTCAGTACTAAAATATTGTCCCATCAGCTGGAGTTTGTGTCTCCTAGTACTTGAGACATTTCCCTTAAATTTTAAGCATATGGATTCTAACAGTTCAGGGTCTCTAGTGGCTTCATATGTTAGGATTAAATCCATGAGTCATCTCTTTTCCAGTGAAAACAAGTTAAAGTCCCATAACCTCTCCTCATATGTTTGATACTCTAAACCCCTGACCAGCCTGGTCATTTTCCTCCTCTGAACACCCTCCAGTCTGTTAATGTGCATCCTAAGATAAGGTGACCGATACTGTGCACTGTTCAAGCCATACCAAAGATCTACAAAGCTACATGATCACTTTTCTATTTCTATTAGAATGCCCTCCTGATACAGTTGTAATGTATAAGTAATAACTGGTTGTTGTTTTTTCTCATTGGACAAGCTAGTTATTATAATTCATTGTTATCATCCCCGGGTTATAATGGCGAACGCGCACCAACTTCTCCCCAGCCCGGCTCGCATTGTCTCACAGAGCAATGAAATCATCCTTCAATTGCAAGAAATTCAAACACCTCAAGGGGCAATTCTGAGATTGAAAAAATGCTGCCAAACCCTTTTAAAACCGCAGAACAATGATTTCTTCTGTCACTGACCTTCTGATTCACTTCCATGTTCCTAGCTTCGACATTTACAGGTTTTCCCTCTCTCTCTCGCTGTCTGCTACCTCCACAGAAACCAGAGTGACCTACAACCTCAGCAGATAATTAAAGTATCACCAAGACAACGGTGAATAAAAGCAACCAGAAAACATTCTAAAAAAAAAAAAAAAGACCAGCATCTTGCTACTTTTATGACCTTTCTTTATATTAGCAACAGTGCTTTTCCTATAACTCTGATGATTTTACCAACAACCATTCTCACACAGATGCCACAATCTAGGTATAAAAGAAGCAAGTTCACAGCTTTCTAAAAACTGATTTACTTACTGGGTTTCTAAAAAAATATTTATTTAATGATTTGAAAAGTTTACTGTTTAATTTTCATATGTTTAATGCTATTTCATGTCAAATTCAGTAAAATGAGTAAAATTTACAACCGATACCCTGTGTCAGATATTTTTTTAACTGGTTGGAGAAAAAAATGACACCCAGCAATTAAAACCAAAAACAATACATGGGAGGATTACAAAACTCAAATGTAATGCACACCCTCATTGTGGGATGCTTTAATAAACCCCTTGGGCTTTGCCTTTGGGATTTATGTAGCATCCCACACCTTGGGTGTGCATTAATCAATCAATCAATCAATCAATCAATCAAAATCTTTATTTATTCAGGCGAACATCATTGAGCGTAGCTCATTTACAAGATGGACCTGAGTGGTCATACAAAGAAGGATACAAGTTTATTACAAAGACATGAGAATAGCATAAACATTAGTACAAACAATAAATAAGAAATATATACAAAATTTACAGATATACAAGGCACAGTAACAAAAACCTAACCTGTAACAATTAAGAGGATAATTGATATAGAATGGGTAATGATCAAATAGTAGGGCTTCTACAGGCTTTTATGAAATGTGATAACTGACTGGGTAGAAGAGAATTCAACATAGTGGATTACAGAAGGGAGGGGTATAGGTTCGGTGGGGACTAGGCCTTATGGAAGCAGTTGCACAGCTCTGGAAATAGTGGTATATAATTTTTGAAGGATGATAAGGGTAAGAGGGTATTCAGAGTCATAGATTTTGGAGTGAGTTCCAGACAAATGCTAGGAATAGCTGATAGCAGCCCTCCCAAACCGGGTGCAGGTATTGGGAATCTTTAGCATAATGAGCTTATTAATCCTTAAGGTGTATGGCCTGGATGTGATATGGGTGAAACAGTCTGGAGATATAGGAGGAGTTTGCCTGATAAAGCTTTAAAAATCCAGATTGCAGCATTCTTTTTCTTCTGTGTTGTAGAGATGTCCAATTGACTGCCTTGTAAAGGAGCAATGATGGGTGCTGGAGGAAGGTCTGTAACAAATCTGATGGATCTGTGATACAGGGTGTCCTGCTTATTTAAGAGGGAGAGGAGCAATGGCCATAGAGAAAGTCAGCATAGTCAATGAGGGATAGGAATGATGCCTGGATTAATCTTTTGTTTGGAGTCTCTGGTAAGGTAATGCTTTATTCTGTAAAATAGGCCAAGCCTTTGTCTCAACTTTTTAATAGCTCTTCAATGTGGACAGAGTAATCGTTATTATCAATCCAGACTCCAAGATATTTGAATTTATCCACAAATTCCAGCTTTTCTCCAAATAAGGTGGATAATTGTGGGATGATGAATGAAGGGGTAGTGGAAGAGCAATTCTTTGTAGCAAAGAACATAGCTTTTGTTTTTTTGGCATTTAGAAGTAATTTTTTTCCCAATAGGTTGTGTTGCAGGATGGAGAATTTTGACTGTAACAATTCACAGGCTTTTGATGGTGAGGGATTGCTGACATATAATACAGTATCATCAGCAAACAGGTGAATGTTAGATTGAGAGAGGTTGGAGTCAATATTATTAATATAAATGGCAAAGAGGATGGGGCCCAGGATAGAACCTTGCGGTACACCTCTTAGCAATGGTTTAGAGGTAGATAGATAATTTTCATTTTTTACCAATTGTAACCTTCCAGAGAGATAGCACCTAAACCAATTGAGGGAGAGTGAATCAAGGCCTACAGAGCTAAGAGAGGAGATTAATGATTCATGATCCACTGTATCAAATGCTTTACTCAAATCCAGGAACACAGCACAGATACTATTCTTTTTATCCAAGGCAGTCTGCCAATCGTTAGTGACTTTTGCTAGGGCAGAGATGGTGCTATGCATTGATCTAAACCCAGATTGTGCTGGATTTAGCAGGTTGTTGGTGTCCAGATAGGCCCTTAACTGCGAGTTTACTAGTTTTTCAAGCATCTTGGATAATACTGGTAAGATGGAAATGGGCCTATAATTGTTAAGGTCCATGGGATCACCTGATTTGAGCAGTGGAACTACTTGAGCTGTTTTCCATATAGAGGGGATGGAACCAGTAGCTAGGGAAAGGTTGAAGAGCTGAGTGAGGGGGGCAGATAAGGCATGCAGTGCCACTTTAAGAAAGTAGGGATCCAGGGAGTCTGCACCTGCACTCTTAGATGTATCTAAATTGGTTAGGAGGTCTTCCACTTCTTTTAAGGATATTGGTTCGAAGGAGAATGTTGAAGCAGCCTTTTGTCCCACAGTGGATTGAAGGTTTAATGATGATCTCAAGAGATTTGCAGGTGAAGAGTCAAATGCTAGACCAGCTGTAGTGAAATGGTCATTGAAGGCATTTAAGATTCCTTGCTTGTCAGTGATTTCTACATCACTTAGGAGCAGTTTGGAGGGTAAGGCAGGGGTAGGATTTTGGCCTAGAATTCCCTTGATAGTACCCCAGAATCTGGATGCATTAGATACTTGTTATGCACTCCCCCCATGTATTAGTCTATATATAATCAGTAACTTGATGCAGAATGCCATCTAGTGGAGAAAGTAAAGACTGCAGCTTCCAAGAACAATAGCCAGTCTAACACTTCCCTTTTAGCTGAATAGCTATAATTGCTGCCTATGAGACCAGTGATAAAAGGATCTATCCCTAAGTCCAGCATTAAAATGAGCAAGCCTGTAATTCAGTTTAAAGAACATGTCATCCCATGAAAGTGGGTATAGATGTTACACTGGCAACAATGGTGGGATCCCCACTGTGAGACCAGATTCCAACAGCCATCTGGTACTGAAAAAAAACAAAAACAGGAAGTCATGTAATGTATACAGAATCAGAAACCAGATGCATAGTGCCATCTAGTGGAGAAAGTAAAAATTACAGAATATAAGAACAAGAGCCAGTCTACCACCTAGGCCCCAAAAAATAAATCTCTTTTTAACTACTGTAAAACGGTTGGAGCTACTGCCTCTAAGACCAGCGACGCAAGGATTGATCCCTGAGTCTGGCACTAAAATGAGCATGCCTGTAATTCAGTTTACTGACGCTGTCCCCCCAAAAAGCCGGAGACAGACATTACATCACCCTATAATCCTATATGCTTTTTTAGACATTACTTCATAGTGAGCAGCACTGCTCTTAAATTCATTGTTGATTAGAATCCCCAGATAATTTCACTAATTGTCTTTATTAAGTTTGATTCCACATAAACAATTCTCAAAGCTGGGGCCTCCACTGCTTAGATGTAGTATTTTTTACATTTTTCCAGACTGAACTTCATATGATTCTTTCCTGCCCAGTCTGATAGATTACCAGATCCTTTTCTAGTGCCTCCATATCAGCCACGGTTGCCACTGCCGTAGCCAATTTGGTTTTGTCATTAAATCTGAAGGTCCATGCCTGACCATTCTTATGCATGCTTCAAGGTTGCAAAGAGCAAGAGACCCAGCACTGACCCCTGTGGCCGCTAGGCTGATTTATGCTTGTTTACCACTACCTTCTGTCTTCTGTAAATGAGCCAGCAGTTTAACCCATGACATAATATTGGATTTGAACCCTGCTTCTTGAAATAATCACCACTTCAAATGTAGTACGGTATCAAAGTCCTAAGTTAAACTGAAATACATTGCATATACAGATCGATCGTCATCTAGTGTTATACTAACTGTCTTGCAGTAACCAATTAGATTAGTGGTGCGTGATCTCAGTTTCTGATAACCATGCTGTTTTTCATCCCCTTTTTTTAAATGCAACATTTATTAAGTTTTTTTTCTAAATTTGTTTGCATCCATCCTACCTGTACCAGCTTGTTTGTATCTATGTCTTAATTTTACTGTTATACTTATGTGTTGTACTGCTATACTGTGTATTTTGGTTTGTCTTACTGTGACAAGGTACCTTTGTAAATGAGCCTATGGCTCAAAGGTTTTCCAAACTGCTGTTTAAATAAAATAAAAAAATAAATAAATAAATGAAAACATAGGTGTGAACAGAAACAATCACCAACAGACAAGCAAGAACATACAAGGATTCTGGCAGGGGCATATTCCATGGAGATACCATACAAAGAAGAAACAATGAGGAATGTTTAAACAGAAGAAAGAATATATTTTATAGATATGAGGTAGCATAGACAATCTCAAGACAATAGCATGTGTAGGAGAAGCTTGGGCTGGATCAAGGGGAAGAAGTAATAGGATACAGCGGGATCAGGGGCAGGGGAATGGAAGGGATGGGGGCAGATTGTGAGCTGCACCCACCCACCAACCTCCATCTAAACCTGAATGTTCCCTGCTGTCAGGGGCTGTAGGCAGACTGGGCGTAAAGTGACCTCGTGGAATTTGACAGTAGATCGAGGTAAGGTGTGGGCCCCAGATAGCATTGAAGTCTGCCAACTTGCTACTCACTACATAACATAGTTGCTCAAAGCTGGTCATCTTTTCCAACTCCTGCAGCCATTCTGATAGGGCATAGCAAAGTTGTTCCTTCCAATGTCTAAGCAGGATTCGCTTTGCTATGGTTAGGGCACCGAGGGGCACCTCCTGGATTGAGGTAACAGTGCCTGTTGTGCATTTCCCACCTCAGCAAAACCCAGAAGCACCAGTAGGAAAGTAAGGGCAAGCTATGTGCTTTAAAGTTATATACAGGTGGCTTGAAGTAGGGCTCAAGTACTGGGTGTAACCCACCTACAAATGGGGGTTCCCAAAAAGTCTTCCTTGAGCTTGCCTAAATGCTCACTGCCAGGCTGGTGTTCTGCATTTTAGTAGTTTAAATGTATTGCCAGAGAGTGCCTGTATAGCCTCTGTGTACTGTCTCTTTAAGAGCTGCCTGGATTGCAGTCATAATTAATCTGAGAAGGAGCTCTGTTAGAAGATCCAGAAGAGAGGGTCCAGAGGAGGGCAACCAAAATGATTTGGGGCTTGGGGGACAGGACCTATGAAGAGAGGCTCGAAGAGCTAAATATGTACACATTGGAAGAGAGAAGGGACCGGGGGGACATGATAGAGGTCTTAAGGTACATGAAGAGGGTAAATAGGGGAGGAACAGTCAGGGTGCTTCGAAGGAAGGAGAAGAGGGCCACTAGAGGGCATGGGTGGAATCTGGAGGGGGGAAGAGTCAGGGGAGAAAGGAGGAGGTGCTACTTCACTGAGAGGATGGTGGAGCCATGGAATATGCTGCCTAGGGGGCTGGTGGAGGCAGAGACAGTGGAGGGGTTCAAGAGGGGGTGGGACAGGTACAGGGGAAGGGTTCTGGAAGCAAAATCCAATGCAGCAAGAATATCCAGAACTGGGAAGGGAGAAGCCAGAGAAGGCGAGGGGGGAGGAAGGTCAGCACCCAGGGTGGGGGCTGACCAAACGAGCAGACATGAAAGATCGTTAGGCCTATTCTGCTGGCATTTTAGTATGTTAGTAAGATGTACTTGTATGCTGATCATTTGTTAGAGTAGTAATAATATTGTTGTTTGTTCTAACCTGTCTTCTTTGCAGCATGGACAGTTCTGTTTGTTTCCATCATCTTGATCCTGGACTGCAGAATGGGTCAATCAGTGCATTTGGGACTCTAAAATGGAGCCTGCCTACAGGGACTTGGTGGGGACAAAACTTGCAGGAATTGTAGTTTTGGGTTTTTGGTGCCTAAAATAACCTGAAGGGGGAGTTTTGTTGTGACTGACAGAGAGATCAGCCAACCGAACCTTTTGGATCTTGGGTAAAGTCCCACACTGCTTGCAGTTTCAGTTAGATCTGAGTTGGGAAGTGAAGAAGTAACAGCTCGAGACAGTTTGAGCAGCATTCCACAGTGGATTCGCGTGGGAGAACTGTGGAAAGGCTTGAGTTTGGCCTGCATGCCTGCCTGCTGTTCCTGAGAGGGAACTTGTGCTTATTTTTGGACTGAATACGAATTTGGAGAGCGAATTAAGCCACTGAGTTGTGACCAGGCTTTAACCTGAAGAAGACCAAAGATTTGCTGAATGTGATCTGCCTGTCAGGACTTCCAGCTACCTCTAAATCCCCGGATTGTGCAGAGACTCTGTAATTGCGACCTGAGAGCCATTTGTCTGGTACAGTGGAATTTTCTTACATGTGAATGTGCTGTGTGCTTATAATGGGTTGTGATTTGGTTCCCCACTGTGTGTCTGAACTGTGTTTTGCTTGCTGGAGGTTGTATCCAGCTCCACAGACTGAACCCGTATCCATTTTCATTTGCCTGGGCCCTGCTACACTGGCCCAGCCAGAATACTTGCTATGCAGAGAAAGTCATCGACAAGAGACCGGCCTGGGGATCAGCCCCCTGCTCAACGCTTTGAACAGGAATGATGCCGCGGTGATTCGTGTGGGCCCTGCTTCTCCGGGTAGTCTAGTTCAACAGCCTGCAGTCTCGATTTCATTGTGCCTATGTCCAATATTGGGTATCATGAGTAAACATCAGGGTAGCTCCCTGGAACAACAGCTAAATCTAAAAGTATTGTATTGTTGATATTTGCTGTGCCTAATCTTGTTTTACATGGGGTCCCCAGGGTCAAGCTAGAGCAACCAGCCCTGGTGGTAAGTGCAAACAGTGTGGGTAATTGCCTGGTGAATAAGGGTGTGACAGGGTAAACACAACATGGGGGGAACAAGGGGTTAACCTCTTGGTTGAGACTGAGGAGATGTAGAGACTGCAACAGGCAAAGGGGGGGAATGCCTCCATAGGTGTGGCCAATTAGAGAGAGACTGCAAAAAGGCAGAGGAATCCAGCAAGGGAGAGAGAAGCTGGAAACTGCTGCCCTGTGAGAGAGGAACCAGAGCTGAAAATCTAAGAGAATGTTTAGGTCACAGAGAGAGTCTTTGGGGAAAAAACAGCTGAAGCCTGCTACTGAGAACCAAACCATGCCTGGAGCAGAGGGTCCTGAGGGAAATGACTAATTTAGCCAGCTGGGCCAATAACAGTGAGTAGAATATACTGCTGAGGATTGCCCAAAGAGAAGGCTAAAGGGGAAACTGTTTGTGCTTCATTTAAGACTGTATCTTGAACAAACTGCTGGCCCACATAGGTGGTGCAAAGATTCCTTTGTCAAGTCAGCCTGAAAGAACTGTTTTATGTTAACGTTTATGTTACCTGACCAGGCTGGGGAAGTTGAACTGACTGATTATGATTTTCTGGAGTAACAACTCACATTTGAAGCAATAAAAGTGCATTTTGTGCGTGAACCTGAAACACAGCTAGTTGCCTTTCCATATACCGTAGTGCAGCTTGTCACATGTGGTGTTAGAAGTGGGGTTGCAACCCCCTGCTGGAGTGAGCAGGACTAGTTACCTTCTGGAAAAATGGATATGGAGAAAGTGCTGAAGTTCTTCGCTGAACTGCAACAAGCACAACAGGCTCAGCAACAACAGGTTCTCACCCAGCTGGCTCAGCAGCAGGAGGCACAATAGCGGGTGCAACAAGTACAACAGGCTCAGCAACAACAGGTTCTCACCCAGCTGGCTCAGCAGCAGGAGGCACAACAATGGCTGGAACAGCAGCAGCAGGAGGCGCAACAGCAGGTGCAACAAGCACAACAGGCTCAGCAACACCAGGTTCTCACCCAGCTGGCTCAGCAGCAGCAGGAGGAGCAACAATGGCTGGCACAGCAGCAGCAGGAGGCGCAACAGTGGGTGCAACAAGCACAACAGCAGTTTCTTATACAGCTGGGGCAACAAGCACAACACCAGTTTCTTATACAGCTGTGGCAACAACAACAGCAGTTCCTGCAGTCCTTGGTGCAACAACCACAATGAAATCCTACTGGTGAGGCTGGTCTGGCTATCGTGGGGCTAGGGGTTCCTAGGATGAATGCCATGCTGACCAAAATGATGTCTGAGGCTGATCCCGAGGCATTTCTGGTATCGTTTGAATGAGTGGCGGAAGCTGCTGGATGGCCCAGATCCCAGTGGGCTGTCTGCCTTGCCCCCTGTCTGACCGGGGAAGCCCAAGCAGCCTATCGAGCTATGGACAGTACCATAGCCGGGGAGTACACAGAGGTGAAAGCAACAATCCTAGACCACCTAAGCATCAATGCAGAAAGTTACCGACAGAGGTTCTGGAGCTTCAAATTTTCAGCAGATGCATGACCTAGAGCAGTGGGACAACAACTGCAGGACCTGTGTTGGTGTTGGCTAAACCCCGAAGGACACAGTGGCCCAGAGGTGGCAGAGTTAATCATCTTGGAACAATTTCTGAACATTCTACCCCTGGGAATTCAGAGCTGGGTCCACAAACAGAAGATCACCAAGCTAGCGGAGGCCATGCAGATCTCAGAACAAGAGCTGGATGCTGAACTATCCTCCCACCCCAAGATCCAGTTTACAAGGCATACTGGGAAGAGGGGAAATCATCCCGGGAGCCAGACTGAAGGAATATTGTCTGGAAATGTGAAGGGACCAGAGGCACGTAGGGGGAGGGGTTATGGGCCAAATAAGGGTCAGACTCTGGGAAAGGTGACAACCCAGCAGCACAGGGAGACATTTCCAGAGGGCTCACCTCCTAAACCCGGAGGCTCAACCCATAGCCGAGACACAGAGGCATGTTTTTCGTGTGGACAGAAGGGTCACTTTGTGAAGAACTGCCCCCACATGGACTGTACCTTCATAGATTGCACATTTACAGATGGGTATTCACTGTACAGTGGGGGTGGGGGCCCTGAATCCTGAGATTTGTGATCCCTGTTGAGCTAGAAGGGATAGCAACGGAGGCTCTGGTGGACTCAGGAAGCCGCCAGACCCTAGTCCGGGTGGCCCTTGTGAGCCCCCAATGCTGGCAGGACCAGAACCCCATCCCTATCCAATGTGTGCATGGGGATGTAAAGGCTTACCCTGGTGCTATGGTTACACTTACTCTGGGGGACCAAACAATGACTATAAAGGTAGGGGTTGCCCCGGGTATACCCTATCCGGTGTTACTGGGGAGAGATTGGAAATGGTTTGATGACTTATGGAAAACAGACTTATCTTTGGTAACTACCTGGTCTCAGGGTCGGGAAGGGAGGGAGGCCAGCCACCTGCAGCTGGGGGAATTTTTTCCCTTCCTGGACTCAGGGATTTTTAACACCCAGACCAGAACCCTCAAATCTAAGTGAGAACATGGGACAGCAAAGAAAAGGGGTCCTGAAGGGGCAGATACACAGCAGGGAGGTGAAGCAAAGGCAATATTGGGTCCAGACCCACAGCACGACCCTAACACTGACCCACTTAACCAAAGTTCAGGAGGACCATCCTTATCAGAGCAAGATGTATTAAAACACTGCCTGGACACTGCCAAAAAACAAAGGGCTGACAGCATACTCAGCCGGGTATACACCCAGTTGGCTGTCAGGGAAGGGGAGGTGGTAGATGAGAATCAGGCAACATGCTATCCTCATTTTGAGTTACAAGGAGGTATCCTGTATCAAGTTAGTAAAGAGGTCCAAACGGGGGATACCCAGCATCAGCTACTAGTCCCTTGAGTCTTTCAGGGGGAATAACTACACCTTGTCCACTCTATTCCAGTGGCTGGGCACTGTGGGGGTAGAGAATACACTAGCCCGACTGTTACCTCAGTTCTTTTGGCCGGGCATCTATCAACATGTTAAAGGTTATTGTGCATCTTGTCCCAAGTGCCAGTTAGTAGCTCCAAAGAACAATCCCAGGGCCCCTTTAGTGCCCTTACCTGTTATGGAGGCTCCATTTGACTGGATTGGGGTTGATATAGTGGGACCGTACTAATACATTCTGATGATTGTAGACTATGCTACCCGGTACCCCGAGGCCATCCCATTATGAAGCATTTCAGCCAAAATTGTAGTCAGAGAGCTAGTAAAGGTTTTTGGTCATATGGGAATACCGAAGGAAATGTTGACGGACCAGGGAACTAACTTTATTTCCCACCTGACTCAGTAGGTTTGTACTTTATTGGGAATCGGCTCCATAAGGACCTCGATCTACCATACCCAGATGGATGGCCTCATGAAGCGATTCAACGAAACACTTAAAACGATGCTTCGAAAGTTCATAACCACTGAGGTCAGGGACTGGGACAAGTTACTTCCCTCACTGATGTTCGCAATGCAGGAGGTCCCTCAAGCTTCTACAGGGTTTGCTCCTTTTGAACTCCTCTATGAGCACCGTCCATGAGGTGTTCTTGATGTAGGAAAGGAGATGTGGGAGAAACCCAACTCCAAGACTGAAAATCTGGTGCAATATGTCCTGCAATTGAGAGAAAGATTAGATCGGGTGGGGAAATTTGCCCGAGAGAATCTGGTGAAGGCTCAACAAAGACAAGAGTACTAATATAATCAGGGAGCCCAGTTGAGGGAACATAAACCAGGGGACCAGGTACTGTACTAGTGTTGTTGCCAAGTAGCCAGAATAAGCTTTTAGCCAAATGGAAGGGGCCTGACGAAGTGACCCGGAGGGTGGGCCCAGTTGACTATGAAGTTTGCCAGCCAGAGAGGCGAAAAGAGACTCAGATCTACCATGTCAATTTGCTGAAATTCTGGAACCAGAGGGATAGCCTATTGATTTCTCCTGAACCAGACATAGTGGATCTGGAACTCCAAGTGCCAGATGACTATCTGGGCATACAAGTCCCAATGGGCGAGCAGCTGTCTCACTAACAGAAACAGCAACTAGGAGAGTTGGTAAGCCAGATTTTAGATGTTTTCTCCTTCCTTCCGGGGACAACCCATATGGTAGCTCACCATATAGAAACAGAGCCAGGGGACAAAGTGTGGCAGTGACCATATCGCTTGCCAGAAGCCGTCCAAGTCACAGTTAAGAAAGAGTTACAGGACATGCTAGAGTTGGGAGTGATTGAGGAATCCAGCAGTGACTGGAGTAGCCCCATAGTGTTAGTACTAAAAGAAGGTGGGGCTACCCACTTCTGTATTGATTTTCACAGGGTCAATGCCATCTCGAAGTTCAATGCCTACCCCATGCCTCAGGTAGACGAACTGTTGGATAGACTAGGGGAAGCCAAGTAAATCACGACGTTGGACCTAACAAAAGGGTACTGGCAAATCCCTTTGACCCCAGAGTCTCGGGAAAAGACAGCATTTGCTACCCCCTTTGGGCTATACCAGTTCGGTACCATGCCTTTTGGCTTACATGGGGCCTCTGCAACCTTCCAAAGGCTCATGAATCACTTGCAGTGACCCCATGCCCAGTATGCAGCTGCTTACTTGGAGGACATGGTAATCCACAGCACGGATTGGGAATCCCATGTATCCAAAGTGGCAGCTGTACTACAGTCCTTCCGAGAAGCAGGGCTGACGGCCAATCCAGCAAAGTGTGCTTTGGCCAAAGCCAAAACAAAGTACTTAGGGTACTGTATAGGCAATGGACAGGTGAGACCCTTGATCAGTAAGGTCGAGCCATACCAGAGTGCTCGGTACCCACCACAAAAACCCAGGTGAGGGCCTTCTTAGGGCTGGCAGGGTATTACCACTGGTTCATACTGCACTTCTCTACCCTTGCCAGCCCACTTACAGACCTCACCCAGAAATCTGCCCCTAACAGGGTCCACTGGTCAGAGGAGTGTGACCAGGCCTTCATACAACTTAAAGCGGGACTGTGCAGAATGCCAGTGTTACACAGTCCTGACTTCAACAGGACCATTACCCTGCAAACTGACGCCTCTGAAGTTGGGCTAGGAGCCGTGTTCCCCCAGAAGTTTGAGGGGGAGGAACATCCTATCCTCTACCGCAGTTGAAAACTCTTTCCCCAGGGAAAGAACTATGCAGTGATAGAAAAAGAGTGTCTCACAGTCAAGTGGGCTGTGGACGCCCTCCGCTACTACCTGCATGGCTGGCAGTTCATCCTGGTTACTGACTATGCCCCTCTACGTTGGCTCCAAGTGATGAAGGACAACAACCTCCACATCACCAGGTGGTACTTGGCCCTCCAGCCATTTTCCTTCACAGTGCACCACCGGGCCGGGACCCAGAACGGAAACGCGGACTTCCTGTCCCGGGAGGGAAGTGGCCAGGGGCCGACCAACTGTGCCTTCGCACAAAAGGGGGTGGTATGTGACAGGGTAAACACAACACTGGGGAACAAGGGGTTAACACCTTGGTTGAGACTAAGAAAATGTAAAGACTGCAACAGGCAAAGGGGGAGGATGCCTCCATAGGTGTGGCCAATTAGAGAGAGACTGCAAAAAGGCAGAGGAATCCAGCAAGGGAGAGCGAAGCTGGAAATTGCTGCCCTGTGAGAGAGGAACCAGAGCTGAAAACCAAAGAGAATGTTTAGGTCATACAGAGAGTCTTTGGGGAAAAACAACTGAAGCCTGCTACTGAGAGCCAAACCTTGCCTGGAGCAGAGGGTCCTGAGGGAAATGACTAATTTAGCCAGCTGGGCCAATAACAGTGAGTAGAATATACTGCTGAGGACTGCCCAAAGAGAAGGCTAAAGGGCAGGGCTGGCTTCAGGTTTTTGTGGGCCCTGGGCAATGGACCTCAACTGGGCCCCCGTCAACTGCACCCCCAACCAAAAACATTTTTATTTTTATAGTTTTTATCTGAAACCTCAAATAAATACCAACAGCACTGGCAGTACGCTGCTGTTCCTGTCCTGCAGCTTGCATTGCACTGTGACTTGACCCACCTGTCGTTAATTCAATGAATTAGTTCTACTTAATTTGGAATTATTTGTATTCTTAGGCTGCGGGTTACGTGTGGCAATGAGAAGCCCTCCTAGAACTTCAAGAACACTTTTTGTAGGAATGCTGATGGCGGTGCTGAATGGTGTTTATTTTGACAATCCAGCAGCAGCATGCTGGCTGCTGTGCTGTAGGCTGTGGCCGAACAAAGAACGAACGGAGGACAAACAACAGTGAAGTCGGAGTGTCAAACTGTAAAGAGATAAGTCAGCCTGCAACCTCAGAGTGGCTGTCACAGTGTCACTCAGTGCTCATTCTTGCCTCTTAAAAAATACAGAAGAATAAAAAAGGAAAACCAAGACAACACAATTTAATTCATATATTTCACGCAAACAAAATCAAGCAGTCAGATCGATGCTGCAGCTGTCACTCACTCCTGTCAAGAAATAACGCAAGTCATTCAATGAATTGCTTTTTACTTCTTGACAGTGACAGCTAAGCTAAACATCGATCTGACTGCTTCAACCTTGTTTAAAAAAAAATGTATCACTCTAAAATAATAGTATAATTAAAAATATAATTTGCAGTTAAAAAAAAACAGTCAAATCCAGCAGCAGTATTGAGCAACATCGGATGGGTAGAGACGGCAATCCATCAAGAGCAAAGAAGATAAAACTCAGTCTCTCTCCAGGGGTTTATGCAGCATACAAGGTTGGTTCCAGGCTGTATCCAGACAGTATGGTGCCCTGCAACCCTCCACTGGCGCTTTGGGAATTGGCATCAGCCAGGCCATAAAAACTGTGATCATAATAATAATATATATTCTTTTTCTGAGTCCCACAGTGGTGCTGTTCTCCAGCATGACTCGACAATCGTATAATCATTATCATTAATCAATTTATTCAACAGTTACAGTGGATTCAGATGGGAGGGGGCGCACAGCACTTAAAGGCAGCAGCACCAAAAAAATCAGAGATTCACAAAGGACGGGTGGCTCCTGCTCATCATTGTGAGCAGCAGTGCAATCCAGCAGTGGCACTGACAGCAAACAGCAAGCAGCAAGCAAGCAGGGATGGGATTCAGATCTCCCTGCCCTAATTTGTTTGTTTAGGAGTGGAGCAGTCAGAGTCAGACGGTAGACCCCAGTTACTCAAGTTCTCTGTATTCCCCACCCCCACCCCCAAGTTGCTTGCATTCTTTGCCTCTCAGCTCCTGGTCTGCGCCTGCTGTACCTTTATTTGCGATGGGAGAGAGAGGTGACATGAGTCCACCGCCAGCACCCAGCCAGACCCAGTCTTCCACTAATGCCAGTGCGGCAGTGCCACTCAGATAGGTTATCTCCAATAGGGGGCCGGACAGGCGGGTTCGGGTTCCCAAGCTGTTCTTCCCTCACAGGACAGGTGTGGTGTTCAGGTGGTGGATTGCTCATGCTGTCGGGGCTTAAGGGGGCCCAGGGCGGGGTCTGACTCTGACATCATTGCTTGGGTGTTTGCTAAGATTGAAGTTGCCACTGTCAACAACCTGCCAGGCAGACAACCGCAGTCTGGTACCCAGAGCGGGTGTCCTGGAGTGGCAGGCAGAGGTGCACACTGAACCAAGGTCAAGGTGAGCGGTGGCTTATTTATTTCTAGGTGACTTGGGGGAAGGGGGTGGTTGGTGACTCGGGATCATCAAGGAAGGATCTCATTGTCAGTGCTGTTATTGCCAGCAATGAGATCTGGAGGTGCTGATGACAAGCGGGTGTCCCAGAGGAGATGAGGCTTGAAAAATGCACACCGAGTCGAGGCAGGCATCATCGTCATTTATTTCCAAATATGGCAGGGCGGGCGGGGATCTGGGAAGGATGACGGATACAGTGGGGAATGGGTCCAACAGTGACAGACTCAGTCAGTCCATTTATTGGCAATGGCAAGTGACAACAACAGGCAACAGCGAGTGCAGCTCAGAAAGAAAGCAACAACTGACACACAGTTGTCAGTCACTTCATACTTTGTCTTGATGGATGCCGGATGCGCATGGACAGCCCAGAGTTGTGTTCCCTCTCTCGCAATTATGTGTGGGACCGCGGTGGGACAGACGGCTGCTGCTGTTGCTATCCAGCCCTTGCCTAAATTGTCTTTGCCGCTATCTTGCTTACAGTAAGTTGCACACTTGCGCTTCAATTTCTCACTCAGCAGTGACGTGATGCTGTTTTTTTTTTTTAATTTGTCACTGTTTCCTTTTTTTTATCACTGTTTTTTGTGGGGCAAGGGCCCCCTTTGGTGTCAGGGCCCCGGGCGTTTGCCCGTGTTGCCCGGGTGCTGATGCTGGCCCTGCTAAAGGGGAAACTGTGCTTTATTTAAGACTGTATCTTGAACAAACTGCTGGCCCACATAGGTGGTGCAAAGATTCCTTTGTCAAGTCAGCCTGAAAGAACTGTTTTATATTAACCTTTATGTTACCTGACCAGGCTGGGGAAGTGAACTGACTGATTATGATTTTCTGGAGTAGCAACTCACATTTGAAGCAATAAAAGTGCATTTTGTTCTGTGAAACTGAAACACAGCATGTTGCCTTTCCATATACCATAGGCCAGCTTGTCACAAAGGGTCATTGTGAAAGTGATTATTGTATATTGTTCAGGCCACTAGAAGGAAGGGAGGGTTACAGTGTCCCTGAGGGTTATGCACAGGTTAGCTTGACCACTAACAACCCTGATCTCCGGGTGGAGGCACCCGTTTCATTACTCAGGCCCCTTAACCTGCTACTAGCCAATCAGGCAGGGGTAGAAGCCCTTGGGATAGCGCCACCTAGGGGTTACATCTTGGAGGCTCACCGCTGGGATTTTGTGCCCTCTAGTGGCCAAAAATTATGAATTATTGTTAAAGATTAATGGCTACCCCAGTAGAAATGGCTGTACAGCAGTTGGTGGGGTGGTGTACTGGGCAGGTGATCAACCTCCAAAATGCTCTGCTAATACTGGATATTCCCCTGGGTAACAGTAAGGACACCCTAGAGGGAACACTCTCCAAAGTTGAATGTTTAAAAAACCCTGTGGTGGTGGGTTGACAGGCTGATTTGATTGCCCAAACTTTCATAGCCTTGGTAGAGTGTAGTGACCTCATTGACAGCTCTAAAGTGCCACAGACTATTGCCCCAGAAGGGGTCCTAACCGCCTGGAAAGTAATAACAAAAGACAGTAAAGACCCTGGGGAGGATGAGTTCCCACCATTATCTAAGACTTTTGAGGAGAAATTTGCTAAGTTGTTGCTGGAGGAAGGGAAAACTTTAGAGGACTTTCAGAAACTATTCCTGCCACCTGGGGGTGTTGCTTCCCCAACACCCCCTCCCACTCCAGCACCTGTTACTGCCCCGCCTTCTGTGCCCATGCCAATGCTGGCCCCTATATCTGTACCTGCCATTAGTCATGACTCCTACCGAAGGCTGAGAATCTTCTCGGGAACCCTTCCCACCCCCCAGGGTGAGGAGGACTGGGACACCTGGATCTATTATGTTGCCCACTTGGTACCCGAGTGGCAGTGTGCGGAGGCTGAGAAGCAGAAAAAAATCTTAGAAACTTTGAGGGGCCCCGCCCTTGAAGCCATTAAATTTTTGAGGTCCACGAATTCTGATGCATCTGCTCAGAAATACCTACCTGTACTTGAAGGCAATTTTGGGAGCATTGAGTCAGGGGAGACTTTGATGTGGAAATTCCAAGGTACCAAACAATGGAAGGGGGAAAGTTTGTCTGTGTATGTTACTCACCTAGAAAGAGCTCTGCAGAAAGCTTACCAGAAAGGTGGGGTAGCCGCCAGTGATTTGAACCGTATGAGATTGGGGCACATACTGCAACATGCCAAGCATTCTAAACTGCAGATCATCCAGTTAAGGCTCCAGCATAGGAGAGGTAACCCACCTGACTACTGCGACTTGATGAAAGAACTCCAGGAGCTAGAAAGTGAAGAGGGAGATTGTAATTATGGGGTGAGTGCAGCCCAAGTGATCATGGCACCGGAAGACCCTTCCGAAATGGAGACCACTACGAGTGTCCTGCCATGGGCTAAACGGTGGGGAGAGGAATTGCTGAAAGAAGTCAGAAAAGTACAACTGGGTGTGTTCGCTGAGGTATCCCCTGCAGACAGAGACCCTGGCCCCTGTCAGGGCGTGACTGTTATGGGGTGGGGGTTCACCCTCAGGCATCCTCTATTGAGGGTGACTTCTCAGCTGAGCTCAAGGAATTGACGGCCACCCTAAAGGAACTTTTGAGACATGGTACACTACCAGCAGAAGTCAGATCACAATCTCCCATCAATGCTCCAGCATCCCCTGCTATGTTCTCCCCAAGGATGCCCCAAGAGCCTGTCACTTGTCACAATTGCGGCAAGGATGGCCATATGAAGAGAGAATGCCGGTCTCAGAAGGACTTAGAGAAAGTGGTGAACCGGCTTCAAGGAGAGCTTCATAAAATGAGTCAGTGGTGAAGGGGTGCACGAAATGACCACAGTGAAGGCTTCGGCCATCCTAACTCAAACCCCTCTGTGGCTAAATCGTCTGCCCAGGCCCCTGCTGTTGTTCCTCCACACTGGTCCAAAATAGTGGGCCCTTCAAGGAAGACTACTGTGGCTGTGAATGGTATTCCTACTCAGGCTGTGCTTGACAGTGGATCGCAAGTGACCATTGTATTTCAGGACTGGTATGACAAACACTTATCTGATGTGCCATTGCAATCCCTGGAAGGCCTACATGTATGGGGGCTGAGCGACAAGTCTTATCCCTACCTAGGATATGTCCACCTCTGGTTGTCTTTTCCTGCAACAGTAACTGGTGTAGAGGAGCAAGTAGAGACACTGGCCCTAGTGTGTCCCCCCACCAGCCTGTATGATGGGGTTCCCCTGCTAACTGAAACAAATGCCCACATGTTTGGGAGACTAGCACCACTCTACCATGAGAAACAAGGGCAACTGACTGGATGGGCCCTAAGAATTCCAGCCTTAGTAAAAAGGGCATATGACTTACAACAGAAACCCAATGAAGAGGACCCAGATGAACCAGTAGGGATAGCGCGGAAAAAGGATCCTGACTCCTTGGTATTGGTCCCCAACGCCCAGTGCACAATCCATGGAGAAGTCTACCTAAAGAGAAACGTAAAGAATAAAATATTAATATTGGCTGCACCAGGTAATGGAAAGTTGCCAGAAGGATTATTGGTTAAACCCAGCATCTTGCCTGCCCCGTGCCCATGCCTATGCATGATGAGTGATGGTCCAGATTCAAAATGTGTCAGATCGGGAGGCCCGGGTGAACAGAGGGTGCACTCTAGCTACAGTACACTGTGCAGACATTGCAGTATTACCCAATAACAAGTACTCTGGCCAAAAGGAGAGGGTGACCCCGGACTTATTTGACTTTGGTGATTCCCCGCTGCCAGCTGAATGGAAGGCTAGGATTAGCAAGAAACTCGCCCAGAGAGACCAAGTGTTTTTGTTAAAAGAATGAGATGTGGAGTGTGTCCAGGGTGGGTGCAGAGCATCATATACACCTGCATGATGACCGGCCATTTCGAGTGAGATCCCAATGCCTCGCCCTAGCGGACATAGATGATGTGAGGAGACACCTGCAGGAAATGCTCAATGCTGGCACGATACAGGAGTCAAGGAGCCCATATGCCTCTCCCATTGTGGTTGTGCATAAGAAGAATGGGTTGGTGAGGATGTGTGTTGATTATCGGACCCTGAACTGGTGGACTGTCCCAGATTAATACACCATACCTCGGATACAAGATGCCCTGGATGGCTTGAATGGGAGCAAATGGTTCTCAGTATTGGATTTTCGCAGTGGATATTACCAGATTCCGATGGCCACGGTGGACCGTGAGAAAACTGCCTTCATCTGTCCTTTGGGGTTCTACGAATTCCTGAGAATGCCACAGGGGATTTCGGGTGCCCCGGACACCTTTCAGCGACTGATGGAACATGCGGTGGGAGATATGAACTTGCTAGAATGCCTAGTGTACCTAGATGATGTCATTGTGTTCGGACGCACATTAGAGAAGCATGAGACCCGACTGTTTAAAGTCCTAGACAGATTGGAAGACTTCGGCCTGAAGCTGTCCATTGACAAGTGCCAGTTTTTTCAAACCTCCATGAAGTATATGGGGCACATAGTACCTGAAGAAGGGATAGAGACCGATCCCAGTAAGGTCGAGTCACTGACTACTTGGCCCCAGCCCCATAACTTGAAAGAACTACAATGTTTCCTGGGGTTCTGTGGCTACTACTGCAGGTTCATAAAAGACTATTCCAAGGTGATTTGCCCGTGTCTGAATCTCACCCAGGGTTACCCCTCTACCAACCGTAAATACAAGAAAGGGGCTGTCAAAGAACCTGAGAAAGTATACTTCCGAACAGATGAACCTTTTGGGCCCCGCTGGACACCCGAATGTAAAGCAGCCTTCCACAGAGTCATATACCAGCTCACCAATGCCCCCATCCTCGCCTACGCTGACCTTACCAAGCCCTATGTGCTGCATACAGACTCTAGTCTGCAGGGCCTAGGAGCTGTGCTGTATCAAGACCATGAGGGTGGTTTGAGACCAGTGGCTTTTGCCAGCAGGAGCTTGACCCAGTCAGAACAAAACTATCCTGTGCACAAGCTGGAGTTCCTTGCCCTAAAATGGGCCATTGTTGACCAGTTTCATGAGTACCTCTATGGGGCAAAGATATTGGTGAAGACCGACAATAACCCGTTAACCTATGTACAGACTTCAGCTAAGTTGGACAACGCTGTGCACCGGTGGCTCTCTGCTTTATCAGCCTATAATTATGCTGTCGAATACAGGCCAGAACTGAACCATATTGATGCTGACGCCCTGTCATGAAGGCCAGTCTCCAAGAGTGATTGGGTCAGGTAGTCTGAACCTGACATCCAAGCATTGTGCCAAAAGGACTGTTTAGCAGATTGCTTGGGCCCTCCTGATACCTGCATACTGGCTGCCTATTGCCATTTCTCTGCTCTAGATATTAGCGCAGTACCTCAGTTTGACAATGACAGCTTCCAGTGGGCTCAATCCCAAGATCCTATGATTCAGCCAGCACTTGATGCCCTGCGTGCGGGGAAAGATGCGTCCCAGTTGCGTTCCTCTGACTTGCGAACTACCCTATTGTTTAAAGAAGGCCCCAGGTTGAAGTTATACAGAGAGACAGTGGATCACAGTGGTCGAGTAGACAAGCAGCAATTGGTCCTGCCCACGGCCTTTAAAGATCTGGTACTGAGGTCCCTCCACAATCACATGGGGCACCTCGGTATTGACAGAACTCTTGACCTGGTACACTCTTGATTCTTATGGCCCAAGATGGAGGCCGATGTTGAGCGCCATGTAAAGACCTGCAGTCGTTGCCTGCAAAGGAAAGCCCTGCCTTAGAGAGCTGCCCCCCTAGTCAATATTACTACCAGCACCCCCATGAAACTGGTCTGCATAGACTTTTTGTGTTTAGAACCTGATCAGCGGAATACTGGCAATGTGTTAGTGGTTAAGGATCATTTCACATGGTATGCACAAGCTTTTCCAACTAAAGATCAAAAGGCCTCTACCATGGCCAAGGTGCTAGTGAAAAATTTCTTTGTCCACTATGGTGCCCCCCAGCAGATCCACTCTTACCAAGGCAGAGACTTTGAAAGTCGGCTAATCAAAGAAATGCTCTCTCTGTGGGGGGTGCAGAAGTCAAGAACCACCCCCTATCACCCGCAGGGGGACCCTCAACCAGAACGTTTTAACCGCACCCTTCTAGACATGCTGGGCACTCTCCACCCAAAAGACAAGCATAAGTGGAGCCAGCAGATTAGCACCTTGGTACACGCATACAATTGCACCAAAAATGACGCTACTGGGTTCTCCCCATACCGCTTACTTTTTGGGAGGGAGGCCCGCCTGCCAGTTGATGTCTGTTTTGGGGTCTCTCTAGATGGGGTCTGAGCTGAAAACTACTTGCAGTATCTACAGAAGCTGAAAGCTCCATTGAACCATGCATATCAACTGGCCCAGACAACAGCCGCTAAAAGAAATCTTGCCAACAAAGAGAGGCACAACAAGAAAGTAAAGGCTCAAGAGCTATGGCCCGGAGACCGTGTGTTGTTACGCAATTTGGGACTACATGGCAAGCACAAAATTGCTGATAGGTGGCACCATCTTCCTCATGTAGTAGTTGGAAAGTTGGATGATCTACCAGTATACAAGGTACTCCCAGAGAATAACTCCAAAGCTGTCAAGACCATGCACCATAACCACTTGCTGCCTATCGGCCAAGTTATTATTGAAGCTGAGCCAGCAGACATTGCCTCCCCTGGGCTGGTGACTCATGCTGCTGCAAAAAAGAGAGAGTCAACCTACCCCCGTAGTTACAGAGTTAAGGTTTCTCCCACAGCAGGCCCAGATTTATAGTGACTGTCAGTCCACCTCTGATGATAGTGAGTGTGACAATGCCTATTACCCCTCCTATGAATTGAGTCAGCTGTTTCGAGGTAACTATATGACTAATTGTGGGGATGAAGCTGGGCCTTCTGGACTACCTAACCCCCCAGCTTCGTCCTTGGAGCCAATACTCTGTGAAAGTGAGGTGCAAAGCATCACATCAGAGGTTGCGGACTCTCTGTGTTTTGTAGAACTGTGTGAATCGCCCAAAGAAGGGGCTGATGGTCTGAGTCTCCCTGGTGACATACCAGCACTTGAACAACAATATGAGATTGCTGACAGCCCCCCTTCAGTGCCACAAAGCCTAACTGTGCCAGAACCTTATCTAAATGAGCCAAGTGTTGTGGAAACAGAGCCTACAGAGCAAGGAGCTGACAGTGCTTCCAGTTTGGACATTCCCATCCGTGCAGAGGCCCCCCTCACAAATGATGAAAGCTCCAAAGTTAGTGCTGAAAGTACAGAGTCTGTGACTGTTCCCCCCCCAAGAAAGACTGGCCGAGCTGTCAAGCCAGTATTGCACTTCACTTATGATTCTCCCGGGAGGCTAGTGGATTTGCCTCTCAATGTGGTTCACAAAGGTGTTTATATTTCTCAGAGCTCACTACCCAAACTGAGCTTAATGGCCAATTCCAGGTTGATTGTTCTTCCTTCTCAGTATGGTGCCCCTGCCCCATCCAGCCCCAAGTTAGCTGATAGGGAAGGACCCCCTGCTACACTGTTTAATGTACAGGAAGTTATAGCATGAATCAGTATTGTGATGTTACAAGTACAATAGTAGCCACAGACATTGCCAGCTATTTCCAGATATTTTGCAAAATTTCCAAAGAGTTTCTCTCTGCTGCCCCTACTGTGGAAATGCAGAAAGCAGAAAATTTCTCTGGAAATATCACAGAAATTTCAGAAAATAGCTGGCAGTGTCTTTGGCTGCTACTGTATGTTAATCATAGTGGAATCAGTATCACATGTATGAAACATGCATACAGTAAGCATTGTCATTATAGATATAGTATTGTGAAGTGTAGTGAATATGTATGGTAAAGTAATAAGTTTATGTTAACTAATGCATGATGGTACAGACTTGACGCGAACACCAAGTTTTCTCCAGGCAGGGAATGGTGCAACCCCCCCTGCAAATGGGGGTTCCCGAAAAGTCTTCCTTGAGCTTACCTAAATGCTCACTGACAGGCTGGTGTTCTGCGTTTTAGCAGTTTAAATGTATTGCCAGAGAGTGCCTGTATAGCCTCTGTGTACTGTCTCTTTAAGAGTTGCCTGGATTGCAGTCATAATTAATCTGAGAGGGAGCTCTGTTAGAAGATGTACTTGTTTGCAGATCATTTGTTAGAGTAGTAATAATATTGTTGTTTGTTCCAACCTGCCTTCTTTGCAGCATGGACAGTTCTGTTTGTTTCCATCATCTTGGTCCTGGACTGCAGAATGGGCCAATCAGTGCATTTGGGACTCTAAAATAGAGCCTGCCTACAGGGGCTTGGTGCGGATAAAACTTGTAGGAATTGTAGTTTTGAGCTTTTGGCTCCTAATATATCCTGAAGGGGGAGCCCTTATTGTGACTGACAGACAGATCAGCCAACCGAACCTTTTGGATCTTGGGGAAAGTCCCACACTGCTTGCAGTTTCAGTTAGATCTGAGTTGGGAAGTGAAGAAGTAACAGTTCAAGATAGTTCGAGCAGCAATCCATAGTAGATTCGTGCGGGAGAACTGTGGAAAGGCCTGAGTTTGGCTTGCATGCCTGCCTGCTGTTCCTGAGAGAGAACTTGTGTTTTTTTTTTTTCGGGCTGAATCCGAATTTGGAGAGCGAATTAAACCACTGAATTGTGACCAGGCTTTAACCTGGAGAACACCAAAGATTTGCTGAATGCGATTGGCCTGTCAGGACTTCCAGCTACCTCTTAACTCCCGCATTGTGCAGAGACTCTGTAATTGCGACCGGAGAGCCATTTGCCTGGTACAGTGAATTTCCTTACATGTGAATGTGCTGTGTGTTTATAGTGGGTCGTGATTTGGTTCCCCGCTGTGTGTCTGAACTGTGTTTTTCTTGCTGGAGGCTGTATCCAGCTCCATGGACTGAATCCGTATCCATTTCCATTTGCCTGGGCCCTGCTACACTGGCCCAGCCAGAATACCTGCTACGCAGAGAAAGTCATCAACGAGAGACCAGCCTGGGGATCAGCTCCCTGCTCAACGCCTTGAACAGGAACGATGCCTCGGTGATTCGTATGGGCACTGCTTCTCTGGGCACTCCAGCTCAACAGCCTACAGTCTCTGTTTCATCCAGCCTGTGTCCAGTATTGGGTATCATAAGTAAACATCAGGGTAGCTCCCTGAAATAACAGCTAAATCTCAAAGTATTGTACTGTTGCTATTTGCTGTGCTTAACCTTGATTTACAGGGGGTCCCCAGGGTCAAGCTAGAGGAACCTGCCCTGGTGGTAGTGCAAACAGTGTGGATAATTGCCTGGTGAATAAGGGTCATTGTGAAAGTAATTATTGTATATTATTCAGGCCACTAGAAGGGAATGAGGGGCGTTACAATGTCCCAGAGGTCTGTGCCCAGGTTAGCTTGACCACTAACAACCCTGACCTCTGGGTGGCGGCACCCATTTCATTACCCAGGCCCCTTAACCTGCTACTAGCCAAGCAGGCAGGGGGTAGTAGCCCTTGGGATAGCGCCACCTAGGGGTTACATGGGCAATCCCAAATATATGTGTGTAATTATTCCTACTCCACTTAGGCACCTCTAGCACTTGACCAAGGGAGTGAGCCCCACTTGTGCAGCTTTTGTGGGGTTCTCTGCCACAGTGTAGGATTTTAAAACCTGACCAACATCGGTCCCAGTCTTGGAAGGGGAGATGTCCTGTACATCACTAAGGTTCACTTAAGGTGAAGAGACTCAGTAGGGTTCCCTCCAGTTTGGAGCAATTGCAAATGTATATCCCTAGCAGACAAATGCCCACCTGGGCAAGGGCGACATGTTCTTCTCCTGGGTGCTCTGTTTCCCAAGTTTAAACTAAGGGCCTGAAAGAGCTCCCAGCATGTGTTGCAGCTGCAGGTACTGCCAGTGTTGTTGCTTTAGGAGTAGGTACTCTACTTGCAGTTGGCCAAATTATTTGAGGTGCCTAGTGCTAGGGTCATTGATGTGCACAAGTTTGCAAATGCCTTTCCCCCCTCCCAATCCTTCCAGTGGATGGGTTTGCCCCTGATGAATAGTAAAGGGTTATTCCATAAGGGAAAGAGAGGCAACTGCTATAGATGCCACCTGAATAACCTAGCAAAGTGCTGCGTGTGCCAGTGGTCGGGTGACATCTAAGGCCAGTTGGAAGCTTCCCAAACACTACTGTATCCTGGAGCTGGGCCTTCAGTAGGTGGGATTCACAGGTGACCCACTTAGGAAGATAGGCAGTGTTATCAGAAGTACCTGCCTGCACCAACTGTTGCAGAGTGTGTGCGACATGATTCGGGGAGAAGCCTGACAGGTTCAGCCCACCTTTGCTTGGGCTCTGTATCAGCTGTCTGTACATTGAGGAATTCACTGGGACTCTTTCCCCCTAGAAGAAGTTCCAACATTCTAGTGTGCAGGATTTTGAGTGCATGAGATTTAAGACTAATAGGGAAATTGTCCACAATGAACTGCATTTCTGGGGCTGCCATCATCTTCAAGGCATGTGCCCTTCCCCACTAGGTGAGATGGACGTAGCTCCACCTTGCCATACCTGCTCTATGGCCACGAGGATTACACGTAGATTAAAGTCATCCAGGGTTGTTAGGTCGTAGGAAAAATAATTGTCCTGGTATTTGAGACTTGTCGGAGCCAGCTGTAAGCCCCATGGGAAACCCTGTGCAGTCTTAGCTCATGCAGCGGAGGACATGATCAGAGATGTTGCTATATTAGCCTTGTATCCTGGCAGCTGCCCAAACTGGGTCAGCAGGGCCAGGGTTACTGGTACCAATTCTTTGGGTTTGGACAGCATCAGCATTATATCATCCACATACACTAGGGCCTTGTGTTCATCACCTATCTGTATGTAACCCCCTGCCAAAACGGGGGCTTACCTGCAGCCCATTTCTCCCATTCAGCCACTCTCCATACTGCTTCCTGAATAGCCTGCATTTTTTTCCTGTGCCCCCGGTCCTGCCTATCTATTCTGCCCCTGGTGCACTGGTCACAGCCAGCCAAGTAATTCCAGCTCTCTGGGGCTCTAAAAAGCAAACCACAATCTCACGCTTGAACCATGCCCTCGGGCAGAGGGGATCATTTGAACGGCACCTTTGATCTTCCGACCACTAGTTGTGCGGTCGCAGCAGACAGTGTTCTGTCAGTCCCGGGATCCCCATCAGCTAAGTGGGACTCAGTGACCATGGACAGGGCCCTGAGTGCCCACTTACTTTAATAATTGAAGAGATCCATGAGATGTTTTTGATTGGGGCTCATGAATATTAATGAGCCAGAGCCCCGATTGCTTTAAATATTCATGAGGGTCTGTCTGCCCTTGGGGAAGCTTGTTCTTGACTGCGGCCGATGGGGGAGGCAAGAGGAAAAAGAAGTGTTCAATAAATAAGCAAGTGTTATAACTGCAATGTATGTTTGGGGAGTTCACAAAGGGGAGATGTTTAAGATAAATAAATGTTCCAGTCCTGGCTGCACCAGACATATATTGGGACTCAGAGAGACAGCATGCCTTCTGCTGCAAATCAGGATCCTTAAATATTGGCAGCAGCGACAGGAAAATGAACTGAGCAATTTTCTTTATCTGTGCAGTGACAGCAAGTACACCTTCGGGGCTAATGGACTCTGGGGCATTAGAGCAAACATTTTATTCATTCTGGCTGCACCAGGACTTTGTTTAAGACTGTACCTAATCTGCTTAAAGAACAGTGGGTTAAGCAGCCATTGCAAGCAGCTACAGCCAACTGGAAGGCCAGAATAAACAAGCCAGGACTTGTGGGACATTTGCCAAAGCTCATGGGAAAATACCAAGTGTAACCCTTGGGTGGCACTATCCCAAGGGCTACTACCCCTGCCAGCATGACTAGTTGCAGGTTAAGGGGCCTGGGTACTGAAAACAGGTGCATCCACCTGGAGGACAGGGTTGGTGGTAGCGTAGTTGACCTGGGTACAGCTCTCCAGGACACTGTGACCCCCCCTCTTTCCCCTCTAGTGGCCTAAACAATGAACAGAATACACAGGTACGATAGCCCCCAAACCACAAACATATCCCAACTCTGATTGCACTTACCACCAGGGCTGGTTCCACCTGTCTGACCCTGGAGACCCCCTGTAAAATAAGATTAGACACAGCTAGCAACAACAATACAGTGCTATTAGTATGGAGATGCACCACAAACAGTTTAAGTGCAAAAAGAGTCAGATCTGATTTATTCAGGGGATTGAACAAGGGAGGGGTGTAATTAGGTTGATTGGTCTAGCAACTGATTCAATCAAGCTACAAGGCATGCACTTTAGAGTCCCTCAACACAGTCACACACACACACTCTGGGTACCCAGTTGTTGATGCAGGCTAGCCTGAAGCATTGCCCGGGGTAGGCCAGCATGGCAGCTGGTCGGGGCCCTAATGATGGCAATAAAGAGTCATGCACAGTAACCCACAATTTGTAATCCAGAGCCAGATGGCTCAGTTCTTTATAATCAAACAAAACAATCAGATCAGATGACACACTTTGATTTAGCTGATGTTGCAGGGAGTTACCCTGGTGTTTACTCACGCTACCCAGTACAGGACGCAGGATGGATGAAATGGAGATTGCAGAATGACTTGCTGGTTTGCCAAGAGAAGCAGGGCCCAGATGATTCACCATGGTGTCATTCCTGTTCATGACGCTGAGAAGGGGGCTGATCCCCAGGCAGGTCTCTCATTGGTGGTCTTCTCTGCAGCGTGAGTAGCTGGCTGGGCCAAGGTGGCAGAGCCCAGGCCAGGAGAACAATTCGGATGGCTGTCCGGTAGTGCTGGATTCAGCTTCCAGCAAGCGTGACACAATTGAAAAGTGGGGAACCAAATTGCGACCCACTGAGAACATTCAGCACACTTATAGAAAATAAAAAGCAGTACCACAGTTTGGATGACAGTCTGGTTGCAATCACAGTGTGTCTGCGCAAACCGTATGCTCTGTGGTGGTTTCAGACTTCCTGACTGGCTGATTGCGTGAAGTAAATCTTCAGTCTTCTTCAGGTAACAGGGCAGTCACAATTCGGTATTTCTGGTCACAAGCCGGTTCGGTGTCAGTCCAATTAATTTCACTAGCAGATCCCTTAGAAGGGAAGATGAAGCAGGCAGGCCAGACACAGCCTTCCCACCAGTTTCCCGTGCTATTACGCAGGAGCAGCTGCTCGAGTGTCTTGAGCAGTTCACTCTCTCAGCTCCAAACTCAGACTGACTCTCTGCTGCAGGCAGCACTGGGACTTCCTTCTGATCCAAAAAGTGTTCGGTTGGTTGATTCATCTGTCTGTCAAAGCAAGAGCTCCCCCTCCAGGTCCATTTAGGCACCAAAATGAGAAAACTACAATTCCTACCGAAATTCACTCCCACAAGACCCCTGGGGACAGACTTCATTTTAAGGTCCCCAAAAGGTACTGATTGGTGCAATACAGAAATGTCCATGCTGCAAAGAAAGGCAGGTTAGACAAACTATAATACCATTATTATTAGAGTAGCTAATCAGCAAACAATTACCAGGTCTAACAGAGCTCCCTCTGCACCATTAGTGATGGCAGACCAGAGCGATATTATTCACATCGGGCGAGACTTGAGCCTGGAAACACTCGGCCCCTACCCAGATTAATTCTTAAAGGGACAGGCACGGAAGCTAACAGGGCACTCATATGCAAGCACTTTTACACCTGTAAAGACACAGACAACCCGCCTGGCAGTGGGCATTTAAGCACACCCAAGGAAGACTTTTGGGAACCCCCATTTATAGGGGGGTTACACCAAGAACTCATGGGGACTTGCAGGGACCTAATTTCAGGCACCAAAACAATAGACCAACTGTGCATCGAGTGAAGTTCATGCATAATTCATTTTCTTGATTGGCAGGCCTTCCAGCCAATTGGAGGCCAGTCACCCAAAAGCTTCAGCCAATCTGGAGCCTCAGGAGAGCCCTACAAGAAATTGTTTTGTTCAGCCTTTTGCCAGATTCAAGCGAGAGACCCCCACAGGGTGGAGGCTCAGGCCCCCAGCCATGCAACTTGGCCTGGTGATCCAGCTAATCCTCTCCCTCCAGGAGGGGGTAGTTGCCTTCTCAGTAGCTAAAAGTAAAAGTTATTTAGTTAGTGTAGTTCTTGCTAGCCTGGGGGTTGCCAGAATGTCACCCAGGTCCTAGCCCTCCCTTCCATGCTGGAGAAATACATGGACCTGCAACCAGATGATATCAAGCCAGCTGTGAGAGAACTGATTTTCATCTCAGTTGTGAGAGAACTGAAGACATCAGGAAGCTTAATTGCAGAGAATCTACCATGAGGAGCCTGAGTGAGTATTCTTGTACCCCCAGTGCAAGAAAGAAAGCAACCATGCTGAACTGCTGAATTGGGACAGCCTTGTCCAAGCAACTGTTCATTTGAAGATCATTCTATGGCTTGCACCCTACTGTTGTGCATAAATTCAGCCTAGCGAGGCTGGACCATATTGTAGAACCTTTCCTGACCGTAATTGTTCTGGGGGTACCCATAGTGAGCCCAGGATAGAGTAGTAAAATTTGCTGACCATAACTGTTTGGGGGACCCAAGTGAGCCCAAAAGTATCCTATAAATGTGCTGAAATGTAACTGTGCTAACTATACGGTCAAGATGTCCCATGGAGTTGCTGGTCATAGCGGCAATGCCACGTTAACGGACTGAGACCCCGAATGTAAGAGTCAAACTGTGCTTTGTAACCCAGAAATGACAGTTTTCTACCCTACCTGATGTGTCAAACATATGAACATACTGAGTGTGCGTACATATGAGTGTGCTAACCATTTAAATGTGCTGAATATTCAGAATGTCTAACCCAAGTTTCAACCTTTGTAACGGGCTGGTTACCTCCACCTGAATTGTTCTGTCCACTACATGCAGGGCAATCCTTTCACTACTTCTAACAGTTTAAAGCTGTTGTTTGCTAACATGCTTTAAAGTTAAAAATTGCTTTCCTTTCTTTTAAATCGAAGCCGCCCAACATCACAGCTGCAACATCCACCAGGGCTGCAATCATCCAGGACTTTGGTAGCTGGGTACCCAGGGTATAGTGTGAGACTGCAGGGTTTCATGCAAGTCTGGGAACGGGTACCAGTGGTGGGGGTTAATGTAATGTGTAATACTTGATTATCAGTATGCAGCTAGATAGCCAGGGCTCTGGGTCTCATTCCCGTTGATCTAATGTGATTCCTCTTTTCTGCTTAACTAGTATCTACCCAGCGGGAGGGTTTTCACCTGCACAAACCAATCAATTGTACATTTATAAATATAATCGATGCATAACCTCTATTTCTCCTGTTTCCCCATCCCTAACTCATATTTCCCCCTTAATAAATATTATTGTTACTGTTTTTGCAAATGGTGGTCAGAGCATATTATTAGAGAGGGTCTTTAATTATGAAAATTTCTGAAACGTGGGGAAATGTTAATGGGTATGTGTTGGGGTGGCAAATGGTAATAGTGGGTGGTAGGACATCCTAGGGGATTGTACCAGCTAATAACTAGCCCACTTAAATTTGAACTCTGGGTGGTGGCATTGCACACTATGTAAAACCCAATGGAAAGAATCAGTCTAAAGTAAGTTTTGGGAACCCAGGCCCCTCAACCTTGTTTAGGTTAGGCAAGGCAGGGATGTAACTCTAGGAGTAGTGCCACCTAGGGGTTACATGTATACCATGGATGTGCTCATTCAATCCAGTGACCTGCAGGAGGTGCTCATAGGTAAACACAAAAAGTGGGGGAAAGAGCAGAAAGTCCTGCTGCATACTCCTACCCAAAGGAAGTGAAACTGAAGTGTATGAGTTCCTGATCACTGATGTGGAAGCACCACTGCAGAAGGTCTGGCCTAGATGGCTGAATTTTGGCCCAAATCTCAACACCTCCAGGACATAGAACAGGTAGCCCCATTCTACCCTATCAAATGCATTCTTCACTTCCTGGGGTACTAACACTGATGTGAGGTTTGTAGTGGAGGCCTTCCATATTAGGTTTATTGGCCTTTTGAAGTTATTAACTGCTTTGTGGACTTTAACAAAACCTTCCTGAGTTCCAGTAATGAAGGCTCGGATGACATCCACTAGCCGGTTTGCCAGAGCCTTGGCATAGGCCTTGCATTTGGCTGGGATTAGGGATGTGTTTTTCATCCCTTAACCCACGGTGTGCCATATGTTCTTCCATAACCAGAGTCGTCAATGATCGTATCAGTTATTCTGCAGATTATTCAGGATAGGCTTCTAGGACTATAGTTGTCCACATCGTCTTTGCTACCCTTTTTGTGAACTCAAACCACAGTGACTTCCCGCCAAGCAATAAATACTACCCTATCAGTTATTGAATGCAGTTTAATATTATAAAATGGGGGAGTCAGTTCAAGAGCACATTCCTTAATTACCCTAGGATGTTGACCATCTGGCCCAGGAGTTTTATTCATGTCAATTTCTAATAAATTTTCATACACATGAGTAATAGTAACATGTACTGTTCCTGCTTCCTTCTCTGAAACTATTATGGGATTGCAGATAGATGTTATATCCAGTACATTTGTAAAAATTACTTTTCGGTACCTCAGCTATGTCTTTATCCATTCAATAAATTTCATCCCTTACCATCGGGGATCCCATTGGACTATTACTCTTCCTTACCTTATAAACATACTTATAAAGTGATCCTGGGTATTACTTAGAATTTTCAGACACGCTCTCCTCTAATCGTCTTTTCTGCCTTTGGGTTGTAGAACTGCAGCACATAACTTGACAATAACTCTGAGATATTTTTTTATTATTCTCCAATGGATCGATTTTACATTTATTGTATAACAAATTTTTGTACAATTGTCTTTAGATTTTGTTGCTGCGCCATTGGGGGTTTATAACTGTAATTGCTGTACTTGATGGTTAAAGGAATATTGCTGCCTCTAAATTTTCTATATGGTAAAATTTGTCATTTGGTGCCAATATCAGTGTCTGAAATCGTTCTTCCTAATTCCTAAGATCTCATCCTTTATCTTTGTAAAGTCAGCGTTAGTGAAGTTTCATACTGTCGTCACCCCAACTTTTTTCCCCTAATTTCGTACTGATACTAAATTGAACCATATAATGCTGAATGTCACTGAAATGCTCCCTTGCCACACAATCGGAAAGAACATTGAGAGAAATGGGTCTTTGATTTGATGGGGAAGTGCAAGGCACTACACTAAGAGGTAAGAAATCTGGGCCACACATACAGTATTGTACATAAGGAATTATGCATGGGTGACCGTACCCAATGAGCCAGTGTTTCCATCAAGGGGTTGAGATAACAGCATATGGACCTGAAGAGCAAAACTTAAGAGGTTCTTGCTGTTATCTCACCTCGAGATCTAAACATGGGGTAAGTTCTGTATGATCGCTCATATTTTAATTTTTATAGTATATGAGTTTGTTATTGTTACATTTAAGTGATTGAGCACAGCACTGCTTCAAAAGTGAAAGCTGAGGCTGCAGGAGTATGCACCGGGGGGATGACGTTGTGTGACTGAGCAGGGAAATTGAAAGTGGTGGGAGCAAGTGCAAGGGGGAACGCAGCTGAGTTAGGATGGAATATGCTCAGCAACATCTGTAAAACATACACAACAACTTCTAGATTGTACACAACAAGGTTTTTGAACTAGCTAAATTCCATACACAATAAGGCCGAACCATATACTGTAACCTCTACTGTGCAACAATAGACAGCACAACTGAGGAAAAGGATCTGGGGTAGTTGTGGACCAGAAGCTGGAGCTAGACAGGCCAACAAAAACGATGCTGATCTCCAGCCCCCAGCACAAGAAATCTTCACCTGGCCTAACAATTGTCAACAAACAGGCCATCCTTTTGGAGCAGGCACACACCTTCAAGTACCTTGGGGTCCACAGATGACACCCTTACCTATTCGCATCACATAGATCAAGTCATCAAAGCAGTCAATCTTAAACTAGGTATTTTGTACAGGCACAAACCATACCTCATGCCCTCTACCCTTTGACTCACTGTCTCCAGCACTATTCTATCAAGCATCGATTATGGGATGGTGGTCTATGGGTCTACCACTGACACTGCTCTCAAACGGATCATGACTGCCCTCAACAAGGCTTGCAGCTTAGCATTGGATGCTGACAGTCGGGCTCACACCTGCACACTCTATGAACTTAGTAGTTGGCTGAATCTTAACAACAGAATACAGTACCAATCGAGCCTTCTAGGCAAAAAAAATCCTGTTAGGGAAATCCCCTACCATCTCAAGCCACTGGTTCAGGCTGCACACTCCACTTACCACTTCAGGGGTATGACCCACTGCTCCTTAGCCATCCCTTTCAGGAAAACATCCCTCGGTCAAAGGTTCATTTCTTATAGGACTCAACTCTGGCTAAACGAAATCCCCCCACACATAACTAATTTGTCCAGCCTCCCAGTCTTTAAATTGGATTTGAAGCAGCATCTTACGACTGCTGGCATTTGCTCTTGCAGGGTAGCCCCTGCTGACCTATCCCTCCAGGGCAAGGGGCAGTGTATGGTTCTGTCCCCCCATTAGCAGCCCAAGTTGTCTTTGCACTTACTTTTCTCCTAGACCTTTGGGGCCTGCTGTTCCCTGTTCCCACCCCTCCTCCCCCCCCTCACTATTCCTCCTCCTCTGCCTACCTTCCTCTTCTCCTGTCTCCACCCTTCATCTTCCTCCTTCTCAGCTATATTACCATTCCATACATGTCCTTCATGTGAACTCTTAACACTGCTTCAACAGGCCGCTACTACTACTACTACTGCAAAGCTATTCCTTATATACACTGGAGTCCTGCTGTCGGCCAAAATGACTCCCACTGTAGCTGACTCTTTCTAGACAGAAATTATCCTTGGTTTCTCAATGCTACTTACACCGGGATTGTTATAGTACAACCCCAAGCAGGCTCTTGTGACATCCTTACAGTAACTTTGTACTTTGCCAATTGTCTATCCTTGTTATTTGTCAATGTACCAGATGTTCATACTACTTGTTATTTTCTTTGTTCCTGTTTTAATTGAGTATGTCTATAAACCCTGACGTGGAACCTTTGAAAAAGAGCATTGTGCTCAAAGGTTGTCTCCGAAGAATGAAATAAATAAATGTGCTGCATACAAACATGCATACATATGAAATTTGCCAGCAGATAAAGGCCTAGTGGTCTATCTAGTTTGCTTGAATGTGCAGCTAGCACCCCTTATTCTGCATCTACTCCTCACTCCCTCGACCTTCCCCCTTGCTCTATCCCAGCCCCTTTTGAAGCAGTCCACTGATCTACTGGATACCACTTCAGCCAGTAATGTATTCCACCCAGCTACCACCCTATCCATAAAAAAGTGTCTCCTCACCTCTCTCATGAACCTTCCTCACTCCATATCATGGCTCTGGGTGTCCCTCCCTTCCCCTTCCTTACTTTGAACAGCCTCTCCATATCTGTCTTATTTATTCTTTTCATGTACTTGAAAGTTTCAATCATATCCCCCCAGTCTCTCCTCTCCTCCAGCGAGTACCTGTTCAATTCACTCAGACTCCTTTTGTACGGTAAGTCCCCCAGCCCCTTGATCATCTTTGTCATCCTGCGCTGCACTCCCTCCAGTAACTTAATGTCCCTCTTGAGATACGGGCGCCAGTACTGCACGCAGTACTCCAGGTGTGGTCTAACTAATGATCTACACAGTGGCAGAATCATCTCCCCCCTCCTTGAGGCTATAGCCCTTGCAATGCAACCCAGCATTTTGTTGGCCTTTGCAGCTGCCATCCTAAATTGTGCTGAGTTGTTCATTGACCCCGTAATGAGCACCCCCAGATCCTTCTCCTCCTCTATCTCAGCTAGTTGTAATCCCCCTGCTGGTAACTCCTCCTTGGGTTTTTTGCCCCAAAATGCAGCACCTTGAACTTTTTGGCATTGAACCCCAGTTGTCAGATGTCCAACCAGGTTTCCAGCTTTGCCAGATCATCCTGCAACCCCTGCCATCCCACTAGGTTGTCCACCACTGCTCCCATCTTGGTGACGTCAGCAAACAGACTGGTCTTGCTCTTGATGCCCAATGATATGTCTGCAACGAATATCCCAAACAACGCTGGTCCCAACACCAAGCCCTGCGGAACACCACTCGTCACTACCCTTGTGGATGAGAGCTCCCCACACACCACCACCCTCTGTTGCCTTCCCTGAAGCCAGTTCCCTATCCATCTCACCAGCTTTGCACCTGCCCCTGTGCTTCTAACTTACTTCCCAGCCTCCCATGCGTCACCAAGTCGAATGCCTTATTGAAGTCCAGGTACAGGACATCCACTGCATGGCCTCTGTCCAATTGCCTAGTTACAGAGTCATAGAACTCAACCAGGTTGGTTTGACAGGATCTGCCACTTATGAAGCCATGCTGTCTGCTGTCCTGTAGTCCTTTGGCCTCCAGGAGGGCCACCGGCCTCTCCTTCAGGATAGTATCCGTCAGCTTACCCACGATGGATGTAAGGCTCACCAGTCTGTAGTTCCCCAGTTCATCCTTGGGCCCGCTCTTGTGGTGGGGCACCACATGAGCTATCCTCCAATCCTGAGGTACACGCTCTGAGTGTAGTGAGGCATTAAATAGGTCTGCCAAAGGTCCTGCCAGGATCTCTGCCAGCTCCTTCAGTACCCTGGGGTGGATGCCATTTGGGCCTGGTGCCTTGTCCACCCTCAGTGCCCCCAAACCCTCCAGAACCCTGCCCTTCATGATTTCCCCAACCATCACCCCTCCCCTCCGTCTCTGCCCTCCTTCCCCCCCTTGGGTATCATCCCTTCTCTTCTCCTTAGTAAATACCTAGCAGAAGTAATCGTTTAGTGCTTCTGCCTTATCATCCCCTGCTTCCACCCAACCTTCCTCCTTTCTAATCCTTACTATATGGTCCTTATTGTTCCTTTTCTTCCTGACGTACCTGAAGAAGTCCTTCTCCCCCTTCTTAATGCCCTGTGCCAGCCTAAGCTCCGTAGATGCCTTGGCTGCCTTTACTGCCCTTGTCACATCCTTTAATTCCTTCAGGTACTTCTCCCTGTCCTCCCCCTCCCTGTTTTTTTGTACCTCCTAAAAGCAGCTCTTTTCCCCCTTACCTTTTCCATGACCTCCTTGCTCACCCAGCTAGGTTTCTTTGCCCTAGCTTTCTTGCTCTGGGCCTTGCTGCAGGTTCTGGTTGCCTCCACTATCCCCAGCTTTATGAACTCCCACCTCTGGTTAGTGCCCATACTAGGTTGAATTCTGGCCAGGTACCCTTTTACCACTTCTCCCATCCTCCTGAAGTTGTCCCTCTGAAGTCCAGCACCCTGTGCCAGATTCCATTCCTTCCTTACACATATCCAACATGAACCATACTGAGTGGTGGTCACTCCCCGGCAGTGGTTCTTCTGCCCTAAGTTCCCTCACAAACTCCCCATTTGCCTGCACAAGATCAAGAGACAAGAAAGCAAATGCAATCCTGGGATGCATTGTTAAAGGTAAGAAGCTGGTCAAGGGAAGTGACCCTCCTCTATACAAGAAGAATAAGGAGGAGAATCAGCATTTATATAGTACTTTTCATACACATTGCATCCCAAAGCACTTGACAAGCAATGAGAGGCTGGTAGTGAAGTGACTGAATGTGTAGTGGTGGCTATTTCTCACATCATCACCAACACAGCCTTGCATGAATGCAAGAATCAGTTTTATGGGAATAAGAATGTTGGCCAGGACAATGGGGAAAAGTCCCCTACTCTTAAGAAAGTGCCTTGGGTTTTTTTTACCTCCTGGACACCAACTAGGACGGCACCAGAGAAGGGTGGAAGGGACTTCTGTTTAGAGTCTCATCTGAAAGATGGCACACCCAAACAGTACAGGACCCCCCCCCCCCCCAAAACTGCACTTTGGTGTCAGCGTTATGGTATGAACCCAGTCCTGGAAAGGGATGAGAACCTACAACCTTCTGGCCCAGAGGCAGATGCACTACCGACTCAGCCACGCTGCCACAAGGCCCTGGTTCAACCACACCTAGAATACAGTGTCCAGTTCTTGTCAATGCAGCAGTGAAAAGTTATTGAAGAGATCCAGAGGGTTCAGCATGGTACCACTAAGGCGGTTACTGATTTAGGAGGCAGGAGCTACAAGTAGAGGTTGGACATCCTCAGATTATTTAGCCTAGATTAAAAAAGGCAGTTTTAGGAATACTAGAGAGGATTGACAGGGTGGACACAGATGTCAGGAAACAGAACAAGACAGCATGCCCTAAAACTGGGGGAGGCAGAATTAGGGCAAACATTAGAAAGCAGTACTTTGGTGGTTAACATGTGCATTAGTGTACCCGGTGAGGTTGTGGAAGCTAGCACTGTTCATGCTTTCAAAGCAGGGTGAGACAGATTCCTGAGGAAGAGTGGCATTGAGGGTTCACAGCATAAGTAAGGGTGATATTTCAGTGGTTAAGCCTGGATATGTGTGGGTCCATACTCAAATTAGGTATAATTATTGTCATGCAGCAAGAGAGGACTGTCACTCTGTCCCTTTTATCATCACAATGTTACAATATTGTAATGCAACTTGTGTAAACAGGTTGTGAAACAGTTTATTTTAATAGGAACAGTATCAGCTTTTAAACAAATATGAACATTTCGGAAAAAAATGTGAAAATGTAAACTGCAGTTAGACTTGCTGCTCAAGAAAGAAGCACATTTGGTTTAATATAGCTTCTTTCATGCCAATTATATCCTAGAATGCATTACAATCCAAAAGAGAAGGGTAGAGAGAATATACTACTGCAACAATCTACTACAGTAGCCTAAGGGTGGAATCCACATTGGAGGCTGGTAAACAAGTTGGGTAGCATGGGGGTGGGCAATAAGGTGGTTACCTGGGTAATAAACTGGTTAGGGGACAGGAGGCAGAGGGGGGTTGTAAATAGAGTTCCCTCTGAGGAGGGGAGAGCGACCAGTGGGGTACCAAATGGGTCAGTACAGGGGCCAGTCCTCTTAAATGTCTTCATTAGCAACATAGCAGAGGAACTGGAAGGGAAGGTCTGCCTCTTTGCGGATGACACCAAGCACTGAAACAGAGTGGACACTCGGGGGGGGGGGGTTCAAAGGATGGAAAGAGATATTAAACAACTGGAGCAGTGCTCAAAGGTTTGGCATCAAAGGTTTAATGCAAAAAAAGTGCAAAATAATGCACTTGAGTCACAAAAACCCAGCAGTGTAGTACAAAATTGGGGGAGAGTTGCTACTAAAGGCCAAGGAGGAAACGGACCAGGGGTAATCATATCAGATGACCTGAAGGTGGCCAGACAATGCAACAAAGCTATCAGGGAAGTTAGTGGGATGCTGGGGTGTATAGGTAGGGGTATTACCAGCAGAAAATGATGTCATCACTATATAGGTCTTTGGTAAGACCCCACCTGGAGAACTGTACCCAGTTTTGGAGGCCACATCTCGGGAAAGACATAGACAGGGTGTAAGCCATCTAAAAGAGGGCTACCAAGATGGTACTGGGTCTACATTAAAACAAAGTCCTTTGAGGAGAGGCTAAAGGTATTAAACGTTTACACCCTGGAGGGGGGGGGGATATGATTGAGACCTTTAATAATAATAATAATAATTTTTATTTGTAGAGCGCCTTTCAAATTGCCAAGGCACTTAACATACAAAATTGATAAAACAGTAAAAGCAGAATACAAATCTAGCTAAAATCAATTCGGGAAGGCTTGGCACCACAAATGGGTCTTTAGGTCCGCCCCCTTCTGAGCTCAGGTACTTCACAGGGGTGAATAAGGAACAAGTGGGAGGTATTTTTCAGAGGAAAGGATGCTCTAGAAAAAGGAATCATGATATGAAGCTGGAGGGAGAAGTACGTTCAGGAGAGATGTGAGGAAATTCTTCTTCACAGAAAGAGTAGTGGAACAGTCTTCCAGTAGAGGTAGTTGGCGTGAAAACAGTGGTGGGATTCAAAAAAGCCTGGGATAAGTGCAAGAAGGGGCATATTACATCAGGAGGAGAAGGAAATGTGGAAAGCACAAAAGACATCCAGGAAAAAAAAAAGATGGGAGGGATAAGAGGGACGAGGAGTGGTCAGGACAAAGGGGCAGTGGGGGGGCGACACAGGTACGGGAGACAAACGTGCAAGAATAGGAGGAGTTCAGGGAGTTGGTACAATATGAGCTCAGATGGGGTGAACCTCTAACAGAGGAGTCAAAGGAGGGGAAGGAGGAAGAGGAAGTGCAGTCCACAGGTACAAAGAACAAAATGACTAAGGAGGGAGATGGAGGCATAGGTGAATTGGGGCAAAAAGGGTTGAGTACAGTGCAGAACACGGGGGGGAAACAGAGAAAATAGGAGGGAACATTATTCAGGAGAAAGAAGGAGAGGAGACGGGGGAGGATGGGGAGGGAAAGAAGGGAGATGTCTTGGTGTTGGGGGACTCAATACTAAGAGGGTCAGGTGGGGATGCAAAAGGGAGAGGCACAGTAGAATTTGGGTGGAAGCCATGCCAGGAATAAAGACGGAAAGGGTGGGGCAATCCGTACTAAGGTATGCAAGCAGGGAAAGGGAAAGGCCTCATCTAATAATACACCTGGGGACGAATGACCTGGCTGATGGGACGGTAGGGGAGGTTAAGAGGAGGTTTGAGGAACTGGGACCTCTGTGCGAGGGAGCAGGCAAATCTGTCACCTTCTCAGAGGTACTCCCCCTTCCCAGGGCAAGCATGGCAAGAAAAGGGAGAATTCAAGAGTTTAACAAATAGCTGGGGACCTGGTGTTGGGAAAAGAGGTATGGGCTGGTAGGAGGGTGGGGGGCCTGGAGAACAGCAGTCTGTTTGCAAAAGATAGACTGCACCTAAATGAGGAAGGAAAAAATGTACTGAAGGCAACGATAGGGAGGCACATAAAGGAGCTTTTTATTTATTTATTTTTTGAGGTTTTTGTTTACCGGGTAGGTGTACTGGCCATAGAGATGACTATTTTCAGGCATGACCAGGGACTAGGAGAGGGGGGGGGGTAGCAGGAGGGATAGTGGTGTTCAGAGACCTAGTGATGTGAAACCAAATGGGCTTACCCCCAGTGATAGCAAGGTAAGGAGGAAGGCAACTACTAAAGAAGCAGACATAGGGGAGAGAGGCGGGGGAGGGTAGAGACAAGGGTTGGAGGGTGGTAACACTAAATGCTAGGAGTCTGGGGAATAAGGGGGTGGAACTACAGGCTCTCTTGGATGAGGGGTGTGTGGACTTGAATGCCATAACCAAGACATGGGCCACCCAAATCCATGACTGGGATATGATGGTTCTGGGGTACAGATTACACCAGAAAGAAAGGAAAAGGGGAAGGGGGTGGCACTGTACGTAAAGGAGGGATTAAAATGTGTGATTGAGGAGGGAGATGAGAGAGATACAGAAACACTGTGGGTGCAACTACAGGATCCCAAAAATACTTAGATCATTAAGACTGGGGGTGGTATACAGGCTACCCTCTCAAATTGAAGGGATGGATAGGGTACTGGCAGAACAGATCAGGAGGAACTGCGGGGTGGGGGGTGGTGATAGTAGGGGATTTCAACCTGCCAGGGGTGGAGTGGGACACATCTACCACAAAGAGCAGAAGGGAGCAGGTAATGCTGGATGCCTTCCGGATAAGCTTTCTAGTACAGTTGGTCAAGGAACCAACTAGGGGAAAGGAACACCCTTGACCTCATACTGATGAACGGGGAGGGGGTGAGGGATGTGAGGGTGGAGGAACCACTGGGGGGGGGGAGTGACCACCAGACAGCATGGTTCCAGTTACAGATGGCTAAAGAGAGGATGGCATCTGGCACAAGGGTTTTGGATTTCAGGAATGCCAACTTTAAGATGATGAGGGAAGTGGTACAGGGTTTCCTGTGCAAAATTCAACCAGGTATGGACACACAGCAAAGGTGGGAACTGATAAGACAGGGGATAGTGCAGGCAACAGAAACTTTCAGCAGGGCCCAGACTAAGAAGGCTTGGAGAAGAAACCAGCTGGATAATTAAAGGGGTGCTAGACAGGGTGAGAAAGAAAAGGGCAGCTTACAGGAGATACAGAAAATTGGGGAGTGAGGAGGAAAGGGAGGAATACCTGAAAGAAGCAAAGGAAGTGACCAGGGGGGTAAGGGTAGCCAAGGCAGCATGGGAACTCAGACTGGCACAGGGCATTAAAAAAAAGGGGAAAAAATACTTCTTTAGGTACATCAGGGAGAAAAGAAGCTGTAAGGACCAAACTATAAGAATTAAGAAGGAGGGGGGATGGGTGGAAGAAGGGGGTGAAAAGGCAGAAGTTCTCAATGACTACATAGAAACACAGATGTTGATGGCAGAAGGAGACCGCTAGGTCCTCCTAGTCTGCCCATTTGTTTTAGACCTATTTTGACACTCTAGTTGCCATTTGTAGTCAGGGCTCCGTTGTGTCTATCCCATGCATTCTTGAATCCCCCCAACACTGTTGACACCCACAACCTCTTGGGGCAGGCTGTTCCAAGCATCCACCACTCTTTCTGTGAAGAAAGAGTTCCTGATGTTGGTAGAGAACCTCCCTCCTTGCAGCCTGAGGTCATGTCCCCTGGTCCTGGAGCTTTCTTGAAGTGAAAAAGATCCTGTGCCTGTACCTTGTTAAAGCATTTTATGTACTTGAATGTTTCAATCATGTCCCCTCTCTCTCTTCTCTGCTCCAGGGAGTACATATTCAGTTCCCTAAGTCTTTCCTCGTAGGACATATACTGCAGACCCTGAATCATTTTTGTTACATTTCTCTGTACTGTTTCCACCCAGTCAATATCCTTCCTGAGGTGAGGCCCCCAGAATTGGACTGCATATTCCAGGTGAGGCCTGACCAGCGATCTATACAGTGGTAGTACCACCTCTCTCTTCCTGCTCGTGATTCCCCTCCCAGTGCAGCCCAGCATTATGTTGGCCTTCATTGTTGCCTTCTCACACTGCTTACTAACCTTCAAGTCATCTGAGATTATGATTCTCAGATCTCATTCCTGGTTTGAGGCTGACAGTCTTTTGCCTCCTAGGTAATACTCCTTTCTTGGGTTTTTCTTTCCTATGTGCATGACCTTGCACTTTTTGGCATTAAATCTCAGCTGCCACACTCCAGACCATTCTTCTAGTTTCTTGAGGTCAGCTTCTATCTTGCTCACTTCTTCTGGGGTGTCCACCCTGCTACTTGTCTTGGTGTCATCTGCGAACAGACACACCTTCCCTTCCAGTCTGTCAGTGATGTCTGCTATAAAAACATTGAAGAGCAGAGGCCCTAGCACTGAGCCCTGGGGCACCCTGCTGGTCACCCTGCCTTCCGTCAATTGCGCTCCATTAACCTGTACCCTCTGGGTTCTGCCTTGTAACCAGTTTTCTACCCATCTGACTACTTCTGGACCAACCCCTGTGTGGTCAAGCTTCTTTACCAGCTTTCTATGTGGAACCAAGTCGAAAGCCTTACTAAAGTTTAGGTAGACCACATCTATTGCCCCACCGTCGTCCACTATTTTTGTAGCATAGTCAAAAAACTCAAGCAGATTTGTCTGGCGTGACCTACCTGCTCTGAAACCATGCTGTTTAGGGTCTTGTCGGCCACTAGTTTCTAGGAATGCTATGATCCTCTGTTTAAGTAGTGTCTCTATTAGTTTCCCTACTATAGATGTGAGGCTTACTGGTCTGTAATTACTATCCTCTTCACAACTGCCTGATTTGTGAAGTGGAACCACTATTGTCTTTTTCCAATCTTTGGGTACCACACCGCTCTTCAAGGATTTTGTGAATAGAAGTGTCAGAGGGGCTGCTAATTCTGCCCCTAGTTCCTTAAGGATTCTGGGGTGCATCTCGTCTGATCCCATGGTTTTGTCTGCTTTTAGTTTATTTAGCACCTCCCATACTTCAGCTTCTGTAAAGGGACTCGTGTCTACCCCTGGTCCTGGGGTGTGTGTTTTTTCAGGACTGGGTCATCCCCTGTGTCCTTTATGGTAAACACCGAGCAGAAATATTTGTTGAGGATTTCATCTTTCTCTGGGTCATGTTTGGTTCAATTCTCTTCTTCAGTACTATCCCCCTTTCGTCTTCCTACATTCCCTAATGTATCTAAAAAATGACTTGTCTCCTCTTTTTGCCCCTTCTGCTATCTTTCCTCTGTCTGGGCTTTTGCCTTTCCAATTTGTTTGTTTGACTCTCATTTTTTCCTTGTACAACTCCCAGTCTTTCTCAGTTTTGGTTTCCTGGAATATGCTTTTATTTTTTTAATTTTTTATTTATTGTATAAATTGGATTTACAATCTTTGAGCCAGAGGCTCGTTTACAAAGGTACCTCGTCACAGAGAGGACAAACACAGTCAACATACGTACAGAATACAATCATACAGAGTAACATAGTTGCTTGAACATAATGAGTAATTAAAAAAACATTTCAGACATGACAGATTGGTATCAGCAGGTACTGGCAGAGGAGATGGAGCCCATGGGGGAGAGGGGTGAGGGGTAGTTCTGCGCAGAAGGCTATGTCAATAGTGATTGAGAGCAGCAGAGCATCTCTTAGTGACAGTTGCAGCAGCGGGTGTTGAACAATTGATTCCGTAGGGCAGTTTAAAAGGGGCAATTTTGGTGGTGTTGGAAATGGCTGCAGGGAGCGAGCTGAACCAGGACGAGGCTCTGTAGCTGAACGACCTCTGTGCCTGGGTGGTCCTAGTTCTGGGTACCAGTAGTGTGACCTTGTCAGTGGTTCAGGTAGTGACTCTGGAAGGTTTGAGTTGGATGGAGGCAGAGACCCCAGAGGCGAGAGCCTGAGTAGGAATCTTCTTAGTTAATAGGCAAGTTTGGTGGCGGAGGTGTTCGCCGAGGCTGAGGTTTGTGTCATGAAGCTGACATGTGTGGGTGAACCTAGGGCACTGGTCAATAGTCTGCAAGCCTTGTTGAGATGAGTTGAATTACATTGAGGGCTGTGGAGTCAGCAGCACCATAGACTGGAAGCCGTGTCGACAAGAGACATTACTGAGGACATTGCGGCAAGTCTGAGGGCATCAGGCGGGAGGCAGTCCTTGTGACGGTAGAGTATGCCAAGATGAGCGTTAGCGGCGGAAGTGAGGGCTATAATGTGGGTATGAAAGGTGAGGGCAGAGTCAAAAGCGATCCCAAGGTATTTGTAGGTGTAAACTTGTTCAAGTGGTTGATGAGTGCTGGGGAGGATTTGGAGGGGGTTGTTGCTGGCTTTGTTCTGGTGGTGGGCAAAGAGCATTGCCTTCATTTTTTTTGAGGTTAATGACTAGTCTGCTCTCCTTAAACCAGTTTTTGGCATCATTGAAGGAGTGTTGGAGGGAGTCTTGGAGGGAGGTTGGATTTCTGTTGGCGGCATAAATAACGGCGTCATTGACGTACAGGAGAATATTGCCAGAGCAGGCACTGGGCAGGGTGTTTAGGTAGAGGCTAAAGAGTAGTGGGCCCAAGATAGAGCCCTGGGGAACCCCTGAACAGATAGGATGGATTTCTGAAAGTATCCCATTATTTTTGACACGCTGGGAGTGGGCTGATAGGTAACTCATGCACCAGGCAAGGGGGCCAGCAGAGATCCCTGTATGGTCAAGGGCATTTAGTAGGAGGGGTTGGGAGACAGTGTCAAAGGCCTTAGAGAGGTCAAGAAACACCACTCCAGCTAGGGAACCGGAGTCCAGGAAGTTGGAGAACTCTATTAATGCTGTACTTGTGCTGTGATCAGCATGGAAGCCATGCTGTTCCGGGCAAAGAATGTCGTATTTTGCTAGATATTTGGTGAGTTGAGTGACCACCACTTTTTCTAAGGCTTTGGAAAGGGGGGGGAGGATTGAGATTGGATGATAGTTGCTGGGGGAGGACCTGTCACCTCCTTTGTGAATAGGTGTGACTATAGCTGTTTTCCATGCTGTGGGGAATTGACCCAGGCAGAGGGACTGGTTTAGTAGGTCAATGAGTGGGACCAGGACATCATCCAGGACCAGCCGGAGTATTTTTGGATCCAGGGAGTCGCTGCTAGGACTGCTGCTGTTTAGCGCTTTAAACAGGAGAGTGGGCTGCTTCCCGGACGGAAATTTTGCGTAGGTAGAACGGGGGGCGTTGTGGATCTGAGAGTGGTGGGTCAGGGGTTGGGTCAAAAAAGTTACTCGGGAGGACAGGGCTAAGATCTGTAAAGGAGAAGTTAAGGCAGTTGGCAATGTCAGTGGGGTCAGCAAAGGTGGAGCCATTGACTGTAAGTTGGGCTGGGGGGGAGAGCTTGATTTCCCATTTATTTCTTTTATATTGTCCCAGAAGTTATGGGCACACCCCCATGAGGAGGTGAGGGTGGCCTGGCAATGGTCTGCCTTGGCTTTTCGAATGGCCCACGTGCACCTATTACATGCGGTGTTATATGCCTGTCTGTCAGCCATCTGGCCAATCTCAGTGGCTATATTCCAGAGGTTATCCCTGTCCCTGAGCAGTTGGAGTAGGACAGGGGTGACCCATGGTGCATTTTGCCTTTTGGACTGGATCATGGTGAAGGGGCAAACAGATCACAGACCATGTTAAAGGCTTGTGAGAAGAGGTCGAGGGCAGCATCAATGTTGGTTGCATGGAGGATGGGAGACCAGTCAATGTCAGCGAACAACTGTTTGAGTTTTTTCAGTCCGCCTGGGCGGAGATACCTGCGGTGGGTGGCTTGGGCTACAAGCTTGGGAGTGGGGGCAGACCAGAGGAATAGGAGAGGGGAGTGGTCGCTTAAGGAGTCCAGGAGGACTTGAATATCCTGAATCTTTTGGGGGCGGTTGGAGATAATGACGTCTAGGAGGGTGCAGGTCCCAGTAGCTTGGTTACATCTATTGGGTTGGGAGTTGAGTTAGGTCAGGTCTAATAATAATAATAATAAACCTTTATTTATTTAGCGCCTTTCAAATACCAAGGCGCTGTACAAATAAATCATAAAATCAAAATATACATATAAAAACAACAGTTGATAACAACATCAGTCCACAAAAGCCTTGTTCCATAACAGAGTCTTAAAATCCCATTTAAAGGCATCCACGGTTGTGCATTCTCTAAGCCGGCGAGGCAGAGAGTTCCAGAGGGTTGGGGCCGTGAACCCAAAGGCCCTAGCCCTGGAAGACTTCAATATAACCCTCGGAACCTCTAGCAACCCCTCGTCGGCTGAACGGAGCTGTCGCATGGGGTGGTAAGGGATCAGAAGCTCTTTCAAGTAGTCAGGACCGAGTCCATACAGGGCTTGGAAGGTCAGAAGACCTACTTTAAAGGTGATCCGCCACTGTATAGGCAGCCAGTGCAGATCACGCAGCACAGGGGTAATATGTGTCCTTCTAGTCACCCCTATCATTAATCTTGCTGCAGCGTTCTGCACTAGCTGCAAGTGCCGGATATCAACTCCAGGAAGCCCCAAGTAAAGGGAATTGCAATAGTCAAGGCGAGATGTCACAAAGGCATGGACCAACATGGGTAAATCGCTGGACGGAACAAGGTGTTTCACCCTGACGATGTTCCTAAGATGATAGAATGCGGACTTAATGACTGCTGACACCTGATGTCGAAGAGTCAGCCCGTCATCAAGTACCACTCCAAGGTTATGCACCCATTCAGAAGTAAGGGTCAGATCCCCCCCCAGCAATACGCCAGAGGGCTGACCGGACCCCAACCCCCCTGACCCATGACCCGGGTCCACGACCAAAACCTCAGTCTTACTGGCGTTCAACTTTAACCAGCTCAGATTCATCCAGTCCTGGATTTCAGCGAGCCAGCTATTAAATACCAAGACAGCACTAACCTGGTTGGGGGCAAAAGAAAGGTAGAGCTGGGTATCATCAGCATAGCAGTGAAACCTCAGCCCATACCTTCTTACAATGTCTCCGAGGGGCAGCATATACACTGCAAACAACATGGGGGAAAGCACCGAACCCTGGGGGACACCACATTGCAGAGGGAAAGAATCGGAGGAAAAAATCCCCGACACCACTCTCTGCATTCTCCCAGATAGAAAAGATGAAAACCATCTGAGCACTGTACAAGACAGTCCACAGAAGGACTCCAGATGTTCAAGTAAAACCCCATGGTCTACAGTGTCGAAGGCTGAAGAGAGATCAAGAAGGACCAAGATAGATCGGTTCCTCTGATCTCTCGCCATCAAGAGATTATTGAGCACCCGAAGCAGAGCAGTCTTGGTACTATGCCTCTTATGAAAACCAGACTGGAGAGGTTCATAGATATTATGGATGGTCAGGTGGTCCTCCAGCTGGTTTGCCACTACCTTCTCGATAACCTTCCAATAAAGGGAAGGTTAGAGATCGGTCTGTAGTTAGAAAAACATCTGGGTCCAAAGCCTTCTTCAAAAGGGAGTCACCACAGCTTCCTTTAGGGAGCTCAGAAACTCACCAATTCCGGAAGCACCAGATTTTTGAACCAGAAACAGGCCAACAATCTCAACACAACCCAGGATTAGGGAGGTAGGCCCGGATCTAAACTCACACGCGTAGGCGCATCCCTGGACGATCCGCATAATATCACTGAAAGTCGGCAGGTCAAAGAACACCAGGAGACAGAGGGTTCCGTGACCAAACGCCGACCAGAAGCTTCCCCCTTAGAGTGTGCTAGACGGATCTCGGATCTGATGTCGGCAACCTTATTCACAAAGAATTGAGCGATCTCGTCACACTCCTTTTGTGAAAAGGCTCGACGGAGCTGGAGACAGGCTGGGTTGCACAGCCTGTCCACAGTTCTGAAGAGCTGAGTCGGTCAATTCTGAGCGACAGAGATCTCCATGGACAGGAATTCTGCCTCCTTTTGGGAGATCTCTGATTGGTAGAGCTGATAATGCTCCTCCAAACTAAGGCGGTCGGCATCCAGAACAGATTTCCTCCAACGACGCTCTAACCGTCGTCCCACACGTCGCGTCTCCCTCAAGGACCCATCAAACCATGGGGCCCGAGGGCGAAGAGAGAGGGACGAACACGGATGCCAGGAGCAATTGAGTCCAGGGGCGGAAATGGCTTGGTTATAGCCAAAACCATAGCCTCTGGACCCAAGCTGACAGTCGGAAACTCTGAGAGGTTCAACACCGCCATCAGGTCTTCAGGGCACACATCCCGTGAAAGGGCGTCATGAACCATCTCCACAGGGGCAGACCTATGAAGGGGAGCACAAAATTGAAGCTCACGGTGTAGTGATCGGACCAACTGACAGGTTCCACCACCAAATCAGAAGCCTCAATCCCCAGGAGAAAAACTAAATCCAAGGAGTGACCGTGATTATGTGTGGCCGAGAAACAATCTGTGTAAGACCCAGTGATGTCATCAACTGGAGGAAGTGCTGACCAAAGGCAGAAAGTTCGTCGTCGACCCAAGCATTGAAGTCGCCCAGAACCATCAGTCTGGGCGACTCCAATGCCATATCGGCGACGAAATCTGCCACTTCCTGCAGGAATCATCTCTCGTCTCCTGGTGGACGGTAGACGAGCACTATCCTGCAACCCACACCAGCCACAACGGTACACTCAAAGGATTCAGCCTCCTCAACTGGTACACTCGTGAGCCCCAAACTGGTCTTAAAACAGACCGCTACCCCCCATCCAGTCTCGGGCGGTGAATCACTGAGTACCCAGCTGGAACAGTCGCCTCTAAAATAGGGCTGGCATTTCCATCCAGCCAGGTCTCGGTGATGCAAGCCAGATCTGCTGTCTCAACAAAATCAGAAATAATAGCTGATTTGTTTTTAACAGATCTGGCATTGCAAAACACCGCCCGAGCTGGACAGGGATCCGAGGCTGTCCCGACAACTTGCCCATCCAAATAGGAGGAGCCCTTGGGTATGGAGACTAGGCATGGAAAACCACGTTCCAGGCTCCATTTCACCCCAGGGCGTCTTCTGGGCTTAACCACCCCTATGTGAGAGGTCCGTTCATTCGCCTTACCATCATCATCATCATCATCATCAAATCTTTATTTATTCAGGCGAACATCATTGAGCAAGGCTCATTTACAAGATGGACCTGATAAGGTCAAGGTTCAATAGTTGATACACAACAGATACATCATACACTTATATAAAACAGTTATACATACAGGGAAAATAACGTTAATAAACACAGTGATGTACAGTAAATTCACATGATAAAAAGCAGTTTACAGGAAAGTTAAGCTAATATTTACAGTATGTACAGTATATACATATCCCAGTGGGGGCATGGCAGACACTCAACATAATGTAATACTAGGATGGTGAAGGTATTACTGAGTGCCATAAGATGGGGTGTCTGTCTGGAAGGAATATGCCATATATGGTTTGGAAGGAAGATTTGTGAGATGACAATGCTAGCTCTAGTGGTAGCAATTGCATTTTCTTTGAAGAAGACTGTACAATGCTGTTTAAAGGATGCAAATGGAATGATATTGGACAGTTTAGGATTTTTGTAGGGTGTTCCATGCTATAGCTGAGAATAGCTGATTGCTGCCCTCCCTAGCCTGGTGTTGAATTTGGGCAATTTGAGCAGGATGATGTTGTTGCTTCTTAGGGCATAGGAGCTAGGAGAGGTCTGGGTGAAGCAGTCCAGGATATAGTTTGGAAGTTCTGTAAATCCATAGTGCTGCATTTCTGTTCCTTCTGAGGTGAAGGGAAACCCACCCAACTGCAGCATAAAGAGAGCAATGATGAGTATTAGATGGCAGATCTGTAATGAACCTTATTGCTCTATGATATAAGGTATCCAACTTGTGATGGTAGGAGATGGGGCAGTGACTATAAAGGAAGTCTGCATAGTCAACAACTGATAGAAAAGTGGCCTGGACTAACCTCATCTTTGAGTCTCTGTTTAGGAAGGGTTTTAGTCTATAGAGAAGGCCAAGCCTTGGCTAAGCTTTTTAACAGTTCTTCTAAATGATGAGTGAAGTCAAGTCTGTTGTCAATCCACACACCTAGGTATTTGAAGTTTTCTACATACTCCAGATTTTCTCAAGTATAGTGCATAGCTGGGGAAGAATGATTGGAGAGGATGTGCTGGTGGAGCTTTGATTTGTGAACATCATTGCTTTAGTTTTCTTTGCATTTAACAGAAGCTTTTCTCCAGTAGCTGATATTGTAGCAAGGAGAATTCTGTTTGTAGGATTTCACAAGAGCTGCAGGTGAAGGGTTGCTGACATACAGAACAGTGTCATCAGCAAAGAGGGTACAGAGGAATTGGTAAGGGTTGAATCAATGTTATTTATATAAATGGCAAAAAGGATAGGACCCAGAATAGAACCTGGGGACTCCTCTTGACAGTGGTTTTAATGGGGATAGGTCACCTTCAGCTCTTACCTGCTGTGACCTACCGGTGAGATAGCATCTGAACCACTTAAGGGAGGATGGATCTCAGGCCAATGGTACAGGGATGAAAGTAGTAGCTCGTGGTCCACAGTATCGAATGCTTTGCTCTGGTCCAGGAATACTGCACAGACATTATTCTTTTATCTAATTCGGATTGCCAGTCATTTGTGACCTTGGCTAGTGCAGTGATAGTGCTATGCTTGGCCCTGAATCCAGATTGAGCTGGGTTTAGGAGTTAGCATTGTCAAGATACTCTCTAACTGATTACTCACTAATTTCTCCAGCATCTTGGATAGCACTGGTAGAATGGAAATGGGCCTGTAATTATTAAGATCCATAGGTCCCCTGATTTTAGAAGGGGAACCACTTGGGCTGTCTTCCACAGTGTGGGAATAGAGCCAGAGTTTAGGGATAGGTTAAAGAGGTGTGTTAGGGGGACTGCAAGTACATGGCATGCAATCTTTAGAAAGTAGGGGTCCAGAGAGTCTGCCCCTGTGCTTTTTTTGGTATTCAGTTGCCATAATAGATCCTCTACTTGTTTCAACAGTATAGATTTGAAGCTGAAGGAAGAGTCAACTCTCTGATCACCAGTGTAATGGGAGCTTAATTGTTCCCTCAGCAGGTTAGCTGGAGAGGTGTCAAAGGCAAGGCCAGCCGTTGTGAAGTGGTTATTGAAGGCGTCCAAATTTCCATTTTGCCAGTGATAGGGCCATAACTGTTGTGCTAGTGAGTTGGAAGAGGTGTTAGCGTCCTGCCCCACCATACCCTTGATGGTGCCCCAAAACCTAGCAGGATTATGGTAGGAAGAGTCAAGTTCGGCCAAGTAGAAGGCAGCCTTTGCATCCATAACTTTCTTGGTGCATCTATTCCTGGCTTTCCTAAAGATCATCCAGTCATTTGCATTCTTGTTTTTTCTTGCCATTTTCCAGAGTTTGTCTCTCTCCAGCAGTGCAGCTTTGAGGTCAGCTGTAAACTAACGACAGGATTTGATTTTTTATTCGGATACTAGAGATTGGGGTATGGGTGTTAAGGGCATTTATTATAATGTTATTTAGCACCTGCTGAGCTTTTTCAACACAATGGGCAAGATAAAACTCTTGCCAGTGTGGAGAGTAAGCTAGATCATGCAAATATCCTTCAATATTGATGTTTTTCTTGGATCTCCTCATGAGAATTTTTGCTACCGCGCCCACGAACTCCACCCGCCACCCCGCCCAATGCAGCGAAGGTGTCATTTATTGGTGAGGCAGAGGACTGTGCCAGTTCACGTTGAGGTCTCCGACTAGGACTTGTGCTTTACAGGGGAGGGAGGAGAGATATTCAGTGAAAGACGATATAGCTGGTGTCTGGTTCCTTGGGGGTATGCAGGAGACTGTGAGATAGAGCGGGCTGTTGGATGGATCTTGAAAGCCGTTGAGGTGCAGGGTCTGCACCGCCTACCAGCTTGGGGCAGGGAGGCGTGGCCAATGATGGTGTCACGAGCATAAAATGCACAACCACCACCACGCTTACCTGTTCCGATCCCTCACGATATAGGGTGTAGCCTGGAAGGGAGACAAAGGAGTCTGGGGTGGACTTAGTTAGCCAGGGTTCTGCTAGGCTATGATGCTCTGGTTGGGTGTGGCACCCAGCACTGAATGGCAAAGGAATTTTTTCACAGGCTGCAAATGTTCATAGATGCAATACGAAGTCCATTGGACCTGGTTGGTGGACTGGTGGTGGCAGGGCCTGGGTTGGGGTGGATATTACCAGAGAGGAGTAATAGAATGACCAAGGTTCTAGCCCTGGGGTGGCAGTTTGTTAACTTTTTGGGAGTACTTTGAGAGGCAGGGCAGGCAGCAGGGGAGCAAGGGGTGGGCAGGGTTTGGAGGGTCAGAAAGAGCTCTCCACAAGTAGGCTGGAAGGAAGAAGGATTTACTCTTAAGGCTCTCTGCAGTCCCCTGTTACAGGCTCCTCAGCTGGGCAGTGCACTGTATGCCTTCTTTTTTTCTTTGACTGTGGTAGTCACTTCCTTGGAAAACCATAGAGGATTTCTTTTTCTTTTTGCTTTCCTGACCCATCTGGCACATTGATCTGTGACTACTTCTGTTCAGTCTTTATGAAAGAAAAGGAAAGGAAGGGGCGCTATCCATAGTAGGAGGGAGGAGGGAGAATAGAAACAGATGGGGGGGTGATGGATGGAAAAATCAGAGTGGGGAGGGTGCTGGGGGGGTTAAGGGCATTGAGGGTAGACAAGGCTCTGGGACTGGATGGAGTACATCTGAGAGTGCTGAAGGAGCTGGCAGAGGTCCTGACAGGACATTGGGCAGACTTATTTAATTCATTTCTAGACACAGGAAGCATACTGCAGGACTGGAGACTGGCTCACGTGGTTCCCCTCCACAAGAGTGGACCCAAGGATGAACCAGGGAACTATAGGCCAGTAAGTCTAATGTCCATAGTGGGGAAGTTAATGGAGACCATCCTAAAGGAGAGGCTAGTGGCACTACTGGAGGTGAACAGGGTGCAGGATGGGAGGCAGCCTGGCTTCATCAAGGGCAGGTCATGCCAGACCAGCCTGGTGGAATATTATGACAGGGTGACTAGGCAGATTGATTGAGGCCATGCGGTGGATGTCCTGTTCCTAGGCTTCAGTAATGCCTTTGATTCAGTACCACATGGGGGACTTGGAATCAAGCTATAGGGCATAGGGGCAGGAGCAAAACTGGTGGGGTGAGTGGAGAACTGGCTAAAAGATAGGCAGCAGAGGGTGGTGGTAGGTGGGGAATACTCATCCCCTAAGCCTGTTACAAGTGGTGTTCCACAGGGTTCTGTGTTGGGCCCAGTGCTGTTTGGCATATTTATTGCAGACATCTCAGAGGGCATCAGCAGCACAATCAGCCTATTTGCGGATGACACTAAGATGGGAGCAGTGGTGGATGACTAGGAGGGGTAGTAGGGGCAACAAGAGGATATGGCAAGGCTGAAGGCATAGTCTGACAGATGGCAGCTGGGGTTCAACGCAAAAAAATGCAAGGTACTGCCCTTCGGAACAAAAAATCCGAAGAGAAGCTACCATCTGGGGGTCGTGCAGCTGGAGGTAACAGAAGAGGAGAAGGATCTGGTGGTGCTCATCATGGGAGCAATGAACAATTCCGCATAATGCAGAAAGGCAGCAGCAGTGGCCCAAAAAGTGCTGGGGTGCATTGCAAGGGGAATTACCTCGAGAAGAAAGGAGGTTATTCTACCGCTATACAGATCATTGGTTAGACCCCACCTGGAATACTGCATGCAGTACTTGCACCCATACCTACAAAAGGACATTAGGCTGATGGAGCGGGTGAAGTGTAGGGCAACTAAGATGATTCAGGGCCTGGGGTAATTGCCATATAAGGTCAGACTAAGAGAGTTAAACATGTACACACTGGAGGAGAGGAGAGGAGAGGAGAGGAGGGACAGGGCATATGAGTGAGACCTTCAAATACATGAAAGGGATAATCAAAACAGACACAAAGGGTCTATTCAGGAGAAGGGTGGGGAGAGACATTAGGGGCCATGACATGAGATTGGAGTGGGGTAGATTCAGGAGGGAGATGAGGAGGTATTTTGTTATGGAGAGGGTGGTGGCAAAGTGGACGCACTACCAGCTGAAGTGGTGGCATGTACCACAGTGGAATGCTTCAAGAAGGGGTGTGACAGGGCAAAGGGGAGGGTAAAGGGAGGCAATGGGGGGTGGGGCAGCTGCTGAATGGGAAGCTAGCTGCATTCACGAAAGCAACCTAGATAAACCATGATGGCCTTTTGCTGCTGGCAATTTTCATACGTTCATAAAGGAATCATAAGGGATAGGTAAGGGGTGGAAGACAAAGTTTTGTAGACTTGGAAGGGTCTACAGCATAAGCAGCACAACAAAAAAGGGCAGACTGGATTGGCCAAGCGGCCTGTATCTGCTGTCAGTTTCTATGTTCCTGTGTTTCACTGCTACCATTTCAGGGAGATCCAAAGAGCCCAGAGACAGATTAGTGAAAGAATACAGAAGAGGTAAACACATGGAGGTTAACTGACATGCTCATGACCCCACAATGAGTACTGTTAGTGTAGTGGTTATGGGCTTGAAACCTGAGTCTCTCTCTTACACACTAGGCCAAACAGCAATTGGGGAGGGCCCTCTCTCTTTAGACTGTCACCTATATAATGTATAGCGATGGAACAAACTCTTCTGGTTCTGCCTACAGCTGTTTCCTGTTAGGGGTAGAACCCAAAATGTTCTAAAGGTTTTATTTGTGAGCTCGTTGTCAAACTGAGTAATGTGTCTACATTTGCGTATTATGAACCTTATGCAAAATGCTCACTAATGACTAATTTGCATCCACATCACTTGTTGGTTTTAAGGTTGATTCTATTTTGTTCTAAATTTTAGAACTGGCCAGGTTCTAGAGGGATCTTTTGGTTTGTAGAACTGGTCCTGGATTTCGCTCATATTTGGCCCTATGCACTATGACAACACACCATGGATACATAGTGCGGAGGCATCTCTTCATTACTGAGCCATGCAGCGGATGTGTGACTGGACCCCAACAGTATTCACAGAAGGGGCAAATACCCCTTACATGCACTAGCACCCAGCCATAGGTAGCTCAGTGTGCCTACCACTGGGGGGGGGGGTGTGATGTAGGCTTTACCCGCAGGCACCCTGCCATAGCCACTATGCAGCCCTCGTCCCACAGATGGCAGCCAATCGGAGCAAGGAACCTCCCCAGTACTGCAGCACCAAGCCCTCTCAACATGCTGTGAAGGCTGGTAGCTACTGGCCAGCATTTGCTCATAGTGTTTGGGTTCTGGTTGGTACTGGGGTATGTCTGTCCCCAGAATCACCTGCTCTGATCTAGTCCACTGGCAGAACTGGCATCCTATGCACCATCAGTGCCTGCCCTCTATCCCCGCCATGCTCCTATGCACCTGTGGGATGAGCCACAGACGGGTGACTGGTGTGTTCATGAATGGCATGTGGCGTGTGCCTGTTTGGATATGTGGGCTGACGCAGACCAGGTATGTGCCTTTAACGTGTAGCCAGCCTCAGTGGTGCAAAGGCTACACTATGACTACCATCAATGAATCCCCCTATTGTCTTACAAGAATACATTGTTTAATCTTCGCTAATTATTCAAATGAATACCTTGTCATGACAACAGATTTGTATTGTTACCCTTTCTGATGCATTACCTATTAATGTGATTACCTGCAGCATGTTTTTTTCAACTGTACTGGATGCAGTTGAACATGAGGCCTGTGCTAAACCTGCTTTCCAAATAAAAAATTGAAGCAAATTGTCTTTAGTAGAAGATCACTTCAGGATGCCCTCTGGAAGCTGAAATGAAGAACTCAAGAGTCAAAGATTGTCTTGTTGTTCCCCAGGTCCCACTGCTGATAGTTCAAGCAGTACAAGCTCTCAGAGAATGGCATCTCGGGGTTTTCTTGACAATTAGATGTTTTATGGTACAGTATTAGCCACTGCTAAGCCATTCAAATCACACATTATAGTGGGAAAGAAATAATGTGACCTACTGGGACTTGAACCCAGACCCCCCAGAATACCATCCCAGTGCTCTAGCCACTGAGCTATAGGCTCACATGTTTGGATCTGGGGCTCCATGACACACTTCCTTTCTCTGGCATTGCATATCCTGCAACTAGGAATAATCAAGCTGTCAATTGGATGTTTTTTAGTGCAGTACTAGTCACGGGGGTGGGGGAGGGGGCTAGGTTAAATTCCCAGTATGTCGCATTATTTCTTTCCCACCACAGTTTGTGATTACAGTCTTGTGAAAGTGCTTCTTAGGAAACCATTCTTACCCTATAAAAGGCACAGAATGGGGAAAGTATCTCATCAAAAAGTTTTGCCACGAGAAAAATCTTGTGCACTTTCCAGATGGATGGCATACATAGCAAAGGTCTAGGGCTGAGAAAACTCACTGAAATATGAAAATGAGGCCATGTGGTCTGAAGATTAGAGCACCAGCTTGAGAAACAAGGGATTACAGTTCAAATCCTAATAGCAAAAGATCGGAAGACCGGCTCCATCTTGGTCCTCCTTGATCTCTCTGTAGCATTTGACACTAGACCATGGTGTGCTATTGGAGCACCTGCAGGTCATCTGTGGACTGTCTAGTATGGTCCTCAGATGGTTTTGATCTTTTCTCGAGGGTAGGACTCAGAGAGTGGTGTCTGGGATTTATTCCTCGGCCCCTCTCCTCCTATCCTGCGGGATGCTGCAGGGCTCCATTTTCTTACCAATGTTGGTTGTAGTGTATATGCTGCCGTTAGGAGAGATTATTAGGTGGTACGGTCTGAGTTTTCACTGCTATGCAGATGATACTCAGCTGTACATGTCCTTTGTACCCGGTCAGGATGTGTTCCTCCCTGTATTTAACAACTGTCTAGCCAAGATCCAGGACTGGATGAGTACGAGCTGGCTGTAGTTGAACTCGGCTAAAACTGAGGTGCTGTTTGTGGACCCAGTTCATCAGGAGGCAGGTTTGTTGGCAGGACTACCTTCTGGACTATGGCTCGGGGGCATTCAGCAGACTACCACAGACCGGGTGTGGAACCTGGGTGCTATTTTTGACAACGGTTTAACCCTTAAATCTCAGGTGTCGGCAGTAGTCAGAACCTCTTTTTTCCATCTGAGGAATATCGCCCAGGTGAAACATCTGATTCCTCCTGAAGATCTTCCAACATTGGTCCACGCCTTCGTTACCTCCTGCCTTGACTACTGCAACACCCTTTACCTAGTGCTACTGGGGGTTGATATCTGCCACTTGCAACTAGTGCAGAATGCAGCAGCCAGGCTATTGACTGGGACTTCTAGGACCAGTCATATGACGCCTGTGCTCCGCGGATTGCATTGGCTGCTGGTTCAGTGGTGGATCACCTTCAAGGCTGATTTGCTGACTTATAAAGCCCTACATGATCAGAGGCCCAGTTACTTGCAAGATCTCCTTCACCCTTACTGTCCCTTCCGCCCTCTCTGATCCACCGACAAGGGATTGCTAGAGATTCCCAGGGTCTGTTCAAAGACATCTGGGGCCCAGTCTTTTGGCTTTGTGGTCCCAACCCTGTGGAATTCTGTACCTCGTCGGGTGTGAGATTGCCTGACCATCCAGGGCTTTACAACTGCACTATAAGCTTATTTATTTGATCTGGCATATCCAGATTTTTAGGTTGTTGCTGCAGTTTATACAATTTTAAATTGTGGGGTTTTATTGAGTTACTGTTTTATTATGATTGGTTACAGTATGGCCCAGATATTCAAAAGGGTTGCGCATGGCGCAACAGTGTTGCACCATGTGCAACCCACTGATACCACGGTGTGATATTAAAAGGAAAAGTATGCCGCACAAATGCCGATGTGCGGAGCGATCAGTAATGTATGCAAGCACAGGTAGGGGAGGCATGCCCATGCAGAACCTGCACAGCCCGATATTCAGCCTAGGCTGTGCAGAGCCATGCATGTGCAACCCCTACTTGCGCCTGCACAAAGTTAAGCCAAAAAAAAGGAACAAATGATGGCCACCCACAGGTGAGCTGCCGCATTGCAGGGCACAACACGGCAGCTGCCACCTGTGGGTGGCCACCCGAGTTCCTGCTGCACCTGGCAGCACCCCATATGCCTGATGGCGGGCATCTGTTGAAATAACCCCCCCGGCCAATATCCCTGGTGGTCCAGTGGACTGCATTCTGCCCGATCGCGGGCATCTGTAAAACATACAACCTCCCATTACCCTGCTGGTCTAGGGTACCCCCCCTCCCCACCGCCACTGGGGCCCACTGCCCGCTCCCGGGTCAGCGGTAGGCGGCAGCTTCCACCCGCCCTGCCACCCGCGCCGCCTGCCGACTGACACCACCGGTAGGGCTGCATGCCCATTGGTTCACAGTGTGAGCCAATGGGCATGCAGCCCATACCGTACTACACATTTCAGAAGCCCGCGATTGGGCACATAGTGGTCCACTGGACCACAAGGGATATTGGACAAGGAAGTCTATATTTTAGACAAATGCACGTGATCGGGCTGCAGGGGGCATCGGTCCCCAATGGCTGCCGCCTGGCAGGGCGCCAGGCGCAAGTTGTCGGGGATCGGCGCACCTGCATGCTAGTGGGATGCAAATGGGGCCATAATAACATGCAAATCATTTCATTCACATATCTGGAATGTGTAGTACAGTATGGGCTGCACGCCCATTTGCTCACGCTGTGAACCAATGGGAGTGCAGCCCTACTGAGGTGTCAGTCTGCAGGCGGCGGGGCAGCAGGCGGGTGGGGTGCTGCCACCCGCCGGCTGACCGGGAGCAGGCAGTGGGCTCCAGTGGGTGGGTGGGGAGGGGTATCATAGACCACCAGGATAATAGGAGGTTGTATGTTTTACAGATGCCCGCGATCGGGCAGAATGCGGTCCACTGCACCACCAGGGATATTGGCCGGGGGGGTTGTTTCAACAGATGCCCGCCATCGGGCAGCAATCGGTCCACTGGACCACCAGGGATATTGGACAAGGAAGTCTTTTGTATTTTAACACATGCCCACGATTGGGCACATATCGGTCCACTGGACTACCAGGGATATTGGACGAGGAAGTCTTTTGTATTTTAACACATGCCTGCGATCGGGCACATAGCGGTCCACTGGATCACCAGGGATATTGGACAAGGAAGTCTATTTTTTAGACAAATGCGCACGATCGGGCTGCAGGGGGCATCGGTCCTCGACAGCTACTGCCTGGCAGGGCGCCAGGTGCAAGTCTTCGGGGATCGGCGAACCTGCATGCTAATGGGATGCAATTGGGGTCATAATGACATGCAAATGGCCCCATGTGTGCCTTGCATAAATTATGGCCCCATTTGCATATCCCTTTTGAATATCGCAGGTGCTGTGAATGGCGCACTGGCACTTGCGCTAGCGCATCTCCATGCTCCACTCTGGCCACTTGTGCTGGCGCAGTGCCACTGCGCCATGCACAGTGGGGGTGACCAGGGTGCGATATTCAAAGGTGCTGAGCCATAACGCAGCTCCGTTGAATATCGCCCAGGCCACACTCCTGTGCAGCCAAGTTGGGCTGCACCTAGGCTTGCGCCACAGCCTGGCGCAGTTTGAATATCCGGTCCTATGTGTTTTGGTATGTGCAAGCTCCTCAGTTGTAAGAAAAGTGCTTTTTTATGAATAAAGATTGAATTGAATTGAATGAACAGTTTCTAACCCTGCTAGAGCCAAATGCTCATGTGGTCAAGTCACTTATTGCTCCATTCCACAGAACTCTGGAAATAGGTAGAAACTGGCGCTGTGAGGAATTTTCAAATTCCAGTGGAACAAAATTCTGCCAAAAATCTGCCGAATTTCGTCACAAATGAAATGGTGAAATTCCATCTTAGAAAATAGTTGTGGAATGATTTTCCGTGGAAAAAATGCTATTCCGTGGAATATTATTCCATGGATCTCAATATTTTCTGTGAAAATTGTTGTGGAATGGGCTGGCCCGGTGGCGCTGAGGGTTGAGGTGCTGGATGCCACACCTCAGGCCATGCCGGCGACCCGGGTTCAGGAATGGACTCAGGCCACCGGGGGCTGGCAGGGGAGAGGGAGGATTGAGCTTCTGGTGACTGCTCTTCTCTCTCTCTGGGGTGGGTAGTGGGGCTTGCATCGCCCTGTAGCGGCAACAGGCAAAGGCCAGCCGCACTACAGTGGCATGCAAAATTAGTTGGGGGAGAGCGTGGTGGGCGTCAGCACTACATGCTTAGGATGCCATTGCATGTCCAGCTGTCCGTAAGGGAGAAAATGTGGAAAAATGCGGAGGGTGATCTTAATGGCTGATGGCAAAGCATGCGCCTGAAGAGACCTGAGTGGGCATCCAGTGGGTGTGCGAGAGCAATGAAAGGCCGCCCACTGGGGAGCAGGATCGTGTGGCCTGCACAAATGGCTGGGTCCGGGGGTGCAGGGCTGGCGGCTGGAGATCGTGGGGGCCACTCTGCCGAGGAGCAGAAATAAGAATATGATAAAAAAAAAATAGTTGTGGAATAATGTTCTGTAGAAAAAATTTGCTTTTCTATTCCAAGGATCACAGTAGGCAGAATTCCACTGAAGAATCAGTGAAATTCCTACGGAAATTCTTCCTGCGGAATGGCCATTCCGTGCTAATTCTGCCGTCGGAATTCCACATTCTGCACAACACTAATAGAAACTGGACACCAGAAGAAGTGAGATATTGTATCTCAGCTGAGCTATCCTGAGTAAGCACATTGCAAAATAGAAAAAATAAATTAAAATAAACAAACACAGAAAGTACATGTTCATTATTAAATATGCTTAGAGACAGACAGACTGACAGACAGATAAATAGGGAGATATAAACAACTACTCATACAGGTACACCAATTAATACTGTATATAATGGGATATAGACAGACAAAGTCCTACAGACAATATAGGCAGGCATATAGAAATACATACAGATAGATAAACAACTACTGACATGAAACACATTCCAGTGTTTAAATCATTGTCTTGAGCATCAGTAGACCCAGTTTCAAATCCCACTCATGCCAGTCTCACTGTGTGATCTTGGGCAAGTGCCGTCAACCTCCATTTCCATCAAATCCTTCCAGCTGGACTGAATCCAACCCCTCCACCCACACGTATATACACACACACACTCACATTGAAAAAGAGATCCTGCATTCATCCTGGGGCCAATTCTGTTCTCCATCCTCCTTAACAACCATTTCCACAGTTTGTGCAAACTCACATATACACATGTATGCAGATAACACAGTCACTTACACCTCTGGTTCCTCCATTACAGTCATGGAAGGTCTGCTCCAGCAAGACTTTCAAAATGTCCCATCTGGTTTCAATCTAAGCAACTCTTGATCAGCCCCCCCCCAAAAAAAAACAACCTGTGTGTACAACCTTTGGTATCAGCCAAAATTGTCCAGACTCCCAACTCTACCTATCTTCTCCACCTTGGATGGCACCCCTCTTGAAGTGGTTCATCCATTCAAGTACCTTGGTGTGTAGTTAGACAGCAAACTTGCCTTCTCTGCCCACACTGATGCCATCTGCGCCAAGCTCTGCCCTAAAATTGGTGCCTTATACCGCAGTAAAGACTGTCTCCGCTGGTACGTCGTTAGCTTGTCTCCAAAATTGTGCTCTCAGTCTTTGACTATGCAGACACGGTCTATGGCATGGCTCCCTCCACCTCCTTTGCCAGACTGGACACCTCTGCAACACCTTCTGCTGTTTTGTTACCAGCTCCCCCTCTTGTGCCCATTACTGTTCACTCTGCTCTGCCTTATCCATTCTTCCTTTACCTTCACGTCACTAGAACCACTGTGTCTCATGCATGTCCAAATAATGGTTTGGGTACCTTCTCTCTTACCTCTCCTCACTCCATTCCTCCATTCCCTTTGCCTCCTGTTCCCTCCACTCCAGGGATCCTTGCTCTTTCTCCATTCCTCATCCCTGTTCCTCTGCTGAGCAATTGTCCTTTTTCTACTGTCCCCCTTCACTATGGAACCTACTCCCCTCCTGCGCCACTTCACTATCTCCCATTCCTTAAGATACCAGCTGAAACGCCTTCCCTCCCTCCCTTGCTCCTGTTTTCCCCCACGTGAATGCTCCCTTTACTTATGCCTCCTACCCTGGTGTAGAGGTGGCTGAATTGCCTGATTTTTTTCCTGCTTGCTCTTATTGTACATGCTCCTGCTTTAAATAATGCATTTTATTCCACTTTACTGTAACTGTGAACTATGTCAATGTTATGTAACTGTATTAAAAGTGTACTATGTCCGTGCAATGTATTTGTGTCTCCTGTTCCTTTACCATGGGTCGCACCTGGAAGTGAGTTTTGACTCAGTGTGTCTTTCATGGTCACAAATTATGAAATAAATTAACAAATAAATCTAAGTTGGGTTATGTGGTGTAAAACCAATTGTACCATCAAAAAAAATTACATAGTAAGACAGACAAAGATAGATAGATAGACAAATAGGTAGGTCGACAGAGAGACAGACAGATGAACAGACAGACAAAGTTAGACAGATAGACAGATAATCAGACAAAGATAAAGATAGATAACTAGAGAGACAGACAGAGACATAGATTAGATAGATAGATGATAGAGAGACAGACAGACAGCGAGACAGACAAAGTTAGATAGATATATAACCCCCCCCCACACACACACACTGTGTGGACTTACCTGGACTCCTTACACACCCCAGGAACTGCCATGCTGCTCTCATATGATGATCATCACACAGCAATGTGCACACGTCTGAGCAGCTGTTTGTTCGAGCATGTAAGCTGACACCAGCTCAAACGGTGAATCAGTGCCCACCCGCCACAGACTTCAATACCGCAACCATGACCAATACAACCAGAGGAGGAAGAGGGAGAGCCTGAGAGGTCCAGAAGACTGCGGATGCAGAGAGCCTGAGCTACATCCAGAGGCGCCTGAGACCTGAAGCATCTTCGAGGTGTACCCCTCCCCCAACTGCAGCAACTGAACCAACAACCTGAGAGAAACTGCATCTGCAGAGGAGGATGAGGAGGAGAAGGAGACCAGTTAAAAAAGAAGTGGCATAAGAAAACTGTGAGCACTCTCAAGGCTTGCCCTGCAACTGTGGAAGTTTGTACAAAGTTGTCCCCAAATATACAGATTTGGCCAATGGACCAGGAGTTACAACTACCTCATTTGGAAGTTCTACCATTTAAGCAATTGCATAGCCTGTGGGGTTTGGGTTTGGGACATTGTTCATTCTGTTTGTTTTGAAGTCCACCACTGCTGGCCAATCAGCTGCAATGGAACCAGCTGCAGCATCACTGGCCTGTACCATTCCTACGGTTGGGTACCCAGTGAAGCACTAAGGTTTAGGGGTTGAGACTGGTACCAGTGGGTACTGCCTCCAGCACGACAGGATTGGTAATACTAGAAGGTTTATAGCCTGATCTGCTACTGTTTTGTCTTGCCTGGTGGGGGTGGGGGGCAGGCACTGTTACTGTTGTTGTTTTTAAAGCGTTTTGCAGGCCAAGCCTCGTCAAGCAACTAACTTCAGTCTTTCGCATAAAATTTACAAGTTTCAGCAAACAAAACAAAACAAAGAATTGCATTGCAGTCCCCCTCCCTTGTGACTATCCCCCAATAAATCCTTTGTTGATGTTTTATATTGTTTCTCATGCACATATTATTAGAGTAAGTCACTAATTACAGTTCTATTGAATTTAAGGTTGCACTGTGAATTTTACATGTGTAGGGGGATACTATGAAGAGATGGGGAGGTAATTCATTCCAGTGGGTTGTACCCCTCTGAGGTATGCTCCCCGAACAGCAACATTTCTACAGCGACATGCGTCGATATTGAGAACAAGCGCCATGCTGTTGTAGAAGTGTTGCTGGGATAAAGGCAACCTTCCCGACCACACCTCCTGAACTAGCTCCAACCTGGAGTTAGAATCCTTTAGTGTGGGGGTTGGTAGGCAAAGCCCCCAACGAAAAAACACACACTTGTGTGTGGCTCCATACCGACTGCAAATCGCGGTTGACATGGAGCCTGACGCTGTGATGCCGGTCGTCGTGTTTCTTGTTGAACTGGCATTGTAGAGCCCTGCTCTGCCATCAGGCCCACTTAAATATTTACTCTGGATGGAAGTACTGTGCTAAACTCAAAAAAGATCTGGATTCGGACTCCCCCAATCAGGAAAAGTAGAACCCAAGTCTCAACCTTGTTGGAGCCCATAAGACAGGGGTAGTAACCGGAACATCCACGCAACGTGGTTACAGATAGCTTGTTAGGTAAGCAGACAGACAGAGAACAGAGACAGACACACAGACTTATTCGCACCTGCTTATGAAGCGGGGGGTGTGAGACATAATGGACCTTGAGTCCTTTTCTTTTTTTTTTAAATTCAAATTTATTAGGAATTTTTCCCCCCAAAAAGGGGCAAGATGCAGCAGTACCGGATAAATCAGACAACAACATCAATTTGAAACAAGACAAACAAACCAGATACAATGTCAGAGGCATCCTACCCCCCCTCCCTCCCTCTTCCCCACCTTGAGTCCTTTTCGACCTTAAGTTATATGTTGCTATTTTAGATACAGTAGGTCCACACAGGCATAGAGACTGGGGATTGACTGATACAGATAGCTGGACAGTGTAAAAGAAAGAGGGAGATGGCTAAAGATGATAATCATGGGGCAGACAGAGTAAAAGAGGATGGTATAGTGGGGTCCATAAGAGATCCATTTGGACTGGTAACTGCCTCTAACTCCCTCTCCAATGATTTTTGGGATACTCGGATTATGTCTAGTTTCTCTTCTAATAAACTGGTGCTGGCTCAACTCACCTTTTAGCCTCTAGCGCAACCTCTCCCATCCAGGTGCTCCAGCAAAACCACTTGTGATCGTCTCCAGGGCAGTTGTATTCCCACTTCCCCTCTGTCCATCTGTTTGTTGCATTGCTCGCATTCCTGGTACTGTGTACCATGTCACATCCATGTCTGTTAGAATCTCATGCTCCCCCCCACCAAGTCCCAGCAGCAGCTAGGCAAGCTTCTCCCTTTCAGACAATTGGACAATTGGGGGAATTAACTTCTCTACTGTAGGAGGTGGGGCATCTGGGATGGCCCTATAAGGTACACGTGTGGATCCTCTGCTCATCCACCTGTTAACATCTTATTTGTTCCTCTGACTACCACATCCCAACTAAACCCAACACATCTATGACATCCCAACTAAACCTGATGCTCATCCAGTACTCTGTGTTCAATCAGCCCTAGACTCCAGGTGAGGGGGGAATGAAGGTGGAGACTGGTACCTTCCTAATCCGAACCCAGAGGAGGAGGAAAGCATTCCCTGGGGCTCTCTGTCCATCCACGCCACACCGCAGCATTGAATCGGACTCAGGAAGTGAACCTGGAACCATCAGTATCTGCAGACATGGCACTAATGGGCCAGACCTTCCCCATCAATGATTTTTATCTGTAGAAATACACTTAGTTAGCCGGCCCAGTGGCGCTGAGGGTTGAGGCTCTGGATGCCACACCCCATGCCACACCGGCGACCCGTGTTTGGGAGCAAGCACAGGCCACCGGGGGTCGGCAGGGGAGGAGAAGGATCAAGTGCCCCAGGGACAGCTCTCCTTCTCTGGGGAGGGGGGTGGCCAGTTGTCGGTGCATGCCTGGCCTCTATTGGCAGCTGGGGGCCGACACTCTGATGGTGTAAGATATTGGGTCGGGGCGGGGCAGATGCTTGATGGGGTGCATGCATGGCAGTGTATGTGGCACCATTGCTGGTGTCCTTGCATGCTTCGCCCCTGAAGGGGAGGAGAATGGAAAATGGATCCCAGGTCATGTAGCATAAGCAGCCGTCCCTCGCAGTCCCCGACACTGAGGAGGCACTTCCCCGGAATCTGGATACTGTTGCATGGGTGTAGGCAGGCATACTCCAAGCACTCCATGGTGTGCAATTTTATTTAAGGGGGGTAGCAAATAGGCTATGAACTGCTTCCTTTTTCCATGAAAACTAACAAAACTAATACTGAACCTTTCTGTAATTTTATTCAAAGGAGTTGAAACTAGAAGGACTGGTCACTAATATTCTCTTTGCATCACAAGGACAATACAACGTTACAGGCTCTGGGCTGGTATGTGGGTGTCTTAGGGAACAATGCATGGCATTTGTATTTGCCCATGCATGGCAACAACCTTGTCATGAGATACAAAAGTTGTATTTATTGTGCCAAATGAGGCAACAAACATGGTCCTGGTATACATCTGTATATTGTCTGGCTACCCCGGAGGAGGGGTTAGCTCATCCTAACAAGGGGGGGTGGGGTAGCAGTGAGTCCACTTGGTGTGCAGATCTGAAATCCCTGGCTACACCACTGCTGTAATGGTGAGTGAGTTGGGGTCTGCCACGGAGGGGAAGCTATGGGAGAAGAAGGGGAAGCTAGCCTCATGTCAGGGTACGAGGCTGGGGGGAACAACTGGGATGAAGGTGCCAATCTGGGACCCGAGGAGAAAAAGGAATAACAAAAAAAAAAAAAAGAAATACACTTACTTCGTAGCCTTCCATTTGGACAGGTAAACAGAAATTTTTGAGCACCCTGGGTACATCTTTGCTTGTTAGAGACCAAGAAGCAGATTATTTATAGCCCTCCACTCCCCTCAGTAGCTGCTGGGATGCAGTGGATGATAGGTTAGTAAAAAATGCAGACCGATAGACAGACACATGTAGACAGAGCACAGAGCAAGCAGGTCCTCAAGGGCATTGTAAATCACTTAAGAGACACCCAGGCATTCTTCCCCCTTATTAAAACCACACATAGTATTGAAGCATTCATAATGACTTCATTACAACACCAAGGAAACATGCCGAAGCAGTAAACGTTGGAGCTTAGCTACAAAATGTAGCAATAATCTTTCACAGCCTCCAGGGGAAACAAGGCATCCAAGTCAAAAAAAAAAGACAAAAATAACCCATAGCAATAGAGAAACAAAATAAAAAAAGAAAGGTTTACAACCTTACTAAAAGGTCAGCAACTCAAAGTGTAGGACTTAAATCACTGCTAAACTTTAGGGAAGAGGCGAGACATGAGAGCTGGTTAAAAGACATCTTATTCAGTCCATATGATTAAAAAGATGTTTTTAGAGGGGCTTTTGCTTAGTGGTTACAGTGCAGAAGCATGAACCTGGACACTCAAGTTCAAATCCCACGGTTCCCATTTGGTCAATTTGTGACCCTGAGCAAGATACTTAACCTCCCTGTTTTTAACCTCAGCGTAATCTTTGTGTGTTCTTTCAATCTTTCTAGGCACCTAATGACAGTTGACATTCTCCCTCCTTTATCTGCTGGACTGCAAAAGGACTTCTCGATACAGTTTGCATGAAATGCACCAAATAAACATGGAGACCTATTCTCAGTAGCAAAAATGTGGTGAAGAACTGTTGCAAAAGTCCTTTTACAACAGCAAAGTAATTGTGAATGTACTGCACCAGTGAATGCCATTCACACAAGGGTTAGTTTTGCACCACAACATGGTGTTTGCACCAGGTGGGAAGACAAGTGCCACTGTAGTTACAAACATGGTCAGGCACATACCTCTCAACTGTACCACATTACGAGGAATGTTCCTCATTTTACTTCACAAAAGCTCCCTGTTCCACATTGTGAGGACTTGTTCCACATTCAAAGCCAACATTTTAAAGCAAAAATCCATAGCAAGTGATGCAAAAAATATATCATTCAGTTAATAACAGACTTTCTGAACATATATGCAACATGTTAACTGTGTTTTGAACTTCTTAGGTAAATACTTGATTAAGTGTTCCACATTTTGCCCATGTTTTCCACATTTTGACAGGCAATGTTCCACATTTGGGGGACAAAAGGTTGAGAGGTATGGTCAGGCACATTCTAGTACCAGCCAGCTGCCCCCCCCCCCCCAACAACTTTTTCAAATGTCAGACACAGATTAGCTTTGCACCTAAATGCCCATAAATGGAATACCAGCATCTCAGAGCTTCGAATACCAGTTCTAAACTACCCAAAACCAAGTGAGAAAAAAAGGCCAAATCCCAATGACACAAAGGTACAGTATAATCAACAAGCCAAAGAATAAGTCAAGCAGCTTGGGGGGGAGGGGCACTCTACCATGTCTCCCTCTGCCGGGGGGGAGGAATGGGCTCCTGTGGACCACCCTGCCAAAATGTATTCGTGTATAATGACACCTTGCAGAAGGCATCATTCGGCAATGTGGCATCCCAATTTCTCCTCACTCAGGGTGTCCATGCACGATGCAGGACATACTGTAACATAATCTGAAGCATGGTCAGTGGGTGTATACGGGGGACTAGTAGCCAGGTCTGTTTTGTGGCATTCAGCAGTGCTGGTCAAGATACAGTGTGCAACTTCATATGTCCTACTGCATGTTAATATACATTTTAATTTATGACTGCAATTAATCTTGAGGGCCACTGTTTTACAGTGTTTAGCCAATACAATTAGGTGAAACAAATTAGACCCTTTACATCAGAGCAATGTAGGTAACAGTAAATGTATTTAACTGTAGATTAATTTCTGTAGTATTTCATTTTTCTTTATTTCTTTTGCTGCATAAATATTTTTCTGACATGCACATATTTTATACACATGACAAATAATAAGCAGGAGAATACCAATAAATCCCAGAAATCCGAGATGCCATTGCCAGACGGTCCAGTCTTCAAGACAGAATTCAATGACTTCATTAATCATGAATCTTTGTCCCCGATCATAACATTTACAGCACTGTATTAACCTACAAATACGGCTTTGCCAGTTTCTGTCATAGTCTGCCTCTTGCCCTGCTATAATTTAGGCATCATAAAAACCCTTTTAAATTAGTACATGTTGGTGTGTGTTTGCATGGCATAAAGTGGCAGCGGGAGGGGAGTGGAGGAAGATATGATGGACCTAGACTCTCTTCCAAACTTAAATTAGTATGTTACTGTGTTTAAGAATCATTTTCTTTACATTGTACAGTAAACTATTTTTTTTTAAGATACTGTAGGAACCAGGAAACAAATGAAGGAGAGCACAGGGACAGTGGTGCCAGTGTCTGAGAGCTGTGTACTGGATGCAAAATGAGGACTGGCACACGCCACTCATCTATAAGCAATAATCACTCCCTAAAAAGTCATCTTACTTAATTTATTGCTAGTATCAAACAAGTGCAGAAATGGGAAAGCAGGTCCAGAAAGTAGAGAGCGACAGATGCTGCTGCACCCACCATCCTAACGTTTCACCCCAGCCAATCAGGGGTTTCATCTGGCAAGTCATTTTTGCTTATAGATGAGTGGTGTGTGCTGATGCCACGGGAACATTTATTTATTTATTAACTGACTGATTAATTGCTTTATTGCTTTATTTATCTTTTATTGACTGAGTAAGGACGGTCAAACAATTCTGCCTGTTTTCTGCCTCGTCCTGCGTTGGGTTGGGGGGGATACAGATGCAAACTGACATATTGAATCTGATTGAGCTGTGTCACTCAGGGATTGCTGCTGGAGCCATAGTTACTCAGTCATTTAAGGTCCAAAGGGACACTAAGTCCCTCACGTCTGCCCACCTGCTCCATAAGCAGGGACCAGCAGTATGCTGTACAGACACAAGGCACCTAGGGATTCCTTTGGGAAGCAGAAATGTGTCCAGGATTACTGTAAAGGCCTGAATAGTCATCCAGTGCATTGCCTCAGCTGGTAGGCTGCTCTGTTGGTTTACCAACCTCGGGGAGAAGAAGTGCCTTCTAATGTTATCCCTGAATTCACCACTTTTAAGCTTCAGGGTGTGTCCCTATGTCCTGTTGAAGCACACCAGGTAAGTTATCTCCATTTATAAAATGGCAAGGAGGAGTCCAGAAATTTCATTGGCCAAGAGACATCCCGTGACTGTGCATTACATCTCTATAAATGCATGGTCATGTGAGAAAACTAATTTTTCTCCCCAAGAAACCCACTTATAGACATTTTATGTGTAATAAGTCCCTCCAGGGTGCGCATCATAGGATTTTAATGCAACTTCCCAGGCGTTTAAGGACACTCGGCCTTGTGCCTTACAACACCCCTTGGACATGCATTAAAATTCTATAATGCATAGCCTGTCGTGGCTTATTGCTTACATGTTTGACCTTGTCATTAACCTTCTCTATGTGGAAGACTGAGATCATGTTTTCCTTTGAAAACACAACAGGAACAGGTGCTCGCAATGTGAATGGGTGCTAGAGCCCAATTGATGCAACAATATGCACAAACAGCAGAACTCAAAAATGATGGTAAAAAAAGTGACTTCTCACAAAAATACAAAGTTGCAAAGCCGAACAATGTTTCATGTGCACTGGAAATGACTAGGACTAAGCCCTGGCACTCTGTGTCATTAGCGTGATGGTGTGTTGGGGGCCCCCTGACAAAACGTCATGCTAATCATGCAATGTGCCAGGAATTAGTGCTGTTCCTTTCGGGTGCACATGAAACTTTTTTTTACCAATACTTTTGAGTGCTGCTGTTTGGGAATAATATTAATTCATGTTTCCCTTCAGCCTCCTTTTCTCCAGTGTAAGTTCATATGTTAGGGGCCTCCAGTTTCTCCTCATTTTGTTCCCCCATACCCTTGATGAATTGGTGACTATGCATAGCACTTTCTAGGCTGCCTCAGTTTTCTTTTTGTACTGGGGAACCCAGAACTGCACACTGTACTCCAGGTGGGGCCTGACCAGGACCATTATAAACTGGTAGGATGATTTCCCTTGTCCTGCTGGTCACCCACGTCTTGATGTACCCCAGTATTCTTCCCACCTTCTTAACAGCAGCCATGCATTGCTTCTCATGCTTCAGTCCCTTGTCTTTTATGACCCCCAGGTCCTTTTTCCCCTCCACTGCAGCAAGAGGAGCCTGATACAGTGTTGAGATCCTACCTTCCTCTCTCCTTCCCAAGTGAAGCAGCTTGCCTTTGGCTGCATGAAGTCCAGGACTCCAGGCATCTGATCAGTAGTCCAGCTTGTTTAGGTCCTCTCGAACTTTCTCTCCATCCTCAAGGGAGTCCGCCACCTAGCCAGCTTAGTGTCATCAGCAAATTTAAGCAGCCTGCCAAAGGCCTCAGCTTTGAGATTGCCAAGGAAAATGCTGAACAGCAGTGGCCCCAGCAGTGATCATGGAGTGACACTGCTGTGGTCACTGCTCACTCCACTTGGTGCAGAGCCTGTCCATCAAAACCCAAAACACAATTGTCACTTAGCTATACTAAGTACTTCATGACTTCATGGTACAGACTGTGTGGCCTAGTGGTTAGAGTACTGCACTATAATATAAATTACCTTTCAGTCGTGGGTTTGAATCCTGTCTCCGCCATATCACATTTACCTTTAAACAATCACTGCACACATTTTGGAGGAGAGGAGGGAGAGAGGGGATATGATAGAGACATACAAGTATCTTACAGGGAGGAACAGGGTGCAGGAATACGCTATTTTTAAGCGAAAAAGATGTTCCAGGTCTAGAGGGCATGGGTTGAAGCTGGAGGGAGGATGATCCAGAGGAAACGTGAGGAAGAATTTCTTCACAGAACGGGTGGTGGACAAGTGGAACACCCTGCCAGAGGAAGTGGTGGGGGCTGAAACAATCACGGGATTTAAGAATGCATGGGATAGACATAAAAGAATTCTGGAGGTCAGGGGTAAGGGGCAACAGACTTCTAGCAAAACATAAACTGAACTTACAAGCTCAAATGGGCAGACTGGGTGGGCCATAGGCCCTTATCTGCCGACACTGTCTATATATCTATGTATCTATGTATCTTGGGACCCAAATTCCTTTTCTGCCTCACTATATAAAGCAGTGACTGTTACTTATGTTAAGTTTTGTGTACCACACTGGTCACTATACAGTACTTTCAGAAGGAAATCATTGCACTGAAGAGAATGCAGCACTGAGCAACCGAGGTGATACATAGCCTCATGGTGTGCATGATGTGGCGCCCTGCTCTGCTGATTTGTAAGCCATAGTTCTTTATCACTGCACGACACTTTATTTGAATAACTGACTTTCTGCTACACAGTTTTCTGTCCACTGCGCTTCTGTGCCATATATATTTTTTGTTTTTGTTCAATGTCGCTCCCTTCCTAATGGGAGTTTTCCTTCAACTCCACACTCAAAGTCATTATCCAGCACTTCTGTCTTGCTCCTCCAGGCTCAGGACTGCAATGTGGGGCTAGGATGCACAGCTGGAAACCAGCATCCATTAATGACTCCCTGCCAGAGGCAACATGGGAACTGATCATGGCAGACACACACACACACACACACACACACACACACACACACAGAGCTGTGCCAGGTGCAGTACCACCTCTCACAGTCCACCCGAGAGGCACAAATCAATAAAAGATAGAGGGGCACTCTTGGATATATGCTGATCATGGCCACGTGGCTCAGCTGTGTACACCAAAGTGGCCAAAGGCCCAAAAGGGAGCAGAGCACTTACACAGTCCTTTATAATTCCCTACCTGCTCCTGGTCCTCAAGACAGGCAGTGGGAACCACAATCAAATAAAGACCAATGGCCAAAAGCCACTTCAAGGGAACAGACTGATTAATAAAGAAAACAAGAAAGCACAAATGACATGAGCAGGGCCATCTTGAAACCCCTTGACCCAAAGAGACCGCAACTGAGGTCAGGGGTCACTAGAAGGAGCCAGCACACAGACAAACAACCAGAAGACTGCTAGAGCCTTACATGTTTCTAGTGCTGGGTGAAGTGGCCAAAATCTGCTATGCAAAGCAATTTGCGAATTAAGGCAGAAGCCACGAAGTGATCCGCAACACGAAGTGGAGTACTTTGCATCATGATGAGGAACAATGACTTCACATTACTCTGCCTTTCCCCAACCACTTCTGCACCAATTTTAATGCGAAGTACATTGAAATCAATGTACTTCACATCACTTCACCTTGTTGGTGAGCTCCAAGGTGAATTTTGTAGTGATTCATGGGACAACAGGTCACATGGGCTTTAGATTGTTCTGCACAGCCTCAGTTCTGTGCAGTATGTGTGTAACAGAAACTGGAGACAGTTTGCTGTCAGAGCTCTGAGAGTCAAACCCTCTAAAAGTCATTCAAAAAGCCTTATTGAGCCATTTGTTTTTGCTCAAAATTTAGTACATCAATTGTAGGAAACCCCCTGTGCCCATATCATTGAGTGTTTATTGTCTGTGTGTGAATTTTGAATGTTAATTTAGAACATTCAGTCTGTGTAGTGACAGACACTTGTGTGCTTGTGCAAGGGGTGTATCTGTGGTGGAGTGAGGTAGATAAATTGGGAGAAAGGCAGTCTTTCTGTTTTGGTAATATTTTTCTTGTATAACTGTGTCAATGTAACGCAGCAATATTTTCAGTAATTTTTGACATTTTTGTGCTGATTGTTGTGGTGCAGCAGTGCATAATTTCAGTTTGCTTAAAAGATTTGGTTATATTACTGAAGTTTTCAATTTGTTGCGCATTACTTGCAGTATGTGTGTGAGTGTGTGTGCAATGCATGCCATCAAATCAGATACATTTTATTGTGCCACACAGTAACTGCAGCACCGTGAACTTGCTATCCACTGCACCTGCATTATTTTGTACTGTTTTGTGGTATCTTGGTAGTGCACTGCCCCCTCAACCGGCAAAAGGTATCCTTTTCCAGATTTGGATTTGTGACTTGTGAGCACTGGTTAAGGTGTTGTTGTGCCTTTGCGTCTGCATCTCTTGAGTGCGTTGCACAATCTTAACCTGTCTGTGCGTTTGCATCTCTTTAGGGGGCCCAATCTCCATCTGTAATTTAAGTCACAGTTGTTTGTTTGGCTTCCCTTCAGAGTACCGTGTGGAGCATATCTCGGTGCCAACATTGTACTCATTAATGTGCATTTTTAAGTCAGGGCAATCATCATGAGTCACTCATGATACAAATCGTGTTCTTCATCTTCATGGTCACAATGATTCACGAATTACAAAACTTTAAGTTTTTGGGTTGTAAGTTGCATGTAACCGGCTTGACCATTGTGCTCATTAATATGTGTTTTCAAGTCAGGGTGTTTGGGGTGGTACAGGTCAGGGAGGTACAGCCACAGTTTTTTTGTGTACAGTTCATTAATCATGTCACACCAGTCACTCATCACGAGACAAATCATGTTCTTCACGAATCACAGCAGTTATATATTTTTTTCAGTTCTTTTGATACGCTGATTGGGAACCGGAGAAAAAGAAAGTCAAGGTGGCTGTGTCTGGGTCTGTTGGTGTTAAATCCTCCCCTCCTCAAAAAAGTTTTGATGTAGCAGTTCCTGTTGATGATGATGATGATCCGGGGGGTGGGCATGATAGGAAATATCAAGTATCAAAAGGGAATCAACAATGTACAAGAGGGTAACATCATCCAGTAAAAGAGATGTGCATGACGAAGGGCACAAAATTTGAAGATAGAGGGGGGAGGGGAGGATTAGGGGCAACATCAGGAACTATTTTTTTCACACAGAGGGTGGTGGGTGCAAGGACAAAATAAAACTAATGATCAGCATTCTGATGGGACAGCAGCAGTTGAAGCATCCCCATAATTTTTAGCTGGTGCCCCTTAATTCACTCCAACTGCTGCTCAACGTTGTCAAGATGGTGGTTAACAGCCTCCAACTCACTCCACATCAGGCCCAAATTGGCCTGTGTGGTAGGTAGTTGGACAGGGTTGCCACCATCACCTGCTGCAGGCTGTGGTGGTGTAGCAGCTGCTTGATCCATGGCCCTCCCCCGCTTCACACCACCATGCCCAGGTGGACACCGTGCTGCCCCATCTCCCCCAGCAGGGCAAACAGGTACATTACTGTCCTGTTCTGCAACCTTGGCCGGCCACTGTACACAGTGGTGGTTATACAGGTGGGTGTGCTGACCACCTGTGCCATGGTGAGTTCCTTTGGGGCCACGGTGCACCTCCACACCACACAGATTACATTTCACTACACTGCTGTCCCCAGGCAGTGTAGTAAAGAACTCCCACACTAATGAGGTGCGAGGAGGACCAGACACAGGCGGGGGGGGGGGGGCAGGTCTTGTTGGAGCCAGGGGCTGCTGCTGCAGTGAAACTCTCTTCAAAGCATGATTCTCACTCCTCCCTTAAAGGTGGAGTGAGCAACGCAAAGTCATTATCACTATCATCAGAAGACGAAGTGGCAAAGTAGTACTTTCAATGGGCACTTCGCATAGCCATAAAGTAACGCAAAGTGGTCTACTTCGCGTCTACTTCATTGGCGGAATTTAACTTTCCTGCATCTCTACACACAACCTTTTTCTCCTACTACAAGATGAAAGTGAAACTCTCTTTCAGGCATGAGTTACTTCCTGCCTGCCTGCCTGAAGCATGTGACCTACACTGTGTAAGCCATGTGATGTGTGTGGGCTGCCTGTGAATACTCACTCCACCTTAAAGTGAAGTAAGGCAGAGTGAACAACACAAAATCATAATTACAACACAAAGTGGTGAAGTGAGGGTTTTAAATGGGCACTTAGCATGGTGATGGAATGGAACGGCAATACTTTCTGTCTACCTTCGTATGAATTTAATCCGCTGTATCTTTACATGCTCCAGGGATACATGTAGTTTCCTCTAGGCATCATGGGACATGTAGTGCCCAGAAAATCTGACATGAACAGACTGCCAATGAGAGAGCAGGACTGAGACAAGGCTTTCTCATTAACCATCCACAGATTTTGAGTGGCTGAGGAGAAGCTGCTGCAATACCAGCATGGGGGAGACTCAGCTAGACACCTGAGGAGATAACAGCTGCAAGAGACCACTCACAGCTAAAGATATGCTCTGATTGAAACTTAATTTAGAGGGAAACGTTTATGTACAGTGGCTAACATAGTTTAAAACCCATGAAAAGCTCTTTTAAATGAAGTATTGGGCTCACAGTGGCTGGAAGTAGTCCAGAACTACAGAAGACTGAGTCTGTTCAATATTAATACTACATTGCAGTCATTTTAAGAACCTTGAGATGTCAATGACAAAAAAACTGTACTTGACTGAGTGTAGTTAGGCATAGCTTGCTCCTCAATGACATTACAATGTTCTAAAATGGCTGCAATGTAGGACTAATACTGAACTGACTCAGTCATCTATTCTATATGTCTTGAGTGCTTTCAGCCACAGATGACCCCACTACCTTATTTGAAAGTTATTTCATGGTCTTTCAAACTATGATAGCCACTGGGCATGAATGTGTCCCTTTATGGTTGCTAGCCCACATTCCTCACAGTCTCAGAGAGGGTTGACTTGTAATAAATCTGAATACCAAATATTTAAAGATTAGGGTTGCCTTGGTGGCTCTGGGTCTGAAGAGAGGCACGCTAATTCTCCAGGACCCCTGTAACTGCGATTTATCACAGCAGGAGGCTTTGCCATCTCTAGCCCCCAGTGCCTGCTTTCTTTTGGGGAAGTGAAGAAAAACCCTCACACATATGGGTGAAGACAACAGCCAAGAACAGACACGAGGGCGCTCCACTTCTGCCTGCATCCTGCTCAGGAGCTGGAACACCAAGAGGTACAAACAGGGGGGCAACCTCAACTAACTCCTGTGGAAACCACTGCCTAACCAGAAGACCATGAATAAAGACCAGGGCCTTGCCCTGTGCCAGTGTGTGTAAATAAGTTAAATAGTTTGTTTAGTCAGATCAACCTAGAATAATTCAGCAAGACCTTAGAAATGAGCATATAAGGCTGCTGAAGGTTAAAAACATTTGTGCATCTTTATTTTAAACCCACAAGTGAGGAATCACTTCAGGAACTTTGGAACCTAATATGTGATTGCTGAGAACTTCAGTGCTCTGCTTAAAGAGCAGCTGACATGATCTGGGAGGCAACTCATTCCATGGAGTTGCTGGCCTGATAAGCTAAGTGAGCTGCATTTGACATTTTTTTAAGTAGTGAAAATGTATTATTGTAACTTACTATGCTCAACTTGTAACTCCCTCGAACAAGCCGGGTGATCGCTGAGTGCCGCAGCCCTGCACCGAAAAACAGCACTTGGATGACATGAGGTTGGGAATGGGACTGCAGGCACTCTGTATAGCAGCCCCATACATGTAGAATTGCCAGCACAGATAATCGTAGTACAGTTTGACAGCCCCCTCCCCCGATCCTATTAGTAAGTACATGGGAACTACATAGAGCACCTGCAGCCCGATTCCCGACCCCACATCATCAAAGTGCTGTTTTCGGGGTGGGGCTGCAGTGCTAGGCAATTGCCTGACTTGTTCACAGGAGTTACAAGCCAAGCATAGTAAGTTAAAATGAATACATTTGCACTACTTAAAAATGTCAGATGCAACTCAGTTTATCGGCAGGCAACTCATTGGAATGAGTTCCTGCTCGAATCCCAGGAATGTGTCAGCTGCTCTTTAAAGTCATCCCATCCCTCAGTGCTGCAACTTAGCTGCCTCAGAGACCCACAATGTACCACCCCACAACCATACACACATGGACTGTTGAGAGTTCCTCAGAGCTCTCCTGCCTGCAAATCTCTATCTATACCAAAGCGAGCTTTACAACATCACAATGACTTCTACCATTTCTATGTGCTGAGTGGTTTCTGTGCCCTGTTTTCAATGGGTAATACTTGTTTCCAATAACTTGGCAGGTTTGGGGGTATGGGGGCATGCCAGCAGTCGAGCATGTCAGTGGCGGGGTGGGTGGGGGGCTAGCTGCAGCAAAAGCTTGTGCTGCTCCAGCCGCACGTGCGTGAGTGGTTCATGGCAACAGTTACTCAGGAGTTCCAGAGGGGGAGGCCTGAAGGGAGGCTATATTGTTTGTTTATTTATTTATTTATTGTTAATAGTAGATTTTATTTTAAAAGTTTAATATGTTGATTCAAACTAATGCCTATGTAGTTGAGTTAAACCGATGGTAATCTGTCCTTTTTGCTACTAGGACACGAAGAAGCATATATTACTTTAAGTTTTTACAAACATAATTTTATCTAGTGACTCTTGCAATGTAAAGTCTAACAAAATGAATATACGCAGTTTTGCTTGGTTAGGAGTCACCATACTTCTGTGTGGGAGTTTTCTAAAAGATATATTATTAAGAAAGAAATCTTTCAATGGAGTACTTTTAAAGGGCTTCCACTTATACCCTGGGACTCGACAGGGATGCCCCCTGTCTCCCTTATTATTTAATCTATATCTTGAGCCGCTGCTGTGTCATATTAAAACCTCCCCTTTAACCAAAGGCATTTCCATTGAGTCTTTTGACCTTAGGCTCTCTGCATATGCAGATAATATTTTATTACATATTTCTGACCCGGCTGAGTCACTTCCAGTGGCCCTGGATATATACGCACTTTCAGTGTATATTCAAATTATAAGCTTAACCTTGGGAAGGCAGTGGTAATGATGTTAAACTCTAAGCTCTTCAGAGTGGATCTATCTCACTTTGGGTCAGAATGGTATCCTACTATTAAATACCTTGGCATTTTTCTGTCCCAAAATCAAGCTAAATTAAAGTAACTCAATCTAGATGAGCTTATTAATATCATTCAACTAGACCTACACAGATGGGCTTCATTGGCACTGTCTTTGCAGGGTAGAATTAATGTTCTTAAGATGAACATTCTCCCCTTGAGTGTTTTATCACTTATCTATGCTTAATATCTTACTGCCCTTAAGCTGGTTTAAGAAATTACATAGTATTCTCTCTAAGTTTTTATGGAAAAATAAGTTACCTCGGAAAGCCTACTTCCGATTGGGGGCTCCCAAACATTTGGTGGGGGCTCAAACTTCCTAATTTTCTTGTGTACTATCTGGCCAGTCATACTGCAAAATATGTAAAATGGCTTAACCCTCAGATGGCTTCCTCCAATGTGCCACTTTGGTTACAAACAGAGAAGGAACTGATTGTAGCCTCAGGAGTCACCCCTGACATCTTAATTTTTACTTCACCCAAATGTTTACCTGCCCAAATTCAGAACACAGTAATAGGTACCTCTTTAAAAGTCCATGCTCAATTTTGTAGGCTTCTATGCTATGCCTATAATATGGACGTCTCTCAACCTTTATATGGTAACCCTAACTTCCAGATTGAGGGGCGCCTGCTCTTGCCTAAAGTTATCCCTGCATTAGAAGGGTTGCGAGTAATTGATCTACTCAAAGATGATATTTTACCAACCAGTCAATCCCTGCTGGTCGGATTTAATTTTCCAAATAAGTTTGTGTTTAGAATTTTCCAACTCCGCTCCCTGCTGGTCAGGTATTTTGGTAATGGGCCTTGGACTATTAATCAGGATGATTTATTGCACACTTTACACATGCTGGCTTGGCAACCCCATTCAGTGTCCCAAATTAGCAGTAATTTGTATCCCAGACTTTTCCCAGGGATATCAGGTCAGGTAAACTTATGGTCTGCCTTTTTCCCTGATCTTAATTTTAACTGGGAATGTATCTGGCTGGACTTGTACACCAATGTGTCCAATGACAGACTGTGCCTTACTCAATTTTATATTTTGCATAACATTTATTATACCCCATTCACTTGGTTAAAATGGAAAAATTACCATCCCCCACATGCACTTGGTGTGGTCAGGCAGATGGAATGATCTTCCACATTATGCGGGATTGTCCCAAGATGAGTCCCCTTTGGGAGAAAATCAAGCGGTCAATTGATCCCATTCTAGGATTGGAGACGTACTTTGTTCCTGAGATTTGCCTGCTGGTGGACTACTCAGGAATTCTGGCTAAAGAAAGAAGGTATCACAAGTCTATGATATCCCTCTCTGTTAAAAAAAGTGGTACTTTGACATTGGAAGGCCCAGGAGGGGGTCTCATACCTTGAATGGCTTAATGAAATCTTACAAAACTTAAGATTGGAGAAATTAATTGCTAGTAGACATAACCGTCTCTCAGTTTATAAAAGAATGTGGGAGAGGTTACACATTCTACTTCTCATGCCCACATCTTGAAATTATAATTGAGTATTTTAATTTAATGCCAGCAGGTGCTTTATGACCGTTTGGTACAGTCAGTGCTGCTGTTACTTAATTTATACGGCTTTAGTTACCTTGGGTTATAGTGGGCTGCCTTTTTGTAATCAATTTTTGTAACTGCTTTAAAAGTATTTTTAGTTTTCATAGGATTTCTTCTATGTTATATTAACACCCTCTGAGGTGGGGGAAGGGGGGAGATGATGGTTGTGGGGGCTTGAGTTATGTTTATTGGCTGTTGATTGTTTTGGTTCTGTGTCTTGATTGTATATTTTGTCTGTGTGGAAAACTTAATAAAGTAAATTCGATTTAAAAAAAAGAAAAATCTTTGGGAGGGAGTTTATCTTGGAACTGGAGAGACTATAGGTCTGGACCACGTCCCAATACCTCTACACTTAAATGTAACTATGATACACTGTACTTAATTCCCCCAATATATTATCCGATTCTATGTGTTGCGATTTGTGTAAGATGGCTACGTCCCTGCAACAACAAACCAAATACAAGTATTAAACATACTGTAGGCATAGTAAAATAGGGACTAGGTAATGTACACCTCAATTTGCTTTGTAAACTGTCAGATAGGTTGGTAAGAATACTGAGAACATCCTTGTGCTTTTTTCTTTTGCTTTCTGGAGATGTACACCCCAACCCAGGGCCCACTAAAACTGGAATTTTAAATGTAGGCATCTTAGAAATAATTTGGAATAGTACATTTAAATGGAAGGAACCTTATACCCAAAATGAACCCCATCAGAGAATGGGTTACTGAACGCAAACCCAACTTGATGATAATTTCAGCATCTTGGTTAAGTCCTAAAATTCAGGATTTGTATATAAATCAGGGCTGCAAGTTTGGTTCTACAAAAGAATCGAACGCCTCAAACTTTGGGTGTTCAGTTCTGTCAGACTGTGGCAAACTGTCAGGGAAATATGCAGACTTTTGGTTTGATTGGTTTGCCCGGTCTGAATGGTGTGGATCAGGTGAACCAGTTGAACCACAAACCATAGTTTGCACCTGAAATAGTTAACTAGGGCACAGTGTGAGTCACAGCCTCATTTTGAAGCTAGACTCAGCTCTACCATGTGAGCCAGTATGAACGCTCACTTGTGTACTCATGGTTGGGCTGCTGAGTAGCTCAGGTAGGGCTGTGATTCATTTTCAGTTTGGGAGCTAGGAAATTCTGGTGTAACCCCCCTACAAATGGGGGTTCCCAAAAGTCTTCCTTGGGTGTGCCTAAATGCCCACTGCTAGGCTGGTGTTCTGTGTCTTTTCAGATTTTAAAAGGTGTTAGCATGCAAGTGCACTGTTAGCCTCTATGCCTTTCCCTTTAAGAGCTGCTTAACCTGCAGACATAATCAATCTGGGTAGGGGCCGAGTAGTTTAGGCTCGAGTCCCCCGGGCTGTAGGTTCAATGCTGCCTTCTGCCATCGCTATTTGTGCAGAGGAAGCTCTTATGGTAGATGTAACCGTTTGCTTATTATCTACATTGAAAATAATGATATTGTAGTTTGCCTAAGCTGCTTTTCTTGCAGCATGGACATTTCTGTAATATACCACCATCTTGGTTCTGGACTGCCAATCTGTACCAATCAGTACCTTTCGGAGCTCTAAAATGGAGCCTGCTCCCAGGGGTCTTGTGAGAGTAAATTTCTGTAGGAATTGTAGTTTTCACCCTTTGGCGCCTTCATGGATCTGGAGGGGGAGCTCAAGCTGTGACAGACAGATTGATCAACTATCTGAATCTTTTGGATCACTAGGAAGCCCCGGTGCTGCCTGCAGCAGGAGTCAGTGTGGAGTGAGAGTTCTGAGAGAGTGAGGAGCTCAAGTAATTTGAGCAGCTGCTCCTGTGCAGTGTGCAGGGAAAATCGGTGGGAAGGCTGTGTCTGGCCTGCCTGTTTCCATCTTCCTAAAGTGAAGAGACTTAATCCGAACCTCGGACTTTATCCGAACTTGTGACCTTACTGAATTGTGACTAATTTCACCTGAAGAGGACCGAAGACTTGCTTTTGTGTGATCGGTCTGTCTGGACTTTCACCATGACTGCAGAGCATATGGTTTGCACAGGGACACTGTTAATTGCAACCCGGACTGTCATCCAAACTGCAGTATTTGTCTGCCTTAATTATAAGTGTGCTGAATGTGGACAGTGGGTCGCAATTTGGTTCCTCACTTTGCTGAATGTGTCACGCTTGCTGGAAGCTGCGTCCAGCAACCTTACCGGACTGCATCCGAACTGTTCTCCCACTCTGGGCCCTGCCATCCTAGCCCAGACACCTGCTTGTACTGCAGAGAAAGATCCAACGAGAGACCCACCCCGCGATTCGGCTCCCTGATCAACAACACCGAACAGGATCGAGCGCCACGTCACATTGTGTGGGCCCTGCTTCACCTGGCAGTCCAGCTCTTCATCGTGAGGTCTCCCATTTCATCCATCCTGCATCCAAATTTGGGTAGCGTGAGTACAACCAGGGTAGCTTCCTGCAACCTAGCTAGCAATCACAGTGTGTCATCTGATTTAATTGTTGTTAAGTTTTTGTGGGCTGAGCCATCTGGCTCCGGATTACATTTTGTGGGTTACAGTGCATGCATGTTTGTTTCCATCACAGGGCCCTAACCAGATGCAACACCAGCCTACCCGGACAACCCTTCAGGCTAGCCTGTAGTTTCAACTGGGTACCCAGAGTGTGTGTGACTGTGTTCCAGGGGCGTTTGAGTGCATGCATTAAAGCCTGAATCAATCAGATCTAAAATCAACCACCAGATTACTGCCCCTCCCTTGTTCACATTACCCCTTAATCAGCTTCCCTCTAATCTCATGCTCTGTCCTCTTGTCCTGCTATTTTTCTTATATTGAAACATGTTAGACTCTTTCATCTTGTTAATGCCCTTAAGGTGTTTGAATGTGTCAATCATATCACCTCTCTCCTCCTTTGCTCCAGGGTATACATATTGAGCTCCATTAATCTGTCCTCATATGCTTTCTGATGCAGTCCCTGCACCATTTTGGTTGACCTTTTCTGGACTGCCTCAATTTGGTTAATGTCCTTGTGAAGGTGTGGCCTCCATTACTGCACACAGTACTCCAGATGGGGCCTAACCAGTGTCTTGTAAAGAGGGATTATTACCTCCCTCTTCCGATTTGTGATACACCTACTAATACACCCCAACATCCCTTTAGCCTTTTCTACTGCTTTAGTGGTCTGCTTGGATGATTTCAGGTCATCAGTGATGATGACGCCCAAGTTTCTTTCTTCCCTTGTGACTGCCAGCAACTCCTCTCCCAGCCTATAGGTGGCTTCAGGGTTTCTCTTCCCTATGTGCATGATCTTGCACTTCTTTGCATTAAACTCCAGTTGCCACTCTTCCGACCATTTTGCTAGTTTATCCAGTTCTCTTCTCATTCTGCCCACCCCATCTGGATCATCTACTCTGTTGTAGATCTTGCTGTCATCTGAAAACAGACAAACCTTACCTTCCAGTCCATCTACAATGTCACTGATGAAGATATTGAAGAGGACTGGCCCCAGGACTGATTCCTGAGGTACCCCACTTGTGACTTGCATCTCTTCTGACCGTATACCGTCTACCACCACTCTCTGTTTTCTGCCCATCAACCAGTTTGCCACCCAGTTGACCAATTTCTGACTCACCCTGAGCCTACTCAGCTTATTAATCAATCTTCTATGTGGAACAGTATCGAAAGCTTTGCTGAAGTCAAGGTAGGCGACATCAACTGCTCCCCTTGGTCCACCACTCTGGTTACCCAGTGAAAGAAATCTATGAGATTAGTTTGACAGGATCTTCCTTTTGTAAACCCATGCTGTCTTGGATCCTGTGTTCCTATGGATTCCAGGTGTTGCACTATCCTTTCCTTAAGGAGTGCCTCCATAATCTTTCCCTCTACTGAGGAAAGACTGACTGGTCTGTAGTTTCCTGCCTCCTCCCTGCTACCACTCTTGTGGAGCGGGATGACATGAGCTCTTCTCATCTTCTGAGACCTCTCCAGTGCTCAGAGACTCACTAAACAGTTCTGATAATGGATCTGCTAGTTCCACCCTCAGCTCCTTTAGTACCCTGGGATGTATGCTATCAGGTCCCATTGCCTTGTCCAGCCTGAGCTTATCGAGCTCTTGTAGGACCTTTTCTTTTGTGAAGGGACTAGTGCACACCTCCCTCCCCCCATGTCCATGGTGCTGAGCTGTGGGCCCTGCCCCACCTTCTCTTCAGTAAATACTGAGCAGAAGTATCTATTTAGGATAGATGCTTTTACATGATCCTCCACCTCACATGCCCCCTTACCCCCTTTGATCTTAGCAATATCCCCTCTGGACGTTCTCCTTTCACTAATGTATCTATTGAAAGTCTTGTCATCTTCTTTTACTGTTTGTGCTAGTGTTTCCTTGGTTTGGGCCTTTGCTTGCCTTACTGCCTTCCCTGCTTCCCTTAGGGAAGTTTGTTATGCCTGCCTGTCTTCATCCTGCTACGTTCCCTTAGGGCCAGCCTTTTGGCTGTGACCTTTTCTGCTATTGTTTTTGAGAACCAAAGTGATTTCCTTCTTTTTTTTTCACTTCCTTTTCTCTCTAACACAATGGGATGTTGCTTCAAGTATTGTATCTTTAATGCTTGCCCAATTTGCCTGTACCCCCTCACCTGTATTTCTTTTTGCCAGGGCTAGCTTAACTCTGTTGGCCATCTTATCAAAGTCAGCTACTCTGAAGTCCCATATTTTTGCCTTGGAATGGGATGATTTAGTTCTAGTGGCCAAATTGAACCATACCATGTGATGGTCACTGGCCCCCAGGTGACCCTCTACCTGGAGATCTGTGATCCTTTCCCTGTTAGTCAGCACTAGATCTAGGATAATCCTGTCTCTTGTGGGTTGTTGTACCAGCTGCTTGAGTCCCTCCACCTGCTGGGAATCCACTATATGTCTAATTCTGGCAGATGTTCCTGCTGGTATTGAGCAATCTGTATCTGGCATGTTGAAGTCTCCCATTATCAGAACCTCCCCTTTAGCTGCTATGTTTTGTATATCTTCTAACAGTAATGTGTCTATGTCCTCCCCCTGGTCTGGAGGCCTGTATACAACCCCAGTTCGCATGGCTGTCCCATTTCCTGTTTCCAGGGTGACCCACAGTTCTTCTGGCTCCTTATGTGTATTCTGAATGTCTGTAGCTTTGATATTTTCATTGACATAAAGGGCCACTCAACCCCCCCATTTTTTGCACCTTGGTCTCTTCTGAACAGTACATAGCCAGGTACTGAAGTCTCCCAAGTGTGGTTACTGGTAAACCATGTCTCGCTAATGGCTACTACGTCCAGTTTAGCCTCTGTCATTATTGCCTGCAGGTCTGGGACCTTGTTTCCCAGACTGCAAGCATTTGTGTACATGATTTTCCATTTGCTAGATTTCTGTGTGTTAGTTGTTGGGCGAGGTCTGGCGTTTCCCCTGTGCGTCGTATGGGGAGCCGGACCTTTTTCCTTACCTGGTGATGCAAATGAACTACAAACATGCTGAACTCCTGTTTGACCACTAGCTGAGCAGGAAGGGGTGTTCTTCCCATTCGACGTATGGGGCACTGCACCCCTCTCCCCATTTGTTAGTTTAAATATTCTGCAAAGATTTCAAACTTCTGCCCCAATGCACTGACCTCCTCCTAAGTCAAATGCAGTCCATAAAATTTAAAGGACTTTCACTCTCAAAACTGTTGCCAGTTCCCTACAAATTTGTGTCCTTTTTATTTATTTGTTTTTGTTGACCATGTAAGTGCACTAGACAAATTCTGCCTATTTTCAGGCTCGACCCGGGGGAGGGGGATACAGATGAATGCCAACTGACCTTGAACCAGATTAAGCTGTTGGTGGTATTTTTAGTGAATGAGGGAAATTTGTCCAGGACACCGGGGAAATTCCCCTGCTCTTTTCAATAAGTGCCATGGGATCTTTAACATCCACCTGAACTAACACCAATCCAGGCAGATGGGACCTCGGTTTAACGTCTCATCCGAAAGACAGCACCTCAGAAGTGCAGCACCCCTCTCATGCTGCACTATAGTGTCAGTACTGGGATATTAACCCAAGTGCCAGATGTGGGAACTGAACTCACAGCCCTCAGATCTCCCGGCCTCAGAGGCGAGTGTGCTACCTACTGAGCCACTGACACTGACATTTTTACATACATTTTTCCTTGCACCAGCCCTTGACCCACATGTTTAGCTCCCCTATCTTCCCTTTTCTGACCTTCTGTCCATCTGTTCCCCTCTCCCAGACTGGCAGGATCTCAGAGAAGGAGATGCCAGATGAAATGGATAATAGTTTGTTACCCAGCCTGGTCAGGTGTTCCTTGGTCTCCACAACTGACTGGCTGGCGAGATTGTTAGTCCCTATGTGATGGGGTGGAGCGAGGCTGAGGGGGTAGACCCCCAGCAGGCCATCCTATTGATGGATATTCCCTTGGGGACTCCTAATGCCACTATTATTGTGATAGTTGAAAAAGTAAAGTGTCTGGGGAAGGTTGAAGTGAAAGGGAGCGACTCGGATCTGTTTGACCAAACTATGGTGGCCCTCCTGTCCTGTAGTCTCCCCATAGACCCTGAGAGGATACCACCCATCCTTTTCCCTGAGGGGTCCCAGAAGGGGTTGTGGGTCATTCACTTGCATAGTGACCCGACTGCCCCAAGGGGTTCTCCCAGTGTTGAGTGGTTTAAGAATAAGTTGCTCAGACTGTTAGCCACTGAAGGGCAATCAGCTAAAGAGTTGGTGAAAATGTTAGACCTATCAGAAGACACCACCCCTGTGCAGTTCCCTCCGGCCTTTCTGGCCACCCCTATAACTTCTCCGATGGTGGCCTCTCCCATAGTGATACCCTCAGTGCACTTAGACTCTTATTGTAGGCTTAGACTCTTCTCGGGTATGGTCCCAGTGCCTGTAGAGGAGGATGATCTAGAGACATGGATGGACTTTGCCACCCCATTGGTTCAGGAGTGGCAGTATTCTGAGGGGGAAAAGAGAAAAAGGCTCATGGAGAGCCTGAGGGACCCTGCACTGGAGGCTATTCAGTTCCTTCGTTCCACCAGTCCAGAGGCCACTGCTGCTGAATATCTTTCTGCCTTGCAGGGGGTGTTTGACAGCACTGAGTCAGGAGAGGACCTAATGTGGAAGTTTAAATCTGCTAAACAGTGGAAGAATGAAAAGTTTTCAGTGTTCATTACTCAAATTGAACGGGCTCTGCAGCAGGCCCATAGAAAAGAGGGTGTACCTGCCAGTGAATTAAACTGTGTTTGACTAAAGCATGTTCCGAAGTACGCCAGGTACTCCAGTGTGATGTTGTTAAAGCTGAAACTGCAAAACAGGAAGACACCCCCCCCCCGAGTACTGCTACCTCATGAAGGAGATTCAGGCAGCAAAGAATGATGAAGAAGGGTGGGAACCCTTTGCTGGGGTTGCCAGCACTAGCCAGACCCCTGAGAGGGACAGTGACTTGCAGGACAAGTCTGAACTGCAACAAATGAGAGAACTAATTCAAGAACTGAAAGACATGAGAACTAATCAGCAAGTTCACGAGGGGACCAAGGCTGCACTTCCCCATCTTCCACCTTTTGATCCCAGGGATCAGCCTACAGGTGTGTGCTAACAGATTACTGCTGTAATCTTCTGATTCAAATTGTCTTTTGCAAGGTATATCTTCTGTTACTGCTTTATTTTTCTCTGGAGCAAAGTGTTTCTTACAGGGTATATCTTCTCTGAAATTATTACAGGTGGTGCTTTACAGGTTTTACAGTTTTATCTAACATTAGGATAAGCTTTCAGGGTTACTGCATTTGTTGTTGACTGATTGTTTCTGCTCTTACCTCCTTGTTCTTTCGTCCAGTGGTTCTTCTTTTAGGCAGAGGGCCCAGCCACCCACCCCCATCCCCAACCACTTCACGCTACACTCCTTTTATAGGGTACCACAGTTGTGACATTTCCTGTGGCAGCAGGCAGGAAGGGCGGATCAGTGGGGCCTCCACAAGGTGATCTCATTTACAGGGCACTAGTAATTTAACTTGTTATAACAAGTTAAACAAAGCACAATTAAACCATTACTTGCATTTTTTTCCTTTTTTCCTTCTAATTACTCTGACTAGGTTACAAACCCAGCAACTTATTTGGAATGGATTTCATTAACTGCAGGTACTGTGGAACAATTTTCAGAAGGACAGTCTTACAGGATTTAGGACACTGTCCTACATGCTTGGGCCTTTGGAGATCTTAGGTCTCAGCTCCCGGGCAGCATGGGCAGAGATTGCGGCCTCAAATTTCATATTGAAGAGGAAATACATTATAAGAACCACCCGCCATTTCCCCAGCATCCAACAGAAAAACCTCGACCGCAGAGGGTAGTTGGTCCAGGAGGTTGGCAGGTGGTTAGGAGGAGCAAATCAGGTGCCCCATCACTCTCTGCTCTCCAACACATTACCTCCAAAACCCATATAAACACTACAAACAGGTATCTGCCTCTATCTCTGAAATCAAATAAAGAGGCAGAAGACACTGCAGAGCAGGACACTGCAGCACAGGAGCTAGCACAACAATACTCACCCAAATCAGGAACCAAAACTAAACAAGCACAAAGGAAATCAAAAACTTCAGATCATGGAGACTCCATGATTCGGGGAGTTGATACCCATCTCCAGCCAGGGTGATGGTCAGATGTCTCCCAGGTACATCAGCATGGAGAGACACTGACCGCATTGCTAAAATTGTTCACAAAGCAGGAGAAAACATTGATGTCCTAGTACACATAGGACTATGATCTCACCAGCCGGTCAGTTGTGGAGACCAAGGAACACCTGACTAAGCTGGGTGACAAACTATCATCTATTTCGTCCGGCATCTCCTTCTCTGAGATCCTGCCAGTCTGGAAGAAGGGAGCAGATGGACGGAAGGTCAGAGAAGGGGAGATAGGGGAGCTAAACACGTGGCTCAAGGACTGGTGCCAGGAAAAAGGACACAGATTTGTAGGGAACTGGCAACAGTTCTGGGAGCGAAAGTTCTTTAAATTTGATGGACTGCATCTGACTAAAGAGGGAGTCAGTGCATTGGGGCAGAAGTTTGACGTCTTTGCAGAATATTTAAACTAGCAAATGGGGAGAGGGGTGCAGCACCCCATACCGCCAATGGGAAGAACACCCTCCCCTCAGCTAGTGGTCAAACAGAAATTCAGCTGTTTGCCGCTCATTTGCATCACCAGGTAAGAAAAAGGTTTGTCTCCATACGATGCACAGGGTAATGCCAAACTTCACCCAACAACTAACACACCAAAATCTGGCCAATGGAAAATCATGTACACAAATGCTCACAGCCTGGGAAATAAGATCCCAGACCTGCAGGCAATAATGTCAGAGGCTAAACTGGACATAGTAGCAATTAGTGAGACGTGGTTTACCAGTAACCACACTTGGGAGACTTCAGTACCTGGCTATGTATTGTTCAGAAGAGACCGAGGTGCAAAAAGGGGGGGAGGAGTGGCCCTGTATCTTAATGAAAATATCAAAGCTACAGAAATTCAGAATACACATAAGGAGCCAGAAGAACTGTGGGTCACCCTGGAAACAGGAAATGGGACAGCCATAAGAACTGGGGTTGTCTACAGGCCCCCAGACCAGAGGGAGGACATAGACACATTACTGTTAGAAGATATACAAAACATGACAGCTAAAGGGGAGGTTCTGATAATGGGAGACTTCAACATGCCAGATACAGATTGGTCAATACCAGCAGGAACATCTGCCAGAACTAGACTCATAGTGGATTCCCTGAAGGGGGAGGGCCTCAAACAACTGGTACAGCAACCCACAAGAGACAGGGCTATCCTAGATCTAGTACTGACTAACAAAGAAGGGATCACAGATCTCCAGGTAGAAGGTCACCTGGGGCCAGTGACCATCACATGGTATGGTTCAATTTGGCTATTACATCTAAATCATCCCATTCCAAGGCAAAAATATGGGACTTCAGAGGAGCTGACTTTGATAAGATGGCCAACAGAGTTAAGCTAGCCCTGGCAAAAGACACAGGTGAGGAGGTACAGGCAAAGTGGGCAAGCATTAAGGATACAATACTTGAAGCAACATCCTATTGTGTTAGACAGAAAAGGAAGTGCAAAAGAAGAAGGAAACCACTTTGGTTCTCAAATACAGTAGCAGAAAAGGTCACAGCCAAAAGGCTGGCCTTCAGGAAATATAAGGGAACACAGCGGATGAAGATAGGGAGGCATACCAAACTGCCCTAAGGGAAGCAGGGAAGGCAGTAAGGCAGGCAAAGTCCCAAACTGAGGAAACACTAGCATGAACAGTAAAAGAAGGTGACAAGACTTTCTATAGATACATTAGTGAAAGGAGAAAGTCCAGAGGTGGTATTGCTAAGCTTAATGGAGAAAAGGGAGCATGTGAGGAGGAGGACCCTGTAAAGGCATCTATCCTAAATAGATACTTTTGCTCAGTATTTACTGAAGAGAAGGTAGTGCAGGCCCACAGCTCAGCATCATGGACACAGGGGAGGGAGGTGAGCACTACTCCCTTCACAACGAAAGGGTCCCACAAGAGCTTGCTAAGCTCAGGGTGGATAAGGCAATGGGACCTGATGGCATACATCCCAGGGTACTTAAGGAGCTAAAGGAGGAACTAGCAGAGCCATTAGCAGAATTGTTTAGTGAGTCTCTTGAGCACAGGAGAGGTCCCAGAAGACTGGGGAAGGGCTTCATGTGATCCCGCCCACAAGAGTGGTAGCAGGGAGGAGGGGGAACTACAGACCAGTCAGTCTTACCTCAGTAGTGGGCAAGATTATGGAGGCACTCCTTAAGGAAAGGATAGTGCAACACCTGGAATCCATAGGGGCACAGGATCCAAGACAGCATGGGTTTACAAAGGAAGGTCCTGTCAAACTAATCTCATAGATTTCTTTGACTGGGTAACCAGAGTGGTGGGACCAAGGGGAGCAGTTGATGTCGCCTTATCTTGACTTCAGCAAAGCTTTGACACTGTTCCACATAGGAAGATTGATAAATAAGCTAGGTAGGCTCGGGGTGGGTCAGACGCTGGTCAACTGGGTGGCAAACTGGTTGACTTGGCAGAAAACAGAGAGTGGTGGTAAATGGTATACAGTCAGAAGAGATGCAAGTCACAAGTGGGGTACCTCAGGGATCAGTCCTGGGGCCAGTCCTATTCAACATCTTCATTAGTGACCTCGCAGATGGACTAGAGGGTAAGGCTTGTCTGTTTGCAGATGACACCAAGATCTGCAACAGAGTAGATGATCCAGATGTGGTGGGCAGAATGAGAAGAGATCTGGATAAACTAGCAAAATGGTCAGAAGAGTGGCAACTGGGATTTAATGCAAAGAAGTGCAAAATCATGCACATAGGGAAGAGAAACCCTGAAGCCACTTATAGGCTGGGAGGAGTTGCTAGCAGTCACAAAGGAAGAAAGAGACTTGGGCATCATCATCACTGATGACCTAAAATCATCCAAGCAGACCTCTAAAGCAGTAGGTAAGGCTAGGGGTGTTAGGGTGTATTAGTAGGGTAATTTTCACAAGTCGTAAGACGGAGGTAATAATCCTCTGTACAAGACATTGGTTAGGCCCCATCTGGAGTACTGCGGCAGTATTGGAGGCCACACTTCACAAGGACATTAACCAAATTGAGGCAGTCCAGAGAAGGGCAACAAAAATGGTGCAGGGACTGCATCAGAAGACATATGAGGACAGATTAACGGAGCTCAATATGTATACCCTTGAGCAAAGGAGGGAGAGAGGTGATATGATCGAGACATTTAAACACCTTAAGGGCATAAACAAGGTGAAAGAGTCTAACATGTTTAAATATAAGAAAAATAGCAGGACAAGAGGACACAGCATGAGATTAGAGGAGGCGATTAAGGGGAATGTGAGGAAATTCTTTTTCACAGAAAGGGTGGTAGATGCATGGAATGACTTACCACAAGAAGTGGTGGCTATGAATACAGTGCAGGGCTTCAAACAGGCATGGGATAGGCATAAGGGAGCAATACAAATGACTATGAATAGATAGGTCACTGACAGAGCAAAGTCCGATGGCACATTTATAAGGTAGAAAAAGAAATGGGCAGACTGGATGGGCCTTGCGGTCCTTATCTGCCGTCAACTTCTATGTTTCTATGTTTCTATAAAAGTGAGGTCCCTTCTGGTGGAGTGGGGGTCCATGTCATTTCCTCTGACACCTGGACTGAGAGTGGCCTAATGGAAGAGGTACGAGAGTTGAGAGCACTAGTTGGGGACCTTATTCATGCTACTCAAGTGACTGATCCCTGGAGGGGCCTAGAGGATTAGAGAATGGGAGTCTCGAGCCCAAAAGAGCATCCAAAACCCACCCAATCAAGCAAAGTCCAGACCTGGGTTCTCTCCCCCTAAAGACGCTAAGGAACCAGTCTTCTGCTATCATTGCTGAGAGGATGGGCATGCCTGACCAAATGTAATATGCCTGAGAATCTGAGAAAAGTTACCACTTGATTATTGGCGCTGATCAGGTGAGGTAATGCAAGGACTCAGACTGGGCCTACTACGAAGACATACTGTACAAAAATGGCTGTAAGACATACAACCACCTCTCTCTCTCTCTCTCTCTCCAGACTGGTCCTAGGTGGTGGGTCCATCCATGGAAACTACTGTGATGGTGAATGGTGTTTCAGCTAGGGTGGTACTCGACAGTGGCTCCCAAGTGACTATAGTGTTTCAGGACTGGTAAACCAAGCATTTGCCCAATGTGCCCTTGCAACCCTTGGAAGGCCTGCATGTATGGGGATTGAGTGTGAAGTCATACCCTTACCTGAGGTATATCCCTGTCTGATTGTCCTTCCCTACCACTGTGGCTGGAGTAGATAAACAAGTAGAAACACTTTCCTTAGTGTGTCACCCAATGGGGTTGTATGATGGAGTCCCCTTGCTCATTGGGACCAATGCAAATATGTTTAGAATGCTGGACCAGTTATGCCAAGTGAAGCAAGGACAGCAGACTGGCCAGGCCTTATGGATTCCAGCCTTGGTACAGTGATCCTATTAATGGCAGACTCGGACTCAGGAAATGGACAGAGATGAGCCAGTTTGGATAGTATGGAAGAAGGACTCTGAATCTTTGTTGTTACCACATAATGCCCAGTATACTGTTCAAGGGGAAGTCTGTCTTCGAAGGGATGTAAAAAACAAGATATTAATGCTGGACGCTCCAGGAGATGGGATGCTGCCCGAGGAGCTGATGGTCAAACCAAGCATATTACCTGCCCGAGCCCATGCTTATGCCAGAAGGGTCATGGTCCAAATTCAGAATGTGTCTGATCGAAAGATCAGTGTGAACCGAGGGTGCACACAAGTCACAGTCCACTGTGCAGACACTGCAGTGTTGCCCAGCAAGAAGCACAGGGATGGAACTGAAGAGGTAACTCCAGATCTATTTGACTTTGGAGAGTCCCTTCTGCCTGCCCAATGGAAGAGTCGAATCAGTCAGAAGCTTGCCCCGCGGAATCAAGTATTTTCATTAAAAGAATAGGATGTGGGCTGTGTACAGGGTGCTGAAACATAGAAACATAGAAGTTGATGGCAGATAAGGACCTCAAGACCCATCCAGTCTGCCCATTTCTTTTTCTACCTTATGAATGTGCCATCTGCATTTGCTCTGTCAATGGCCTATCTATTCATACTTATCTGTATTGCTCCCTTATGCCTACCCCATGCCTGTTTGAAGCCCTGCACTGTATTCATATCCACCACTTCCTGAGGTAGGCCAGTACATGCATCCACCACCCTTTCTGTGAAAAAGAACTTCCTCACATTACCCCTTAATCGGCCTTCCTCTAATCTCATTCTCTGTCCTCTTGTCCTGTAATTTTTTCTTATACTGAAACATGTTAGACTCTTTCACCTTGTTAATGCCCTTAAGGTGTTTCAATGTTTCAATCATATCACCTATTTCCTTCCTTTGCTCTAGGGTATACATACTGAGTTCCGTTAATCTGTCCTCATATGTTTTCTGATGCAGTCCCTGCACCATTTTGATTGCCCTTCTCTGGACTGCCTCAACTTGGTTAATGTCCTTGTGAAGGTGTGGCCTCCAGTACTGCATTTGTACTCCAGATGGGGCCTAACCAGTGTCTAGTAAAGAGGGATTATTGCCTCCCTCTTACGACTTGTGATACCTCTTCTAATACGGTCATCTGTGATGATGATGTCCAAGTCTCTTTCTTCCCTTGTGACTGCCAGCAACTCCCCTCCCAGCCTATAGATGGCTTCAGGGTTTCTCTTCCCTATGTGCATGATCTTGCACTTCTTTGCATTAAACCCCAGTTGCCACTCTTCCGACCATTTTGGCAGTTTATTCAGATCTCTTCTCATTCTGTCCACCCCATTTGTATCATCTACTCTGTTGCTGATCTTAGTGTCATCTGCAAACAGACAAACCTTACCATTCAGTCCATCTGCAATGTCACTGATGAAGATATTGAAGAGGAATGGCCCCAGGACTGATCCCTGAGGTACCCCACTTGGGACTTGCATCTCTTCTGACTGTATACCGTTTACCACCACTCTCTGTTTTCTGCCTGTCAACCAATTTGCCACCCAATTGACCAACTTCTGACCCCCCCCGGAGCCTACCCAGTTTATTAATCGATCTTCTATGTGGAACAGCATCGAAAGCTTTGCTGAAGTCAAGGTACGTGACAACAACTGCTCCCCCTTGGTCCACTACTCTGGTTACCCTGTCAAAAAAATCTATAAGATTAGTTAAAAAGGACCTTCTTGCTGTAAACCCATGCTGTCATGGCTCCTATGCTCCTATGGATTCCAAGTGATGCACTATCCTTTCCTTAAGGAGTGCCTCCATAATCTTGCCCACTACTGAGGTAAGACTGACTGGTCTATAGTTCCCTGCCTCCTCCCTGCCACCACTCTTGTGGTGTGGGATGACATGAGCCCTTCTCTAGTCTTCTGGGACCTCTCATGTGCTCAGAGACTCACTAAACAGTTCTGATAATGGCTCTGCTAGTTCCACCTTTAGTTCTCTTAGTACCCTGGGATGTATGCCATCAGGTCCCATCGCCTTGTCCACCCTGAGTTTATCGAGCTCTTATAGGACCCTTCCTTTTGTGAAGGGACTAGTGCACACCTCCCTCCCCCCCGTGTCCATGGTGCTGAGCTGTGGGCCCTGCCCTACCTTCTCTTCAGTAAATACACTGCAGAAGTATCTATTTAGGATAGATGCTTTTACATGTCCTCCTCCTCACATGTCTCCCTTATCCCTTTGATCTTACCAACCCGCTCTGGACTTTCTCCTTTCACTAATGTATCTACAGAAAGTCTTATCACCTTCTTTACTGTTCGTGCTAGTGTTTCTGGTTTGGGCCTTTTGCCTGACTTACTGCCTTCCACTGCTTCCTTAGGAAGTTTGATATCCTCCTTATCTTCATCCTGCTACATTCCCTTATATTTCCTGAAGGCTAGCCTTTTGGCTCTGACCTTTCTACTACTGTTTTGAGAACCAAAGTGGTTTCCTTCTTGCACTCCTTTCTCTCGAACACAATGGGATGTTGCTTCAAGTATTGCATCCTTAATTCTTGCCCAATTTGCCTGTACCCCCTCACCTGTATTTCTTTTTGCCAGGGCTAGCTTAACTCTGTTGGCCATCTTATCAAAGTCAGCTCCTCTGAAGTCCCACATTTTTGCCTTGGAATGGGATGATTTTGTTCTAGTGGCCAAATTGAACCATACCATGTGATGGTCACTGGCCCCCAGGTGACCTTCTACCTGGAGATCTGTGATTCTTTCTCTGTTAGTCAGCACTAGATCTAGGATAGCCCTGTCTCTTGTGAGTTGTTGTACCGATTGTTTGAGGCCCTCCCCTTCAGGGAATCCACTATGTGTCTAGTTCTGGCAGATGTTCCTGCTCTCATTGACCAATCTGTATCTGGCATGTTGAAGTCTCCCATTATCAGAACCCCCCTCCTTAGTTGTTATGTTTTGTATATCTTCTAATGGTAATGTGTCTATGTCCTCCCCATGGTCTTGAGGCCTGTAGACAACCCCAGTTCATATGGATGTCCCATTTCCTCTTTCCTTATGTGCATTCTGAATGTACCATCAGACTTCATGATGACCGGCCATTTCGGGAGTGGTCTCAACGTCTTGCACCAGTGGACACAGATGATGTCCAAAGACACCTCCAGGAAATGCTAGCTTCAGGCATTATTCGAGAGTCCTGGAGCCCCTAAGCTTCCCCTATTGTGGTGGTATGTAAGAAGAATGGATCCGTCCAGATGTGTCTCGATTATCAAACTCTGAACAGATGGACTGTACCTGATCAATACATATTGTGAACTGATCAATACACCATGCCCCGTATACAGGATACTCTGGATTGCCTGAATGGGAGTCAATGGTTCTCAGTACTTGACTTATGGAGCGGACACTATCAGATTCTGATGGCACCGGAGAACCATGAGAAGACAGTTTTTACGAATTCTTAAGGATGTCTCAGGGGATTTTCGGAGTGCCCGCCACCTTCCAAAGGCTGACGGCGCGGGCAATAGGGGAATGAATCTGTTGGAGTGTCTGGTATATTTGGATGACATCATCGTGTTTGGACGCAAATTAGAAGAACATGAATCCAGGCTATTCAAAATCCTTGCTTGGCTGGAGGAGTTTGACTTGAAATTATCCATCGATAAGTGTCAATTCTTTCAAACCTCAGTAAAGTATGTGGGACGCATAGTGTCGGCAGAGGGGAGACAGACCGATCCCAGTAAAGTAGAGTCATTAACCACCTGGCCTCAGCCTACCAACCTCAAAGAACTCCAGTGGTTTCTCGGTTTCTGTGGATATTACAGGCGATTTACCAAAGACTGCTCCAAGCAAATCCACACTCTTCTTAATCTTACTCAGGGGTATCCTCCCACCAACCACCGGTACAGAAACGGATCCATCAAAGATGAAGAGAAGGTGTATTTCAGGACAGGAGAGCCGTTTGGGTCCAGTGGACCCAGGAGTGTGAGGCAGCCTTCTATGAGATTATCCATCAACTTACTCACGTCCCAGTGCTTGCGTATGCTGACCTGGCCAAACCATATGTTCTTCACACTGATGCTAGTATGAAGGGGATGGGGCTGTGCTGTACCAGAACTATAATGAGGGGCTGAGGCCCATAGCATTTGCTAGCAGAAGCTTGACTCCATTCGAGAAAAATTATCCAGTCCACAAACTGGAATTTCTTGCCCTCAGGTGGGCCAGAGTTGATCAATTCCATGAATACCTTTATGGGGCCAAAATACTGGTAAAGACAGACAATAACCCATTAACTTACTTACAGACTTCAGCGAAGCTGGATGCCATGGGTCACCTATGGCTTTCTGCTCTGTCCACGTATGACTCTGTGGTTAAGTACCGGCCTGGACTTAATCATACTGATACTGATGCCCTCTCGAGGTGGCCATCCCTGTCTGATGAATGGGTGAGGCTGTTCAAGCCTGCTATCAAAGCAATATGTCAAAAGTTTGACAAAAATGAGCAGCCATCCGCATAAACTGTGGACTGTTTAGTGGACTGTTTGGGGCCACCCGAAACCTGCCTGCTCACAGCTTATTGCCATTTCTCTGCCCTGGACATCAGTGCTTTGCCACAGTTTGACAATGGCAGCATCCAATGGGCTCAATCCCAAGACCCTATGATCCAGCCTGCAATTAACACCCTCCATGCAGGGAAAGATGTGTCAAGACTGCATTCCACTGACTTACGAATGGTGTTACTACTTAAAGAAAGCTCCTGACTGAGACTGCGAGACTAGTTGTTATATTGAGAAACAGTGGATCATTGTGGTCAGGTAGACAAACAGCAGCTGGTCCTACCCATGGCTTTCCAGCAATTGGTACTGAGGTCCCTTCACAACCATATAGGGCATCTCGGTATTGACCAGACTCTTGACTTAGTATGATCCCATTTCTATTGGCCAAAAATGGGGGCTGATGTTGAAAATCATATTAAAACCTGCAGTCGCTGCCTCCAACGAAAAGCTTTGCCACAGAAGGCTGCCCCCTTAGTCAACATATCTACCAGTGCTCCCATGGAGCTAGTTTGTATAGACTTTCTATGTTTAGAGCCAGATCAGAGAACATCAGCAGTGTGCTAGTAGTGACTGATCATTTTACTCACTACACACAAGTGTTTTGGTAGAGAAGTTCTTTGTGCATTTTGGTGCCCCACAACTTATACACTCTGATCAAGGGAGGGACTTTGAAAGTAGGCTCATCAAGGAAATGCTTTCCCTGTGGGGGGTGCAAAAGTCCAGAACCACACCCTACCATGCTCAGAGGGATCCACAGCCTGAACATTTCAATCAAACCCTCTTGGATAAGTTGGGCATGCTCCATCCCAGAGACAAACCTAAATGAAGTCAGCAGATTAGTACCTTAGTACATGCTTACAACTGTACAAAGAGCGATGCCACTGGGTTATCCCCTTACTGTCTCATGTTCGGAAGAGAAGCCCGGTTACCAGTGGATGTCTGTTTTGGTGTCTGTTCAGAAGGGGTCTGAGCTGAGAATTACCTATGGTATGTGCAGAAACTGAGAGATCAATTGAATCATGCATATCAACTGGCCCAGACCATGGCTGCCGAACGAAATTTAGCCAACAAAGGAAGATATGATCGGCTTATAAAGGCTCAGGAGTTACGACCGGGTGATCGAGTGTTATTGCGCAATCTAGGACTGCATGAGAAACAAATGATTGCAAGTTGGATGAATTGCCCATCTACAAAGTGAGCCCAGAGAATGATCCCCACATGCACTGGAACCATCTGCTTCCCATTGGTCAGGTAATTATTGAAGCTGAGCCAGCAGACACTGCTCCTTCTGGGCCAGAAACCAGAGCAGCTGCCCGAAAGAGGCAAAGTCAACTTTCACAAGTTATTCAAGATATTGGGTTTTCCCCACAGCAGGTCCCTTGTGACAGTGATGGTCACTCTAAATTTGACAGCAGTGAAGATGAGGCTCCCTGCTTCCCTTCTTATGAACTGAGTCTGTTGTTCCAAGGGGACCCCATGTATAATTACAGGGAGGAGGCAGTGCCTTATGAACTGCCCAAAGCGACGGCCTCTTTAGAACCAGCACCCCCCAAAAGTGAGGTGTAAAGTGTTGTGTCTGAGACAACAGAGTCTTTGTGTTTATCAGAATTGTTTGAATTGCTCGAGGAGGAGGATTTAGTTGAGATGGACCCTCCTGGTGACATACCAGAATGTGCAGAAGCTCATCAAAGTATTGACTGTTCTAATTCAGTGCCCCCGAGTCCAGTTGTTTCAGGCTGCCTTCCAAACGAGCAATCTGAGCCTTTGCTGGACAGTAATGACAAGCCAAGGGTTATGGAGATGAAATCCAAACACACACAAAATGGACCATACACCCCCTCTGGACACTACCTCCAGTGCAGAGGAGCCCCTCATGGCCAAAAAGGAGAGTAGCACCAAAGTTGACCCCCCAGCTCATATATCTATTCCCCTGAGGAAGTCTGGGCAGGCAGTCAAACCGGTGGTATGTCTTAGTTATGACTCCCCAGGAAGACTGGTGGACTTGCCTCTAAATGTTGCCCATAAGGGGGTTAATATCAGATAGAGCTCATGGTCTAAACTGAGTTTGTCTGCTAATTCTAAGCTGTTGTGTCTTCCTTCAGAACATGGTGCCCCTATTCCATTTAGCCCTAAGTTAGCTGATAGGATTGGGTCCCCAACTACATTGTTTAAAGTACAGGAAACTACCACGTGAATAAGTACACTATAGTAACCGAATCATAAGTCTAATCGTTATTTAAATGATGAAACATATATATTGCTGCTGATATAACAGATATATAATTGTTTGCATGTATTATCTTTAGTAAGGAATGGTGAAGTAGTAAGTTATGTTTCACTGATGCATCAGATTTATTTTTCTTCATGTAAGACCATGGTCATAGTTTGTGTATTTCGTATAAGTAGCACTGTTAATATACAGTTCTTAGTGGTAAGGTGGCTTCTGAAATTTTGTAGTGGCATAGACTTGATGTGGACACCAAGTTCTTTCCAGGCAGAGAAGGGTGTAACCCCCCCCCCCCCACAAATGGGGATTCCCAAAAGTCTTCCTTGGGTGTGCCTAAATACCCACTGCTGGGCTGGTGTTCTGTGTCTTTTCAGATTTTAAAAGGTGTTAGCATGCGAGTGCACTGTTAGCCTCCATGCCTGTCCCTTTAAGGACTGCTTAACCTGCAGAAATAATCAATCTGGGTAGGGGCCGAGTAGTTTAGGTCTGAGTTCCGCCTGGGCTGTAGGTTCAGTGCTGCTTTCTGCTATCGCTATTTGCACAGAGGAAGCTCTGATGGTAGATGCAACCATTTGCTTATTATCTGCAATGAAAATTATGATATTGTAATTTGTCTAACCTGCTTTTCTTGCAGCATGGGCATTTCTGTGATGTACCACCATCTTGGTTCTGGACTGCCAATCTGCACCAATCAGTACCTTTCGGAGCTCTAAAATGGAACCTTCCCCCTGGGGTCCTGTGGGAGTAAATTTCTGTAGGAATTGTAGTTTTCACCCTTTGGCACCTAATTGGACCTGGAGGGGGAGCTCAAGCTGTGACAGACAGATATGGATCAACTAACCAAATCTTTTGGATCACTAGGAAGCCCCGGTGCTGCCTGCAGCAGGAGTCAGTGTGGAGTGAGAGTTCTGAGAGAGTGAGGAGCTCAAGTAAATCGAGCAGCTGCTCCTGTGTAGTGCGCAGGGAAAATCATTGGGAAGGCCGTGTTTGGCCTGCCTGCTTCCATCTTCCTAAAGTGAACAGACTTAATCCGAACCTCAGACTTTATCTGAACTTGTGATCTTCTTACTGAATTGTGACTAATTTCACCTTAAGAGGACTGAAGACTTGCTTTTGTGCGGTCGGCCTGCCAGGACTTTCACCACGACCACAGAGCATACAGTTTGCACAGGGACACTGTGAATTGCAACTGGACTGTCATCTGAACTGTGGTATTTGTCTGCCTTTATTATAAGTGTGCTAAATGCGGACAGAGAGTCATGATTTGGTTCCCCACTTTGCTGAATGTGTCACACTTGCTGGAAGCTGCATCCAGCAACCTTACCGGACTGCATACAAACTGCTCTTCCAGTTTGGGCCCTGCCATCCTAGCTCAGACACCTGCTTGTGCTGCAGAGAAAGATCCGATGAGAGACCCGCCTCGAGATTTGGTTTCCTGATCAACAACACCGAACAGGATTGAGTGCCAAGTCGCATCGTGTGGGCCCTGCTTCACCTGGCCATCCAGCTCTTCATCTTGAGGTCTCCATTTCATCCATCCTGCATCCCAATTGGGGACCATGAGTAAAACCAGGGTAGCTCCCTGCAACCTAGCTAGCAATCACAGTGTGTCATCTGATTTAATTGTTGTTAAGCTTTTGTGGACTGAGCCATCTGGCTTGAGATTACAAATTATGGGTTACAGTGCATGCATGTTTCTTTCCATCACAGGGCCCCAACCAACTGCAACACTGGCCTACCCTGGGCAACACTTCAAGCTAGCCTGTAGTTCCAACTGGGTACCCAGAGTGTGTGTGACTGTGTTCCAGGGACCTTTGAGTGCATGCCCTATAGCCTGAATCAATCAGATCTAAAATCAGTGACTAGATTACTGCTCCTCCCTTGTTCACATCCCCCAATAAATCAGGTCTGAATCTTTTTTGCAGTTAAACTGGGTGTGGTGTACCTCTGTGTAAAAAGTACTGCATCAACGTTGTTTCATTGTTACAGGTCTTGTTTTCCAGGGGCTCTCCTGGGCATTCCAGCTGATCTAGCCCTGGTGGTAAGTGGTTACAAGGAGAGGTTCACTGTATACTGCAAAAGTGTGTTGGTGTGGGATAACTGCAAGCTTAGTGAGGCCGCTAGGGGTAAAGAGGGGGGTATCAGTGTCCCAGAGGGCTGTACCCAGGGCAGTCACATTACCAACAACCCTGTCCTCCTGGTGAAGGCACCCATTTTGACAGCACAGGCCCCTCAACCTGCAGGCTACTGTGCAGGCAGGGGTAGTAACCCTTGGGGTAGCGCCACCAGGGGGTTACACTTGAAAGCAAAGAAAATCTTCAAAAGTTTAACCTGCACTAAACCTGCAACAGGAGGACTGCTGAAGGGGTATATTTAGGAGAGTAGGGAAAAAAATTGAAAAGGCAGGCTGAGTAGCAGTGTTGCAACTTGGCCTCTGGGACCAGGGGCTTGACTGAGAGGCAAATGGCAAGGCAAGCCAAATTTTATTTAGAAGACACCCAATCCCAGATGCTGTGGGCGCTGTACACAAAACCAACACAACGTCAATAAATAAGATAAATTGCAGAACCTGCAATCCCCTTGAGTCCCTATTTGGACTTCCTGATCCAAATATTCCAAAGAAGTAGCTTTTCCTAGAACTAGAGGACATGATGGAGCAAGAACCCGTTATTTCCCAGAGACAAAGCAACAAACAGATCTGACTTATTGACTTTTCTCTTAATTAAATAATGACAATTGAAAAATGCTTTACTTCTGCTTTTCCTGAACTGAATTAAATACAGCCTTATTGCCAAGCATAATTCTGTTTAGTCAATAAATTGAGTGTGTCTTACTGTAAAATAGTTTAAAGATATATTTAAATCAAAAATAGTTATAGCTTTTTTTTCAATATTTGGTTGTAACATTAACATTTTACAGGTTAAAGAAAATGTCTTGTTTTAAAACTAGCTGTAGAATGGGGAAAATGTATTTGAGGAAGTGAAAAAGAACACTTCAAGAAAGCAGCAGGCTAAACCAGTTTCCTCTATAGCACATAAGTTATATCATTAGCATTTGTAAGTTGCAAACATTATTACTATTATTGAGTGTGCCTTATAAGCAGTTTCAAGACACATTTAAAATAAGAATGATTATAGCTTTTTTGTTATATTAACAGTTTACAGTTTAAAAGAAAAAATTATATTTGCATGTCTTGTTTGAAATTAACTATAAAATGAGGAGATTTTATTTGAGGAAGTGGTAGACAGAATGCTAGCTAAGCCACAATTTCCTCAGTAGCAAAAAACAGAGCTTACAAAACAATGTTCTAGTAAAACAAGAATCTGAGATGACATTCCACTTTTAAAATAAGATATTTTTGTTGCCACCTTACATGATTAACACACTTCTACAAGAAATGTGTCATGCTCACGGGGCATACTTCTACCAGAAGTATAACACAAGGTACGTCCAAAAAACAAATAAATTTAGACTCATTTAAGCTAAAGGAGGGCAGAAGAGAGGAAGGAGCTGTAACAGCATTTCTTTCTGCCCAGGACTTCATTTGAGACATCAAGGTATGGCACTGTGTGTTTACAATTTGCTATTATCTCTGATTATGAGCACAGAGGGATGATGCTTGCATTTTATTTTTAGTTTTTTATATGATTGTATCTAAAAGTAGAAGAGAATTCCTCTCCAGTTAAAGATATATTGTTTGCTTGCACTTCTGATCCAAATGATAATTCTATATACCAGTTTTAAGTAAAGAATTAAGACAATGTGACATTTCCTGGTATTTCTTTTCGGTTAAATATTTTTACTTATAAAGTTGTTGACTTACAATACAGGGGTAAAGCTAAATTGTGACTATCTATATAAGTTGTACCAGAATATTAAAAGTAAAACAGCTATAAAGGTTTAGGATAAGGTGATTGTAATCAGACAAATAGACTAGACCATGACTTAGGTAGGGTGGTATTAACTGAACACGCAGCCAAGTGCATGCTATCATACACCAATTAGACTTCCCCATTCAAGCAAAATTTCTGAATGGGGTGGTTGCTCCCGAAGGTCTTGGGAGGTCAAAAGGCCATACCATGTACATGGAGTAAACCTAAGAAGGCAAGCTGGGGGTCAGGTTTGAACCCCAGCCAGCTCAAATCATAAAACTACAATACTAATTAGATAAAAGTCAATAAATATAGAAATAAAAGAAATTGGGATAGGTAGCGTAACAAGTCAGAACAGGACAGTATTTACCATGCTGGGTTGGGAAAAGCCTGCTCAAACAGGAAAGCAGTCAGGCATGCCTTAAATACCTCCACCAAAGAGGCCTCCCTTATTGATGGAGGAAGACAATTCCACAGGATGGGGCTGGCGACGTTAAAAGCTCTGTCGCCAGCAGTTTTTAACCTTGTCCTGGGAATCACATGGAGGCCCCTCGAGGAGGAATGGAGGGAGCAGACTGAGGTAGCAGGCATAAGAAGGTCCACCAGGTAACCAGGGCCCAGGCCATGTAGGGCCCTAAAGGTGAGCAAGCCCACCTTAAAGAGGATCCCCCACCTGACTGGCAGCCAATGCAGTTTACGCTGCAGTGGGGTGACGTGGCAATACTTACTTTGCCCAATCAGCAACCTGGCAGCTGCGTTCCTCACTAGCTGAAGCTGGCAGAGGGTACCTCCCGAGACCCTGAGGTACAGCGCATTACAGTAATCAAGCCTCAACATCACAAAGGCATGCACTAAGGTAGGGAGGTTCAGTGGTGGAATCCGTGGCCTAATCCTGGCAATATTTCTCAGATGGTAAAAACTGATACAGACCACGGCCAACACCTGAGCCTCAAGTGTCAAACCACTATCCAGAATAGTGCCCAGGTTATGCACCCTGAAGAAGGCCTTCAAAGGCACATAACCCAGATCAAGTCCTGTCTCTGCACTGAGGCCATGCTATCATGCTCTCGGTTTGACTCCATTACCAGTACCTCCGTCTTAGCGGGGTTCAGTTGCAACCAGCTGGAGGCCATCCAGTCACTGATTTCAGCAAGGCATTTGTTAAGCACATTCACTGCACTGGATGTCCCTGGTGCAAAAGAAAGATACAACTGGTATCATTGGCATAGCAATGAAAACCCAAGCCGTATTTTCTGATGAGTCCTCCCAGGGGTAGCATGTGCATGGCGAACAACATTGGTGACAAGATCGAACTCTGGGGTACTCCACAAGCCATGAGACTAGGGGAGGAGGGGAAATTCCCCATCACTACCTTTTGCCTCTTGTTTGTGAGGAAGGACTCAAGCCAGCAGATGACTGCGATGGAAAGTCCACAAAATTCCCTCAGGTGGTCAAGTAACACACAATGGTCCACTGTGTCAAAAGCTGAAAAGAAATCGAGGAGAATGAGAATTGTCCCTTCCCCTCAATCTCTTACCCTGAGAAGGTCATTGTGCACCTGTACTAATGCAGTTTCCATGCTGTGCCTTGCCTGAATCCCCAACTTGAGGGGCTCGTATAAATCAAATGCCATGAGGTGCTTCTCAAGCTGCAGCACCACAATCTTCTCAACAACCTTACCTAGAAATGGAAGGTTAGAAACAGGGCAGTAATTTGCCTTGACATCAGGGTCCAAAGATGGTTTCTTCAGAACGGGTCTCACCAATGCCTCCTTCAAGGCATCGGGAAAGACTCACTCCAAGAGGGAGCACTGAACAATCAAGGCAAACACCTGGCCAACAGAGTCGACACATCCCATCAACAAACACGTTAGCACCAGGTTCAGTTCACAATATGTGTGCCTCAGCTTGGACATGACCCCACTGACCTCGGCCACCTCCACTGGTCTAAACTCAACCATACTAGGTGGAGTGCTCTCCGGGTGTCTGAGGCGATCACTGTTGGCCAAATATTGGCTCACTGGTGGAACACCTTGCCTGATGGCGGACATTCTGTCTGAGAAGAACCGAGCAAACTCTTCTCACAAAGAATTTGAAAAGGCTTTTTTCAGCTGGAGACAGGCTGGATTTAACAGGAGCACGATCCCCAACCCCTTGTCTGCAGTCCAAAAGAGCACAATTGGTTGATTCTTCCCAGCAGCAATCTCCCTGGACAGGAACTCTGCCTAAGGATGCAATACTTGAAGCAACATCCCATTGTGCTAGGGAGAAAAGCAAGAGCAAAAGAAGGAGGAAACCACTTTGGTTCTTAAAACCAGTAGCAGAAAAGGTCAGAGCCAAAAGACTGGCCTTCAGGAAATATAAAGGAACACAGCGGGACAAAGATAGGGAGGCATACCAACCTTCCCTAAGGGAAGCAGGGAAGGCAGTAAGGCAGACAAAGGCCCAAACTGAGGAAACACTAGCACGAACAGTAAAAGAAGGGGACAAGACTTTCTATAGATACATTAGTGAAAGAAAGGAGAAAGTCCAGAGGGGGTATTGCTAAGATTAAAGGGGATAAAGGGGAATGTGTAGAGGAAAAGCATCTATCCTAAATAGATACTTCTGCTCCGTATTTACTGAGGAGAAGGTGGGGCAGGGCCCACAGCTCAGCACCATGGATACAGGGGCAGGGAGGTGTGCACAAGTCCCTTCACAAAAGAAAGGGTCCTACAAGAGCTTGCTAAGCTCAGAGTGGAAAAGGCAATGGGACTGGATGGAATACATCCCATGGTACTAAAGGAGCTAAAGGTGGAATTAGGAGAGCTATTATCAGAACTGTTTAGTGAGCCTCTGAGCACAGGAGAGGTCCCAGAAGACTGGAGAAGGGCTTATGTGATCCTGCTCCACAAGAGTGGTAGCAGGGAGGAGGCAGGGAACTACAGACCAGTCAGTCTTACCTCAGTAGTGGGCAAGATTATGGAGGCACTCCTTAAGGAAAGGATAGTGCAACACCTGGAATCCATAGGAGCACAGGATCCAAGACAGCAGGGGTTTACAACAGGAAGGTCCTGTCAAACTAATCTCATAGATTTCTTTGACTGGGTAACCAGAGTGGTGGACCAAGGGGGTGCAGTTGATGTCGCCTACCTTGACTTCAGCAAAGCTTTTGATACTGTTCCAAATAGAAGATTGATTAATTAGCTGTCTTGGGGTGGGTCAGATGTTGGTCTATTGGGTGGCAAACTGGTTGGTGGGCAGAAAACAGAGAGTGATGGTAAATGGTATACAGTCAGAAGAAATGCAAGCCACAAGTGGGGTACCTCAGGGATCAGTCCTGGAGCCAGTCCTCTTCAATATCTGCATCAGTGACATTGCAGATGGACTGGAGGGTAAGGTTTGTCTGTTTGTAGATGACACCAAGATCTGCAACAGAGTAGATGATCCGGATAGGGTGGGCAGAATGAGAAGATATCTGGATAAACTGCCAAAATGGTCAGAACAGTGGCAACTGGGGTTTAACGTAAAGAAGTGCAAGATCATGCACATACGGAAGAGAAACGCTGAAGACACCTATAGGTTGGGAGGGGAGTTGCTGGCAATCACAAGGGAAGAAAGAGACTTGGGTATCATCATCACAGATGACCTGAAATCATCCAAGCAGACCACTAAAGCAGTAGGTAAGGCTAGGGGGATGTTGGGGTGTATTAGTACGGGTATCACAAGTCATAAGAGGGAGGTAATAATCCCTCTTTACTAGACACTGGTTAGGCCCCATCTGGAGTACTGTGTGCAGTACTGGAGGCCACACCTTCACAAGGATATTAACAAAATGGAGGCACTCCAGAGAAGGGCAACCAAAATGGTGTAGGGACTGCATCAGAAAACATATGAGGACAGATTAACGGAGATCAATATGTATACCCTAGAGCAAAGGAGGGAGAGAGGTGATATGATTGAAACATTAAAACACCTTAAGGGCATTAACAAGATGAAAGACTCTAACATGTTTCAATATAAGAAAAATAGCAGGACAAAAGGACACATCATGAGATTAGAGGGAGGTCGATTAAGGGGTAATGTGAAGAAGTTCTTTTTCACAGAAAGGGTGGTGGATGCATGTAATGGTCAATCTCAGGAAGTGGTGGATATGAATACAGTGCAGGGCTTCAAACTGGCATGGGACAGGCATAAGGGAGCAATACAGATGAGTATGAATATATAGGCCATTGAAAGAGCAAAGGCCGATGGCACATTCATAAGTAGAAAAAGAAATGGGCAGACTGGATGGGCCTTGCTGTCCTTATCTGCCATCACCTTCTATGTTTCTATGCCTTCTTATGGTTGATTGCCCCCTGGTACTCACCATAGTGAGCACGCAGGGCCAGTTTGTCCGCTCCAGGCCCATCCTCCACCAGCAGCACTCCAACCTCTGACCCAAAACTTTCATCGCCTTAAGTTCCCCATCAAACCACAGGGACTTGAAGTGAGAAGATTTGGGTCATACATGGACCGGTGCGAGGGAGTCAAGTGCCCCAGGCAACACCTTATTACAGGCAGCAACTGTGGTGCACGTACTCCCTCGCATGCAGTAATCACACTAAATAGGTCAGCTACTGCAAGAAAACCTACAGGGGTCACACTCCTCAAAGTACAGTAGCTGACCATCTCAGCAGGGGAGGGATCTCGGGGGGTGCCCCGAATTAGAACTCCACCATGCAATGATCGGGCCAACCGATCCGATCAGTCTTGAGGTTCTCGATCTCAAGCCCCAGCGAGAAGACCAGGTCCAACATGTGACCGCCCTGATGGGTCACGGAGGAAACTTCCTGCGACAGGACCAGTTATGACATAGTCTGGAGGAAGTTATGACCAATCCTAGATGATTAGTCATCGTCTCAAACATTGAAGTCCCTCAGAATTAAACATCTGAAGATCTCCAATGTTTAGTTGCCGACGAAGTCAGCTGCTTCCTGCAGAGAATCTCCTGCAGCTCCAGGGGAAGGAGAGAGAGGTGACCCAGGAGAGACAGGACTCTGGAGTAGGATGAGTGCTTAGGGATGGGCACTGAGCAGATGGAGTATGAGATTGCAGTCTGCCAGTGCCCAGTTGTTGCTTAATCTCAGCAGTGAAGCACAGATTCTTTTAATTACAGAACTAGCATTTTATTTAATAGGGCATTACAAATACAAACATATTTTGACTGAAGCTTCTGGTAGAAGCCTGAGATGTGATTTTGTGGGAGGAGTTACTTTTTATTTACTAATTTTGCTGGGCAGCAAGTGTCTGCCAGCTGGCAGCAGGACAGTGCCTGCTAGTTAGCATCTTGGTGGCATCCCCAAAAAATGTAAATAATTCATCATTCACATTAAGGTTTCTTTTTGTGGCAGTTTCAAACTCTTTACATTCACCCAAGTTGCAGGCTTGATTGCAGCAGTTACTTCTTCTTCTTCTCCAGAGTCCTGATGCAGCCTTTTGCAGAGTGATCTGGACAGTGGGCAGCAGGTTTGTGACCACTGGCAGCGTGCCAGTGCCCTGACCCTGGTAGCTGGCACCTTGGTGGCATCCAATAAAATAAAATTTAATAAAGAAACAAATGTTTTCTTTTTGTGGCACTTTTCAAATGGAAACTCTCAGTCTTCACGTTCCCCCAAGTTGCTGCAGTTCCTTCCTCCTGAGTCCTGAAGCAGTGTGTGTGTGTGTGTCTGTGTGCGTGTATGTGTTCCTAAGCTGTGCTGTTGTAGTCTCATTTGGACAGTTGGCAGCAAGTGTGAGCCAACTGGCAACATGCTGTTGCCCAGCCTATGGTACTTGGCACCTTGGTGGCATCCCATTAAAAAGTAAATAAATACATTTATCCACATTCTCTTAAGTTGCTGAAGTCCCTTCCTCCTGCTTCTTCTGAGTTCTGAAGCAGCCTGTGTGTGTGAGTGGGTGTGTGATCTTGAGCTGTGCTGTTGAAGTGTGGTCTTGGCAGTGGACAGCAAGTGTGTGTCAGCTGGTAGCGAGTCAGTGCATGGCCTCTGGTAGTCCCTGGTGGCATCCCATTGATACAATCAAAAATAAGGAATAAATAAAAGTAAAAAACATAAAATAAAAAAAATATCCCCTCAAAAAACATAAACAAATTAAATAAAGTCTTACTGTTCATCATTCATCACCCAGGTGACCGGGTCCTATAGGAAGCATTAGGAAATGGAAAAAAGAGGTCAAGGAGATGGCATTTGATCATCCAGTCACATCAAAACAAAAAACAAAGCAGAGTGGGCTTGGTCATAGACCCTCGGCCTCAGTGGGAACCACAGGTGTAGAGGAAGATGACAGAAGTGGTCAAACAGCCCATAAAGCATCACACATTGTAGGATCCACCCACAGTGGCACTGCAAGGGTTGCAACACGAGCAACCATTGTAGAAAAAAAGAATATGAAGGGGTGCATCGGGTAGTGACACAGAGGAGGAGGGGCAAAGTGATTTGGTGGAAGTTCGGGACAGTGATTCAGACTGTGATTATATACCTGATTAAAGTGATAGCAGCAGCTCTGGGGAGAAGGAGGAAGGAAAACAGGTGGAAGTTTGACTTCGGGCAGGCACACATAAAAGATTAAAAAAAAAAAAACTGATGGTAAAAAAATAAAAAAGAAAGGCCACACAACATCAAGGGAAAACACAACAATAAGCATCTGAAATAGTAACAGAAAAAGAAGACATAGGCAGAACTAGTGGCCCAGGGTACATAGTAGGGGAAGAAGAACCATTACCTGAACCTGAAGATCTGGTGGAGGATGAGGAGGAAAGTGATGATGTGGAAGCAGCTGTAGTATCCCATTCATTAAGCAACAGCCAAGAGTGCCAGGCGGAAAGACCAAACCAGTGACATCTGTGGTATGGGATCTCTTTCAAGTGAACAAAGAATCACAGACACACGTAGTGCATCTTTTATGTAAAGACAGGCTGAGTCAGGGTAAGGAGGGAACAAGGCTAAAAACATCTACAATGAAAAGGTATTTGCTGAAGTCTCACAGATCTCATTCTGAGAAGGCATGCCAAATCATGGCATCAGCAGTAGCACCGCCAGACAGTGAAGCTGATGATGACCAGTGGGAGGAGAACAATAGGAGCCCAGGTAGAGGGGAAGAAGAAGAAGACAATCTTACAAATGATAGCTGATGCACAACTCCAACTTCTTCCATTCAGTTCTGTAGCCCATGGACTCCCACAGCTTTGAAAGGCCACAAATCTCCAACCAATTATATCCCCAGGGGTGGCAAAAATAGGAGCCTGTCACATCCAGGGACAAAGCATTAAACTTTCACTGGTTCAGTCCCTGTACCTGTGCTCATTCATTGACATCTCAGTGAGCTGCTGGCCATGGAGGAGACAGGAGGGCTGTGCCAGTGGCCTGCTCTGTTTCAGGATGGGTGGGAGCAGAGTGGGACCCTACCTGCTGGGATGGGGGACCGGAGGGTCCACTAGACCACTAGAGAATAACTTAAAAAAAAATACATTCTGGGTATTGGGGATAGGGAGGGACTGGGGGGTTCACTAGATCGCCAGGGATAAACAATGTTTTTACTATATGGGAGACAGAGATGGGGGGGGGGTTACATCTCTGTCTGACTAGCTTTTACTTCTGGACATGGGCAGGTAATCGGGTTGGGGGAGGGACCGCTAGCCACCAGGGTTGTTTATTTTAAACACAGGTTGGGCTGGCTGGTGATCAGGTGGGGGGAGGGACCATTAGCCACCAGGAATTAATTTTAATTATTTTGGCAAGCTGGGGGTGCAGGGCAGGAGGAATTTCCTTGAAAGTTTGGAAATCGATTTCTGAATTTTTGCTTAAATTCCACCTGCAGAAGTTTTTTTTTTCGCACACCTCTACCTCCACCACCTGAAACAAGATATGGCAACAAGGTGGAATTACACCTATGACATGATGGAGCGGCTGCTAGAAAAAAAGAAGGCTATTCACCAGTATACCATTGAGCGTGGTATTGGTAAGGGAGAGGTACATATTAGCCAAAATCAGTGGCACCAGATGGAGATCCTCTGCTCTGTACCTTTTGAGGAGGCCACAAGGATGGTATATGCTGATGCAGCTGGTCTAAGCCAGGTACTTCCCCTCACTGCCCTCACTGACCTGTGGCTTCTTCATATGAAAATTCAGAACGAGGAAAGGATACCACTGCTCTTATTTATGTTTCTAAGCTGACACATGCATTTCGGTGGACTAATGCATTGCGGCAACGCTTTTGGACCCTAGGTTCAAAGACACATTTGAGACATTCTTTGATGCACAAGAATAAAGTAAGGATCAGCAGTCCTACAAAGCCTGGCTTATCCATCAGGTCTGCGTATGTATGGCACAAAACAAGAACAGGAACACAGACAGAGCAGAAGAATAACACTCGTCATCATCCCTTGCAATTGCACTGACAGGCCAGGTGGAGGAGAGGGAAGGAAGAGCATCCCAGTGTGTTTTCACTGCTAGTACTGAACGTGGCAAGAGTCACTCATTTTTGTCTCCAAGTCAACCTGCTACTACTGCACCCCCCAGAAAGGCAGCCAATGATGAAAAACCACTGTGGGAACAACTGTCTGACTATGGCTTGATGAAAAAGCATGGCTAGTCACTTATTGACACAGTGATGTCTGAGATGCCGGCAAACAAAATGGTGCAGGATTATCTGGATGAGAACGTGTCACTAGTAGAAGGAGACAAGCCTGTATTATACTGGTATGAGAAAAAAAAAAGACCATTTGGCCCTCTTTGACACAGGTAGCTGTTGGACACCTCAGATGTCCACCCAAAAGTGCACACTCGGAGAGAATTTTCAGTGCTGCAGGCAATATTTTCACCAACAGGAGAACATGCCTTTCAACCCAAAATGTAGAGATGCTCGCATTTTTTAAAAACAAACATACCTTTTTTCCCAAAACCCTTTTTGCCATGGTTTATGGATGATGATTGTCCTATACATACAGCTGGGCTAAAGACAGAGGAGAAAGAGGATGAGGTGGATGGGGAGGGCTTCTGTGTCCATTCTTTTTTTTGGGGGACAAGCAGCCTACACACCTGCTGTGGCATGCTGCACTGTTGTCATGTTTTCTTCAGAATAATGTTTTGTGAATTTTTGACAGGTTTACACAGGCCAAATAAATAATTTTTGGGTCAATGTTTCCCATAAAACCAGTATGTGCAACACTTAGCCATGGCATAACCAGAAGCATTGTCCATGTTTGGCACTGTACCAATAGGCACACAATTTTTGGAACCAGTAGCCCACACTGTGGGATGCTGCACTGTCATCCTCACTCAGTCTATTTCAGATTAATGTTTTGTGAATTTTTGCCAGGCCTACGCAGGCCAAATAAATAATTTTTGTAAGAGCGTTGCTTAGGAAACTAGTGCATATAACACTTATCCTTGGCATAAGGGGAAGCCTTATCCATGTGTGGCACTGTCCTAGTGGACTCACAATTGTTGGACCCAGTAGCTTACACTGTGAGATTCTGTACTGATAATTCATGGGGACATTCAGGAGCTTTACAATTACAAACATTGTATTTTGAACATTGTTAGCCATGTACTCTTGCTTACTACTAGCATTGACCATGTTTGGCTCTGACTGACTGGACACACTTTTTTGTAACCAGTACCTCTCAACGTAGCCCAGTGCATCATCTTGCTCTTTTTGGTACTTTATTAGCCCAGCACATTATGTTATTTCCTTTCATCCCATTTCCTAATGCTTTTTAAAATACATTAAGGGCTCCTTAAGGTCATCAGATGGTATTGAATATCTACTACCAGAAAGAAAATTGGAGGGAGGGAGGTAGGTAGGTAGGTCCCATTTTTATGTTTGCTTGCACACATGTGCAAGAAACATAGTGCCATCATCGGAGATTTCGGAGGTGTGTCACGTCCTCCTCCAATTCAGTCAGTGTACTGGCAGGCGCGGCCCCTGTAAGCCAATGCATTTTGGAGCTGTCTATGACACGCTCCAAAATGCAGTGGCATACAGTTGAAAGGGGGACCTATGCTTGGTGAGCAGCGATAAGATAAGGCTGCTCACGCAGCTCTCCCCCACAGACGCCCGCAGGGTGTGCGCGCCCCGCACGCACTGTGGCAGCCGACGCGGGTGCCCAATCCCCGCCTGCTGCTGCGTTCCTCCGCCTTCCCCAAAGGCTTCCAAAATGCCATGCTGGGTGTCCACCCCAGCGTGACAACTAATCATATAGCCGGCAGGGGTGCCAATCCGTTGGCTGCACTGTCCTCCCCGCATTACTGGGTGCCACGGCTGGGGCCCACCCCAATGGCAAGCGAACCAATAAAGCCGGCAGGGTGCCCAATCCCCATTGGCTGAAGACCCCCAAACATCCTTGTGCCGACGCTGGGAGCCACCCCAGCGTGGCAAATAATCCACGTAGTCTTTTTTTATGTTTACCTGAAAGCGAAAACTGTCCCGTGCAGCGTCTCCACCCCTCCCACAACCCGCACCCACCCACTGCACCCAGCCTCCCACCCCCTCACCCCATACTTACCTCCGGAGCTTGGCGCGGCGATCTTCAGTGGACGGGAACCGTCTGCACTCTTCAAAGGCGACCGCGAACTGAGAAATGCCAGTAAGCTGTATAATGGGATAAATAGGAGGGTTCAACTTATTGCATATCTCAGGCATTTTTGGGAATTTTTGCACCAAATTTTCAACATGGGGTTTTTGGGACCCCTTCTCATGAATGATGTCACTGTCATGGCGTTATTCGGGCCGAAAGGGTGATTTCGTGCAGTGACTGCGCAGTGACTGCGAAATCACCCTTTTGGCCTGAATAACACCATGACAGTTACCTCATCATGGAAGGGTCTCAAATCACGATGAATTGGTGCCAAAATTCAAAATGACTGTTTCGCGCGTGCGTTGCGCAGTTCCTACGCAGGCTCGTAAGTTCGCGAATTTTCAATATTTTCACTCCAGATTTTCAACATTGCCATTTTACCACACCTTCTTATGAGTAGTACAGCTGTCATTTTTCACATCTCACCCAAAATGTGTTTCTGCCCATGTAGCGCACAACGGCGCAGTCGGTGTGCGAAATCAATGTACGGGACAAATTAAGAAAATCACAGTGACATGGTTCATGAGTAGGCATCTTAAAATGGCTATGTTGAAAATTTGGTGAAAAGTCCTAAAAATGACTGTTTTACGAGCGTGCATTGCGCAGTTTCTATGCACGCTCGTAAGGTCATGAATTTTCAATATTTTCACTCCAGATTTTCAACATTCCATTTTACCACACCTTCTTATGAGTAGTACAGCTGTCATTTTTCACATCTCACCCAAAATGTGTTTCCGCCCATGTAGCGCACAATGGCGCGGTCGGTGTCTTGGAAATCAATGTACCAGGACAAATTAAGAAAATCACAGTGACATGGTTCATGAGCAGGTATCTTAAAATGGCTATGTTGAAAATTTGTGAAAAAGTCCTAAAATGACTGTTTCTGACGTGCATTGCACAGTTCCTATACTGCGCTCGTAGAAGGTCGTGAATTTTCAATATTTTCACTCCAGATTTTCAACATTGCCATTTTACCACACTTTCTTATGAGTAGTACAGCTGCCATTTTCACATCTCACCCAAAGCGTGTTTCGCCCATGTATAGCGCACAATGGCGCGGTGTGTAATCTTGAAATCAATGTCTGAGACACATTAAGAAAATCACAGTGACACTGTTCATGAGCAGACGTCTTAAAATGGCTATGTTGAAAATTTGGTGAAAAAATTCCTAAAAATGACTTTTACGAGCGTGCTTTGCACAGTTACTATGCATGCTTGTAAGTTTGCAAATTTAATATTTTCACTCCAGATTTTCAACATGTCCATTTTATTAAACTTCCTCATGAACAGTACAGCTGCAGTTTTTCATATGTCACCCAAAATGTGTTTTCGCACATGTAGCGAACAATGGTGCTTTTGGTGTGCGAAAGCAATGTTTAGGACAGATTAAGAAAATCACAGTTACACTGTTCGTGAGCAGAGGTCTTAAAATGGCTATGCTGAAAATTTGGTGACAAAAGTCCATGAAATGAATGTGTTATGAGTGAGCATTGCACAGTTTCCACGCACCCTCGTTAGTTCATGACTTTGTAATATTTTCAGTCCAGATTTTCACCAGTGGCATTTTTCCACACTTCCTTATGAACAGTACAGCTGCCATTTTTCACAACATGGCGAGTGTGTTTTCACACTTTCAGTGCAGAGATGCGTGGTCACTGTGGAAATCATTATGCGGCACAGATAAAGAAAATCACAGTGACACTGTTCATGATTGGAGGCACCAAAATGCCTGAGTTGACAATCTGCTGTAAGAAATCCCCAACCTAATTATATTACGGTTGTGCGTTGCACAGTTTCTATGTACGCTCGTGACTTCACCATTTTTTTAAATATTTTTACTACACATTTGCAACATAGCCACTTTTTACACCTCCCCATGAAAGAGTACAGCTGTAATTTTTTACATCCTGTTCGGAATATTTTTGCACCTGTGGTGCTAAATGCCATAGTCACTGTGTATAAGCAGCTTTCGGCTACCAAACTGATATTCCCCCTGTTCATGAGGTGGGGTCACAAAACAAACATGTTGAAAATTTGGAGTGAAAATACCAATGAATGCCTGAGGTATTAGGGTTTTCAACTATAACGCCCAACCATAGAGAATGACAGGAATCAGGGGTGTGCCTTGGGATTCTTGCCTGTGATGCTCATACCATTCCACACCCTGCAGTCACTGAGAGGCATCGAGGTATGCCTTGGACTCTTCGGCCCCAAAGTTCACCCCATTCTCCTATATCGCACCCATCTCACCATATTTCCTAATGAAATGGGGTGCGCATAAGGGCCAAAGACCACAAGGAACACCGTGGCACTTGTCAGTGTCTGCAGGGTGGGGTGTGGTGAAATGGCGTGGCCATTATGCCTGATGACCCAAACGTACACCCCAATGCCTGTCACTCTCTGCAGGGTGGTGGTGGGGTTGGCTTCAGTTCAATACTTCACTGCCATTCCTATTACGCAGCTCTGTAACTTCTACACTACCACTGCCAATGCCAGCAAGCAAACATTCGGCATTGACAAATGCTTGTTTGTATATAGGATCCACACTCTGGAATTCCATCCCAATCCACCCTATACCAGTAGATAAGTTTATTAGTTTGTACAACATCAAAAAATTGCACCTAGAACAATCAAACAAATCTTTGCCTTGTTATCTATTATCAGATATATGATGGTCTAGCTAATACGTAGATTGACTAAAGCAAATTGTAGTATTGTACTGTTGTCTTTGGTAATGTCTCTTAGTATCTGTCTTATGTCCTTCATACGTATAATATTATAAGAATTTCTGACAACCTTTGTAACTGTTTGGATGAGACATTAAAACCGAGGTCCCATCTGCCTGGATTGGTGGTAGTTCAGGTGGATGTTAAAGATCCCATGGCATTTATCGAAAAGAGTAGGGGAATTTCCCCGGTGTCCTGGCCAAATTTCCCTCATTCACTAAAAATACCACCAACAGCTTAATCTGATGCAGAGTCAGTTGGCATTCATCTGTATCCCCCTCCCCCGGGTCGTGCCTGAAAATAGGCAGGAATTGTGTAGTGCACTTACCCGGTCAACAAAAACTAAATAAATAAATAAACTGTGTTTATATTGTGTGAGTGTATGGGACTTCACTGAAAATGAGCTTTGCTCGGTTGAGTATCTAAGTCATGTAATGAATAAAATATTTTATTTATTACTACTGCTTTTAATGGTTGAACCAGCCTGAACTAGTCCACCTTTAAGAGAACTTCACAGTGAATTTGATATGGTTCAGTGGTCAAAGTTGGCAGTGTCAAACTTTGGGGGGTTTGCATAGCCCTACTGGAATACCAACTATGGAAAAACAATAGAAACAAAAAGGGTAGAGGGTTTTTGACAGTAAAAAAAAAAAGCAATGGAGATAGATTTAAAAATGGAAACGGATACCTTAGCATTGTTAGTATTGGATATAAAACTTCCCTACACCCAGCCAGTTTTATTAGTAGAGGTGTACCTAAGAGTAAAAATACTGTTTTCGACAAGTTGCAGGACACTCTCCACAACTTTAAATCTAGACATGAGACTTTTCTAATTGACGACTTCAGTGTTAACTATAGCACAGTTAGATTTACCCCATATCTACGGGACCTGACCTTGAATATTTGATTAACCCAGCTCATTTGACGTTTTTTTACCAGGAAAGGCACACTAAACAACTATAGCTTGTTTCCGGGTGCATACTGAGGGGTGGGTTGCATGGACCAGTTTTATTGAGAGGGAGACTGTTGACCATAACAGTGGAGACCCTCCCCTACTCTTCTTTGATAAGCACCATAGGATCATTTACTTACATCTGGACAGTGATCAGAGATGGGCAGAAGGGATGTGGTTTACATCTTATCTGAAGGATGGCACCTCCACAGTGCAGTATCCCCACTCGTACTATACTACAGTATCAGTTATAGGTATTACTCCAAGCACCTGGTGTGGGACTAGAACCCACAATTTTCTGACCTTCCAGTCCCAGGAGTGAGCGGGCTACTCAATGAGCTACTGATACATCCCTAGGGAAATTACTGTATTGGACTTAATTTTTCACCTCCTATCACTAAAACTACAAATCTAGTCGGGTCCTACTAGACACTTATAGTGACCATCAAGGGATTATTTGTTTAAGATGTAAGGATAAAATCCTGGGCACAGTGACATATATTTCTCAAACAGCCCTAAAACACTTTGATTATATGGCATTTCTGTTGGATATGGAAGCAATCCTCTGGGACAGAATTAATTTGATTCTCACAGAAAATAATGCTTGGCTGTTTTTCCAGGAAGAATTCATGATACTAAGTAACGATTGCACCCCACAAAAACAAGCATTTGTCAGTGTCGAATGTTGTCTTGCTGGCATTGGCATTGGTAGTGCAGAAGTTAGAGAGATGCATAATAGGAATGGCAGTGAAGTATTTAACTAACGCCAGCCTCACCCCCACCCTGCAGAGACTGACAGGCACTGGAGTGTGCCTTTGGGTTATCAGCCATAATGCTCATGCCATTTCACCTAATCCTACCCTGCAGACACTGACAAGTGTTGTGGTGTGCCTTGGGGTCTTCAGGCCTTACGCTCACCCCATTCCATAAGGAAATTCGCTGAGATGGGTGCACTATAGGAGAATAGGGTGAACTTTGGGGCTGAAGAGTCCAAGGCACATCTTGATGCCTGTCAGTGGTTGCAGGCTGGGGGTGGAATGGCGTGAGCATTACAGCCAAAAATCCCAAGTCACACCCCTGACGCCTGTCAGTTTCTACAGGTGGGGCATAACAGTTGGAAACCCTAATGCCCCAGGTGTTTGTTGGTTATTTTCTCTCCAAATTTTCAACATGGGCTTATTGTGATCTCACCTCATGAACAGTGGCACTATCAGTTAGTTAGCTGAAAGGTGATCTTGCACAGCGACTGCGCCATTTGGTGCCACAGGTGCAAAAACACATTTTGGGCAGGATGTGAAAAATTACAGCTGTACTGTTCATGAGGAGGTGTAAAAAAATGCTAATGTTGAAAATCTGGAGTGCAAATCTAGAAAATTGGTGAAGTTACGAGCGTGCGTAGAAACTGGGCAACAGATGCCTGTAACGCAATTATTTTGGGGATTGTTTTAACCAAATTTTCAGCATAGGCATTTTGGGACCACCTCTGATGAACAGTGTCATTGTGATTTTCTTACTCTGTCCCGAATGTTGATTTCCCACAGCGACCATGCCATTGTGTGCCAGATGTGTGAAAACACATCTCAGGCAGGATATGAAAAATGACAGATGTACTGTTCATAAGGAGGTGTGAAAAAATGGCAATGTCGAAAATCTGGAGTGAAAATGCTCAAAATTCTCGAAGTTACAAGCATGTGTGGAAACTTCACAACACACGCTCGTAACACAGTCATTTTTTGGAATTTTTTCACCAAATTTGCAACATAGGCTTTTTGGGAGCTCACCTCATGAACAGTGGCACTGTCATTTTGTTAATCGGTCCTGAAAGGTGATTCGGTGATGAATAACGAAATGATTGATTTCATGAGTGGGGTCCCAAGAACCCCATGTTAAAAATTTGGAGTCAAAAGTCAAATAAATGGCCAGGATATCCACCAAAGTTGAAACCTCCACCATTTATGCCATTATACAGCTTACCAGCATTTCTTCAGTTTGCAGTCGGCTTTGAAGAGTGCAGACGTGTTTCCGCTCCACTGAAGAGCGGCACTGGACCTCCATAGGTAAGTATGGGGTGAGAGGGGTGTGGGGAGGTGGGGTACACACATGGTGGGTTCAGGAAGGGGGCCCAACTGACAGTGAGGGACCGTTTTCTTTGTTTTAGGTTCCAAAAAGAAAAAAACAACAGCACGGACCATTTTCTTTCTTTACAGGTGTATGAAACAATGTTAGGAACACTGAGGTGGGCTCCCAGTGTGCCCTAATGACTTTGGGGGCATGATTTTTCCCACACTGTGGTGGGCACACAGTGTGGCTCACAATGGGGGTGGGCGGGGGCAGGAAAATGCCAACGTGGTCGGCTTCTGAACACAGGGAAGCACACTGGGTTGGGCTCCCAGTGTGCCACACAGTCTTGGGGGGAGGGATTTACACATGCCAACAGGGGGATTGGGCACCGCCGAAGTTGGCTTTCTAGGGATTGCAAAAGGTGGACAGCAGAGCCGCCGCCATGTTTATTGAAATGTTACACCAGGCAAGGCATGTAGCGGAGGTGTGTCATTGGTGCCGCTGCATGACGAGCTTGGCTCTGATTGCAGTGGCAAAATAATTTCAAGTTGGTGGCACTGCAAAACTCTTGTGTCGCCGCTAGCATGCTCGCTAATTGGGGAATGAGGGATTCACCTTCTAAAGCATGCCCTGCATTCACCAAAACTGACACACTTCTGCATTTCTCCTACCAATCTCCTACTGCCACAAAATGTTGCTTGCGCGTGCCAATGCCCTTTGGGGTAACCATTGCCTCAGTGCTTGCGTACAGGGATGCTTTGTCTTTTAACATAAAAAGAAGCCTATCAAACCAAATAATGCCCAGTGGTTTAATAGCAATTTAACTAAATTCAAACATCTGAGGAATAGGTGCAAGAGGACAGCAAAGAAATCTATCTTACAGAGTGACTGGGATGGGTATTGTCAGGCCAGAAATAGATACCCAAACAATATAAGAAAGGCCAAGCAACATTTTTGTAAGGATGCCTTTGCAGATATTAACATGTTTAACCCGATAGAATTTTGGAATCTAATGCAAAAACTACAAAAAGCAAGTTGTGTAGTTCTCCCAAGAGCCCTTTTAATTGACAAAAGGAGGACCCCAATAGCAGAACACATAACTAGCAGGCTTAATGAGTTCTTTATTAAAATGGAACTGGAGCTTTACATACAAATAATCAACAGACCCAGAATTCAATATAAGTATGGTTTAAAAGGGTACTGAAATGTTGCCTTTAAAATAATCCATAATAATTAATAGGCACAGGCCCTCCCTACAACCTGTAAAATTGTTTAATTTTCACAAAATAAAGGTTAGAGATGCTGTGTCCCAGTTTTTGGCACCAGGCAAAGGTCATCTAGACTGTGTACTCTTAACCTCATTCCATACACTTGATGGTGTGGCGACTGAAGATGTCTCTTCCCTGAAGTACCTTAGGGTTTGACTGAACCATCACCTTGCTTTCTCTTTTTATGTGGTTACAACCCACCGGAAGCTCCGCCCCAAACTTGATGTGCTTCACAGTTATGAAAGGAGAATTCTGATTCCTGCCTGCAGAGAGATTCTCTCAAAGATGATTCTCTCCATTTTCAGCTATGGTGACATCATTTACTGTGCTGCACCCAGGTCCAGCTTAGCCAGACAGGAGCCCCTCTTTCACTCCTTCTATTGATTTGCTTTTGACAAACCAATGCGCACTTACTACTGTTCTTTGTTCTCCCTGTCCCTGTCCTCTCTTGCTGCCAGGTGCATAACCCACTGTGCTTCCTTTATCTTCACATTTTGTTTGGCTCCCTCCCTTATATCTTGCTTCTCTCCTCTTTTCCCCATTCTAACTTTTACTCCTTTGTTCTCTCACTCTCCCCCACCCCCACCCCATAAAATCCACTGCTGGTCAGGCTGCCTTCTTGTTCCACTTCCCTAAACTCCAGGGCTGTCTCCCACTTTCATTTCCTCTGCTCTTTCCCTTCACTCTCTGAAATCCCTTCTCTGTGATTTCTCTTCTCACTCCTGCAGTTTCCCATGATACTGGAGTGGACTTCTGTCCACTGCTAGACTCCACCCTTCAGTGATACTAGAACAGTCATGTCTCCCCCATTAATCAGTTACTGCTCTCTGCCCCTTATTATGCATTTTTCCTCTCTGTTCTTCTGTTCTTTTGCTCTTCTTTCTGCAGTTTACTGTACTGCAAAATTCCTGCTTGAAGCATTGCCTTTATTTTGCTTGTTTTGCTATACTTATTTACATATTATTGCATTTCTGAACATTGAACTTTTGTATTTGCACTTCTCTCTCCTCCTCCACTTTCCCCAAGGACATTTGGAAATGAGCTAAAACCAGCTCAGTATGTCTTTCCTGGAAACACATTTGGCATAAATAAATCACCTTTATCAGCCAGCTCCTGCAAGGTGGAGGCAGTGTACTGATTGTATAGACTCTAAATAAAACTCGGTGACACTAGGACTATCCGCCCCATGGCCAGAAGGCTCCAGCTCAGTGCAAAGAGACCAGGCAGCAGCACAAACTTAGGTGACAGGGGTTTCAAATTGGAGGCATTGCTGGGATCCCTACAGATTTGCCACATTACTAATGCATTCCCTCGAAAAATACCAGACACACAAGATTTTGTTGTACCCCCTTCTTGAAGTCAGATAGATTGCCAAGGCTTGTCAGTTGGGGAGATAGAAAGGACATTTAGTTTGCTAATGCTGTACTGGTTCATTGGATTCTGAAAGGGACTGACCAAACTTGCACTTAAAATGTGCTAGGAGGAATTAAAGTTTTGGGAAAACTCATAATTCATGGCAAGATGGTGGACTCTAGGAAAAAGGAGCTACACACACTAGCTGAATGTTCTGCAGGTGTTGACCTAAGCATAATACCTTGCCAGTGGCCAGTGGAGGGGATGAAAGATCCCTGGTATGTTGTCACTCAAGCCAGTCAAGGTGACTCCAGGCACAAACCTATTGAACCATCTGGGTTTGACTAGAAATCCCAGTCCTTTCTACCAGCTGAAGGGAAAACTGTGAATGATGGACAACACTGACAAGATACTGATGAGCACTCACCTGCAAACACCCTGGCCTGGCTCAGGGACTGTGGCCCCCCTCAAGAAATTAGATATTTTAAGAGACTAAAGGCATTCTTGGAGATCAAGCCTGTTCCCATGGAAGATGGCTCTGCCCTCTAGCCTGGTAAATGCCCCCCCCCGAACCCCTCTCCTCCTCTGGTGGTTTCAGTTTCTCCCATGTCTCTGCTCAGGAGGTTCTCCATGCCCTCCTTTCCTTGGATCCTCATAAATATAGCCTGATGTCCTTGAGCCCCACATTATCTGGATCTCTGGTCCTGCTATAGCCCTTCCTCTCCCTCCCTCACCTGTTAAATCTCTCCATCACTCTCAGTACTGTTCTCCAGCACTAGAAAGCTGCAAAAGTCATACCCCCACACAAAGGAGGTGATCCCTCCACTCCCTAGTGTAACCCCCCTGCAAATGGGGGTTCCCAAAAGACTTCCAGGAGCTTGCTTGAATGCTCCAAGCCTGAATGGTGTTTGGCGTTTAAGCCATTTATCAGTGAGTGTTTTTAGAACCTCTGGTACTGTCTCTTTAAGAGCTGTCTGCTTGCAGACATAATTAGTTTGTATGGGGACTGTGTGTTTCTTTGATTGAGTACCACTCAAGCTGCTGCCAATTCACCCCATTTTTGCAGTCACTAGGAGTGCAAAGGGAACCTGTCTGAAAGATGTAACTGATTGCCAGAAATCATTTACAGTAATAATAAAATTACAGTTTGTCTAACCTGCTTTCTTTGCAGTCAGAACTGTCTGCCTAGTTCCCCATTCTGGTTTTGAACTGCTGAACTGGACCAATCAGTGTGGGGTAAGCTAGCTCTAAAATGGTGCCTTGGACTCATAATCTGAGCCAGCCACAAGAGGATTGTATGGGCAGTGACTCTGGGAGATGTAGTTTAGACTTCAGTGCCTTTTTGGACCAACAGCAGCAGTCTATTGTGAGTGACAGCCAATCCAGTCAAGAACTGGGAGGAACTCAAAGGAAGTGCCCGGTTTCGTCAGTTGGAGTTCAGTTGAGCTTTGGCAGTGAAGAAGGAAGGAGCCCTGTGCATTTTCAGTGTGCAGTTTTAGTCAAAAAACGTGTGTAAGGCCCAGAGTTCCGGTCTGCAGCTTGTTAGGACTGAATCCGTCCTGTGAAAAGAATCAAAGGATCTCTGAAGAGTAGAAACCAGGCTCACCCTGTAGAAGACTGGAAGAATTGCTGAAAATTGCACTCGGTCTGTCAGGAACTGAATCTGCTGTGTGTTCTCCGGTATTGTGCAGTAATTACGATCGGGATACAGATGCAGCCTGCCTGGTATAGTGCTTTCTTTTATATGGATGTGTAAAGAGGTTTGTGTACCTCAAGTGAGCCCTGCTGACATTGAAGGACCCTATCTTATTTGGAGGTCGTGAGTACTAATTCAGGGTCGCTCCCTGTTGAATTGCCACATTACATCCAAATGGAATTACTGTACTGCTGACTGTTTAATTCTCCTTTTCTCTGTGTGAAAGGGCCCCTACCAGCTGCCACGGTTTGGACTAGCCACTAGGGCTTGGGTACCCAGGGACAGTAACTGATAGGGATAGGCCTGTGCACAGAGCCATAGGTAGATTATTAGAGTGATAAGCTAATTAACCTGATTTCCCCCTGTCCTTGTTATATCCCCTAAATAAATCAGAGCTGCTTGTTTCAGCAAAGTTATACTGCCTGGAGGTATTTGTCTATGTTAAAGTACTGTACTGTGATTGTTGCACTGTATCTCATTTCACAGGAGGTCCCAGTGCCGGAACCAGTCCTGGGGGTAAGTGTATACTGTGAAGGTAATTCTGATATATTGTGTGGGCCACTAGTGGGAAGAAAGGGGGGTTGCAGTGTCCCAGAGGGCTGTGACCAAGTTAGTTTAACTATTGCAAACCCTGACCTCTGGGTGGAGGCACCCGCCATTGGATCCAGGCCCCTCAACCTGTTAGTGGCAAATCAGGCAGGGGTAGTAGCCCCTGGGATAGCGCCATCTAGGGGTTACATCTTGGAGGCTCACCGCTGGGATTGTGTGTCCTCTAGTGGCCATATTACTGAACCACTGTTAAGAAAAAATGGGTACCCGACAGAAGTGGCTGTGCACCGGCTGGTGGAGTGGTGTACTGGGGAGGAGATCGACCCCAAAATGCTATGCTTATCCTGGACATCCCCTGGGTATCAATAGGACACTGTTCAGGGAGTACTTTCCAAGGTGGAAGGTTTACAAAACCCTGTGGTGGTGGGTCGTCATGCTAATCTGCTCACCCACACTTTCCTGGCCTAGTAGAGTTTAAGGATCCCATAGATAGCTCCAAAGTGCCACAGACCATTACCCCAGAGGGCCCTCACTGCTTGGAGAGTGATAACTAAGGACAGTAAGACCAGGGGGAATCAGCCCCCACCACTATCTGAAACTTTTGAGGAGAAATTTGCTGAATGGTTGCTGGGAGAGGGAAAACTGTGGAGGACTTGAAGAAACTATTCTTGCCACCTGGGGGTGTTCCTCCAACACCTCCTCCTGCTCCAGTGCCCGTAATGGTGGCTGAACCAATGCAGACCCTATTTCTGCACCTGCCATTAGTCACGACTCTTACCGAGGGTTGAGGATCTTCTCTGGCACCTCCCACCCCAAAGGAGGATGACTGGGAGACCTGGATGAACTATGTTGCCTTTAAGTGCTAGGAATGGCAGTATCGGGAAGGCGGCGAAGAGGGTTAGTGAGCCTCCGGTCCTGCCCTGGCTACCATCCGTGCTAAGCGGGCCAGTAACCCTGAAGCGACTGCACAGGCCTATCTTGAGGCCTTGGAGAATGTGTATGGGAGCCCAGATTCTGATGAGGACCTATGGTGGAGAGTAAGAAATGCACAACAGTACCAAGGGAGTTGTTGTCTGTGTATATCTCTCGGCTGGAAAAATTGTTGCAGAATGCCTCAGAAAGGGTAGTTTGCCAGCGATTGAACTGGACCGAACCAGACTGGACAGAATCTTAAGTCTGCCCCCTTCTCAGAACTGCTGTTGCTTCAGTTCCTGTGTTAAATCGACTGGAATCCCATCCTATGATGAGTTAATGAGAGAAATTCGAGGAGTTGAGAAAGGCGACTCGGAGGTACCTGCACCAACAGCTGTGGCTACTACCCGAGTGACTGAGGGTGACCCATCAAGTGAAGTTCAGGGGCAGAGGTTGACAGTCAATGAGTGCTCTGACAAGGAAAAGATATGCCACAATGGGGCGAACTGTTGAGAGAGATCGGAATTCAAAAACAGTCCCTTTATGAAGGCCACGCCTGCAAATACAGGCCTGACCTATATCCGACTGCATCTGCTATGGGGGTGGGTACCCACCCATGTATCTCCTGCTGATAACAGCTCAAACTCAATTCCTTGACCATGGAAGTGGAGAAACTGTGAGATGTCTCCAAATGCTTATCACGCCGCAGACAGAGATGGCACCCAGGTTTCCAGTTAGTAATACCCCCCTGGCTCCCAGTTTGGCGCCCGGCCAGCTCAAACTCCAGAAAGTATGTTTTGCTATAATTGTGGGAAAGATGGGCAATAAATGGGAATGCCAGTCCCCAAAGACACTGACAAAGTTGCATATAGGCTACAAGGAGAGCTTCGGAGAAGAAATCAGTGGTTAAAAGGTGCACAACATGATCCCAGTGAGGGCACCAAAAATGCTAATTCATCCTTTTGTGGCAAGGTCAGTGTCCAGGCCCTCACTACCGCCTCTCCAGACTGGTCCAGAATAGTGGGTCCTCCATGGAGACCACTGTAAAGGTGAATGGAGTGTCTACAAGAGCTGTATTAGACAGTGGCTCCCAAGTGACAATTATGTTCCAGGATTGGTATCAGAAGCATTTGCCAGACGTACCCTTACAACCATTAGAAGGACTGCATGTATGGGGGTTAAGTGAAAAGGCCTACCCCTATTCGGGTATATCCGAATTTGGCTGTCTTTTCCCACCTCAAGTGGCTGGAGTGGCCGAACAAGTAAGACCCTAGCCTTAGTGTGTCCCCACTGGACTGTATGATGGTGTCCCTTTGTTAATTGGAACAAATGCTCATATGTTCGGAAGGCTGGCACAGTTGTGTTATGAAAACAGGGGTCAAAGACTAGTAGAGCTTTAAGAGTTCCGCTTTAATTAAGAAGGCCTATGAGGCACAGAGAGATGCTGAAAAACAGAACCAGAGGAACCGGTCGGAATTGTATGGAAGAAGGATCCTGAGTCTCTGATCCTGGCGCAAATGCCCAGTGTACCTTACAGGGAGAGGTCCGTATCAGAAAGGATGTTAAGAATAAAATATTAATGTTGGATGCACCCGCGATGGAAAATTGCCAGAGGGACTGCTGGTCAAGTTAGTATTTTGCCCGCTAGAGCCCATGCTTATGCCAGAAGGGTAATGGTCCAAGTTCATAATGTGTCTGAAAGAGACATTCGAGTAAACAGAGGTTGCATCCTGGCTAATGTGCATTGTGCAGACACTGCAGTGCTACCCAGCAGCAAGAGTTCAAGGAAGAATGACAGAGTAACGCCTGACTTGTTTGATTTCGGGGACTCCGCTGCCAGCTGAATGGAAAGTGAGGATCAGTGAGAAGCTTGCCCAGAGAGACCAGGTGTTTTCTTTAAAGGAATGGGATGTAGGATGCGTGCAAGGAGCTGAGCACAATATCCGCTGCATGACGAAAGACCATTTCTGTGAGAGGTCTCGACGCCTGGCACCTGCTGACATAGATGATGTGAGACGGCATCTGCAAGAGATGTTAGCTGCTGGTGTAATACAAGAATCCAGAAGCCCTTATGCTTCCCCCATTGTGGTAGTGAGGAAAAAGAATGGAACAGTAAGGATGTGTGTGGATTATCGCGCCTTAAACCGGCGGACTATCCCTGATCAGTACACAATGCCCCGCATTCAGGATGCTTTGGACTGCCTAAACGGGAGCAAGTGGTTCTCTGTGCTGGATCTCCGCAGTGGGTACTACCAGATCCGATGGCCCCAGAGGACCCGTGAGAAGAGCGGACCTTTATCTGTCCGTGGCTTCTATGAATTCATGAGGATGCCTCAAGGGTTTCAGGTGCCCCAGCCACTTTTCAACGATTGATGGACGTGCAGTGGGGACATGAACTTACTAGAGTGCCTGGTATACCTAGATGATGTTATTGTGTTTGGCAGCTCACTGGAGGAACATGAGAGCAGATTATTTAAGGTATTGGACCGACTGGAGGACTTTGGCCTTAAACTGTCCATTGATAAGTGTCAATTTTCAAACATCAGTAAAGTATGTGGGACACATAGTATCCACCAAGGGAATAGAGACCGACCAAGTAAAGTTGAGGCCTTGACCACCTGGCCACAGCCCAAAAATCTAAAAGAACTGCAAAGATTCCTGGATTTTGTGGTTATTATCGGCGCTTCATCAAGGACTATTCAAGAGTGATCCGCCTTTACTTAACCTTACTCAAGGGTATCCCCAACCCACAAAAATACCAAAAGTCAGCGCCCTCAAGACTGAAAGAGTGTATTTTCATCCGAGTGAAGTATTTGGGCCCGCTGGACTCCTGATTGTGAGACTGCTTTTCATGAGATCATATATCAACTTACCCATGCTCCAGTGCTGGCCTATGCCGATCCAAGAAAACCTTACGTCCTGCACACTGATGCTAGCTTGCAAGGGTTGGGGGCTGTGTTGTACCAAGAGCACGAGAATGGCCTGAGACCAGTGGCCTTTGCCAGTAGAAGCCTGACCCCATCCAAAAGAACTATCCTGTACATAAGTTAGAGTTCCTAGCTTTGAAGTGGGCTATTGTTGACCAATTCCATGAGTACTTGTATGGGGCTAAAATACTAGTAAAAACTGACAATAATCCTTTGACCTATGTCAGACCTCAGCTAAGTTGGATGCCACTGGCCATAGGTGGCTTTCTGCATTATCTACATATGACTATGCTCTCGAATCACCGAGCAGGTCTGAACCACATAGATGCTGATGCTCTCTCCGGAGGCCTGTTCCCAGAATGATTGGGTCCGATTGGCAGAACCTGACATTCGGGCACTCTGCCAGAAGTTTGACAGGGAGGAACAAATGTCCACGGACGCAGTGGACTGCATGGTGGATTGCTTGGGAGCCTCTGAGAATTGCATACCTGCTGCTTATTGCCACTTTTCTGCAATAGACATTGGTGCACTGCCTCAGCTGGACAATGACAGTATTCGGCGGGCTCAATCCCGCGATCCCATGATCAAAGCAGCTTTAGAAGCCCTCTATGCAGGAAAAGATGTGTCCAAATTACGCTCCACTGATTTGAGAACTGCACTGTTATACAAAGAAGGTCCTAAGTTGAAACTGATCAATAAACTGTTATACAGAGAAACAGTAGACAGAGGGGACAAGTAGACAAACAACAACTAGTGCTGCCCACTGCCTTCGAGACTCAGTACTGAGGTCCTTGCACAACCACATGGGGCACCTTGGTATAGACAGAACACTTGACTTGGTGAGATCCAGATTCTATTGGCCTAAGATGGGGGCTGATGTGGAGCAACACATTCGAACTTGTAGTCGCTGCTTACAGAGGAAAGCTTGCTCCAGAGGGCTGCCCCTTGTTAACATCACCACCAGTGCACCCATGGAGTTGGTCTGTATTGATTTTCTGAGTTTGGAGTCAGATCAAAGAAATATCAGTAATGTGCTGGTGGTCACTGACCATTTCACGGAGATATGCCCAAGCTTTCCCACCAAAGACCAGAAAGCATCCACTGTGGCCAGGCATTGTAGAAAACTTTTTGTTCACTATGGGGCTCCACAAAGAATCCATTCTGATCAAGGGAGAGACTTTGAGAGTCGTCTGATCAAAGAGATGCTTTCTCTGTGGGGAGTGCGAAAGTCCAGAACCACTCCTCATACCACCCCCAGGGGACCCACAGCCTGAGCGTTCAACCGACTTTGCTAGATATGCTAGGCACCCTGCACCCAAAGGACAAGCCTAGATGGAGCCAACAAATTAGCACCCTGGTACATGCTTATAACTGCACCAAAAGTGATGCCACTGGGTTCTCCCCCTACCGCCTGATGTTTGGAAGAGAAGCTCGACTACCGGTAGATGTGTGTTTTAGGGTCTCTCCTGATGGGGTTCAAGCTGACAACTATTTACAGTATGTGCAAAAGTTAAAGGCCCAGCTAACTCATGCTACCAACTGGCTCAAACCATGGCTGCCAAAGAAATCTGGCCAACAAAGAAAGTTATGATAAAAGGTGAAAGCACAGGAACTCCAGGAGGCGATCGGGTATTGCTAAGAAATCTGGGACTGCATGGCAAGCACAAGATTGCTGACAGATGGCACCATCTCCCTCACATTGTAGTGGGCAAACTAGATGATCTGCCAGTGTACAAAGTAAGGCCTGAGAATAATTCAAAAGATGTAAAAACAATGCATAGAAATCATTTACTGCCCATTGGACAAATCTTAATTGAGTCTGAGCCCTAGAAGATGCCCCTCTGGACCAGTGACTAGAGCTGCTGCTAAGAAAAAGACCAAGAAAGTCTGCACCTACAGAAGCAAAGTTAAAGTGTTCCCTCCACAAGTCCCAGTTGAGCATGACTGTCAGTCCATATCGGAAGAAAGTGAGAGTGACTTTGAATACTATCCTTCTTACGAACTGAGTCAATTGTTTCGGGCAATCCCTAGTCAATACTGGAGACAAAGCTGGGCCTTCTGGACTGTCTAAGCCCCAGCTTCATCCCTGGAGCCAATGCTCCCAGAAAGTGAAGTGCAAAGCATCAGATCAGATGAAATGGAATCATTGTGCATGGTTGAACTGTTTGAGCTTTCAGGGAGGAAAATGATAGATTAGGGCAGACTGGTGATACACCCAACAAGAAGAGTATTTTGAGTGCCCTGACAGTCCACTGCCAGTGTCCGAAAGCTCTCCATGCAGACAAATGTTGTGGACTCAGAAACTGTAACTCCTGGAGCTGAAAGTGCCCCAAGTTCTAGCCTCTCTCACCCCATGGAGACTCCCCTGACAAGTGAGGACAATGCTGAAAATGAGGCTCAGAGTGCAGAGACTATAACAGTTCCCCCTAGAAAGACTGGTCGAGCTGTAAAGCCTGTGGTGCACCTCAGTTATGATTCACTTGGGAGGCCCGTGGACTTGCCTCTCAATGTTGTCCATAAAGGAGTGTATGTGTCCCCGAGCTCATTGCCCAAACTGAGCGTCAGTGCTAACTCCAAGTTACTTGTGTTGCCCTCTAAGTATGGTGCCCTTGCCCCGTCCAGCCCCAAGGTAACTGATAGGGAAGGGTCCCCTCTCTTCAGGTTTCATGTACAAGAGGTAATAACTGAGTTATGGTACAATGTGTGTGTTATACTGTGTAAAGAGTGACGACTGCAATGTTTCAGAAATGGTTCTTGGTAAATGATGTATTGACTGATGATTACATGTGTGAGCCTAATGCAAATGTATATGGTTGCAGTTGAAACTTATGGGTACTTGCTTGTAGCGGACGTCAAGCTTTTCCCAAAGCAGGAAGGTGTAACCCCCTGCAAATGGGGGTTCCAAAAGACTTCCAGGAGCTTGCTTGAATGCTCCAAGCCTGAATGGTGTTTGCGTTTAAGCCATTTATCAGTGAGTGTTTTAGAACCTCTGGTACTGTCTCTTTAAGAGCTGTCTGCTTGCAGACATAATTAGTTGTATGGGGGACTGTGTGTTTCTTTGATTGAGTACCACTCAAGCTGCTGCCAATTCACCCCATTTTGCAGTCACTAGGAGTGCAAAGGAACCTGTCTGAAAGATGTAACTGATTGCCAGAAATCATTTACAGTAATAATAAAATTACAGTTTGTCTAACCTGCTTTCTTTGCAGTCAGAACTGTCTGCCTAGTTCCCCATTCTGGTTTTGAACTGCTGAACTGGACCAATCAGTGTGGGTAAGCTAGCTCTAAAATGGTGCCTTGGACTCATAATCTGAGCCAGCCACAAGAGGATTGTATGGGCAGTGACTCTGGGAGATGTAGTTTAGACTTCAGTGCCTTTTGGACCAACAGCAGCAGTCTATTGTGATGACAGCCAATCCAGTCAAGAACTGGGAGGAACTCAAAGGAAGTGCCAGTTTCGTCAGTTGGAGTTCAGTTGAGCTTTGGCAGTGAAGAAGGAAGGAGCCCTGTGCATTTTCAGTGTGCAGTTTTAGTCAAAAAGCGTGTGTAAGGCCCAGAGTTCCGGTCTGCAGCTTTGTTAGGGACTGAACTGGCCCTGTGAAAAGAATCAAAGGATCTCTGAAGAGTAGAAACCAGGCTCACCCTGTAGAAGACTGGAAGAATTGCTGAAAATTGTACCGGGTCTGTCAGAACTGAATCTGCTGTGTGTTCTCCGGTATTGTGCAGTAATTGCGATCGGATACAGATGCAGCCTGCCTGGTATAGTGCTTTCTTTTATATGGATGTGTAAAGAGGTTTGTGTACCTCAAGTGAGCCCTACTGACATTGAAGGACCCTATCTTATTTGGAGGTCGTGAGTACTAATTCAGGGTCGCTCCTGTTGAATTGCCACATACATCCAAATGGAATTACTGTACTGCTGACTGTTTAATTCTCCTTTTCTCTGTGTGAAAGGGCCTCACCAGCTGCCACGGTTTGGACTAGCCACTAGGGCTTGGGTACCCAGGACAGTAACTGATAGGGGATAGGCCTGTGCACAGAGCCATAGGTAGATTATTAGAGTGATAAGCTAATTAACCTGATTTCTCTGTCCTTGTTATATCCCCTAAATAAATCAGAGCTGCTTGTTTCAGCAAAGTTATACTGCCTGAGGTATTTGTCTATGTTAAAGTACTGTACTGTGATTGTTGCACTGTATCTCATTTCACAGGAGGTCCCAGTGCCGGAACCAGTCCTGGGGGTAAGTGTATACTGTGAAGGTAATTCTGATATATTGTGTGGGCCACTAGTGGGAAGAAAGGGGGGTTGCAGTGTCCCAGAGGGCTGTGACCAAGTTAGTTTAACTATTGCAAACCCTGACCTCTGGGTGGAGGCACCCGCCATTGGATCCAGGCCCCTCAACCTGTTAGTGGCAAATCAGGCAGGGGTAGTAGCCCCTGGGATAGCGCCATCTAGGGGTTACACTAGCAATTACTGACCCATATCCCTTCTTTCCTCATTGGCCAAACACAATCCCTTGTTTTCTCAAGGCTCTCTGATTTCCTTTCCTCCTCTGACTTCTTATCTTCATTTCAGTCTGGTTTCAGGAAAAAGCACTGTACTGTAACTTCTCTATTCTGAAAAACTGATGCCATTTTCACAGGCATGGACCACAGTCACATCACTACTGCTATCTTTATTGACCTTGCTAAAGCTTTTGACTCTGCTGGCCTTTCTACCTCTGCCGTGTATTGGTTCAGGTCCTACCTCACAGGACGAACCCAATGTGTCCAGGAAGGAGACAACCTTTCCCCCCTTCCCATTCAAGTAGGTATCCCTCAAGATTCTATTCTTGGCCTTATCCTTTTCTCTATCTTCTTAAATGACCTCCCATCCATCTGTGTTTCCTCTTAGATCCATCTTTATGCAGACGACACCATCCTCTACACCACTGGTCCCTCAACCCCGGAGGTAGAGTACGAACTGCAGTGTGACTTCTCACAAGAGTTACACTGGTTCCAAGATAATCAGCTACACGTTAACTCAGAGAAAACTGTCTCCATGTCCTTTGGCACCTCACAGATGCTTGCCAGAATCTCCTGCCTCCCTTCCTTCTATACCTTTGATGGTACCACCTTAGAAGCAATCCCCTCCTATAAGTACATGGGCATCGGGTTGGACAGTCGACTAGACTTCTTGTTGCTCATAGACTTTATTCACTCCAAACTCTGTCCAAAACTAGGAGCCATGCACAGGAATGAGGATGCCCTCCCCCCTGCTGTTCGGTGGGAGTTACTAACCAAAATGACCCTCCCAGTATTTGGTTATGCTGACTCTGTCCTTGGCTCCATCCCTGCCTCATCCCTAGCAAGGTTAGACACTCTTTTAACCACTTTCTGCCACTTTGCTTCCAATGCCCCCTCCCCCCGTATTCACCACTGTACACTCTACTCCTCCCTCTCCCTTCCCTTGAATTGCGCTGCCAGCTCCACTCCTCCACCCTTATTTCCTAATTCTGGTTTCTCTCTCTCCCCTCATACCTCTCCTCTCTCCTCTTCCCTTATCTTCCTCCTCTTATCAGTTCCGCTCCAGAGACCCTCGTACCTTCTGTCTTCCCTGTCCTCACTCCTGTTTGGGGCAGGCAGTCTTCTCTTATCGTCTCCCTTCCCTCTGGAACTGTCTTCCAAGTTCTGCTTGGCTATCTCCATCTCTGTACTGTCTAAAATGCTTTCATTCCCAATCCCTTTCCTCTGCTTTTTCCTGTTCTTCTTCCTCCTGAGTTTGCTGACCCTTTGCATTTCTCTCTCTCCACCCTTACCCTACCCCATGTACCTTACTCCCCCTCCACAAACGCCTGTTGCCCACAGGAGCCTTTCCTCCTCACTACCCCTAGGCCTTTCTCTCTCCCCCAATCAATTGTAAACCCCCTATAAATTTTATGGGTATGCTAATCTGTCATGAATATACCTCTTTCTGTACCATTTTCCGTAAATATTCCTTTATTATTTCTTTAAGTGTCATACATCCTGACTATGCTCATTTATTTGTACATTTCTACGTCATGCTGTACCACATTTTTCAGTGTTATTTAATAATTACTTGCTACTGAAAATGCCATATTTATATTGTATTTTCAACCCGTTTTACATTATTGTACTACATTTTTCTCCACTTCCCCTTCTCCCCCCCCGGTCACACCTAGAGAGGAGCAGTGGCTCAGTGTGCTTCTTCCGGTTACCAAAATTCTAAATAAATAAGTAAAAAATTATGATTTTAGTGCATAGATGGAACACCTGACAACCATTGGTCAATGTTCAGAAGTGGAGAAAAAGAGAAGCTTATGTGAGACTATCTGTGGACTCACATGGGACACCATCACTGCCTTGGTGGTTACCAGGCCTGATGCTCCAGCTTTGTCTTACCTCGGTACACAAAAAGGGACGTTCAGAAGTATAGAGAGTGTAGCAAAAGTAATGTTTAGAGTGCAAGTCACTACCCTGTTGGAAGAAGAATTGTCAGAAATAACTGATTCAGTTGGAGCAGCTCATTCAGAGGGCTTACTGAAAGGGAAGAATGGCAAGTAGGAACATGGACAAGAGGCAGTATAGTGCAGTGGGTTAAGGCTCTGAGCTGCAGATCTGGAGACCTGGGTTTGAATCCCACAGCCACCTAGGTGCATACTGTGTGATCCTGAGCAAGTCACTTAACTTCCTTGTGCTTCCAGGTCGCATCTGGAAACAAGCTTCAGCTTAGTGTGCTACTCCTGGTTAAACAATGTTCCCCTTTCCCTAAATGTACTAGATGTTGGAAGTTGCTGACAGCTCTGATGTAATACTGATGAAAATGCAGTTGGAGGAATGAAGAAGTAACCCACTCTCTCATGGAGAGCTTGTACAAGAGGTGAGAGAATGAGACGAGCTGGAGACCTTTCAAGAACATAGCCAGGCACTTCTGGCTACCACCCCTATTCATGGGACTACTTGCCCTTCCAATGGGACAGCTCCCAACCCCAAGGATTTGGTGTCTAGGATCTGAGACACAGGAGCAGTTGTCATCCTTGCATTGATCTTCAGGAGCATACTCCCATTTGGGGCATCTGTTCTGCCTGCTCACTGCCTCCTTGCTACATCTTTCAATCCAAAGCTCCTGTCACCCCACCACACCCACTACCTGCACCCTTCCTGCTCCACTCCTCACTGTCCTTACGCAGGTCCTCTGCTACCCCAAAGCTCCTCACTGTGCTTCTGTTGCTTGTGGAAGGTGATGTAGAGCCTAACCCTGTCCCTACTTCACTAACCCTTCTCAACTACCTCTTGGCCTCAAGATTGTTCATCTGAATATTAGGAGCCTTCTACTCAAAATTCCCTTGCTGCAGCCTTCATACAGTAGCTACCCTCACTCCTGATGTCCTAATCAGCTCCGAATCTTGGCTCATCCCCAAAATTCCAGACTGCTCTGTCACCTTACCTGGCTACTCTCTCACCCGCCAAGACTGTTCCAATAGAGGTGGCGGCCTCCCTTCGGGATACTTATGAACGTCTCCTTGTCAAACTCACACTCACTTTCACCCTCCCCATCTTTGTAGCAGGGGTCTACTGTGCCCTGGCCTCCCCCACCCCTTCGTCACCACCCTCATGTCCACCCTCTTGTCCCACATCTCCTCAGGTGAACTGTATGTCTTAGGTGACTAATCTGAACTGGCAAACCTCCCTGCACTCCAAAGCTCATAATGACATCTCTTCCCTAAACTTGACACAGCTTATCAATGGGCAAAGCTGGGTAAATACTAAATCTCTAAATCACATGCTTATCAATTGGGCTTTCACATCTCACCCCTATAGATTAATTGCAGCCAGCATCCTTCCAGACACCATAAGCGACCACTACTTAATCTAAATTGTGCACAAAATACACCAATCCAAATACCCCCCTAGGTTCATCGATATATGCTTCTACAGATCACTAGACCTTGCCCCGCTCCTTGAGGAACTATCTACCACTGACTGGTCCCCCATCCCATCTGCCACCTCCATTGACCTAGCGTGGTACTTATTTAAAGCTAAATTCCTTACTACCTGGAACAACTTCACTCCTCTTAGGCATGCCAGGGTGCATAGTAACCATCTCCCTTGGTGCACCCCAGAACTATTGGCATGTCTACGCACTCGTGACCTAGCATTGAAGGCTCATAAAACCTCTGTATCACCTGCTGACTTCCAATGCTACCATACATTCTGTAATACTTACTGCAATCAGGCTTGCCAGGGTTGAAAATTTCCAGTCAACCTTTCCATACCAATTTAAACCATCCTTCAAAATTCTGCAAGGTTATACAGTCCCTTTTCTTCCCACCTGCCCATCCTCCTGTCATAGTGCTTTGTGTCGATGACTCATTTCTGTTGGACCCCCTGGCAGTTGCCAACAATTTCAACTCCTACAGTGCTTTCAGTGTTGAACACATCAACCAATGGGCTTGTACTGTATACAGTAAGCTGTCATTGACAGTTCAGTCGATGGACAGCTGCGGAGGTGTGAGGAGGGCTGTGCTGCTTGCCGACCAGCAGCCATGCTTGGGTGGAGGGGAGCGGGGTCATTACCAGAGTGGGTGGGGGGTGGGGGACCACTACACTATGGAAAATATTATTTAGCTAACAGGTAGGTGATCGGGCAATTGGGGACTGGGGTGGGACCCTGCACTATGGAAACAAGTTCTGTTATTAATGGGTGGGTGAGCAAGGGTGGGAAGGGACCTCTACACTACGGAAAAGGGGATGCTATATGGTGATCAGTGATCAGGGTGGGAAGGGAACTATACTATGGAAAAGGGGATGCTATACGGTGATCAGTGATCGGGGTGGGGAGGGCACTATACTATGGAAAAGGGGATGCTATACGGTGATCAGGGTGGGGAGGGCACTATACTATGGAAAGGGATGCTATACGGTGATCAGTGATCAGGGTGGGAGGGCACTATACTATGGAAAAGGGATGCTATACGGTGATCAGTGATCGGGGTGAGGCACTATACTATGGAAAAGGGATGCTATACGGTGATCAGTGATCGGGTGGGGAGGGCACTATACTATGGAAAAGGGATGCTATACGGTGATCAGTGATCAGGTGGGAGGGCACTATACTATGGAAAAGGGGATGCTATCGGTGATCAGTGATCGGGTGGGAGGGCACTATACTATGGAAAGGGGATGCTATCGGTGATCAGTGATCGGGTGGGAGGGCACTATACTATGGAAAGGGGATGCTATACGGTGATCAGTGATCGGGTGGGAGGGCACTATACTATGGAAAAGGATGCTACGGTGATCAGTGATCGGGTGGGAGGGCACTATACTATGGAAAGGGGATGCTACTACGGTGATCAGTGATCGGGGTGGGGAGGCACTATACTATGGAAAAGGGGATGCTATACGGTGATCAGTGATCGGGTGGGAGGGCACTATACTACGGAAAAGGGGATGCTATACGGTGATCAGTGATCGGGTGGGAGGGCACTATACTATGGAAAAGGGGATGCTATACGGTGATCAGTGATCGGGGTGGGGAGGGCACTATACTACGGAAAAGGGGATGCTATACGGTGATCAGTGATCAGGGTGGGGAGGGCACTATACTACGGAAAAGGGGATGCTATACGGTGATCAGTGATCAGGGTGGGAGGGCACTATACTACGGAAAAGGGGATGCTATACGGTGATCAGTGATCGGGGTGGGGAGGGCACTATACTATGGAAAAGGGGATGCTATACGGTGATCAGTGATCAGGGTGGGGAGGGCACTATACTATGGAAAAGGGGATGCTATACGGTGATCAGTGATCGGGGTGGGGAGGGCACTATACTATGGAAGGGGATGCTATCACGGTGATCAGTGATCGGGTGGGGAGGGCACTATACTATGGAAAAGGGATGCTATCGGTGATCAGTGATCGGGTGGGAGGGCACTATACTATGGAAAGGGGATGCTATCGGTGATCAGTGATCGGGTGGGGAGGGCACTATACTATGGAAAAGGGGATGCTATACGGTGATCAGTGATCGGGGTGGGGAGGGCACTATACTATGGAAAAGGGGATGCTATACGGTGATCAGTGATCGGGTGGGAGGGCACTATACTATGGAAAAGGGGATGCTATACGGTGATCAGTGATCGGGTGGGAGGGCACTATACTATGGAAAAGGGATGCTATACGGTGATCAGTGATCGGGGTGGGGAGGGCACTATACTATGGAAAAGGGGATGCTATACGGTGATCAGTGATCGGGTGGGAGGCACTATACTATGGAAAGGGATGCTATCGGTGATCAGTGATCGGGTGGGAGGGCACTATACTATGGAAAGGGGATGCTATCGGTGATCAGTGATCAGGGTGGGAGGGCACTATACTACGGAAAAGGGATGCTATCGGTGATCAGTGATCAGGGTGGGAGGCACTATACTACGGAAGGGGATGCTATCGGTGATCAGTGATCAGGGTGGGAGGACACTATACTACGGAAGGGGATGCTATCGGTGATCAGTGATCAGGGTGGGGAGGGCACTATACTACGGAAAGGGGATGCTACTCGGTGATCAGTGATCAGGGTGGGAGGGCACTATACTATGGAAGGGGATGCTATACGGTGATCAGTGATCAGGGTGGGGAGGGCACTATACTATGGAAAAGGGATGCTATCACGGTGATCAGTGATCAGGGTGGAGGGCACTATACTACGGAAGGGGATGCTATCACGGTGATCAGTGATCAGGGTGGGAGGGCACTATACTACGGAAAGGGGATGCTATCACGGTGATCAGTGATCAGGGTGGGGAGGGCACTATACTACGGGAAGGGGATGCTATCGGTGATCAGTGATCCAGGGTGGGGAGGGCACTATACTATGGAAGGGGATGCTGCTATACGGTGATCAGTGATCAGGATGGGGAGGGCACTATACTACGGAAAAGGGGATGCTATACGGTGATCAGTGATCAGGGTGGGGAGGGCACTATACTACGGAAAAGGGGATGCTATACGGTGATCAGTGATCAGGGTGGGGAGGGCACTATACTATGGAAAAGGGGATGCTATACGGTGATCAGTGATCAGGATGGGGAGGGCACTATACTATGGAAAAGGGGATGCTATACGGTGATCAGTGATCAGGGTGGGGAGGGCACTACACTATGGAAAAGGGGTTTATGTTATACAGTGGGGTGATCTGTGATCGGGGTGGAGGAGGGACATTATACTACAGAAAGGGGGTTTATGTTATACAGTGGGGCAATCACTGATTAGGGTGGGGGAGGGACATTGTACTACAGAAAAGGGGTTTATGTTATACAGTGGGGTGATCAGTGATCAGGGTGGGGGAAGGACACTGTATTATAGAAAAGGGGTTTATGTTATACAGTAGGGTGATCGGTGATTGGGGTGGGGGAGGGACACTACACTACAGAAAGGGGGTTTATGTTATACAGTAGGGCAATCAGTGATTGGGGTGGGGGTGAGGGACACTGTACTACAGAAAAGGGGTTTATGTTATACAGTGGGGTGATCAGTGATCGGGGTGGGGGAAGGACACTACACTATGGAAAAGAGGTTTATGTTATACAGTGGGTCGATCAGTGATTGGGGTGGGGAGAGTGACACTATACCATGGAAAAGGGGTTAATGTTATACAGTGGGGCGATCGGTGATTGGGGTGTGGGGGTGGGACTACCACACTATGGGAAAATTACTTTTACACGGGGATTGAAGATCTGGTGGGGGGAGGGGAACTACGCAATGGAAAATCAATCAATTTATTGACAGGTGGGTAATCGGACACTTGGGGACTGGGGAGGGGGGTAGGGAGGCCACAGTACCTCTGCCAACAACTAGGGTTGCGTGGATTATCACCAGGTATATTTCACTGGTAATTTGCTCCACGCAAAGACCTTTGCAAAGGCCCTTGCATGGAGCAAATCTTTTGTGAATGGGACTGTGGGGATATACAGGTCCCCCCCAATTTGAACTGCGGCCCTCTTCACTACTTTGCTCGGGCTCAAACCCAGTTTGTGGGGGCAAACTGGGTTTTGTGAATATCAACCATTCACAAAGCCCAATTTGCTCCGAGGCAAACCGGATTTGCGCCCAAGCAACACTTTGTGAATTCTGCCGTATATGTTCTAAAAGGCTATTAACTATTTGAACACCCAAGAGAATTAACATTTAACCTCAAATTTTAAAAGAGTTTCAGGTTTTGCTGATATAAGTAGCAACTGGGCCTTTCTGTTTTTGAAAGGAAGGTGAACAGTGGTTCAGTTTGAAAGAATAGAAAGCAAGTACAAGCTATTCATTCTAAAGCGCATGGTAAGGACAAGCTATTCATTAGAAAATATTGAGTTGGTTAAAATAATTCAATCATAATGCTTACTTGCTTAGGTTATGTGATGAAGCAACTAAGGACTGAGCAGGTCTGCCTCTGTTTTGTACACAGGACAACATTTTTTTTTGAGAATAGGGCTAAGATTAGATTGCCTAAAAAATTAAAAGCAGGGCATTTTTGGTCACCAAAAATGTTTATTGACTTTGTCCTTAAAAGTTCAGTGGACAGTTTTATGAGCTTTCATGGGGCTTTATCAATGTTTATGTTTATGAACACGTGCCATTTTATGCCTGTGCACAATTTATGAATATTCATGAGCAATTTGAAGCACACTTGATGAACGTTCATGAGTTGTAATCATGAGCTGTCCTTGAACAGTTTATGAACATTCATGAGCAGTTCTTGATCATTTTAACTGGGGAGAAAAGAAAACACCGCACTAAGCGAGCACCTTACGGTGATGCTACGGGCAGCTTTGGATGTTGGGGTTGACCACATAGTGGCTTGCCCCACCAGGATGGGGTGGACATAGATTGCCATGGGAAGTGGGGGTGGGTCTAATAGAGGGGAAAATATCCCTTGTGATTGGAGTATGACACTTAGAGGCCCGCCCATAACTCCTCAAGGGGTGACCATGAGGTGCTTTCCATGAAGGTTCAGGTCAATCAGTTCCCTTGGTGTAGACAGGTAGTCAGAGCAGGTGAGCTTGATGGGCACTGGGGCCCTGATAACCCAAAGATTTAAGTGCAGCTAAAGAGAACATGTTGAGCTAGGGATACAGTAAATTAAAACAAATAAAAATATATAAATAAGAATTTGGAAACAATAGGAGTAAGAGGACAACATAGGCATACGTTTTTCACTCAACTGGTGATAAGCGGGTGGCATGAGCTGCCGAGGAGGTCATTATGGCAAATGATGTAACAGAGTTTTAAAACAGCAGTGCTCTTTACCGTTTTATTCAATTTTAGATCACATTTCTTTGCTGTCTTGTCAGATGCCATTTGTGAGTCTGCTATAACACTGGTTTTAGATTTGATATAATGCTAAGGTAACAAAGGCAGTGCTGCTTTTCGGGATGATGATCTCTGGTTTTCATCTGTATTCTCAGCTATTTTTAGACAGCCACTGTCCTACTGTATATGATCAGGGAGCAGTGTCTGTTGCAGGCTAGTTCACCGTAGACATCAGAAAATGTTACTCAATGGGTGTTCAAAAGTAGCTGGGAATACATATAAAATGCTTGTGATGCCCATTTTGAAGGATTGATCCTTTTAATTATTATGTAACCAGCTTCAGTCCTTAGACAGCTCGAGGTAGATTACCAGAGCGCACTCAAAGGGTTACGCCAGACCCTGAGAGCTGTCTCTGGAGGGGAAGCTGCCTGGAAACAAGATGTCTGGATGTTCATGCTTGTGCTGCCTGACTTAGCTAAGTGCGGGAAACGGAGTGTGGGTATGTGTAGTTCTGCCCTTCCTCCAATACTCAACAAAAGGGGAAGGCACTTGCGTGCTGCCCTGACCAGCCAGGGTTTGGAGCCTGGGAGAGGAGCAGTCCAGTCTCTGTCTGCGAGTAAGCCTTGGGGCCTGTGGCCCCAGGGATTGTGGCAGGGTCTCTGGGATCGGGTGGCACTTTTTCTCTTGTGTCTGGTCTCCAGAGAAAGATACCATTGGTAGCAACTGGAAGGATGAAGACCCCAGGACTCATTTCCAGATCTGTGGAAAACAGCATCGCTGAGAAGGCATTTAAGTGACAGTGGTGGGCCACCCTTCAAGGAAGGTCACCGGAACCCATGCGGTTTCATTCTCAGGTGTAGGGAGAAAATGGAAGGAGACTTTGTCCACAGCAACTATAAGCTTACCTTGCTAAATTGAAATGCTAATTTTGTAAAGTCCTGGGCAATTTGTATAGAACCCCTGGCAAGTAGCGGAATGAGTGGACATCAGGTAAGAGGGGGCCTGGCAATGGTTGGGGTCAGTAAGTCTCCAAGGATGGGGCCAGACATGGGAGTCTGCTTTTGGGGCAAGAGAACTATCAGTGCAGTGTCAAAGGGGGCATGCCAGACCAATCATGCTTTAAGCACTTAGTAGTGACATCACAATGCTAATATGCTGTTTATACTTGTTGCTCTACTGGGCACATTGAGACAAGTGCATGCCACAGCTTCCCCCTGAGGTGAAAGTTTGCCCTGCCTGAAGAGTGCCACCGCATGCACAATCTGGGGTTTGCCAGGGCTCCAGGTACCCTGCAAGGGATACTACGGTATTTGAGGGTTGAGAGAGACCCAGTCGTTATTTAAATGAAATCGTGACTCTTAGTTCAGGGAGTAGTGCTTGGAAACAAATGTTGATGTGGGCAAATAGGTCCTACTGTAAAGAGAACAAGGTCAAAAAGTTCAAAAAGTCATCCACCCAAAGGTGGATTTTTGTGTGACGCCCAGCCAGCGGGTGTCAGGGGAAAATTTCGGGGAAGGGGACCCAGGTTCAAATAACACTACTGGGAACACAAGGAGAGGCATGAAACTGGCTTGAATGCAAGAAACAATGAGACTGTTTATTGAACATGACCAAACAATAACATTACACTAAATTTCTATGATCTAAAACTATAAAGGGCTAGAACATTATTCAAATATTACACTGCGTTTCCAAATTCAAAACTCTAAAAGATATCTACTCCTCACTAAATTATATCGTACCCTGCTAAAAGTATCAGCTGTAAATGTTCTAAGCCGGCCACCCTTGCATGTCCAAATGGGAAAGGGGAAAAAGCAAGACAGGGAACCAGCTACCTGGGACAGGGAAAAACACTGAACAGGACACAGGCCAGGACTATTCCGAGGTGGTGTTGGCCATCGGCGCAGAGGTCTCTACAGACCACCGGCAATGACACCCCTCCAGGAAAAAGCTGGCCACAATTCCACCCAGCCACAGCCCCAACATGGACTGCCAGGACTCAAGGTCACCCAGCCACAGCTCCCACGTGGACTGCTGGGACAAAGGACAAACAAAGACATGACAGCTGGTAGGGAAACAGGGTAGGGGCACCTGGAACCACATGCAGGCTAGAGGGTGGTGAAATAATAAACATTTTTATTTAAACTCTGTGTCTGTGTCTTTTATTCTTAGCCATAGGTACTAAGATACTCTAAATACACATAAAACAGTTTAGAAAATATAAACAAAGGTAAATCACAGTGGCATTGTCTTTTGGTGACCAATGTCAGCTGGCAGGCATTATCCACATTTATGCAAACAGTTAATTGGTTAAAGTTCCTGGCTCATAGAGCCTTGTGCTTGCCTTGCCCCTTTAAATTTAGCACAAGCCACATAAAAATGTATCCAAAGGCATTTGATAATGGTTACCATTTATTTGTACAGTTCCTGGCCCTTTTTAGACTGGAGGGCCCAGTCATTGCCACTTTAACTCTGCTGGGACTGTCATCGCCCCTTTAAGGCTACTGTTCATACAGGCAGTCAATCATGCTGCAACATCCCAGCCCCTACTGTCACTATCTGTGGGGCTTTCCTATAGCTCTGCCCCATGGGCGGTCTTTTACTTGGGTCTGCCCACCCCCACATGTCACTGGCTCTACGGAGTCTTTATTTCGACCCATCCCCAAGGGTGATCCTTCCTTCTGGGACCTTGACCTTTGCCCCACAGTCATTGTCTTGGCCGGCACCTAGAAGCATCAAGGATTTATTTTAAAATAAAGAAAAAAATTTTCTTCTTTTTTTCGGCGGCCAGCACCAGAACGCAGTGCTGCCACCACTTACCCTGCCACCCTCTCTTCTCTGGACCAGAACATGCTGCTGGGGAGGCCTGGACCCAACTCCTCCCACAGGCCTCCTTGATCTGCAGGGTTGCAGGCAATGGAGAGGACAGCTTGGAGCAGCAGCCCCTTCCAGCGAACCTTCATTGGACTGCTGGGTTTGCGCATGGAGGGGCCAACCTAACGTTGCTGCCAGCGGCCCTCCCAGATGCTGCTGAAGCTGCGAATGGAGGGGACAGCCTGGACCTGCTGCCCCTCCCGACTGGACTGCTGTGCTGCCGGCTTGCTGGATGGAGGGGCAGGCCTAACGCTGCTGCCGCCGCATCTCCTGGAGCACCTTCTCCCTCGGGATTATTGAAGGGGACAGCCTGGACCTGCTGCCCCTCCCGACAACCATCTGCTGGGCTACTGGATGGAGGGGCCAGCCTTTACACCTGCCGCCCCTCCCGACGGAACATCATCGCCATCGACGTGGCACCAGGACCTGACCCCGGAGGACTAAAGCCGCCAATTTCGGAGGTGGGAGCGATCGGCTGAGGACCAGCCAGGACATCGAGAGGATCCACCGAACATCAAGTGAGTTCCTTCTCAATTTGCCAAGCCCCGGCCGGCCTAGCAGTCCCTCACACTCTTGCTGCTGCAGCTTCTCCCACTCACCAATGGACCGAATAGCCACTGCTGTTCAAAAGAGCTGAGGATTCCGTCTCAGAATCCTTATGAGCCCATCCCTGCCTGCATGCTCTCGTGACTGGGCCCATGAGAGCAGGTGCCCAGCGTGAGGTAATGGGGGGGTACTATCAGAAGCTGCAGGCAGGGAAACCAAGCAGAGAAACTTTATTTATTTTTAAAATGGAGCCCAGCTTGGGCTTCATGTTTGGGGGGATACCTGTCTAAGGACCCTCCCTACACCCTGGGGCACTTTCCTGTCACCTCAGCCCCAAGGCACCTGGCTGCCCATATCTGGGGCACTACACTACAAGTAGCTGAGTACCATCAGGCAGTCTGTAATAGTAGCAGTCATAATGATAATACACACTAGATGTGGGGAAAGACAAGTGAAGTCCCAGGGATGCCATAATGTAGAGTATATGTAGGGTATAGACCGGGTGGAAAATGTAATGATGTGTGCTCTAGTATCATCAAGAAAAGAAGGAATGGCCATGGGAATGCCCAGAGAGCTGTGTATCACCTGGCACCTAAATAATAAAGTGCCACTTTGCTTGGTCCCAGCTCTGGTAGGGACACTACAGTTTGTATGTGGTCTCATGTTAATAGTACCCTAGTACAGGTCTGTTATGATGCCCCTGATCCTCATCGCCCCACTACCTGCCTCTAGTTTTACTTGATGGCAATGTGACTGATATTGGTGCAGTACTGGTAGTTATGGTATAACACAGGCACTCTCCTGGAGGAGATGCTATCATATACCCCTAGATGCCGGAGGGTGGCTTATCCCTCACAATTACAACTTAGGTAAAAGGTGATTTAAAATGAAAAAAGGTTATAAGCTGCTGCTGCTTTTAGAGACAAATTGATACGTTCTAGGACGTTGATCCCAGAAGAATACGGTGAAAATTCTGGGAGACAGAGACTATGATCAGCCTAGTCCAGGCAGACTTGCTTAAAATGCATGCGCATCTCTTGTTCCTAAACTTTTTATGTACTTTAGCTGTATACAGAAAGTTGGTATTGTGACATTTGGACAGCTCGTTCTGATTGCTGTATGGTTTTGTAATATAAAAATGTGTTATTGAGTGTTTCTCATGAGACATCCTGTGCTCCTGGGATGACCCCCCCCCCCAGGTTTCAGTTCAAAGGATGGGATATGTTAAACAGCAGATCTCTGTATGTGATTAACTTCCAAGCACTCGCATTTTATAGCCTTGTTTAGGATCTATGTTGCTTGAAGCCAGGAACTAAAATATCCATTTTATGACGTCCTCAGGAAGGGCAGTTAATTTCAACTGGTGCTGAAAAACTATGTTGCAACTAGGTGAGAAAACTGCAGAGTTGTAAAAGTTCTGTGATGCCTGTGAAAAAGCAGGAAAACACACTAGATCATAGGAAAGACTCAAGAGCAAAGGGTCATATGGGGAAACGAGTTTTTTCTGATGTCACCTTATTTAATATACCCCCTGAGTGATGGAACATCTTGTGTGTATTAATTTTTATATTTTACAGGGATGAGCTAGGTGACATCATGGAAGGGGCAGGTTTAGAGACAGTTTAACTGTATTCTATATTTCCACTTAGACACATTCCTGTTTGGACTCTCTTGAAACAACAGCTAACTAAAGCACTGTAAGAAGGTATACATTAAATAGACAAGTCTAAGTGTATTGTGGTAGGAGTTTATGTTTGTATTTTACCTTGTTCTTTTAAGTGATTGTATGTTTTGTGATATATTGTTCTGTGGTTACATTTTACAAATTTTATTCATTTTAAGTAAAACCTCTTATTTTAAAGAGACTGCCTGTGTCTTCCAAGTCCTTCCATTTTGACTGTGATGTATGGATGGTTAAGATTTTGACAACACTGTTCATAAGCTTAACGGTATACCAAACTGGGAAAAGATAAGAATTTATCTAAGGTCTTTCTCAGAGTTGTTAAGGGTTCATTTTGTATACCTGGTTAGGTGCCCATAGGTGAAAGATATCTGGCATTCCCCGAAGAGCAGAATTATCTGAGCCTGTACAGTTGGGTACACTAGCAAAAGGTTTACAGTCTGAATCCCTCCAGAACTTGAGACCAAATGTGAATTCGACCCACATAACAGACAGGAGGGTTACCCTGTTCTGTCACCCTATTCACAATACTGCACTCGGAGATTGGCACTGTGGGAGAAGAGGGCCTGACTTGCTGAGTGGAGTTGTGACAGGTATCTATGCTACAAACCTCAGCTCTGTTGAGAGATTGTGGAAGGGATTTTCAAACATGCGTTTCACCAGTTTTGCACAAGTGTTTGAAACTGCAGCAGAAGTTTGTTTGGTACTAGACTAGTGTTTCTTTTTTTTTCGTAATTACACTTTATTCTCCTGCTCGTCCCTGGCAGCCTTCCTCTGACTGACCAGCCCCCCAGCCCTGTTACCCTGGCTCCCCCAGGACTCACCCTTGCATGTCCTCTCTTTCACAGGGCTGTGGGTATCTTTAGCCACCAGGTGTAGGGCCTGAAGGGGTCAGTCACCATGTCGCAGCCACAGGGGTTTTCCACCAGTTTTCTTCCCGGGCCAGGAACGTGCAATGGGAGGAGTGGCTGAGCTCTGCTTCTGCAGAAACAGCCTGACACCCTGGACATGGGGCCCCTCCTAACTTTGGTGGTGTACATCTGCAGGCATCCAGTTACCACTGGGTGTCAGGCAAGCAGCACAACATGTAATCCCCCTCTCCATGGAAGGAGAGCTGTCTGTGGACACTCGATTCTTCCTCTCCCAGCCAGCCCCGGAGCAACCCAAGTTCATTCTTGACCCCGGGTTACCGTCATGGCTGCAGGGAGGCATGGATTCCTCAACCCGCTGAGCCACTGGGTCGGCCCTAGACTAGTGCTTCTCAAATGAGGCCACAGTTTACACATGCCTCAAACAGCTAATTTTTTTCTGGCCACAGAGATCTATAGAGATCCAATTGCAAAGGTAATGGAATGGGCACATTCTTATTTTGAAAAACATGGAATATACATTTCAAGAGAAAATACACATCAGGAACTTCATTTATTATACACTGAATGAAAATAAATGTTTTATATCACACTTTACCTCCTTTCTTTCTTAATTCTGGTTCTCATCCCTTCCCCCTGCCTGAGCTCACTCTTATCCCCTCTCCTACTTTACGCTTATTTCATATAATCCTCTGACTCTCATAACTTTTCTGTTCCTGTCTGCTGGACTCCAGCTGGACAAACTGCTTCCACTGTCCAGTTTCTTGCCATCCGGCATAAACATCCTGCTCCCGTTCACCTCTCCTGTACCTATCTATCTCACAAATCTCTGCTAACCAACCTCTTTACCTCCTGCTAGTCCTGTCCCTAGCCACTCCTCTGTGCCAGTTATCAGGGCTAATTGTATCTGTTCCTTGGACAGTTGGACTCAGGCCCCTCAGCTGGTATGACTGAATTTTCCCTTAAAGGGTTGTCCCTTATATACAGTATATACCGTACCTTATGTCATTACTATATGTATACTATGAAATTAGTCTGTGAGTATATTATGTACTTAGTTATACTCATACTGTAGAAACATAGGAACACAGAAGTTGACTTCAGATAAGGACAGCAAGGCCCATCCAGTCTGCCCATTTCATTTTCTACCTTATGAATGTGCCATCGGCCTTTGCTCTTTCAATGGCCTATATATTCATACTCATCTGTATTGCTCCCTTATGCCTAGCCCATGCCTGTTTGAAGCCCTGCACTGTATTCATATCCACCACTTCCTGAGGTAGGCCATTACATGCATCCACCACCCTTTCTGTGAAAAAGAACTTCTTCACATTACCCCTTAATCGGCTTCCCTCTAATCTCATGATGTGTCCTCTTGTCCTGCTATTTTTCTTATATCGAAACATGTTAGAGTCTTTCATCTTGTTAATGCCCTTAAGGTGTTTTAATGTTTCAATCATATCACCTCTCTCCCTCCTTTGCTCTAGGGTATACATATTGAGCTCCGTTAATCTGTCCTCATATGTTTTCTGATACAGTCCCTGCACTATTTTGGTTGCCCTTCTCTGGACTGCCTCCATAATCTTGCCCACTATGAAGGTAAGACTGACTGGTCTGTAGTTCCCTGCCTCCTCTTCCCTGCTACCACTCTTGTGGAGTGGGATCACATGAGCCCTTCTCCAGTCTTCTGGGACCTCTCCTGTGCTCAGAGACTCACTAAACAGTTCTGATAATGGCTCTGCTAGCTCCACCCTTTGCTCTTCTAGTATCCTGGGATGTATGCCATCAGGTCCCATTGCCTTGTCCACCCTGAGCTTATCGAGCTCTTGTAGGATCCTTTCTTTTGTGAAGGGACTAGTGAACACCTCCCTCCCCCCTGTGTCCATGGTGCTGAGGCTGTGGGCCCTGCCCTACCTTCTCTTCAGTAAATACTGAGCAGAAGTATCTATTTAGGATAGATGCTTTTACATGGTCCTCCTCCTCACATGCCTCCTTATCTCTTTGATCTTTGCAATACCCCCTCTGGACTTTCTCCTTTCACTAATGTATCTATAGAAAGTCTTGTCACCTTCTTTTACTGTCTGTGCTAGGGTTTCCTCAGTTTGGGCCTTTGCCTGCCTTCCCTGCTTCACTTAGAGAAGTTTGGTATGCCTTCATACCACTGCATTCCCTTATATTTCCTGAAAGCCAGCCTTTTGGCTCTGACCTTTTCTGTTACTGTTTTTGAGAACCAAAGTGGTTTCCTTCTTCTTTTGTATTTTACCGATGACCTGAAATCATTCAAGCAGACCACTAAAGCAGTTGGTCAGGCTAGAGGGATGTTGGCGTGTATTAGTAGGGGTATCACAAGTCAGAAGAGGGAGGTAATAATCCCTCTTTACAAGACACTAGTTAGGCCCCATCTGGAGTACTGCGTGCAGTACTGGAGGCCACAGCTTCACAAGTACATTAACCAAATTGAGGCAGTCCAGAGAAGGGCAACCAAAATGGTGCATTGACTGCATCAAAAAACATGTGAGGACAGATTACTGTAGCTCAATATGTATATCCTAGAGCAAAGGAAGGAGAGAGGTGATATGATCGAAACATTCAAACACCTTAAAGGCATTAACAAGGTGAAAGAGTCTAACATGTTTCAGTATAAGAAAAATAGCAGGACAAGAAGTCACAGCATGAGATCAGAGGGAGGCCGATTAAGGGGTAATATGAGGAAGTTCTTTTTCACAGAAAGGGTGGTGGCTGCATGTAACGGCCAACTTCAGGAGTGATGGATATGAATACAGTGCAGGGCTTCAAACAAGCATGAGATAGGCATAAGGGAGCAGTACAGATGAGTATGAATAGATAGGCCATTGACAGAGCAAAGGCCGATGGCACATTTATAAGGTAGAAAAAGAAATGGGCAAACTGGATGGGCCTTGCGATCCTTATCTGGCGTCAACTTCTGTGCTTCTATGTTTCTATTATGCCCAAGTCTCTTTCTTCCCTTGTGACTGCCAGCAACTCCCCTACCAGCCTATAGGTGGCGTCAGGGTTTCTCTTCCCCATGTGCATGATCTTTCACACTCCCACCTGTTTTTGTGTGCTTCGTACTATATTGTTTTGATTGTTTACCCTCTTTTGTCTTTCTCTTTCCTGGATGCACCTGAAATCAAGCCTTGGCGCAGCATTCCTTTCCCAGTCACCAATCTTCAAATAAATACATACATACATACATTCATACATATATACATACATACATAGTACAAACATACTATCAGGGTTTTTAGGGTATAACAGGGGGTTGGGGTGAAAAAATAAGGAGGCCACAGGTAAGTTCAGCTGGTCACATGTTGAGGCCACCAGGATTTGAGGCTTAGGAGTCACTATACTAGATCACCGGGCAGCATCCAAATGTCTGCCACAGTTTTGCACAGTTATGACAAACGTAATAGTGCCTGCATCAAAAAATGATGCTTGTGTCGATTATTTATTTATTTATTTCAATCTAGGAATACAATACCTTTGAGCGGAGGCTCTTTTACAAAGGTTCCACGTCAGGGTGTGCAACAGTCATCATTTTTAGTTACAAGCATATAATCATTGACTTACAGACATGTAATAACCAGTACAAAGACTTGAGCTATGAGCAAGACAAGGGAAGGGGGTAAGTGGGGGGAGTGAGGGTAGGAGATTGAGGGGAAGGAGGTGCGGTGGAGGGAGTATGGGAGGTGGTTGGGGTGGGGGCAGGAGTGGAAATATGGGGGGGAGGTGGGCGAGGGCGGGAGACAGTGCAGCCAGGGGGCCTTGTTGAGGGAACATGACAGGTAAGGTGCTAGGGATGCAAAGACTGATTGTAAGTGCTGGGTGCAGGGGCATGTGCAGCTGGAACAGTGGAAATGTTAAGATGGGCAATCGCAGGATACAAGCAGTGAGAGGCACAGCTTGGACTTGAAGAGGCCAAGTGTTGGAGTGGTCGCTGCCAAGTTGGATGCCCGATAGGCGAATGATCTTTGTCCTTGGGTCGTGCAACATCATGGGCTATGAAATAGATGAGAATTGGACCTCCTTGTAGTGATGTTCCTATGTCTAGGCTTAAGGAGGGCACAGACACCAGGTGAGGCAAGTCCCATTATAATTTTCTTGGCCATGATGCAGGTTTGGTATTTTATGCATTTGTCCAGTTAAAGCCATCCAGATTGGGAATAAAGGTCACGTGTCGATACGGTGATGTGAGCCAGTGATGAGATGACAGGCCTTATTCAGGGAGGTCGCGATACGTTTGAGAGCAGTAGTAGTTGCTGACCCATATATGATAAGACCATAGTCTATGATGCTGACGATGGAGCTTTGGACGGCCACTGACAGTGCTTCTGTGGTTAGATATTTCCTGTGCTGGAATAATATGCCTAACCTCGCATTGGCAGACTTTGCAACATTGCTGATATGGACAGCGTATGAGAGGTGGGGATCAAGGGTGATGCCGAGGTACTTGAACAATTGTGTTTGCTCTAGGATGGCTCCTTGTTCGGTTGCAATGGGTAGGTGGAGTTGTTTGTTTTTGATGTGGGGGCTGCAGAAGACCATAGACTTGTTTTGTTTCTGATTGAGAAGCAGTTTATGATTTAGGAACCAGGATTCGATGGAGGAGAAGGACTGCTGAAGTTTATTTTGTAATTGGATTGGACCAGGGTCCGAGGTGAGGATCACAGCATCGTTGGTGTAGAGAATTATTTGTTCTGGGCAGCTGTCCAGTAGTGAGTTTAAGAATAGGCTGAAGAGGAGGGGTCCTAGAATGGAGTCCTGGGGGACTTCTGAGTGGATCGGTCTAGGGTCCGAGAGTGTATCAGTGATTCTTACTGTTTGGGACCGTTCTTCAAGATAGCTCTTACACCAGCCAATGGAGCTGGTTGACAGCCCAGTGTTCTGAAGCTGGACAAGCAGGAGGCGGTGATTGACGGTGTTGAAGGCTTTAGTTAAGTCAGCGTAGATTGAGCCTAGTAGTTCACCGGAGTCAAATGCATTGTGGATTGCACTGGCAAATTCAAGTAGGGCTGTGGAGGTGCTGTGACCTTTGCGGAACCCGTGTTGTTGCACAGGATGTTATGTACCCAGGTATTTTGTGAGCTGGTCCGAGATGATGCGTTCTAGTGTCTTGGAGAGTGGGGTAGTAGGGAGATAGGTCTGTAGTTATTGTGGGCAGTTTTGTCACCACTTTTATGGATTGGGATGACAGTGGCAGATTTCCATCTGTCCAGGAACTGGCTAAGGCTGAGGGAGAGGTTGAAAATTCTGGTCAGAGGATTAAACACGTCATTAAGTGTGAGAGACAGGATTTTGAGATTGAGGGAGTCATTACTGAATCTTGATTTACCAAGGGCTTTGGTAACATATTTGCATACTTGGTGAGCCTTGACTGCTTTGAAGTAGAAGTGGGGGGAGCTGGTGGGAGTAGTGTTCATTGCAGACAGAGGGGCTTCACCATCTTTGAAGTAGGGGTTACATGCTGCCACAAGTCATGGAAACTCACCAAAATGTGAGCATCTTTGAAGTGGAGTGCTCGGGTGTTGGCACCAATGAGGGAGACAGGTGTAACTATAATTAAGGAGGAAGGGAGGAGGTAGAGGAAGAGTCTGAGAGTTGCAAAAGCAAGTATGGGTGGAGAAGTCTAGAAGGAGGACTAGGACGGAAAAGGGAGGAGGGTGGGGACCAAAAGAGGGATTGTTCCTGAGCAGTGGAAAAGGGGAGGAGAAAGCAAACTGGGCGGGCAAGCAATGATTTAAAAAAAACAAAAAACGTGCAGCTGTTCTGAGGGTGCATCCAAAAGAAGTGCTGTTCTGATTCAATCTAATAAAGAAGTAAAGAGAATTAAAGCAAGCATCAGCCGAGCCTCTACTGTCCCTGGTATGATAGCCGGATGGGTCCCCGCTACCAGCCTCTGGTTTCGCTACCACACTACCTCTGTTTCTCCATCCTTCATGAGGCCAGGCAATAGCTTACCCCCAGGCCACCTGCCTGTTGTCACTGCATCTTGCTATCACTTTTACTGGGCACGTGGCACTTGTATAGGTATCTAAACTTGAGCTATAACACTTTATTCTCATTACCTATTCTTTTGTATTTATATATTTTGTTCCAGCCGTGTTTTTTCAAACGCTGTTCAACTGACTTGTTGTTATGTATTGTGCTACAGTACTACCCCCCTCCCCATCAAATCACACCTGGAAATGAGCCTTGGCTTAGAGTGCCTCTCCCAGTTAACAATTTCCAAATCGTAGAATCACAGAAATCCAATGGCAGAAAAGGACCCCAATGGCCCATTGAGTCTGTCCTTTCCTCCCCCCTACTCATCTCCCTTTCCAAAAATAAATAAACAGTGTGACTCTAATTCTGTGCAAAATGCAAGCATTGGAAAAGTTTACAAATAAGGCAGATGTCCTACAGCTTATAAAAAACAGACACCCCAGTGCACATCCTTTTCCTCAGGGGAGGGCAGTTCCACTGTTCTTCGCTGCCATTACAACTGCTGCTAGCTTCAGTTAGGCTCAATAAATTATTTACAGGGGATTTTAATTGGCTGCCAAACTTTAATGGGCACTTTTCATAAATGTTTCCTTTTAAGGGCAGGCTCGTTTTGGGACTGTATTTCAGAATTGTCTAGGTTCTAAGATTTTTTTTTAGAATTGGGTCTGCCCATCGCAAGCATTCCCCTCCCTCTCGTTCCCCTCCTAATGGTGAACCCTTGCATATGTTGGTGTCTACAACAGCCAACGAGCCATGGCTAACTGTAAAGCTATTTTTGGAGGCAGTGTGCTGTAGTGGTTAGAGTCATTGCATGGGAAGCAGAAGATGGCTGTTTCAAACCCCACCAGAGCCAAATATTCCAGTGTATGAGCAAGCTACTTAACCTCCAAGTAGCTGCAAGACTAAGTAGGTGCAGGATCCCCCTGAAAACATGATATTGCATAACAACTGGGCTATCCTTGGTAATAAATGGCAAAAAAGAGAAAATTATACAGCCTTCTTGGATTGCAACAATTCAGTGTATTTCAAATTAGTGGTTTCCCAGCAGCTTAACAGGCTCACCACCCGGCATAATTTACGGTTTATTTTACTAAGTGAGGAGTTCCAGGTAAAACATGTTTTGGAACTGGTTAAATTAATTAAAGGAAGCTTTGATCCTTTATCTGTAATCCCCTATGGGATTTGTAAGCTCTTTGTAGCTCCAACTGGAGAATGATCAAAGATAGAGGTTTCAAATCTCCCCAAAGGCACAAAAGACATGAAATGATAAAAAATAATAATAATAATAGAGAGCTTATGAGAAGTATTCATTGCACAAGGAAACATTCTTATGATATTTCTTGATTTCTGACAGCTCTGTTTGTTTTTCCGCATCTGCTGGCATCCCACTGCTGTGTGTTGAAAGAAATTATAGTGAGGGGAAATGAAAACATGTTCTGCATCACGCATAATGTACACAGAAAAAGTAAATACAAGAAATTTGAAATGACGGCAAGGAGACCACTGAACTTTGTCAACAAGGGGATGTCAGTTCATAACACTTCCTATGACAGCAAGACAGAGACAGAATTAAGCAGTATGAAGTTATCAGCGACGTCTGCAGAAAACTTAGGTCCAGGAGAGAAAAGTGAAAAATAAAAGGGCACACTGTGAGACACCGACCATGGTAGGATGAATAAGCACCCCCAAGTCCTCCATATCAACTCAGGTTACTGAAAGCACCACAATTCATCTTCTTTGCAGTTTACAGAAATGTAGAGGTGCATATTTTAATTAGTTAAAATAAAATGCTCTGACACTACATAATCACAGTAGTGACATCATTAATCCTGTCACTTGCAGTACTGACATTATAAATTCCATTATTCACAGTAGTGTCATCATAAAGGCCATCACTTTCATGAGTGACATCATAAATACCATCGAACATATGAAATTTGCCAGCAGAAAAAGGCCATTTGGTCCATCAAGTCTGCTTGATTTTGCAGCTAGCAGCCCTCTTCTGCAGCTGCCCTTCCCTCCTCACCCCCCTTTATCCTCCCTCTTGCCCTGTCGCAGCCCCTTTTGAAGCAGCCCACTGTTTTACAGGCTACCACCTCTGCTGGTAATGGGTTCCACCCTGCCACCACCCTCTCTGTAAAAAAGTGTCTCCTCATTTCTCTCCTGAACCTTCCCCCCTCCAATCTCATGTCATGGCCTCGAGTGTCCTTCCCCGCCCTTACCCTGAATAGCCCCACCGTACCAGTCTTGTTTATCCCTCTCATGTACTTGAATATCTCGATCATATCCCCTTTGTCCCTCCTCTCCTCCAGTGAGTACATGTTCAACTCCTTTAGCCCACTCTCATACCGTAAGACCCCAGTCCCTGGATCATCTTAGTTCTTGTGCACTACACCCCTTCCAGTAATTTAATGTCCCTTTTCAAGTACAGGTGCCAGTACTGCACGCAGTATTTGAGATGAGGTCTAACTAATGATCTGTACAGCGGCAGAATCACCTCCCAGCTCCTCGACGTTATTCCTCTTGTGATACAACCCAGCATTTTGTCAGCCCTTGCTGTTACCTTCCTACACAGTGCCGAGTTGTTCATTGATCCCGTGATGACCACCCCCAGATCCTTCTCCTCCTCCTCAGTCTCTGCCAGCTGCACTCCCCCCAATTGGTAGTTTCTCCTTGGATTTTTTGCCCCAACATGCAGTGCCTTACACTTTTTGGCATTGAACCCCAGCTGCCAAGTGTCCGACCAGGTCTCCAGCTTTTTCAGACCTTCCTGCAAACTCTGCCACCCCTCTATGTCATCCACCACTGCCCCCATTTTGGTATAGTCGGCAAACAGGCTGATTCTGCTCCTGATGCCCATGGAAATGTCTACAATAAATATCCCAAATAACACTGGTCCCAGCACCAAGCCCTGTGGAACCCCACTCATTATTGCCCTTGGGGATGAGAGTTCCCCTTCCACCACCACCCTCTGCTGCCTTCCCTGCAGCCAGTTTGTCACCCATCCCACCATTTTTGTTCCCACCTCTGTGCCTTCAAGTTTTTTTCCAAGTCTCCCATGCAGCACCGACTTGAATGCCTTGCTGAAGTCCAGGTACAGGATGTCCAGTGCACGGCCCTTGTTCATTTGCCTAGTTACCCAGTCATAGTAATCTACCAGGTTGGTTTGGCAGGATCTACCTGCGACAAAGCCATGTTGTCCACTGTCCTGCAGCCCACTGAACTCCAGCAGGGACACCAGATTCTCTTTCAGGATCATTTCCATTAGCTTCCCCACGATGGACGTGAGGCTCACTGGTCTATAGTTCCCTGGTTCATCTTTAGGGCCGCTCTTATGCAGGGGAACCATGTAAGCCATCACTGTCATAAATGACATTATAAATCCCATCACATGTAGTAGTGACATCATAAACCTAACATTATTCATAGTAGTAACATCACAGACCCCATTAGTCACAGTAGTAACATCATAAATCTAGCCAGTCACAGAAATTACATCTTTCCTCCAGTCACTTACAGTACAGCAATGGCATCAGAAATCCTGTCACAATAATATTATTAATCCTACCACTTAATGTAAAGATGTCATAAATCCCATCATTAACACTGGTGACAAAATAAATCCCATCACTCTCTGTAGTGACATCATAAATGCCATTACTCAGAGTTGTGACATCATAAATGCCATAACTGTTAGTAGTGACATCATAAATCCCATCATTCCCAGTAGTGACATCATACATGCCATCATTCCCAGTACTAACAAAAACACCATTGCATACAACAGTGACATCATAAGTGCTGTCACCCTCAATAGTGACATCATAAATCCCATCACTTGCAGTAGTGATGTAGTAAATTTCATCACTCACAGTAGTGACATCATCAATCCTAGTACTCATGGTAAAGATTTCATAAACTCCCTCACTCGCAGTAGTCACATCTTAAATACCATTAATTACAGGACTGACATCATCAATCCTATTACAATAGTGACATCATAAATCTGATCATTAACAGTAGTGATATAGGTCTTATTATTTGCAGGACTGGCATTATAAGTCTCATCACTCATAGTAGTGATATAATTAATCCCATCAAACGCAATAGTGACATAATAAATGCCGTCACACTCAGTAGCAACATCATACTGTAAATCCTGTCACTTGCAGCAGTGATATCATAAATGCCACTTGTGAGATATTAACAGGCCAATAATTTCTCAAGATACGGATACAGTGTAGCAGTTTAAATTCATCAGCGACTTTGGCGTAAATTCTTGGAAATTGGCATTTTGTGAATTTCATGAATTTTGTAGCAGCTGTACCAACTTCACTGTGCAAATTTCTTTAAAAAAAAACTTTAAACGGTAATAAAAAATTTCCCCACACCCACCGCATTGGAATGCTACCCCTTCCCAACTCCCAAGAGCTTTCTAGTCATATACCCCTCCCATCCCCTACTGGCACCTTCCACGCTCCTACCTCCTCACCCACTCTGCACGAACAAATTTCAAAGTAGCAGAATGACATAAAAGTTCAATATACCCTTCCCTCTCCCCTCACCTCGGTCACACCACCATGTGAAATCATAAAACACCCCACCACCTTCCAATAAATGGCCTCTCAGTGAAGAGTTTCTGCTCTGTTTAAGGCTAATTTTGGTAATGGGCCCTGTATGAATAAATGCTGAAGTAATTTGCTCCTAGTAAAACCTAACTGGCTGAAAATTCAACCAATCACGTTTTACTAGTAGGAGATAACAACGTCACCATTCATTTATGCGCACGCACCATTACTGTGATAGACACTGAACAAAGCAGATGCTCTGCACTGGGGCAAACAACTATGTAAACTGCCCAGTTCACCCACAAACTGCCCATTTGCTTAGATTCGTCTCATAAATTTGACCAATTCACCTGCTGAATAACTGCGGTCACCGGCAAAGCGAAGTTGTGGAAATTTACCAATTTCATTATGAGGTGAATTTTGGCAACTTTGCCCATTTATACTCATGAAGGTAAAAATATATTTTATCAGCCCATGTCATATCCCCATATATAAGTACAGGTGGGAGGGGTCTGCAGGGGCAATGCAATGAAGCTGAAGGTGGGGGTAATCAAGAGTGATGTGAGGAAATATTTCTCCACTGAAAGGGTAGTGGATGCTGCTTCAAGCATGCATGGGGTAGATAGAGGTATATTGGACAGGATTCCGGGAGGTGGGAGGATCAATGAAGACCAGATAGGATCTATGGAGACAGAATAGGTACGGAACATCTGGGCAAACAAGGAAGGATTAGCAGTTCCTTGCTGCCTTGAAATTGTATATCTGTATTTCCCCTGAGTGTAGTTTTAACCTCATGACTGCTCGAGGGGTGGAGACATTAGTGATGTCAAAGGCCAAAGTGCTTGAGGGAGAAATATTACTGATATTTATGCTGGGGGTATGCCAACATTCCATTATGCAATGCGTTTTGGTTTTTTTGTCTGTCTTTGCCGTTGTTTACTGATTAGTTTTCTTTTTTTCTTTGTTAAATAATGTTTTTGGGATAACCGTGTACGTGTGATGCTTGTTCATGATTGAGCCTTTTTTTTTGTTTGCGCACATGACTCAAGTATCTTGCATCATGTGTAAGTGTGTGTGGGTGATGCTTGGTGGGTGAGCAAGTGGGTTGACCATAGTCATATGGTGGGCAGGTGCTGCCTTAGAGATCCATCCTTGGTACAGCTGTCACCAAGAACAAGAAAACAACAGCACTTCTTGCAGTAGCAACAGAGGTCTTTTGGTGCTATGGATGGTTCTGGAATTATGATGCAGGGTAAGAGAGACAATGGTGTCTGTTCACTAATGGGTGGGAAATATGCACGACTCGCATGTATCCCACCTGCACTGCTCTGCACTGTGCCAAGATGGGTGCATGCCGGCATGCACAATCGCCGGCCACTGGAATACGCTCCCTGCCAACCCCCCCAGAATGCAGCCATGCAACAGAGGAATGTGGCAGCACAAGGGCAAAGTGCAGGCTGTGGGCAGGTATCCAATAGGATGCTTGGTCCTGGTGCCATAGCAGATCCCATGCACAAACGGGCAGGGGGAGGTTGGGATGGTGCATAGCCTGCCCAGGATAAACAATGGATGTTTGTCTGAACGGCTGCCACCCACCCTACCATGTAGCCCAGTGGGCTGTGGCAGCCATGTACAGGGGAGGTCTTGATGCTGCCGTGCCCCACTGGTAACCATTAGGGGTGGCACATAAATAGTTGTGGCAGGGTCCTCCATTGCATACAGTTTCAAGACTTGTCCCGGTGCACAGTGCCATTGTGCATGGACACAGCACAGGTCATGCCCCTGGCACGTCCCCGCCCCAACACAGTATGGCCCCATGAGGCCGGTGGGGGATCCTTCATGCAGAGTGCTAGTGCACCCATTGTAAATGCCACCAGTGGTGTGCAGGTCTTTGCTGCATGGCATTCCCTTACGTACCATGTAGGCATTCATGAATAGGGCACAATATGCAAAACAATTCCATTCAGGTTGTGGAATAGACTGTTTTTGGGGGGGTGACACATTACATGTTTTAAATGTTTGTACTTTATGCTGGAGAGAGCATTGCTTACTCGATGATTAAGGGAGTTTGAAACATGAAACTACAAGGCAGGAGCCAGTACAGGTGTGAGCAGCTGAGTTCTAAAAATAGAACCATGCTGCACGCACTGTCATCTCCAGCCAATTAAAACCTACTATATGGATAGATTCAACCATGGAGGACCTTGATGAGAATAAGCACAATAGTCCCTCTTTAGCTCTAGGGGAGGCTCAGGATTTTGAAAATATTTGCCTTTTCTATCCTCACAAGCATTACATACATTTATTTATTTACATAAATGTATACATACATGTGTTGCAAAAATCACCATTGCAGCTAGGGCTGCATCAAATGGAATAAAGACTCATTCACTAACTAGGCTCAGGTTAGAACTCAAATTATATTATGTGTATATATACAAGGATGCACAGTGACTACACCTCTAGCCGCCCATGTTTCATGACCCCCGGGGTCACCTCATCGAGGCAGAACATGTAGTCTGAAATGGCCTAGAACCAGAGAGAACAGAGATTCCAAAAGCATCACAGAGAGCCATTTAAGATTCTCTCCACCAAGAGATACTCCAAATATTACACAATCATGTGTTAAAACATGTTTGCAATTGCAGTAAAACCTTAGCATGGTCACCTGATCATTTGCAACCCAAAACTTATCTGCAATAAGGAGCAATTAGGAAACCTTCCCAAGATGTTTTCTGCCCTGATGCAGTGACCAGGGGGCTTATGAAACATTGGTGGCTAGAGGCATATACATTGTGTGCTTTGTTGCATATGCATAATAAAGCTTGAAATATAACTGAACCTAGTCAGTAAGTTGGGTCTTTACTCCAACTTCTGCAATGCTATCAGTTCTTTGGAATCCCTCCTGATCTGTTTCATTTTTATCAGAGTGAGACCATGCTGGAAACTGCCTTTTTTCTGATTGCATATTGAGCTCATAAATTTTTCTGCTATAACAATTTACTAGACATCATAATTTTCTTGAACACAGCAGTGACTGGCTGCTCAAAGACTGTGTGGTGCCTTTCTTTTGTATACGTGTGAAGCGAAGGAAAAACTGAAAAGCAGCACTCACATGTCCCAGCACTTCAGGTGATGTATTTGGTATGTGGTCATGCTTTTTTATGGTTGACTGAAAAGTTGACAGGCATCTCTCTTTGAATTCTTCTAAGTGGCCAGCTTTATTTAAGTGCAAATACCTTTATAAATTACATAAATAACCAAATAAAAGAGCGTTGATGCAGAGTTGGCTAGCAAGGAGCATAACACCAACTGGCAGCATACCTAGCCAGATTCCTGCATGTGTGGGCGTCCGCCATTGTGTCCTGTAGAAACCATGAGGAAAAGAACTGGAGGAGAAAGGAATGCAGAGGGGAGGAAAAGAGCAGAGCAGAGCTCCACCATGCCAGCTCCAAAAAGTACGATTTCTACAAGCAGTGGAGGTGGGGTAGAGTTGAGACAGGGACTGGGATTCATGGTGGTATGGCAGGGACTATATCTTAGAGGATGAGTAAGGATGGTCAAGTAGTAGTATGGGCAAAGATCCAGGTTCCCCTACCTGGGATAGAATAGATCCATCCAGATTTGCAAAGACACGCCTACCCTGCCCATTTCATATGAACAACATAACAGCACTCCCACCACTGCCACCTATGCTTGTGTATGAACAATTGCCAGTCCATCTAGAAGTTCTAGATGATGCACCCTGCCCCCAAATCATGCATCGGTGGCAGCACCATTCATCCTAGTGCTTCTGCTTGGTAATAGTGTAAGGAAGTTAACAGTGAATCTGAGCTTAGCCCTGGTACGGACACTGTATTGTTACCAGAGGAAAAAATACTGTTCTTCATGGGAGTAATGGCAGGACAGGAGGAAGGGTATAAGGTTGCAGATGCTGAAGAAGAGGAGGAAGAACAAGAGGAACTTGAAAGTCTGCTGTTAGTCATACCATGGACTAGTGGTCTCAATGTGTGTGTCATTGGAGGCCATCATGGGAGGAGATGGCAAAATTTAACAAAATACAATGAAGAAAGTGAAAACCGAGAAAGCAAATTTCTCAGGAAGGTAAAATGAAAGACCAGCCTCACACCCAGCCCATTCAGAACAATCAATCCCATAGTGCTTCGCCACCTGCTGCCGTGCCAGGCCATCCCTGGGTACATCACATCACAGTGGTGAAAAAAGGAAAATCATCTCCCCCCATCATTCCACTCACGTACGTAAAAAACAAGGAGATATTCTGCAGTGTGAAAGTATTTTGCAGATGACAACAAAAACTCCACTGAAATCACGTAGCAATCCATATGATAGAAAGGTCAGTCGGGGGAACCAGCACTCTGGCTGATCATTCGTAATGTTATCACGGCACCTTCCTAACAGCCAAATCCCTTCCTGGGCCCTGCTCTGGACAGACAGAGTATCAGCAACAGGGACAAACAAGGAAGGGAACAAGTGGGAGTAGATGGTTTGTTCAAATAATGCGGTCACCGTAGAAGCCAGAGATGCTAACTGATGCACCTCGGGGTACTGTCTCTACTTCACACACTCCACTTCAGCCACCACCAGCAAAATAAATTCTATTGCCCGAGTCATTACATGTCCACACTAAACTACTACCTATTCGCCCAAGTTCTTTCTGAATGACACAACTCATTGGGGAGAGGACGGTCATTGATTTTCAGCCATTCTGTATAATGGCAGACACCAGCTTTGGAAGACTGTTCCATAAAATGAAGTCCAAATACCACACTGCTTCATGCTTCACATTTTCCAGGCGTGTTATTCCCAGTATGTACAGTATTGCAGTATTAGACAATATGCATGCAGATGGGCAAAGAGAGTTTACTAGTGCCACAGTGCAAAGCTTCCTAAGCCTCACTGACCATAGGTTTGTGTTCAAAACAAGTTCCACCATCTTTCCTTTCCAAACCTCCACCATCACCATCCCCTTCAGGAGTCATATTGGCACAGACAGTCTCACGGAGGCACACCAATAGAGAACTACCTAATGCGTCTGCCATGGAAGGAAAACTAGGTGGGGAAAACATTCTGCAGTTCTTGTAATCACTGCTAGACATCTAGATATATGGCTGGCAGTATAGCCTAGAGGTTAGGGTAACGAGCTATGAATGAGCTTGGTACATCTGGCAGAGCAGACGTTGGTTTGATTCTCATGACCGCCCGCTTACATACTGTGTGACTCTGAGCAAGTCACTTAACCACCCAGTGCTCCAAGGTCGCCCCTGAAAACAGGCACTTGTGCCTAGTGGGCCTTATCCGGTTACCAAAGACTAAAATAAGTAAAGATATATCTGCATGATCTGAGGATGGAAAATTCCCATGAAGGACAGTGGCTGTAACATGCTGAAGGAAATAAATGATGGGGATTCCTCCATGCACACTGTTTTGCACACACTAAATAATGAGTCACCTTCTTGATAAATATGCAGAGTCAAAAGAAACACATGGCACCATACTGGACATTACTAGATATTTCCATTGCTGTTCCAAATACACCGATCTCATCTACCATTACCAGGAGAAGCACAGTGTTCTTCTGCATTGCATATTGGTGGTGGGGCAAGAATAACTATGATGATGGTGATGGAGCAGTGGATGATGAAATCACTTATTCATCTGAGTTTTCACAGCAGCAGCTGCAGCAGGATGCAATCATCATTAAAGAAGTGGCAGAGAAGTGTCCCACACAACTCACAGACAGATTTGACAGCACTGAATCACATGTACTATGTGACACAACAATACAACTGGATTCCAGATATAGAGATGTGTTCTTTCTCACTGGACACATGGTTCGATTTTCAGCAAGCCCTTGGATCCTGCAAGTTGCTGTGATCTATGGCTATGGCAACCTTCAGGTGCATCAGGGAACCTGCGCTTTATTTTATAAAAATGGTGGGCCCTGCACCAAAGACCTGAGAGCTGCTATAGCTGCTGGGTTGCACCAAAAACGTGGCACACCTGCTTAGTTTGACAGAAGGGTCCATCATCTCCCTACCTGGTACAACCCGAGAGGGACCACAAAAGTGTGTCAGGGGAATATGCCATCAAAGAGGAGACTAGAGGCAGATGGATCATCGGGTGTTCTCTAGGGCATCTCAGGGGCATGACGGCCATGTCAGGGTGGTGATTTGGCAGCTCGTGGGGGTGCCATGCATACCTCCAGTGAGCCAATTGGCCCAGGTAGATGAGGGTTGGCAGGGACAGCAATGACCCAGCCCCAGGTGGTCACAGCCCTGGCGCCTGCCCCATAGGTGCACCAGTCCCCATCATTGTAGGCTGGCAGCAGCCTGCCTACACACAGTGGCTCAGTATCAGAGGACTGCCGCAGTACCTGGGGAACATTCCCCTCCACCAGCTGCACCCCACAACCTGCAGCCTCTCCTGCCTGCCTAAAGTGATGGAGACTAGTACACCTATGGGGCAGGTGCCAGGGCTGTGACCACCAGGGGTCTGGTCATAGCCATCCCTGTCATCGCCCCTCTACCTGGCCCAATCAGCTCGCTGGAGGTGTGCATGGCAGCCCTGCTGGGTGCCACTTCAGCACCCTGACATTGCTGCCATGCCCCTGACACTCTCAAGGGCACTCCTACTGTTTCTTCTGCACCTGGTCCCCTCTTTGCAGGTCCCCCAATTACCTCCCTGCCTATTAGTGGCACACGGCCCTTAGACCACCTTCAGGCTGGTCTAAAGTCAGCCCCCTGTTGCTACCATGGTAGGGCTTGTGGAATTGCAAAAAAGGGGATGATGTAGCCCTACCATGGCGCAACCACCCTTGCAACCTTGTGCATGAGTGCTTCTGTCACAAGGGTGGCACAGGTGGCTTTGGCACATGGCTTCTCAATTTCAACATAGTGTGCATTTGAAAATAAACACAGCTGCAAACTTTGATGCAAGGTGCCACTTGCATCACAGCCCTTTGGCACTGGCACCTTGCACTAGTGTTTCAGTTTTGAAAATCAAGCCCATAGATTATATCAAACAGAATGTGCTGCAGACACTTTCAGTAACAAAGATGGCTTAAAAAAATGGCAAGGGGGGGCGCTAATGAGCAGCCATCGGTGAGGACGTGGGTTCCCGCAGCTCCCATACCCGCTTTAAATAAAGTTTAAAATTTGGCAGATTTTGCATCTTAAAGTGACTTTTAAGGGTGAAGAACAGTTTTGTAAGCACTATGGATGACTATTTGCTGCCGAATGTGGGGAAAAACCAGTGATCTGCCACTAAAGGGCAAGGGAAGAGAGCAGCAGCAAAGGCCCTGGAGGCATCAGGCCCGATTTCGCTCTCTGCAGGCGAGGTGGCTCTACTAGGTCGCGAGGTCTCAGAGCAAGTAATGGAGGCGCTCGAGGAGAAGTGGAACAGCCTTGAGAGAAAGATTGATGGCCGGTTGCAAAACATGATGGAACAGTTAAATGCACAGTTGGACAGAGTTATGGAGGTGGAAGAGAGGGTGTCTAAATTGGACGACGAGGTGGATCCCATGGCTGCCCACGTGGTAAAACTCGTGAAGGAGCTGGCAGAGTTAATTGAACAGCATGATTACCAGGAGAACTATGCGAGGCGTTTGAATCTAAGGATCAGAGGGCTCCCTGAAGGGAAGGAGGGGTCTGATATTATGACTTTTTGTGCGGTGAAACTACCAAATATGCTGGGAATGAAGCTTAAAAATGGAAAGCTGAGATTGGAGCGCGCTCATAGAGCAGTCGCAGTGCATCCCCTGGCGGGGCAGCCCCCGAGGCAGATTATTTTTCGGTTCCACAATTTCCAGGACAGGGAGGAGATGCTTCGGGCCTATCGCAACATGAAGGAGCTGCGATTTGAGGGAGAGAGGCTTTTTCTGGCACAGGACTATTCGAATAGGGTCCTGAAGAAGCGTTGAGCCTTTGGCCCAGTGCTAGCACAACTTAGAGAGATGAAGGTGGAAGGCTTCATGCTGTACCATGTGATCCTGAAAATCAACCATGAGGGAGCAACATATACTTTCTGGGAGTTGGAGAGAGCGGCGGCGTTTGTGGAGGGGCTTAAGAAGAAAGCAGGGTGAAAGCAAATAAGTGAAGGAGATGGTGGAGGTGGAAAACAGTTATGTTGTGATTTTAAACGGCTTTCAAAGAATAAAAGTTTGTTGAAAGTTGCTGACTGATGGAAATGGTGCCCTAGTGTTTTAAGGGGCAATAAGTCGGACTTTGGTATGGTCTCCTGGTCTTGGAAACTCCTGGCTGTGACAAATATTTTGCGGAGGACTGTATGAGCTCCTAATAACTGTGGATCCTATGAGAGGAACCGGAATGGAAGGCAGAGTGGAGGTGGGGAGACATGTGGAGAGATGTTCGGCTGATGGCGGTGGATAGATGAGATGGACAGACCATGAAAAGCAGCAGTTTGGCAGGAAGCTGTACAGGACTATGTAGAGGGACTATGGTATCACGCTCCTGCCACAGTAAAGAGGACTGGTCCCCCTGTGGATAAGATGGTGTCGAGGTTGGGTAAGTGGGGTGGGGGGGTCCGCCGGTGCTGCGTGTGTTTTGAGAGTAGGGCCGGCACCCCTCCTGCCCCTACAAGCTCTCTGAAATATAAAATGTGGAGAATTGTGATGAAAGGGTTTGGCAAACTCTGGTGGGGGGGCTCAGTAAGCGGGAAAGAAGATACAAAAGACACTGTTGGGGAAAGACGCCGGTAGGGGCCAGTAGAGTGACAGAGACCATAACCGGGACCAAAGTTAATATGTTAAATGTTCTTTACCTTTTAAAGCTGAGGGGAATCTTTGGCTCAGGAATGTGTGAATTCTGTTTATGTAAGTTGAAGCAGGGAGGGGTTTGGGGAAAGGAACGTTTGCAATGTGTGGGCGAATGGGTCATTCCAATCTACAAGTGTTGAGAGGAAGGGTGGAGTATTGATGGCCTATGGGAGGGGTGAGGTGGTTATTCTGTTGTGGGAAGGTGAGGGGGGGGACAATATTGTGTTTGGGGCAGTTTGGGAATGGATGTGTGTTTCAAATTTTGTTAGGGCATGTCTTATGTTTTTGATCTTTGGGGAAAACAATGGGGTAATGTGTCATTTTACAGACATCAGTCATTCGGGCTCATGGGGAAATGAAAAAATAAGGAGCAGGGAGAAGGGAAAAGTCTTCGGGCCTAATGGGAAAAGGTAAAACTCTGGAGATTGTCTCCTGGAATGTAAAAGGGATTTTGACTCCAGCTAAAAGGGCCAGTATATTAACAGCTATACACCGCCAGGGTGCTCAAGTAGCCCTCCTCCAGGAAACACATTTAACCAATAGAGAGCATGGTAAGTTGGAGAGAGGGTGGATGAGTAGGTGTTTTGCGTCTCCCTATAAGGCTCATAAGAGAGGAGTGGTGATCCTGGTTGGGAAGAGAGTTCCCTTTGTTAGCTCAAGGATGGTGGTAGATAAGGGAGAAGGTAGATACATATTTGTGGAGGGTGAGTTGTACAGGGAGAAAGTTACCCTTGGTAGCATTTATGCCCCCTCAGTATTTGATCCAGCCTTTTATCAGGAGGTCCTTGATGTGCTGGTGAGGGAACAATTTAAGGGGTTAATATTGGGGGGGGACCTTAATGTGATTATGCAGGAGGAACTAGACCACTCGGAAGGGAGGGATAGGCAAGCGGGTAAACTAAAGAGGTGGCAAGAAGGGATGCTGGATCTGGATGAGATAGATTGCTGGAGGACCAAACATCCGGGGGAGAAGGGATTCACTTTTTATTCAAACCCGAACAACACCTGGACCAGAATAGACTATGTCTACATACCTAGATCTTGGTTAAGTAGAATACAAAAAGTCGAGCACAGCCCCATTATGCTCTCGGACCACGCTATGGTCCGGGTGGATTTGGAGATGAGAGAAAGCAGGGAGGACCCCCCACCATGGAAATTTCCTAGGTATCTATTGAGGAGTGAAGAATTTGTAGAGTATTTGGAACAGCAGTGGCAGTATTATAAAGAAATGAATGAAGGGTCTGTGGACTCCCCTGGGGTATATTGGGAAGCTGGAAAGGCGTATATCAGGGGTTCCATCATCAGATATGTGGTCCAATATAAAAGAAAGAGGGAAGCGACTAAAAGGCAGCTGGAGGACGAAGTGAAAAGGTGGGAAAGGGAGGTAGTAGAGAGACCATCATGGGATGGAGGTAAGAACTTCAGAACTGCTAGGGAAGCCCTAAATGCCTTCCTCTTGGGGGAAGCCCACTCGGCCGGTTTACTATCCAGAGGCAGGATGTTTGAGTGGGGTAACAGATCTGGCCCTCTGATGGTTAGACTGATAAAGGGTAGAAGGACCTGTACGTATATACCTGGGATTAAGGGGAAGGGGGGGAGGTTGGTTACAGACAAGGCTGCGATAAGAAATAGGTTTCACCAGTTTTATGAACATCTGTACCAAGCCGAATGTGAGGGAACAGGGGACATGGCTGCTAGGTTTCTTGAGGGAGTTACAATACCTGGGATGAATGAACAGCAGCAGGAGCAGTTAAATGGGGAAATTATGCAATTGGAAATTAGACAAGCTATACAGAGCATGAAACAGGGGAAGGCAAGTGGACCAGATGGATTTCCCATAGAGTTCAATAAAAACTTTTGGGACACATTGTGGAACCTCTCCAGAGGGTCTTCGCTGAGGCGGGGAGTGGCCTCCCGACCTCTTTCAAGGAGGCAGTTATTTGTTTGGTTCCCAAGCCAGGGAAGGATGAGCAAGAATGCTCGGCATACAGGCTGATCTCACTGTTAAACTGCGATGCTAAAATATTAGCCAAGATTTTGGCCAGGATACTAGAGCGGTTTTGGCCGGAATTGGTACACCCAGAGCAGACGGGCTTTGTGGCTGGTAGGTACTCATATCATAATATGAGGAAACTCCTCAACGTGATTTGGAGGGCAGCCCGGGGTCGTAAAGATATTGCGGTGCTCACAATGGACGCTGAGAAGATATTTGACCGCATAGAATGGGAGTACCTATTCGGTGTTCTACGCAGGTTCAGCCTAGGGAAATGATTTATTGGATGGGTGGAAAGGCTATATGAGGCCCCGATGGCAAGGGTTTTGGTGAATGGAGGTCTGACTGGGAGGTTCGCTCTCCGCAGAGGCACCTGGCAGGGATGCCCCCTCTCACCTCTACTATTTGCTTTAGTGATAGAGCCTTTGGCGGTAGCTATTAGATGCTCTGCAGAAATAGGCTGGGTAGTTGGGAAGTCAGGGGAAGAGCATAAAATTACACTTTATGCAGACGACATGCTGTTGTATGTCCGGGATCCGGCTAGGTCTGTTCCCCCATTGTTAAAAGTGATAAAGGAGTTTGCCTTATTTTCTGGCTATAAAATAAATATCCACAAATCTGAAATCATGTTGTGGAGAAGTATTGAAAGGGAGCGTGGGGATATGGCTTGGGGGTTAAAGGAGGCAAAAATAGAATTTACATACTTAGGAATCCGAATAGGACATGATCTGAGTCAGCTCTATAAATTTAATTATGGGACGATGGGTCAGAGTGTGGAACAGGAGTTGAGAAGATGGAGAGGCCTTCCGTTGTTGTGGCTGGGACGAATAAACCTTTTAAAAATGAATACCTTGCCACGCATTCTCTACTTGATGCAAATGTTGCCAGGGGGTCTTAACACGAAGGATGTTAAGAGATTGGATAAGGCCTTTGTAGCGGTCACAGCCTTCTCGGGGTTTTTATGGAATGGGAAGAGGCCTAGGGTGAGCCTTCGCAGGCTCCAGGCAGATGCGGATAGAGGGGGATTAAATTTTCCAGATTTGAGGAATTATGCACTGGCCATGCATTATAGGTTGATAGGCGACTGGGTGAATAGACCACCAGAGGCCAGATGGCTGGACCTGGAGGAAGGGGAGGAGGGAGTAAGGCTCTCAGCATTCCTGAGGAAAGGAGGGAAAAAGGCGTATAGGAACCAATTAGATCTGAATCCTTTGGTGGTCTCGGTACTGGAGGGGTGGGAGCAGCTTCAAAGGTGGGTCGGGGTAAATACAAGGGAGGAGACGCTGCTGCTTCCCCACAGGGGGAATCCTGAGTTTATAGTTGGGATGGAAGATACTGAATTCCTGCAGTGGGAAGAGAAAGGGGTGAAGTGTGTTAAGGATCTGTGGAAGGGGCGGGGGTAAGGATAGGGGTGGAGATGGGTGGGGGGATGGGCTTAGGTATGTTTCGTGTTTTTCAGGCGAGAGCTTACGCCAAAACCATTGGAAAGAACCGGGGGATGGACTCTCCCTTAGAGGAGATGGAACAGTTAGTGCTTAGTACCCAGAAGGGGACGAAGGGCATTATAGGTAGGGTGGCAAGGATGGTGCGGAAATACAGGCCGTCTTATGCCTGTAAAACTAGAACACTCTGGTGTAGGGACCTGAAAAAGGGGGATACCCGATCAAGGAATGGAGTTGGTGCTACAACCACATGAGGGGCTACTGGTCTGTAATAAGTATCAGGAGTCTTACTATACGTTCCTGCATAGGATATATTGCCCCCCATATTTGGTGCACAAATACCGTCCGGAGATCTCACCCCTTTGTAGGAGGTGTAAGGGAGAAACTGGTACCTACATACACTGCTTTTGGGAGTGCCAACAACTGGTGCAATTCTGGGAGGGAGTTGCTATGGAAGTAGGTAGAGTGTGGGGGAGGCAAAGAGAAAAAAACCCATGTTTCTTGTTGTTTGGGGTGGATGACTCAGAGGAGGAGGAGGAGTGGAAACCCCTTCCGAGATGGATAAGAGTTTTAGTGGCATCGGCCAGACACTGTATTTTAAATACATGGATCTCAGGGATGTTCCTACCTTGCAACAGTGGAGGAACCTGTGCCTGCTGGCTCTTGGCATGGAAAAGCTATATTATATGACAAGAAACAGGGAGGATCAGTGTTGGGCAATGTGGGGGACATATATGCACTCGCTCTCTCCAGTTGAGAGGGGGAATTATGGGAAAAGGATTGGAGAGCTGAAGGTGATGGCTAAGGGTGCCGAGAGGCTGGAGGACTAACAGTGTATAAAGGATGTAAGGATAAAGGAATGTTTTGGATGGGAGGGTGAGCCCGAATTTGGAGACTTATAAGCTTAGAGTCGTGGTATATTTAGGACTGATGGGATAGAGATGTTTGTAAAGGAAAATAATGTAAGATTGGTACGAGAGATGAGAAAGGGTTTTTTTTTTTGTTTTTTTTTCTTCTTTCTATGGGGAGGAATCAATTGTTAAAGTTGGATGTGGAGGGATCGGGTCGGGGAGGGGGAGAAGGGATTGTCAATGGATCAATGTAAATGGATTAATGTATATGGAGCATGAGTATGTATGCTTGGATGTATAGCGAAAATCTAATAAACATATTATGCAAAAAAAAAAAAAACTGGCAAGCATGTGCATACACATCCTCCTGGTTATACTGCTCCTCTTTTCTGCTGACTTCATTTGGTATAAGGTGGCAGTGTGATAATGAAGAAGACTTGGATAGTGATGATCCTGAGACAGCCAAGGACTTTTTGGGAGGTTTCAATACTGACTGCCAGTGCCACTAGAACATTTCGGTGGAAGGCTAAGGCATAATAACAGAATGCATGATGCAGGCTTATCTGCAGTGATACAATCACATTTTGGTAAGACAGGCCAGTTATTTATCCTACAATGGCTAAAGTGGTTTGTATTTTCTTGGATACACTCCAACATTAGTCACTTCAGAAAGAAATTACAATACAAGCAGGGATATTGCCTCGCCACATTGCTTAATGCTATATCCTGAGAATCTTAAATGTTTCACCTTACCAGAGCTCATTGTACCAAGGATCAACTTTAACTATCCATTTGATCATTCACATGTCCAACAAGTAATGTCTAATACTATTCCCACCCCTGCCCTTACACCTCCTGGTGGCAAGACTCTCTGGACTTCTCACACTGGCAGTAGCGCCACAGCCTGACTCACCAGTTTCAGAAGCAGCAGCACAAATTCTCCTCCTGATGACACCACAGCAACGTATACATTCTCATCAACAACAAGCGCAGCATGATCAGATGGGCCACTGAGCATGTACAGAGTCAGTATCAGTTAAGTAAGACCCATCACCCTGCCCACTGTGAATGGACCGCGATGGAATGGCTGACTGGACCAGCCATGCACAGGTGTGCACAGTTCTCGAGTCTGAGCTCATGATGTCAAGATGATGACTACAGCATTTGCTGCCAGCAGCCAGTGTCGGTGTTCAAACAAAGTTTAAATAAATTTAAAAAACAAAGCAAATGTGCAGAACTGGATGGCTCAGTGGATTGGTAGTGGATTAAGCATCCTTTCTCCTCTATGTCACTGGTTCAAATCCAGCCCAGCTTGGTAGTGACTGAAAGTCATTATCACCTGAGGGCTGTTCAGTGGCCTATGTGAAATGAGTTGTGGTGGTCTCAGTCCAGTCCCCTGTGCGCAGATGTCCACAGCACAAAACTACCAAAACAGTTGGCACTAATTGACACCCTTGTAGGCAGTCTCACATGAGAGGCCAAGGACTGAATGGGCATGGAGTCTGAACTACCCTCTCACCTATGCTGTAGTCCCTCCATGTCAGGGTCAAGGTACACTGCTGGGGCAGTGCGCAAAAACTTGCACTGTGATCGCCCGTGCTGTACCTGTTATGTGGATAAGCAGAGGACTTCAGGTTCCCGTGTTGTCAATCCAGCACCTTTCACATGCACTAAATTTTCTCCAGAAAAAAAATCTTAAAAAAAAAAGTTAAATACTGAAAGGGTGATAGACGCCTAGAACAGACTGCCAGTGGAATTGATGGAGGTGAAAACAGCAGGAGGCTTCAAGCATTTGCGGGATAGACATAGGGGAATATTAACAGGCAAGATGGAGAGAGGATCACTGAAGATCAGTTAGGGTCTGTGGAAACAGATTAGACTGGGAAAAAACTGGGCAGACTGGGTGGGCCAGGCAGGGGAAAAAACTGGGCAAACTGGGTAGGCCAGGCAGGGGAAAAAATGGGCAGACTGGGTGGGCCAACAAGCAGTACGTTTCTGCCAAAAATTATATGTTTCTAAATACAACAAAGGAAAAAAAGAAAATTAAGCAAAATAAATGTAACCCCCCTACAAATGGGGGTTCCTAAAATGTCTTCCTGGGCTTGCGTAATGCCCACTGCCAGGCTGGTGCTCTGTGTTCTAACAGTTTTAAAAGAGCTTGCATGTGAGAGCTCTATTAGCCTCTGTGACTGTCTCTTTAAGAGGCATCATTTTCGTGGGTTATAATTATTCTGGGTGGGGGCCGAGTGATTTTAGGCTTGAGTCCCGACGGGGCTGCAATATAACTGCTTCATTCTGCCATCCCTAATTGTGCAGAGGAAGCCCTACTGGAACCTGTGATTGTTTGCTGATTATCTGCTTTAATAGTAATAATATTGTAGCTCATCTAACCTGCCTTCCTTTGCAGCGTGGACTTTCTGTATTGCACCACCATCTTGGTTCTGGACTGCCAGTTTGGACCAATCAGTACCTTTGGGATCCTAAAATTGAGACTGTCCCCAGGGGTCTTGTGAGAGTGAATTTCTGTAGGAATTGTAGTTTTTACTGTTTGGCACCTAAATGGACCTGGAAGGGGAGCCCTTGCTGTGACAGACAGATGGATCAACCGACCAAACCTTTTGGATCACTGAGAAGTCCCAGAGTTGCCTGCAGCAGTGACTCAGTGTGTAGTTGGAGTTGAGAGAGTCAACAACTCTAGTAATTCAAGCAGCTGCTCCTGCATAGTAGCACGGAGGAATCGGTGGGAAAGTTGTGTCTGGCCTGTCTGCTACCATCTTCTCGAGTGAAAAAGTCTGCCTTAATATCTCAGACTTTATCAGAATTTGCTGTGATTATGACTGGAATCCTGATTTTTGACAAAGTGAAATTCACCTGGTGTGGACCGAAGATTTGCCTTAGTGCAATCAGCCTGTCAGGACTTGAGACAACAGCAGGGCATACAGTTTGCAGAGAGACAATGTTGATTGCAACCAGACTGTCATCTGAACTTTGGTATTTACCGATCTTTACTATAATTGTGCTGAATGTGGAGTGTGGGTCACGATTTGGTTCCCCACATTGCTGAATGTGTCACGCTGGCTGGAGGCTGCATCCAGCAAAACCTATCGGATTGTATCTGAAATCATTCACCTGGTCTGGGCCTTACCATCTTGGCCTAGACTGCCTTTAAGCCGCGGAGTTGCATCCGACGAAAGACCCACCTGGGGATTCGGCTCCCTGCTCAACACCATCGAACAGGATCAACCACCACAGTGCATTGTGTGGAACCTGCTTCTCCTGCCACAACAGTCAATCATCCTGAGGTCTTCATTTCGTCCATGCTGCCTCCTGGTCTAGGTAGCGTGAGTAAACATCAGGGTAGCTCCCTGCAACAGAGCTCAAATCAAAGTGTGTCATCTGATTTAATTGTTTTGGTTAATCATTACGAACTGAGCCATCCGGCTCCAGAATACAAACTGTGGGCTAAAGAGCATGTTGCGTTTTTCCTTCCTAAGGGCCCCAACAACAGCTTGCACATCCTGCTTAAGAGCACAATGGGAACTGCTAGAAGATCACCATCTCCTGCTTAAGTGCACATCCATATAGTGGAATAAGGTGTTATTTGGCCTGCTTATCACACCCTGATGTTCAGCTTTGCTCTTAGTCTGAAGGTATTCCACACTGGGGATGTTTGTAGCTCAATGGTCTATCAGAGATAGATGGGCAGCTAGCAGAGGACTTCCAAAGAAGGACTGTAGGGTTCCTGCATGAGTTGATAAAGTCAGCAGGGAACAGGGAAGGTAAAGTTGGGTCAGTTGATATAATGTACATCTCTGAATAGGTCCTGGGGCCCTTAAGGGCCTTTACTATGACAGACAACATGGAGATTGTGTCAGAGGTGACCTGCTGTGATCTGTAAGGTGGGTAATGCATTGTCTACTTAAGTGCACATCCCGCCTAAGTGCACAAATGTTTGTTTACCAAGAGTGTGCACTTATCAGGGCTCCACAGTATTATTATACGGACACTCAATGGAGCCACAGAGAATATTGTAATTGACATGGTGGTGAAGCAGAAACTATGGAGGGAGGGATGGTATACACCTTGAGGTCAGCAATGAACAATAAATATTATTGTAGCTCACATTAGACCATAATGGTCTTGGTGGGTTTTGTAGATTCTGTTAAACACAAACAGTAATCCACAACAGATGCTTGCCAACATCACCTGCTTCAAGGAAGCTGTAGAAATTAGCATTCATTGCTGAACTCAAGGCTTTTATTACCCCCCCCGCCGTTTATAGGTTGCTTTACCCCTGCCAATTACTGAATTTGGCACCAAAGTATTTTGGATGAATTCTGGAAGCTGAATCAAATTTATGGGCCCCAACCTCAAAGCCAAACTGAAGTTGCCATAGCCCACTTCTCTCGACCTTACTCCAAAATGCATCCTCCTGCTGCCACAAGTTCCACCCACCTCCCAGCTGATTCCCCCAGCTGCCTGCAATGCCATAAGTCTGACCCACCTCTGCATGCATTCCTGGACTCCAGTAGCATCCCTTCTCCCTCCACATCAAACACCTTGCTCCCCTCCTCTACCCTATGTCATGCCAAATGTCTCTGGTAGCCTATGAGACACCCCCCCAGAAACCGGCACAGCCCTCCTCTCACATCTTCGGCCGGCCACAAACTTAACATGTTTTTGCAAACAGCAACTTATAAAATACAAGCTCTCTGCGTGTATTTCATTAATGACTGTCTGGGACAGGTTGAAAATGACAGCTGGTCCAGGAGGTGAGAGGAGGGCTGTTCCAGTTGTTGTTGGTGGGTGTATAGGGGGCAACTAGACACCAGAAACCTTTAGCATGGGATGGGGTGAGAGAAGGGGGTACCACTGGATGATGGGGACTTACTGGCACAGAAGCAGTGAGGAGGGGGTAACTAGGCATCTGAGATTTTTGGAATGAGATGGGGTGGGAGAAGGGGGTACCAACACCAGCACCACTCTGTCCAGCAGGCCACACTGCCTACCCAGCAGTCACACAATGCACTCATTACAGGAAATTATGAAAGCAATTCATCAATGCTGAATTGCATATATATATTTTTTTTTTATGTATATTCACATATATATATATATATATATATATATATTTAGCTTACCAGCATTACAGATAATAAGCACTGTTAACAGGACTCATTAATTCTTTCTTGGTTGAAGTTAAAATCTTCCGTGGGCCTATCCAAATTTGGAGGTCCATCCAACTTTGGAACTCATTCTGGAATTTGCGGAGGCTAAATCAGCGGTATTTGTTATTTGGCAAAAATGTTCATACATAGAAACATAGAGACATAGATTTATCAGCATATCAGGACCACTTGGCCCAAGCAGTCTGCCCATTTTTCTCTACTTATAGTACAGTATCATCGTAGACTCTATCTCTGGCTCTTTTTCCTTCCCCCAATTCTTATCTACAAAGATTCCCTTTTGCCCCCATTCATTCTTGAACCCCATCACTGTATATTATTACACCACAATAACTGGGTCTTCCTTTTTGCCGAAGGAAAACCGTGGCATTATTTGCTGTAATAAAAGAGTGTTTATTACGGCAAACACACGTGCAGTTTTCCTCACTCTGCACATGTGCCGCCCGCAGCTCTTCCTCCCAGACTTCTTGCTGCATCAACTTTCCACAGCAGAGGGAACTGCTATTCAGATTCGGTGGTAAGTTAATACCAACTAAAAAATTAAAACAGAAAGCACCTCTGAGCATGATCAACAATAAATGAACAAAACAACCACACACTCAAACCTAAGCAGACCGCAGCAGCAAGGGAATGTCTTTTTTAGTTTATGTAATTTCTGTGGCCAAAAAGGAAGACCCAGCAATTAGATAAAATAAAATATGGGTCGGGTGTGTACACTCAAAGTTTACATGCACCCTTTGGGTTAGATGCTATTCATAAACCCCTTGAGCTTCTCTCTCGGGGTTTATGCAGCATCTAACCCCTCAGGGGGGTGTAAACTTCTCATTACACACCCCAACCCATACTTTATTCTATATATTCATTATACATTAATATAATTTTATTTAATACATTAAATGTTATTATTCATTATATAGATTTTTAGTCAAAATGTATTTCTGACATCCTTAGATTCATCCTCTGTGTATTTTTAGTTTTCTGAGATACTTTTTTTTTTTTCCTAACTTTTTTTTTCCACCAGCACCCAGGGAACTCTCTCAGGCAGCCACTGGATCCTGCCGCTCTGCCTCCGGACCTGAACCCCCCCCCTCTCCTGGCACCAGCCCAGCTATCCCCCCGGCTCTGAGGCACCCGACTGCTGCCAGGTGCCGCTACAGAGTGGTGGAACTCCCAAGCCCTCCTCAGGGAAGGGAGAGCCATCCTCCAGATGCTCAATCCCTTCCCTCCCCTGCCAACCCCTGGCATCCCGGGTTCTCTCCCGAACCCTGGTCGCCGGCGTGACGCAAGGTGTGTCGTCCAGTACCTCAACCCTCAGCGCCACCAGGCCAGCCCCTTCTGAGATACTTTTAAAACCCCTTTTGTAGCTAATTCTGTATTTAATGACTCATGTCATTAAAGATGGCCACCACTTACAATTTGTAAAAATTTCTTTTGTTAAGGTTACCTGTTAAATATACTTGTGAGATTCTTACCGAGGATGTATGAAAATGTTGTTATTACCACATTTTCTTTATAGTAAACAGCACAGCACTGTACCAAGATATTTAATTTTTTCATGGTGGGCATGTCTTGGGAGCAGACAGTTTTTAAAATTTGAAAATCCCATGGCTTGGCCAGGGAGTGAAAGAAAGCAGAAAGAAAAGAGGTATATTAATGTTTTGGCCAAAAAACTGTTATTGCTGAAAAAAAAATAACATGGTGACTAACACATACTGCTGCTTTAAAATACTTTACAGGTACCGCGTTCGAGAAATCAGTATTGTAAGAGATCATGTTTTGCAAGATGCTATGAAAGCTGCCTTACGAGACCTGCTGTTCAACACCCGCTGTTGCACCTGTCACTAAAAGATACTCTGCTGCTCTTCTGGCACTATTGACATGGCCCACTGGGCTGAACACCCCCCACCCCACCCAATCCCCCACCCGGGCCCTCTCTCCTCTGCCAGTACCTCCTGGTACTAACTGAAATGTTCATTAATTGCACATGTGTTCAAGCAATTGTATAATATTATGTATTTCTGTTCATGCAACCTATGTAAAACTATGTGATTCTGTATGTCTGTATTCTGTAAATATGTAAAAAATGTGTTATCTGTCTTGACTGTACTCTGTAAATTATGTTAACCATGTGTATCCTCTCTGTGACGAGGTACCTTTGTAAACGAGCTGCTGGCTCAAAGGTTGTAAATCTGATTATACAATAAATAAATAAATAAATATTACTGGTAAAATTACCCTTTCTTTTGAAAAATCAACCACTTTTGATTTCAATGCCTGCCAAATTATATGGCACTAAAATATTCATTTGCCCGTGTTTTGAGAAGGTAAATACTTCATCCTCCTTTGTTTTAAAAGATTTTTACCTATACTTTTAGAACTCAGATACTCCAAAAACAGAGCTAACTAAATCCCTGGCTGTTACATCGTCGTCACATAATAAATAGTCAGTGGGAGACCCATGAGGAGAGACAAACAGGTCAAGGCTTACCTTGCTGCAATATTTTCCCAAAGTACTTGTTGTGATTGGTGCAGTTCCACCTCCGATACCTGAACTGATACTGGCACTCCCGCACCTCAAGTTTGGCACCTTTGACCACCTCATGCACAATTTCAGGCTCTGTCTGGCACAGTTCAGCCTGCCTCCCTGCTAGACGTTTCGTCTTCCTGCAGATACTGTTGGGGTCCATCACCAGGGGGCTCCCAACTGCCCTGTGAAGAAAGAGAAGTGAGAGAAAGAGATAGGGGCAGTGAAATCATGACTTCTGACACAGTTAGGAGCTCATATTGGACTGAAATATGATATGAAATTGTAATACTGTACACTGCCTGAAATTGATATTATCTATTTAAGGAGTTGTTGATGCCTCTGGGGAAGCTTCAGAAAATGGAATATTTAGACATAATTCAACTTACAGTGTATGGTGTAATGCGACTGTGGATGGAAATCCACACACCGTAGAAAGTCATTCTGCTGCAGTAGTGACATCCTCACTAATGCAGAATGACTTTTCATTCTGCATTAGTGAGGATGTCATAATATAAGTGCTTATCATTGGTCAGTGGCTGGAGGAGCGAATCGTGCTTGTGTTGGCTGGCGGGCAGTTGTGGTCAAGTGGCAGAGCGGAAACCAAAAAAAAGTAAGCGATTCTGGGCTATCTTGTGTTTTTAATGAAGGATGCTGTGATTGCAGTTCATCAAACACTTTACAGATCAGTGTATGGGAAACCATACACAACAAAGCTAACTTCCCCCTCGTGGTTACCTTGACGACTGAGAGACCTCTCGAGCTTCACTCTTGGGGTCCTCAGTCATCAAGTTATCCACTCAGGAGAAGAATAGCCTTGTCATGTATGATTTTCCATACATTATCCTATTTGTATTTTATTTGCCTTCTATAGATTTCTGTGGAGGGGCAAACCTACTGCTATACACTGCTGATGCCATATACTCTATAGAATTATATAACCAAGCTACATTTACAGCTCTCACAAGACTTCAGATTATTGCAAGCATGGCTTATAGCCAACAAGCTAGTACTAAACGTTGGGGAAGAAAAAAAAAACAAGGCTATTCTGTCTGGCCCCAGGCATATAGGTACAGACCATCAAAACCTGCTTGCTATCAGTACACTTCAAGAGTCTTCGATCAAAGTAGTTGAGTCTGTCAATATCTGTGCATATATCGATATTCAGAAAGTTACACTAAAAATGTGGAACAACTAACAGAATCTCTGCTCCTAAAAATCGGATTGCTGTACCGCCTCAACATCTTCCTCACCAGGGAATCTAAACTAGTGATTTCTAACTGCACTCTGCTCTCTTCATGGCTCTATGATACAGGTGCAACAAATATTTTGTCGACCGACATTACAGTGATGGATTTATGTTAACCACAACTGCGGTTGGCATAAATCCATCTGAGAACACTATCTTTTCTTCAGGGGGCTTTGCCCCCCGAACCCCCCCCCCGATGCAGGGGACTCTGCCACTGTACCCACGTACTTGAGATAATCAACTCCAAGTCTGAGTTGATTCAGGGAGGGGGTGCAAGCAATGCCGGGGTCCAACGGTGACAGTACAGTGACTCGTTGCTGTACTGTCATTCATGGTAGAGGAGGTGTCAATGTTCGATTGGCATACATCCCTTCACTGGTCTAGAGTGCCCCAATCCTTAGAACAGTCAGGAATTCTGAACTTCAAAAACTCAAAGAACTGTACCATAAAAGCGGTCAATTTGCAATGAGATCTCCACCCAGACAGCACGACTGTACTTTTCTAAAATTACTAAACTGGCCCTCGCAAGAGAATGGATTATGCTATATCCTGCTTAGTCTGGTGTACAAAGTAGTCCAATGTGTGGTACATAGCTGAGTGCTTGTGGTACATAAGAGCTGGGTAAGATATGGTTAGTGCATAGGTGTGTTTGAGCTGGATTGGTACGTAAGTCTGTGCTTGTGGTACATAAGAACTGGATGAGATATGACTGATGCTTAGAATGTTGAGTTACATGATATATGGTTGCTGTTAGATCTTTTGGCCTTTCTCTGTATCCCACCTTTGGTGGAATGCTAGGTAAGTGAAGGATTGAAGGCCCAGCACAAGGTGAGATAAGAATGCTGGAAGAGGCAGGGGTGGATGGAAGGCGAGTCCGACTCGCTAAGCAGAAGGAACACAAGCTGAGAGCTTATGTAAAAGATGGAGGAGGAGCTATTTCTTCCCCACTGAAATACAGGCAAAGCCTTCCAATAAATGGCACTGCTCCCCTTAGCTTAAGGGATGTATTGCTCTTCAAGTCTCAAGAAGGTCTCTCCACACCTGTGACAATTTACTACTAGACGTTCCCAGGATGAGAACTACTACAGGGCAAAGATCCTTTACCTCTTTTGTCCCCTAGATGTGGAATAAACTCCCCCTCACCCCACCCTCCAGGAATGCTCCTTCCTCAGGGGCTTCATGAAAAAACCTTACAACTGGAGTGTAACCAGTGTACCTGTCTATGCTGAGCTTGTTTCCCCCTTGCACAAGTCTATATTTAATACCAAGCCATATACACCTTGGGCTGGATTCTGGAAGGCGTTGCGATCACCACAGGGGACTTGGAGCAGGGTGTTTGATGCAAGTGGTGACTTGCGCCAAACCAAGGAATTTGCTGGTCTAGAAAGCCATTGCTGCTAGTCCTGGATGCAGCAATGTTAGACCAACTGCCCCCGGTCTAACTTCGCATCTGTGGAGGTACCATTTGTGCGGGGCTTGCACTAAATCTTTGGCGCAAGCTGCCGTAATAAGTGTGAAAAAATGCTGCAACTGCGCCAGCCCTTTAGGAATCAGACTTCAGTGCATCTGAGGGCTTTGGCGCAGCAGTATCAAACTGTGTGGTGGATACAGGGCTTGGTTCAAGCCCTGCGTTTGCCTTCTGGAATCCGGCCTCTAGTCTTCCTGGCAAACTACTCCTAGTGGCCTATGTCCATTGACATTAGGCTCTTGTTGTAGTACAGATACATATTATACCTGTTATATGAAACTTAGAATGTATGTAACAATTGTCACTGATGGTAATTACCCAATGTTTTTCATGTTTGATTGTACAAAGTCTGTTTCCTTATCTGTCAATGTAATTAGTTCAGAGTTGCCCCTGAAAAAGGACACTAGTCCCAGTGGGTCCATCCAGTCACCAAAATTCAATAAACAAACAAACAAAAAAATTCAATAAACAAACAAACAATTAAATAAACAAATAAATACATAAATAAATTCTCCTCTCTCTTATTTAGTATCGAGGAAGGTCCCCAAAACAGTATTCTTTATTCTTTAGAGTTCATCTGCCCCCACAGCTTATTCCCTACTTAAAATCATAATATGCTGTGGTACCATCACAGTCTGTTGCCATGGAAATAACTATGCTGTCTTCCCCCTACCTGATCCCCAGCTTACATTTTCCTCCTACCCTGGTGAAGGTGTGGCTGAATTGACCGATTTTTGCTGCTTACTCTTGTTGTACTTACTCCTCTTTAAAATAGTGGGGCTTAATTTTCAATCAGCCCCCTAAATTTGTGCACAGCATGCCAATCTTTGGCTATGGCAATCTTTGGGTACCTCAGGGATCCTGTGCCCTTTTCTAGAAAAATGGTGGCCCCTGCACCAAAGCTCCAAGAGTTGTTGCAGCAGCAGAGTTGTGCCAAACCTTTGGCGCACCTGAGAGGTTTGATGGAGGGTCCTGTCAAGCCCCACAGCCTGGTGCAACCCTAGTGGAGCAGTGAAAGAAGATGGGGGGAGAATATACCTGCAAGGTTGGTTCTGGGGCCAGAGGGACCAGTGTGGGTGCCATTGTGGGTAACAGGGGAACACCAGCAGGATAGAGAGGTGGCCCTTGGCAGAGGTGCCACACCACTGGGACAGAGCCGACTGGCCCAGGTACATGGGAGATGGCATGGACAGACCTTGTCCTGGACCCCAGGTGGCAATAGCCCAGGCACCTGCCCCAGAGGTGACACTGTCCCTGACAGTGTGGTTGAGCATCAGCCTGCCTCCACACAGTGGGCTGTGTACCAGGGGAATGTTGTGGTGCCTAGGGAATGTTCCTGTCCCCCAACTGCACCCCATAACCTGCAGTCAATGTTACCTGCCACATGTAAAGGACTGTGTCACTTCTGGGGCAGATGCCAGGGGCTGTTGCCACCTGAGGTCCGGGACAGGGTCTGTTTGTGCCCACTTCTGTGTACCTGGGCAAACTGGCTCTGTTCCAATGGGCATGGCTCCTCCACTGGGTGCCACCTCTGAATTCTGCCACTGTCGCCATTCTCCTGTTGCCCACTATGGCATCCACACTGGTCCCTCTGACCCGGTCCAGCTCTTGCAGGCTCTGCCCACTTGCCTCCCTCCAAAGCAGTGGAGCAGGGCCCTTACACCAGCTCATGGCTGGTCTATCCAGATTTCAATGCAGCCTGCGTTCAAAAATTGGGATTGCCACACAGTTTGGTGCAAGGTGCCTCTTAGATCAAATCCTTTTGGCGCAAACACCTTGTGCCAAAGTTTGGTCTTTGTAAATAAAGCCCATGTACTCTGTTCCTCTTTCCTGTAGCTGTGAATTGTGTCAGTGCTATGTAATTGTATTAACTGTGTACTGTGTCCATGCTACGTATTTTCCTCCCTGTTCCCTTCCCCTCTGTCACACCTGGAAATGAGCCTTGGCTCAGTGTGCCTTTCCTGGTTACCAATTTAAAGATAAATAAATAACTCAGTGAATAATTATAGTATTGTGACATCTGGTTGGGAATAAGCAATAGGAGCTGAGGTCTCTCAAGGAACAGAGATCCTAGGCTTACTTTTCAGAGAGCCCTTGGATTGCCACAATTTGTGGTGACCTAGGGCTGTGGCAAACTTGGTGTATGTCAGGGACACTACAACCCAATTTAAAAAAAGGGGGTTCTCTGCAACAAAGACATGAGAGTTGCCGCAGCTGCAAGGCTGCGCCACACATGTGGCTCACCTGCGGGGTTTGAGGAAGGGATCTGTCACCCCCCCACCTGGAATAAGCCTACGTGAGCCACAGAAGTGGAGGGTAATCTGGCTAGAAGGTAGGGACTGGGGGAAGCTGCAGCAGTTGGGGTGCCATTGAGTATGACAGGGGCATAGTGGCACTGGAGCGGAGGAGGCATCTGGCGGAGGTGCCATACAAAGTATCAGACAATCACTTGGACCAGGTGGAGAGGTTCATATGGTGGCATCAGCATAATACGGAGCTCAGGTGAAAGGAGCCCTAGCACCTGCCCTACAGGATCCACAGTCCCCTACATAGGTTCGGTGGCAATGGGTGCAGGTTGTGGGATGAATGCGGTGGATGGATACATGCCCCAGGCACCATGACATTCTTCTGGTTCGCAGCCCCCTGTGGCAGCTGGCAGATGCCTGGCTACTCTGCCAGGGACTTTGGGTCCTGTGGGCAGAGACCAGGGCTGCTTTCACCTAGGATCCATGTCTTGCTGGTGCCGCCATGCCAACCCCCCTACCTGCTCCAAGTGGCTGTCTAATACTCTGTGTGGCACCTCCGGCAGGTGCCTCCTCTGCTGTCTCTCAGCACTGCCATGCCACCGTCATATGCTATGGTTCCTCCACTGCTCCAGCGGCCTCCAGTCCCTGCTTTCCAAGTCCCACACCCCATTCGCCTCCTTACCAGGGCCCTTAGACCAGCTCCTGGCTGGTCAAACCTCAGCCCCCTCGTGAGACCATAGCAGGGTTTCAGGAATAGTAAAAAAGGGGATGGTGCAGGCACTCCATGGTGCATACACCCTTGTGACCTGGCGCATGGGCATTTCTGCCACAAGGGTGGTGCAGGGTGGCTTAGACACACAGCATCCCAATTTTGACGCAGCCTGTGTTTGAAAACCGGGACAGCCGCAAACTTTGTCACAAGGTCCCGATTTGGCACAAGCACCTTACAAAAAGTTTTCAGTTTGAAAATTGAGCCCCTTGTTTTCATGCATATGACCTCAGTAAAAAATAATGGATGAATGCAATACAGAGCTGGTGAGAAATGTAAGCTGCTTTGTGTCCAAAGATTATATTTTTTAAAGTTCTCCGGGTGATATTGGTGGCTCTTTAAAGTAGTCGGGTGTTCCTATGTACCTCTGAACTACATTTTACTTTACCCCTTTGCTAAATGGAAGATGTTCTACCTGACAGTAGTACAGTAGGTGTGATATTGTGTGGAAAAGTACTCTGTCTGGAGGCTGGTATCATTAACTCTGACTATTCTATTTCACACTTCATCAGCATTGTGACTTCCCAGAGTGTGACAGCACAACTGACTTTAAAAAAGTGGCACTTACCTACCTGATGCCAGACTGATCCCTAACAATGCCACAGTGAGTGAGATCACAGTGCTGATGAGGTATGACAGGGAATAGAACTAGATCTGTCAGCCTGCAGTAAAAGAACTACTCCTCACTTCACTCCACATAATGTACTATTAGGTAGACAATCTTAGAATTTGCAAAAGGAAAAATAAAACGAAAAACACTTCAAAAACAAAATGTAACCACAGACTGCTTTTAAAAATGAATATTATTGTGGGTCTGTTATTATTGGTGCTACTAAATCTTTAAGATGCATTGTTGGGCTAAAGTCTGGCCCCGCTAAGATCTAACCAGGATAGTTCTGTGGTTGCATCTTAAAGCCTGCTGTCAGCATGACACTGAAGTCTTTTACGGTTGTTTTTTTCTTCTGTGTTTATTATTTCAGAATGTTTTAGTACAACAGCCTGTTGTTGAGTCTTTTTTTCAGCGTGGGGAACCTCTGGCAAAGCATCATCATACTGACCAAGTACGCACAGAGGTGCATGGAAATATTGTAAGCATAATAAAACCAGTATTCTGTCTGTGTTCTACCTTCTGATGTGATGGCTATGGGTTTTGTGCCACTAAGGATAAAACACAATGTAGCTAGTCAACACTGTCATATTTCAAAAGGAACCAATGTTCCGTGCACAGAGATATGATCTTATCGACGTTAGCGTGTAATGGGAAGCAGAAGCTTTCCAAAAAGCTGGGATTTTTTTTATTTTATCCAAATTTTGATCTAAACACACAAGATTTTTTTATGAGGGTCCCACTGTGTCATTACCTCTTGTTTCTTTTTATTCTTTTATGCAGACTAGAAACTCATATACAGTACTTCTCTATGCCTCTGATCCAGATTCAGATTTATTTAGCTGACACATGCTTCAGACAGGCAGGAAGGCTTGGTGAGATACGGTATCATATTTTCATGGGGGGCCTTTGGGACAGCAGGGTACAAGAAGTGCTTAGTCTGTTGTGCAGTGCAGTAGGAAGCAAAAGTGCCTGTCTCAAAAAGGATACAGTGAGGCAAATTATTAACACAGAACATGATATCCCCCCCTCCCAAAAAAAACCCCACAAAATAATATTAGCACAAAGTGACATTATAGCTGAGTTTAGGAGCAGTTTTGATTCTTTGTGCAAGAACTGGGATTTTCAGCACTCCACAACACCTTGGGGTGGCAGACTGTTTGCTCCCTCATATCTTTGTGCCATTTTTCAGCTGTTTGCAGCAACACGGTGGACACTCTACAGGAAAACTATGCTATCCATTTCTATGCTTCTATGTTTCTGTTTTGGTGGAGAGTGCAAAAATAACCTTATTGCCAGAAATCAGGACCGAGAAATGCAGACTAGAGCTGTCTCCCGCGCTACACCCTAGTGCATGGGGAAAAATGGCATTTCTCAGTTATTTTCTTTCCTGCCCCAGGGTGCCTGACTGCCAGCAAATGATATTGGCACCAGTGGCCTGACTCCAGTGGGACCTTGGGATGAGTGTGGAATGGACAGTAGAGGAAGGCAACAAAACACTACCAACAGGTGTAGTAAGCCCCTTAGCCTCCATCCTCACATTGCCTGATGCACACGCTGCAAGTTTGTGGTCCCAGTGCTTGTTCTGAGGCTGGAAATGCATACTGAGAATTGTGGCCGGCTATTATCACTGTCTCAGAATTGCAGTAGTAGTTGGTCCTGGCTTCCCCATTGTGTCAACTGCTAGATCAACACACAGGATTAAAGCATTACCCACCACATAACAGACCACAAGCAGAGAATGCTTACTATTAAATTAGTTTATTAAGGCAGAAAAATAAAGTGCAAACTTCCAAAGTGCTAATGCACAGACCAGGGAACAAAAATGCAGGACCCCACTAGACTTCTTCCGGTTTCACGGAAGCTTCATCAGGAAGTGGGTAGTGCTGGAATCCTGTGTGTTGGTCAATGCTTTTTTCTGTAGCACACCCTGCTGGAGGGCAGCTTCCATTGAGTTGTGATCAACTGCTAGATACCATGGTGGGGTGAAACAGGGTGTGGCCTGCTTGTGAACACAGGTGGCACTACCTGGGGATGACACTGCCTCTCCTGTGGTATCTGCTTCTGGTGGATTAGTACTGCACAACAAAACAGGCACTGGGAACAAAACTGCACCTTACTCATGAGTTAAAATGAGTAGAAAAAAGTTTATTGTGAGACACAGGTATCAGGTCTGTGGTGCATCTCACAATAAACTGTTTTTCTACTCATTTTAACTTGTAAGGTGCAGTTTTTTCCTGGTATGTGGCTTTTTGTCCTGCATACAATTTATTTTTGGTTTTTTTGCTGTGGCACAGGATTTGCATAGTGGGCATGTCTTTTTGTTTGCACTAGTGCTGGCACAGAGCCAGCACTCAGAATCAAATGCACCAGACAACCACTGGTAGCACTGTCTACCTCAGCATGCCGTTATATAGTAAGTTTCATGTATTGAGAACACTGTTCCCTTAAACAGCCATAGAGTTTCCAGAACCCTCAAAACTGACTACTTCTTGGCCCGATGGTGTTTGGACTAGTGTTTTGACTTTACCATATCCAGCTATGTAACAAATTATCACCCATGACTCTCTTAGGTACACAGTACTTGTTTTAGTCTACTCTGAATTTATTTAATTATATGTAATTCAAATTTTTTACCATCAAAGACATACTGAGCTGATAATAGCTTGTTTCGAGATGCATCCTTGGGGAATGCAATGTGGAGCACAGTAAAGCTTGATACCAGTATGCAAAAGATATATTAGAGATGATAGGTGAGTAAAACATAAGTAAGCAATAAGACATGACAGCAGGTCTGACCACATGCTCAAGGGAACAGTAAGATATGAGGCCACAGGCTGAGTGCCTACAGCCCCTGGACATGGCATCAGATCTGTTCAGTGCACACCCCAGAGTGTCTTATTGTGCTATATGAAATGGGCTGAGGCATTTTGAAAAAAATAGACAAGTGTTTTAACATTCATAAATATAAATATTCATCTTCAAGAGAAAGTAGTCCTTCAAAATTATTTTTGGGGGGGGGGGACAACAATCATGAGCCAAGGGAAAAGATAACTGAACCACATTAAACACTGTGAGGCACTGTCCAGATGTGGACAAAAATATAATTTACCAAAGCTGAAGAAATTGACAGGTCCACTGAAGTTTACTGAGGCACTGAAACTGACTGTCCCTTGAGTGAATGTGGACTATTGGACTGTAGATGGCAGTGGCGAACTGACTGCTGAGGCACTGGTTATTGCTCTTTTCATGGGATTAACTCGTTTCAGGTTTAGGTTCATTGCATTGACCCAGGATGTTACTCTATTTCCTCCCGTCCCAACAGGAGGCAGCCCAGTATGTCCACAGGCTAGCTTCATTTTGGCGGCCTGTAATGGCCATAATCAACCAGTTGTCTATGCTGGCATCAGATAGTAATTGCATGGCCATTGCACAAATTGACTGGTTCGTGCAGGCTGTGCTGAGGGTGACTTTCTTGCTAAGTCAGCTCACAAATGTAGCTAAGTAGTTGAGCCCCACGGGCTTTTTTGAGAACAACTTTGACAGGGTACTGGGGTGACAGAAAAAGAACATTGCACCCCTCAGGAGTTTGCTCAAGTATTTTTTAAGGCTGATCACAGGACACAGGAGAACCAGGTGCAGCACACATATGTAACCCCATATAATTGGTGGTTTCTAAAATGTCTTCCTGGGCTTGCCTAATGCTCACTGCCAGGCTGGTGTTCTGTTTCTAAACAGTTTAAATGTGCTTGCATGAGGGTGCCCTGTTAGCCTCCATCCCTGTTTCTTTAAGAGATGCCTATTTCATAGGTTATAATTATCTGGGTGGGGGCCGAGTGGTTTCAGGCTCGAGTCCTGCCCAGGCTGTGATACAGCTGCTTCATTTTTCCTTTGCTATGTGTGCAGATGAAGCCCTAATAGGATCTGTGATTGTTTGCTGATTATCTGCTTTAGTAATAGTAATATAGTAGTTTGTCTAACCTGCCTTCCTTTGCAGCATGGACTTTCTGCTAAGAACTACCATTTTGGTTCTGGACTGCCAGTTTGGGGATCCTTAAAATGGAGACTGTCCCCAGAGGTCTTGTGGGAGTGAATTTCTGTAGGAATTGTAGTTTTTACTGTTTGGTGCCTAAACGGACCTGGAGGGGAGCCCTTTCTGTAACAGACAGATGGATCAACCAACCAAACCTTTTGGATCACTGGGAAATCCCAGAGCTGTCTGCAGCAGTGTGTCAGTGGAGAGCTGGGGTTGAGAGAGTGAAAAGCTTGAGTAATTCGAGCAGCTACTCCTGCATGGTAGAGTGTGTATTCGGTGGAAAGGCTGTATATTTGGCCTGCCTGCTACCATCTTCCCATGTGAAGAAGTCTGCAATCTAATATCGGACTATATCTAAAACTGCCTTTTATTGTGACCAGAATCCTGAATTATGAGGGAGTGAATTTTGCCGGGTATGGACCAAAGGCTTGCTCCTGGAGCAATCAACCTGTCAGGAAATTGGAGAGAACTGCAGAACATACAGTTTGCGCAGAGACACTGCCTAATTGCAACCGGACTGTCATCCGAACTGTGGTATCTGGTTATCTTTACTATAATTGTTCTAAATGTGTAGAGTAGGTAGCAATTTGGTTCCCCACACCCTGAATGTGTCACACTAGCTGGAAGTGGCATCCAGATCCAAAATGGACTGCAATCCGAACTGTTCACCTGGTCTGGGCTTCATCATCTCAGCCTAGATTGCCACTCACGCCACAGAGATTCATCCAATGAAAGACCTGCTTGGAGATTCGGCTCCCTGCTCAACACCATCGAACAGGGTCGGCCACTATGATGCATCGTGTGCGCCCTGCTTCCTCTGGCAAACAGCATACCATCCTGAGGTCTTCATCTCATCAATCCTGCCTCCTGGTCTGGGTAGAGTGAGTAACCATCAGGGAAGCTCCCTGCAACAAAGCTCAGATCATTATGTGTCATCTGATTTAATTGTTTTGGTTGATCATTATGAACTGAGCCATCCGGCTCCCGAATACAAATTGTGGGATAAAGTGCATGTTTCTTGTTTCTTTCCTAAGGGCCTCAACAACAGCTGCAACGCCGGCCTACATCGGGCAACGCTTCAGGCTAGCCTGAATAACAGCTGGGTACCCAGAGTGTGTGTGACTGTGCCAGAGGGACTGTTAGTACATGCATGTTTAACCTGACTAAATCAGATCTGAAATCAAATGCCAGACTGCTGCCCCATCCTTGTTCACTTCCCCTGAATAAATCAGATTCTATTATTTCTGCATTTAACCTGGCTAGTGTGTACTTTTGTGGAGGGGATACTGTGTTGCCATTGCACTGTTTTATTGCAGGTCTTGTTTTACAGGGGGTCTCCAGGGCCAGTGCAGCCTATCCAGCCCTGGTGGTAAGTGTGCCAAGTGTGGGTTCCATATTGTATTCTGATGTTACGATTGGTTATCTGCTGACCAGTGTAAGCCACTAGCGGGGTTAGAGAGGGGTATCAGTGTCCTGGAGGGCTATAACCAGAGCAGATACGCTACACTTATACCAACCTTCCGGGTGGAGGCACAAGTTCACCGAGCTCAGGCCCCTCAACCTGCACCTAGTCACACAGGCAGGGGTAGTATCCCTTGGGATAGCGCCGCCTAGGGGTTACATCTTGGAGGCACTGCTGGGATTTGTGCCCTCTAGTGGTCAGAATGATCAATATCTGACTATCAGAAAAATTTGGCACCAACTGGGCTCCTGCCTTTGGCACGGATCATGGAGGGCATGTTCTCTGGAGTTGTCCCCACCCCCAGTGGGGAAAAGGATTGGGAAACTTAGAAGGCCCACGCTGACAGGATGCTGTATCACTGGCCTGGGACTGATGAGCAGAAGCGACAAGAAATTTTAGCCACACTCAAGGGGCCTGCGCTGTATGTTATTCGTGGGCTTCTGTATAAGGAGGCCTCTGCATCTGCCCAGCAATATTTGGATACGTTAGCATCTATATTTGACCCTGACTGAAGTTTAGAAAAGCTTTTGTGGAGATTTAAAAACATGTGGCAGCAGCTGGGGGAATTTTTGTCAGCCTACATTTTGCGGATGGAGGTCTTGCTGCAAACGTTAGTAGACTGAGGGAGGGTCACGCCTCAGGAACTAGACTGGCTCTGAATTGACCCTCTATTGGCATCAGTTGAGTATCCTTGATCCCTGATGTTTCAGTTGCAGATGCAATAGTGCTTAGATGCTGCTCTCACTTTCTTTGATACGGGCGACAAGGAGAGCTATGCAGTTGCGGGAGGTAGACCCTGGTATGGTTCTTAAACCCAAAGCTCCAGCTAGCCCTCCAGGGAAGGTCCAGCTTGAAGTTTCCTGTGAAGGGCCCGGAGTGAGCAGAAAGACCCATGAAGTTACTCTGGAAGATCGCCTAGGACATGTGGAGACTCAGTTTGCTCGATTGTGTGGAGTACTGCTCGATATGATTCAGCATCTGGACTTCGCTGTTAATAGTAAAAGTACCCGACCTGCAAGTCTACCTCCAAGCTAATAGTCCACCCATTAGAACATGGTGCCCCTGCCCCATCTAGCCCCAAGTTAGCTGATAGGGATGGGCCCCCATCTATGTTATTTAGAGTGCCAGAAACAGTACAAATCTGAATAAGTATAGTAATATTATTGTCTGTTGAATCATAGTGAAATCATAACATGTATGGTATATGCAAAACTGTTGTCATTACAGAGTACAAGATATAGCATGGATAAGTATAGTAATATTATAAGCTTACCTTTACTGATACATCAGTCCTTTATTTTGTCTAGTATATTAATGAAACATATATGTCTCGTATAGTGTAGTATCTTTATACATAAGTTATTGTGAGTACAGACATGACATGGACGCCAAGTTCTTTCCAGGCAGGGAAGGGTGTAACCCACCTACAATTGGAAGTTCCTAAAATGTCTTCCTGGGCTTGCCTAATGCCCACTGCCAGGCTGGTGTTCTGTGTCTAAACAGTTAAAATGTGCTTGCATGAGAGTCCCCTGTTAGCCTCTGTGCCTGTCTCTTTAAGAGGTGTCTATTTTGTAGGTTATAATTAATCTGGGTGGGGGCCAAGGGGTTTCAGGCTCGAGTCCCGCCTGGGCTGCAATACAGCTGCTTCATTTTGCCATCGCTTTGTGTGCAGAGGAAGCCCTAATAGAATCTGTGATTGTTTGTTGATTATCTGCTTTAGTAATAGTAATTTAATAGTTTGTCTAACCTGCCTTCCTTTGCAGCATGGACTTTCTGCTAAGAACCACCATTTTGGTTCTGGATTGCCAGTTTGGACCATTCGGTACCTTGGGGGACCTTAAAATGGAGACTGTCCCCAGAGGTCTTGTGGGAGTGAATTTCTGTAGGAATTGTAGTTTTTACTGTTTGGCGCCTAATTGGACCTGGAGGGGGAGCCCTTTCTGTGACAGACAGATGGATCAACCAACCGAACCGTTTGGATCACTGGGAAATCCCAGAGCTGCCTACAGCAGTGTGTCAGTGTAGAGTTGGAGTTGAGAGAGTGAACAGCACGAGTAATTCGAGCAGCTGCTCCTGCATGGTAGCACAGGGATTCAGCAGGAAGGCTGTGTTTTTGGCCTGCCTGCTACCATCTTCCCATGTGAAGAAGTCTGCAATCTAATATCGGACTATATCTGAAATTGCCTTTATTTTGACCGGAATCTTGGATTGTGAGGGAGTGAATTTCACCTGGTGTGGACCGAAGACTTGCTCCTGGAGTGATTGGCATGTCAAGAAATTGGACAGAACTGCAGAGCATACGGTTAGCACAGAGACACTGCCTAATTGCAACCTGACTGTCATCCAAACTGTGGTATCTGGTTATCTTTACTATAATTGTTCTGAATGTGTAGTGTGGGTCACGATTTGGTTCCCCTCACCCCTGAATGTGTCACGCTAGCTGGAAGCGGCATCCAGCATCTAAAACAGACTGCAATCCAAACTGATGACCTAGTCTGGGCTTCACCATCTCGACCTAGATTGCCACTCACACTGCAGAGATTCATCTGACAAAAGACCCGCTCAGGGATTTGGCTCCCTGCTCAACACCATCAAATAGGATTGACCCCCATGGTGTGTCGTGTCGGCCCTGCTTCCCCTAGCAAACAGCATACCATACTGAGGTCTTCATCTCATCAGTCCTGCCTCCTGGTCTGGGTAGCATGAGTAACCATCAGGGTAACTCCCTGCAACAAAGCTCAAATCATTGTGTGTCATCTGATTTAATTGTTTTGGTTGATCATTACGAACTGAGTCATCCAGCTCCGGAATAAAAATTGTGGGTTAAAGTGCATGTTTTCTGTTTCTTTTCTAAGGGCCCCAACAACAGCTGCAACACCGGCCTACCCAAGGCAATTCTTCAGGCTAGCCTGACTAAAAACTGGGTACCCAGAGTGTGTGTGACTGTGCCAGAGGGACTCTTAGTACATGCATGTTTAACCTGACTAAATCAGATCTGAAATCAAATGCAAGACTGCTGCCCTCACCCTTGTTCACATCCCCTGAATAAATCAGATTCTATTATTTCTGCATTTAACCTGGCTAGTGTGTGCAATTGTGGAGGGGATACTGTATTGCCATTGCACTGTTTTATTGCAGGTCTTGTTTTACAGGGGGTCTCCAGGGCCAGTGCAGCCGATCCAGCCCTGGTGGTAAGTGTGTCAAGTGTGGGTTCCATATTGTATTCTAATGTTAACGGTGATTGGTTATCTGCTGACCAGTGTAAGCCACTAGAGGGGTTAGAAGGGGGTATCAGTGTCCTGGAGGGCTATACCCAAAGCAGCTACACTATCCTTAAACCAGCCCTCCGGGTGTAGGCACCCATTCACCAAGCTCAGGCCCCTCAACCTGCATGGGGTAGTATCCCTTGGGATAGCGCCCCCTAGGGGTTACATATGAAGCATGGTGAGCCTTTTTGTATATTTCTACTGAGTCGCAATGATTTTTAGTCTGTTTGTTAAACATCAGCGTGTCCTACTCGTGGCTGGTGTCATCCATTTTAATTTCAAACCTGTCTGCCCTTAACTGCCGCAGGCCCTTCCGCCCACCCCTAGCCATGTAAAGTTGGATATCAAGCCACACTTGATATATGAAGCCAGATACAGTGTTGGGAGACAGAACCTGTGATTCTCTTAGCTTCTGGAGGTCTGCTTTGCTTATCTGGGGGTGATGTTTTAAACAGTGAAGTTTCAAGCAGTCTTTTTGTGCTTTGCAGTACCGTTTCATTACGACAAAAACAAACACGTTATTACTTGAATTGAAAGCTCGGTCTACCATGATATTCATTTGTCTCTCAATGGTGAGTGAGTCAGGTCTTGATTTTGTGCAGCACAGAGGCTCAAGTAGCTGCTAAGAGTGTACGCAGTGCCACTCGAGTTTCTGACATCTGCACAGAAGGCTCTAAAGGTTGCAATGAACACTTTTGGAGTGGCAGCTTTGATGTTGATGGTATTGTTTTTTTTTTTGAGGATTTCCTGTCCACAAAAACTTTAAGAGCCCAAACAGTGGTTTTGATTGTCTTTGGCTAATTTCTCAGTTCCTCAATTGTGTTTAGCTCTGTGGCAGTTAACTTCAATTGTCTAGTACTGAGTATGACAGGAGCTGAGTTTTCAGCAGTTATTTGAGGGACTTCTTCTTCTGCAGCAACGTTGAATGTTTTCAGCTTCCTGTGTTATGCTGACATTGAAATTTACCTCAGGCAAGCTGGCCATGGCAAAATGAGGGTATATTACATGTTAGAGGGCAAACAAAAAATGACTGCCAGCTGAGATGCCAACATTCTAATGGGCAGTGATACCACTTCTGTACACTGTGCACATGGTCGGCACTTTTTTTTACCCATGCATTGAACACATCTGATGCATGGAACTGACCAATCTGAAACCAGAACTGTCACCGCCCATTTGATAAACACAGAATAAACACAAATTAGCTGTAACAAATTGAAAGCACATTGAAAGGGATTTGGCCTGTGCCATGTGCAAAAACCCAGTGGGTGAGGAGGTAGGGGCATAGTGCAGTCAGGGGCAGTTACAGGAGTGAGTATAGAAGTCATAAAGGAGGGTTTTGAGGGAGTAGGGTGGAGAGGCAGAGGCGGTAGCAGGAGGAAGGGAAGACCAAAGATGGGGAACTGGCGGGAGAAAGCAGCTTAGCTTGCAGAAGATTTCATGTAAAAAAAGTTTGAGGGATCTAGGGTCACAGTTACAGAGGGAGTAAGTGGTGGTAGAAGAGGGCAAAAGGAGGGAGGCAAGGTATGGCTGGAGGGAGCCAATTCAGAATTTGGAAATAAAGATGGTGCAGTGAAAGAGACACCGGCTCCAGAGAGGGAAGGGAGAATGAGGAATAGAGGGAACAGTGGTGAGAGCAAGGGGGCTAGACGGAGTGAAGCAGGGGGCCCAGTTTGGCCCTGATGGACTTAGGTGAAGCACTAAAGACAATTTTACCATAAGCATACATTGGGAGGATAATTTTCAAAGGTTTTTTCTTCATGAAAGAAGCAGAATGCATGCTTTATACCTATAAAGAGTTCTCAGTTTGGGGGTAAACTTCTGGTGGATGGCACCAACATGCACAGAGAACTCAAGGTGATGGTCCCACAAAACCCTAAGGTATTGTATTTGAAGGAGGAGGATACTTCCTTTACCAATACACCATTTAGTGTACAGAAGGAGGAGAGAGGAGCCAGTCTGGCTAACCTCTGCCTGCTGCCAAAGGTCATAGAGTCAGTGTTTTGGGCATTGAGAAACAATTTATTATCCCAGAACCAGCATTAGATGTTGATGAAATCCAGTTGGAGCCAAGAAATCAGGTCAGAAGAAGAGTTGCCAGAGGTATAGACCATTGTATAATCTCTGTACATGTGAATGGCAGCAGAAGTACAGGTATTATGAAGGACATTTAAAAAAAATGGAGAAAAGGATCGTTCCCAACACAGAGCACTGGGGTACACCTGTGGAGATTGGGAGAGGAGGGAAAAGTGAGTCTCCAATTCAGACAGATTAGGACTTGCCTGTAAAGTAGTATTATAACCAGCCCATCGGTGCAGTGTTTGGATTTCCATCTGCAATGCCGGCAACCCAGGTTCAGGAATGGACTCGGGTCACTGGAGGGCTAGCCAGGTGGAGAAGGATGAAGCATCCGAGGACAGCTCTCCTTCTCCAGGGGAGGGTGGGGATGTGCACTGGCACCTGCTGATCCCTGGCGGAGGCTGGGGACACAGCAGAACGTCAGGCTCAGTGCACAAGAGGACTGGCAGACATCGGCATCAGCCTTGACATCAGGACGTCACTCCCCCAAGAAAACCAGAGAAAATGCTTCCTGACTGGCCGGATGACAGTCTACAGCCCTCTGTTGCTGCGAAAACCACGACTGGCACACCTCAGCGACACCCTGGGCCAAGTATAGAGTGCACTGGTAGGCCCCACCAGTGCCTTCTTCCTCGGAGGAGGGGGACCTGTCCCGTGAAGGGATACGCTGAGTCACCCGGGGGAGCCGCAATATGAGGTAAGTGGCTGGCATGGGGATGGGCAGGCAGTCGGGAAGGGTCTAGGGGGCCCGAAAGAGTGGGCAGCTAGGGAGGAGGGGAGGCACAAAAAAATAAAAAGTAGGATTAAAACCAACTAATTGCAAGGTCAGATTACAAAACCTGTTTAAGCTTGTCCAGGAGAATGGGATATGTAACAGTGTCAAACGCCTTGGCTAGATCAAAAAGGATTTACTCAAGCCCTGGTCCATATCAGTTAGAACTGAGTCAGTGAACCTGAGGAAGAAGGTGGAAGGGGAGTGTGACTTATTGAAACCAAATTAAAAGGGGGTAAAGAAAGACAAGAGTCAGGAAAGAAGATTTAGAAAAGGACAATGTGTTTCTGTAGCTTGTACAGGGTGCAAAGGATATAAAAGGGGAATAACTGTAATGTACTTCTAGACATCAGGGACGACAACCAAGGTAAAAGAGAGAGACTGAGGATGGAAGTGATTGGGAAAGTGACAACAGGGCCAGAGAGATAGAGGAGCTTAGGGTCAAGTCCATCAGTGCTCAGATGTTGGAGGGGTTAAGAGCATAAAGGATCTTGAGTGAGGCAGAGGGAATGGTGGGAGAGAAGGAGAAGGAGACAGGAGGAGTGGAGGAGGAAGAAGCGAGAGACAGGGGAGAGGAAGAAACATGAGATCTCACACAGGATGTGAAATAGGAGTTGATAGAGGAAGCAACAACTACAGTGTCTGAGATGGGGAGTTACCCAACTTGACAACTGGAGAGATGGGTCGGGAGAGAGAATAGTGAGTGAATCCAGAACTTGGAGGGATGGATAGATTCTTCTGGAAAGTGACTGCAGTGTACTTACCTTCACATGTCTGGTACTAGTATAGGCATTGCGAAGGGCCAGATAATTTATCAGGTCAGAAGAGAAGCAAGTGGGCTTATCAATCCTCCAGGCTTGGTCTCTGGTATGGAGATAGGCAAACAGCTTAGCTGAGTTCCATGGGAGGTGGGAGCCTCAGACCCTAGATTTCAAAATGGGGGCATGGTGATCTCAGACAGCCATGAATTTAAAGTTGTAAAATTAGAGGGCAGAATTAATACCTGTTGCTGCTGAGAAGGGAGGCCGATCAGTAGAGAGAAGAGAAGCATAAAGAGAAGACAAATCAAGCAATCTGAACTTCTGGTGACGTTACCGGCCCGATGGCTGCCTAAGAGAGGCGCTCCTACACTCCTAGACAATAAAAACATCTGAACCAGCATATTTTGGTATTTAAAATTAGAAAAAAGCATTCAGCATGTCTGGAGGAAGAGATCTCATAAAACCCCGCTCTGGGAGGCATAGGGGAAAGAAGTTCCTCCAGATTTCAACAGCAAGACACCCCTAGCTGGAGCACTTCACTAGCTAACAGCGTGGCGGGAGATCCAGATACAGACCTGGAAACAACATGAATGCACTTTGAGATATTGATGACTGAAATCAAAGCATTTCTAGTTGAAAATAAAAGAGAGTTTCAGTCGCTCCAAACAAGAATACAAACAGTAGAAGATAAATTGGAGCGCTCAGAGACTCGAGTGGGTGAGACTGCAGAGGAGACCCAGCAACTCTACCGAGCAGTTGATTTCCTTGTAGACCTTCAGGAAACTTTTCAAAATAAGCTCCTGGACTTAGAGGCGTGTTCCAGAAGGGATAATCTTCATATATATGGGCTCCCTGAGGGGACCCAAACTGGGAAGATGGAGGAGTTTGTTGAAGATCTACTGAGAGACGTATTAGACCTCCCATCTACCTTCCAATATAGGATCAAAAGAGCACACAGAGCCCTAAAATAGAAGCCCTTGGATCCAGCAGCCTGACCACGCTCTATCATGCTCAAAATGGCTAGCCACAGAGATAAAGAGGCTATTCTGCTAGCAGCATGGGCCAAGGGGACTGTTAAATACAATGGGGCCAGATTACGATTCGATAATGACTACCTTACTGAAATAGCCGAACAAAGAGCAGCTTATGCACCTATCTTCAAGATACTCCGAGAGCATGGGGTCCATTTTCAGACCCCTTATCCTGCAAATCTTTGTGTTTTCTGTGATTCTAAGCACTAAGCTATAGAACAATGTAGAGGACGTCCAGCAGGAACTAAAGCGTAGAGGATGGAGTTCTGTGTCGGGAGGTCCCTCAGCCCAAAACATCCGGCCCCCCGAGATCGCAGTGGCAAAGAAGTATGAGATGCCGTAGGGTGGGTAGTAATCACTCTGGGGGATTGCAGTCACTTCAAGACATAAAAGATATACTGAAAAAGAGCCACAGTAACACTGGAGCCATGATGATGTTGGAGATGGACCAGAATACCTGAGTAATAACTTTATGGCTATAAAAGTTTATGATCGCTTTTTAGATATGTATCCCAGGGCAGTAACAGGGTGGGATGGCTGGTAGCTTGACCCCCCTCCCCGAGAGGCAAGGTTTTGACTCTCTTCCCTGCTAAGACCCTACATGGCCCTACATGATCAGGGACATGCTTACCTGAAAGATCTCCTTTGTCCCTACTGTCCCTCCCGCTCTCTCTGATCCACTGACGAGGGATTGCTAGAGATTCCCAGGGTTCGTTTAAAAACTTCAGGGGCCAGATCTTTTAGTTTTATGGCCCCAACCCTGTGGAATTCTTTACTTTGTCAGGTGCGAGATTGCCCGACTGTCCAAAGTTTTAAGGAAGCTTTAAAAATGTATCTTTTTAGCTAAGCATACAATGAATTTTGAATGCTGCTGTTTAGCTTATTTTAATATTGTTGTCATTATTTATCATTTTATCATGTATTGTACAGGCGCCTTGGTTTCACAAAGGCACCTTATGTAAATAAAGACTGAATTGAATTGAACTGAGACCAGCCCTAGAGTACACGAGTACTGCCTTTTGATGTGCCCTGTTTCACTTTCACCTTGATTTAGTTAAACAGAAAATGACTTATCCCAGATGAATAACATAATCAGCATCTGGAAACTGCACTTTTTTGGTTACATGGCCCTTTGGTAATACTGCATTATAATTGAACAGCTAATAGTATTGGACAGAGGGAAAACAAAAAACAAAAAAAAGGGGGGGGCATTTCCATGAGATACTACGGCAGTAGATGTTTTGTTTTATATGCCCCCTGAGCAGAGGAGGCGAGCATGGAGGCTGTGGGAAACACTGCTCTTCCTTTCTGCCTCCCAGAATGAACAGGAGTCTGGGAGTGTGGAGAGAGACATGTACTACGTTTTCATGATGCTTCTCTTTTTTCTTTTGGCAGCACTGAGGGGGTATTATTATATTCTCCCTTCCCCCCTCAGGCAGATGACGCACCTACAGATGCATTCTGCATCTGATCCCGATGTTAGTAGGGATCTGGGAGATCTGGCAAATTTTTCAGCCACTACTTGTTCCCCGGGGCCCCCCATGGGGCTGGACCCTCACTTAGAAGAGGGCAACTTTTGCAGCCCTCCTTTTCTGGAAGTAAACATGTTAATATGTTATGGTTACTGTTGACTGGGATTGGAAGGGAAGTTTGGTTATTTTATGTCTGTTTATATGTTTATGATGCACTTGAATGGGAATATTGCTCTTTGAGTCATATCTCAGCACCTAGCTTTAGGTGGTTCATGCTTAAAAAGGATCTCAAACAGAAGATAGACTATAATGACAAGGAAACATTCCTACTACGGGGAGAACTGTTAAATCTGGGATAACAAATTAACCTAAATGGGATCATCTCTGCCCGATCACAGCTGTGTACAAGACTCAAACTCGGAATGGCTAACCCCCAGTGGTTATATGTTCCCACAATGTCAATGGCTTAAATAACCCTATACAATGTTACAAAGTGTTAGCCTGGCATAAAAAAACTTAAACCAACATTCCTATTACTTCAGGAAACTCATTTGAGTAAAACTGAACATTTAAAACCTACTAAATTTGGATTTAACATAATAGTTGCTTCTGCCTACAAGGGGATAAAAGGAGAGGAGCTGCAGTACTGGTCCCTTGATGCACCCCTTTTTAACTAACTGCCTCCTGTGTAGATCCAGAGGGTAGGCTGGCCATTGCACTGGGGCTACTTGAAGGGCAAGAAATCACCTTGGCCTCTTTGTATGTTCCCCCAGGCTCCAGACCTGAGGTGTGAAGAGCTCTGTTTAGAAGAGTCATGGAAACCTATAGAGGGACCCTGGTGATGGGGGGAGATCACAGTCGGGTGACATGTCAGTTAGACTCCTCGAATCCTAAACCCATGAGGAAAACACCCGCCCAGAAAGCAGCACAAATGTACTTATCGAAGGCACAGTGGATGGATGGATGGCGCTATATGCACCCGGGCAAAAGAGAATTTATGCATTATTCAGCACCACATAAAGTATACACCTGAATTCATTATATACATGTCTCAAAAGAACATTTATACAAAGTACAAGAGTGTACCCAGCTCCCTACGGTGCTGTCAGACCATTCAGTGCTGACCCTCCGTATGTCCTGGGGTGGTGAGAAAAGAAATACTTTATGGAAGTTAAATAACTTGCTACTAAATTTAAAAGATTTTACAGATATGATCCGACAGAGGACTGAACAGATCCTTTTAGAAAATTGTTCATCAGACATCTGAGAGAGCTCCTTATGGGACACACTTAAAACAGTGTGAAGAGGGGATATAATAAAATATGCCACCCATTATAAGAGACAACAGCAGCTACAGCTAGATAGAGTACACCAGCAGTTCCGGGAACTGCAAACCCAGCATGCGGAGATGTGGGCACACTGCCCCTCCTGCAAGCCACTAGAGGGCAGATTCAACAATTGATAGAAATCCATACCGAGCAAGCACTACAATGTTTGCGGCAGAGGTATTATGATGGCAGGCCTAGGTCAACACGACTACTAGCCTACAGATTACGACAGCAATGGGTGCAGTCTAATGTAACACAGGTAAGAGATCCAATACATGGGAAAATAATCAACCAACCAACACAGATTGAGCAAGTATTCCAAAAGGTTTACAGTACCTTGTATACCCCGGAGCAGGGAGTAGATATAAACTCAGTGAAAGCGTTTTTGACAGAACTCAATCTGCCCCAGATCAATGAGAAACAGCAGCAGACTTTGGAAAAAAACAGTTACGGGAGAAGAACTAGGAAGGGTGATTTCCTCCCTGAAATCTTACAAACGTCCAGGACCCGACAGATACACGGGGGAATTCTACAAAAAGTTTAAACAGGCCCTGACCCCTGCCCTATTGGCTACATGTAGAGCAGTACAGCTGGGAGAGGGAATACCTAATACTTGGTGTTATGCTTATATATCTAGCATCTTAAAGCTGGGTAAGGACAGCACCGCATGTTCTTCATACCGCCCCATCTCAGTTCTCAACATCGACTATAAAATATTCACATCAATACTCTCCAAAAGGTTAAAATATTTTATGCCCCAATTAATAAACTTAGACCAAACAGGGTTTGTCCTGGGCAGACAGACACAAGATAATATCAAGAGAACATTGCATTTGCTCCATAAGGCTGCCAGGTCGGATGCTCCCTTTCTCCTATTAAGTGTGGATGCAAAGAAGGTGTTCGACTGGGTGGCCTGGTCTTTTCTACGGGTGGTCATGGAGAGAATGGGAATATCTCAGGATTTCATTAAAATGATATCTTCCATCTATTCAGACCCTAAGGCGTACATTCAGGTGAATGGTTCATTTTCACACCCTATATCTCTCCAGAGGGGTACCAGACAGGGATGCCCCTTGTTCCCTCTGCTCTTTGCCATGTACCTAGAACCCCTGGTGCACGCTATGTGACAGAATTGCCAAATAAAGGGAGTGGCAGTGGGACAGGAGATCCATAAATTGGCTCTTTATTCGATGATCTGTCAATTTATATGACAGACCCAGAAATCTCCTGCCCCCCACCCCCATGATCTACTAGATAAATTTGGACAACTTGCAGGTTATAAAGTGAATCTTGTGAAGACTGAGGTACTGGGAGTGCATTACAAGCCCTCCAGTCAGACTCAGGAGAAGTTTCCCTTTCGGTGGAACCTAAAGCATATTAAATATTTAGGGATACAAATGGGGACTTCACACAGATAACTTTTTGACCTGAATTATACACCCCTCTTGACTAAGATAACAACCGACTTTGAGCGATGGAAGACAATGCCCCTATCCCTGACCCAGAGAATTGAGGCAGTCCGTATGGTAGTTCTGCCCAGGCTTTTGTATTTAACCCAGACTATTCCAATTCAGATATCAGAGACCTGGTACAGAACTATACAAAGAAGAATTTCTAAATATATCTGGGCATCTCAGAAACCGAGGATACGGCTCTCCATCCTCCTGTTATCTACAAGACAGGGTGGTTTAGTCCTCCCGGACCTGAGACTATATCAATTAGCAGCCCAGATTAGGACAATCCTATTTTGGTTATATGAGGGATATGAAGCTAAGTGGAAGTCCTTAGAGACGCATGGGGGGGGGGGCCTGAGAGGCATACAGCAGAGACTGCTTTCCTTTCCCCCTGATGCGAATTTGGAGAGGGTGGGCAATCCATACACTCACACGATACTGGAACACTGGCAGAGAGCACTAGCAAGCAAGGGCTTCTCTAAATGGAGGCCCTTATTATTCTCTCTACCCTATCTGGCCCATTTTGAACCAGCTACACTGGACGGAGGGTACAGTAGGTGGGAAAGACAGGGAGTGCATTTAGTCTACCACTTTGCACCACAGGGTATAATTCTATCCTTTACATACATAGTACAGAAATATGGTATCTCTCATACTGAAAGATTTCAATATTTTCAAATAAGGGACTTCCTCAAATCCATCATAGATGAGATATGGAAAGAACAGCAGGCTCCCCTTTTCTTACATATACTAGTAGGGGCAGTAGAGAGGAAGCTCTTACCAGCTCATTTAACTTCCACCCTATATAAAGCACTAAGGGCATTGGAGGAGGACTCTCTGTCTTCGGTACATTGGGCGTGGGAAAGAGATCTGGGGCAAGACATCCATATACAGGTATGGGACAGACACCTTAAGATGATGCAGGTGAGCCTTAATTCCAAGACCTGGAAGGAGATTGCTTGGAAAGTGTCTGTTAGATATTTTAGACCCCTGGCAATACAGCAGAAATATCAGACTAGTATAGGAGCAGAGTGCTGGAAGCAGTGTGGCCACTCTCCAGCTACCCATGCCCATGTATTCTGGGGATGTCGGAGTCTCTCCCCCTTTCTGGGACAGTTACAGGAGACCTTGAAACAAATAATATCTACCACAATAGTAATGGACCCCCTTTTCTTTTTCTTTGGGTTATAACCCCCAGAATATAAAGATCCTATAAGCAGAAAATTTCTTACTATAGCATTGTTAGCAGCAAACAAAGCCATTACTAAACTCTGGCTAATGCCTACTCCCCCTACCTTGGTACAATGGCAGGATATTATTATAAACATATGCAAAATGGAGAGGATTACTGCCATGTTAAATAAGAAACAAGATCAATTTGAGATTTTTTGTAGGAGATGGGTAATGTACATTTCACAAACCAGACAGGACTTTTTGCCTTAAACTCAAGAGCGACAACAGGTAATAAATGTTTACATACAGTGCCTAACAGACAGAGGGAAGTATAATTTATATTTATTCTGAGACTTTTAATTGCTCCTTTTTCCTTTTTAACTGAAACCATGTATTCGAAGGTTGTGATGTAATGTATTTATGATTCCACTATGTTCAGTGCATCAAATATGTATACAGTCTATATTGTTTTTATGTTTGTTTTGTCTTGTTCTATATGAAAACCAAAACTAATAAAAATTGAAAGTTTATGTAACCCCCCTGCAAATGGGGGTTCCCAAAAGACTTCCAGGAGCTTGCTTGAATGCTCCAAGCCTGAATGGTGTTTGGCGTTTAAGCCATTTATCAGTGAGTGTTTTTAGAGCCTCTGGTACTGTCTCTTTAAGAGCTGTCTGCTTGCAGACATAATTAGTTTGTATGGGGGGACTGTGTGCTTCTCTGTTTGAGTACCACTCGAGCTGCTGCCAATTCACTCCATTTTGCAGTCACTAGGAGTGCAAAGGAACCTATCTGAAAGATGTAACTGTTTGCCAGAAATCATTTACAGTAATAATGAAATTACAGTTTGTCTAACCTGCTTTCTTTGCAGTCAGAACTGTGTCTGCCTAGTTCCCCATTCTGGTTTTGAACTGCTGAACTGGACCAATCAGTGTGGGGTAAGCTAGCTCTAAAATGGTGCCTTGGATGAATCAGAACTTGGACTCATAATCTGAGCCAGCCACAAGAGGATTGTATGGGCAGTGACTCTGGGAGATGTAGTTTAGACTTGGCGCCTTTTGGACCAGCAGCAGCAGTCTATTGTGAGTGACAGCCAATCCAGTCAAGAACTGGGAGGAACTCAAAAGAAGTGCCCGGTTTTGTCTGTTGGAGTTTCAGTTTTAGCTCTGGCAGTGAAGGGAAAGAAACCCTGTGCTCCTTCAGTGCACAGTTTCAGTCAAAAACGGTGTAAGGCCCAGAGTTCGGTCTGCAGCTTGTGTAACTGCTTGTTGGACTGAATCCGTCCTGTGAAAAGAATCAAAGGATCTCTGAAGAGTAGAAACCAGGCTCACCCTGTAGAAGACTGGAGAAATTGTTGAATTGCACTCGGTCTGTCAGGAACTGAATCTGCTGTGTGTTCTCCGGGTATTGTGTAGTAATTGCAATCGGGATAGAGAAGCAGCCTGCCTGGTATAGTACTTTCTTTTTACCATATAAATGTGTGAAGAGTCTCGTGGAGCTCAAGAGTAGCCCTGCTGACGTTGAAGGACCCTATCTTGTTTGGAGGTCGGAGTACTAATTCAGGGTCGCCCCTGTTGAATTGCCACATTAAATCCAAATGGAATCACTGTACTGCTGACTGTTTAAACTAATTTTATTTTCACTGTGTGAAGGGCCCCTACCAGCTGCCACGGTTTGGACTAGCCACTAGGGCTTGGGTACCCAGGGACAGTAACTAACTGGTAGGGATAGGCCTGTGCACAGAGCCATAGGTAGATAGTAAAGTGATAAGCTAATTAACCTGATTTCCCCCTGTCCTTGTTAAATCCCCCTAAATAAATCAGAGCTGCTTGTTTCAGCAAAGTTATACTTCCTGAGGTATTTGTCTATGTTAAAGTACTGTACTGTGATTGTTGCACTGTATCTTATTTCACAGGAGGTCCCAGTGCCAGAACTAGTCCTGGGGGTAAGTGTATACTGTGAAGGTAATTCTGATATATTGTGTGGGCCACTAGTGGGAAGAAAGGGGTTGCAGTGTCCCAGAGGGCTGTGACCAAGTAAGTTTAACTATTGCAAACCCTGACCTCTGGGTGGAGGCACCCGCCATTGGATCCAGGCCCCTCAACCTGTTAGTGGCAAATCAGGCAGGGTAGTAGCCCCTGGGATAGTGCCATCTAGGGGTTACATTTAAAAAAAAATCAAGCAATCTAAATGAACGGAATGTACAGTGGATAAATTTGGGGGAACTTTCATATAACAAATTTTCTGCACACAGTCGTCCATGCGGTGGTCACTTAGTGTATTGGGGAGAATATCAGCATCCACAGTTCAGTGAGGTCAGAGGAGAGGACCCTGTCCAGAAAGGAATGTTTGTTAGTTTTTAGACTGAGATAGTGGGGTCAGAAATCAGCTGGGTGAGTTGCAGTGATTTTATATTTTGGCATAATTTTTGAGAAGAACAGAACAGCCAGTTGATGTTGAAATCTCCAAGCATGAATAACTTGTCTGTGGAAGAGTGGTAGGAGATAGAGGACAGTAACTCAGTATGAAGACAGGAGATGTTCCAGGGCAACAGTAGATATCTGCAGCAAAGACAGAGACAGAGAATGGTAGGGGTCATTTTAGAAGCAGCAGCTCATATGCTGAGGGACAGAAGATTGCAGGCACTGTCTCAGATTGGTATATAATAGAGGTGTAGATTGCAACACCACTGCCTCTCTTTGCTCGATTCTGGCTGGCAACTGAGAAACTGGGGGAAGCCACTGAGGTATCAGGAGTCTTGGCAGAAAGCCAGGAGTCTAATATAGCTAGGATGTCAGGATTAGGACTAAGCATATATGGTTGTGACTGTTCCATCTTGTGAAGGAGACAGCTGATGTTAAGGTGGGTCACACACAGCTCTTGCGGAAGATGCCAAAGATTGGGGAGATGACCAGGACCAGGATTAAGCTCGATATCGCCTGCAGCAAGGAGAGAAGAAGCTTAAGTAAGCCAATGAGCCACTTGGTAGGAGGGGAAGGTGATGCAGTGGCAGACAGGCAAGGAGGAGTAATGGAGGAGAGTAAATGCCAGAGGGCTACAAGGTGGGGCTAAGGAAATGGGAGGAGGCAGCACCCAGTGAGCCAGGAGGTGGGGACTAGGGAGGGAAGTGAAGAGGATGTGCAAGTGGGAGATGGAGAAGGAGGAATAGAATAGCAAACAGGTAAGTAGGGGTGAAAGGAATGGAAAGAAGAGAAGAGGAGGGGAGTACTGAAAATGCATGAAGGAAGAAGCAGGGGAGACTAGTATGACTGAGGGATTGAAGGAGCCAGTTAATTATTAATAGACAGGGAAGGGACAGAACTTATAGTTCATAACATTAGTGGTGAGGCAATTAGGAGGCTATTGGCTTACTAGGCTATTAGGAGAGGTAACTGACTGAGAATCAGGGAAGGGGAGGGGCAAGGGTCACACTCTAATCAGACGGCTATGTAGGAAGGGGAACGTAGATGTAGTGGCAGATTTCAATCTGCTGGGAGTGGGCTGGAGCATTCCGGTCACCTCCAGTGCAAGGGAGCAGGTGCTCCTGGATGCAATCCAGGAGGGGTTCCTGACACAGCTGGTTACTGGGCCCACTAGGCTAGGGAACACGCTAGACCAAGTACTATCAAATGGTGAGGTGGTGAGGTAGGTAAGGGTAAAGGACCTGTTAGCTGACAGTGATCACCAAATGGTGTGGTTTAATATCACAATGAGCAGGGAACCAGAGGGATCAGTAACAAAGGTAGTGGATTTCAGGAGGGTGGATTTTGGGAAGATGAGGGAATTGCTGAAGGGGAGACTTAAAGCAGGGGATGGAAGTGGAACAGAAATGGGACATAATTAAAAGAGAAATCATAGAGTGGATGAAAACATGTACCAAGCAACACAGCAAGAAGAGCAGAGCAAAAAAAACATGCTGGCCAAACAGTGAAGTGAAGGAAGGGGTGAGGGCAAAACGAATGGCATACCTAAAGTTTAGAAGGACAGGGAAGGAGGAAGACAGAGATGAGTATGCAAGATGGTCTAGGGAAGTGACCAGGAGGGTGAAGGGAGCAAAAGCCACAAGGGGACTCAGATTGGCACAGGGAATAAAAGTAGGGGAGAAATACTTTTTTAGATACATAACGGAGAAAAGGAAATGTAGGGGTAGTATAGCGAGGATAAAAAGGGGGGAAGTGGGTGGAGAAGGGGCACGAACCAGTGGAAGCACTAAAGGAATATTGTTGCTCAGTGTTCATGCAGGAAAAAGGGGGTCCAATACCACCCTGGACTAGGGGGGTGGGAAGTGGGGGAGGAAGTGATGGCGGCAGGATCAAGAGTAGAAAAGTACTAGAGGGCCTGAGGGCACTAAATGTGGAAAAGGCACCTGAGCTGGATGGTATCCACCCCAGGGTGCAGCGAGAGATTTCAGAGGTTCTGGCAGACTCACTAACGTAGCTGTTCAGCTCCTCTCTGGAAACAGGTGATGATCTGCAGGACTGAAGGTTGGCCCATGTGGTACTGATACACAAAAGTGGGCCAAGGGATGAGCCGGGGAACTGTAGGCCGGTCAGTCTCATGTCCATAGTGGGCAACCTCAAGGAGGCGATACTGAAAGAAAGGCTGGTGGACAGTAACCTCCAGGATGGGAGGCAACACGGATTTGTTTCAGGGAGATCCTGCCAGTCTAACCTTATTCAATATTATGGCTGGGTAACAAGAGAACTGGATTTGGGCCATGCAGTGAGTATACTGTATTTGGACTTCAGCAAGGCCTTCGATTCAGTGCTGCATGGGTGTGACTGGGGGGAAGCTAACTGGAGTGGGAGTGGGGACAGAGATGGCATGCTGGATTACTGACTGGCTAGGTGGTAGGCTACAGTGGGTGGTGGTGGATGAGGAATTCTCTGAACCTAGAACTAGTGACGAGCGGGATGCCACAGGGCTCGGTGCTCTTTGAGTTATTCATCTCAGACACTGTGCACAGGGTGGTGAGCAGGGTTACCTTGTTTGCAGATGGCAGCAAAATGAGTGCAGTAGTGGACAGGGAAGAAGGTTGGAACCAACTACAGGAGAACCTTACCAAGCTAGAGGAGCACTCAGGCAGGTGGCAGCTGGGGTTCAATGCAAAGAAGTGCAAGGTAGTGCAATCCGGGACAAAGAACCGGAGGAGAGAGTACTGGCTAGGGGGGAGTGAAGCTGGAGATCACTGAGGAGAAAAAGGACCTAGGGGTAATGGTAACAGGGAGCATGAACAATACTGCCCAATGCAGGAAAGCAGCGGCAAAGGTGAACAAGATGCTGGGGTGTATAGTGAGGGGGTTCACATCCAGGCGCAGGGAGGTAATCGTGCCCCTCTATAGGTCACTGGTCAGACTGCACTTGGAATACTGTGTGCAGTTCTGGAGGCCATACCTGAAATGGGATGTCAAGCTGCTGGAGGAAGTGCAGTGGAGGGTGACGAAGATGATTCAGGGGATGGAGGGTAAGGACTACAAGAACAGGCTAGGAGAACTGAATATGTACACACTGGAGGACAGGAAGGATGGGGGGACATGATCGAAACCTTGAAGTATCTGAAGGGAATCAACAAGGGGGGAGCAGATGGGGTGTTTAAACTAAGAAATGGAAGAGATACCAGGGGGAACGGGCTAAGACTAAAGGGGGGAATATTCAGGAGGGAGATGAGGAGGCATTACTTCACAGAGAGAGTGGTGTCAAAATGGAATGCCCTACCTACTAGGGTGATATCAAGCAGGAATGTTGATTGCTTCAAGAGGGCATGGGACAGAGAGCGAAGGTGGGTAAGGGTGGGGGAGGAGGTGGACAACCAAGGAAGGATGGGGAGGGTGGGGGTGGGGAAACTTCAATCTAGGGTGCTAGCTGCACAATTGAACAGGCAATGATAGACCAGGAGGTCTGTTTCTGCTGGCACATTCGTATGTTCGTATGTTCATATGTTCAATAGATGAAGAAGCAAAAGTACCAGTAAGAAGGGGATCAAGGTTACGCACATAAGAATGAAGTGGGGGGGGAGGCCAACCTTATAAAAGCTGGGGAAAAGAAACAGAAATGGGAATTTAGTAAAATGACATTAACAGACAGAGTGGCAATCTAATAGGGAATATTTTAAATTTTTCTAGGGAAAATGCAACCCCTTAAAAAAACTGCTAACCCCTTAAAAATGGTGCCAAACTATAAATTTAGAAATAAATGGTCATGGCGGGTGTCTCATAAATTTTTTTGTAATTATGGTAGATGACAGCTAGCTGAAGAAGTGATGGGAGGGTCTTTGCTGGCTGCAGTCTAGAGTGGAGGAGACCATTCTGGGCAGGGAGGCATTTTGTGGGGCAAGAGTCTTGGTGCACCTTGAAGAAATCAAGGGGGTTAATATTTAGGGGCATCTTTTTAAAACCTGTTTCTGACACTGGTTATGGGTCCTGATGTTGGTATAGGGGAGCAGGGCCTGTTGGAGCACAGACAAACTAGCAAGCCAACAGGGATAAGCTCCTAGTGGCTGCATTTATTTAAAGTACAACTACTAGGATTGATTCCCAGTGGCACTAAGAAAACAAACACATCTGATACTAGGAATGAGCTTTCTGTGTCAGGAACAAAAACATTTAAAAGGTCTGCCCACATAGGAAACAAACTCCCGGGACCCGATTCCAAAAGAGTCCTTAGATCGCCACAAAGTTCCGGCAATCTAGGGCTACAAGACAGTCCGGTGCATCAGGGACCATGTGCCCAATTCTGGAACATCAGGGGTCCCTGCACCACAATACCAGCGACATGCCACAATGGCAGGCTAATGCCGAATGCAAGGTGCACCTGCGGGACCTGATGGATGGTTCCACCCACTCCGTCCCACTAGGCACAAGACAGACTACAATGCCCAAAATGTCCCTGGGACACAAGTGGCACAGAGGGGTACCACAGGAGTGTTGGGGTGCACATGTGTATGCCAGGGAAATGCTTGTGCACCCAGCAGGGGTATCCTTGCCAGCATTAGCCACTCTCCAGTATATTCAGTGCCATCAAACTGGCACCCCTGCTGGGTGCCTGATCACCCTCCCCCAACATACACTTGCTCCCCAACACCTCTGCAGTACACCCCTGTCCCTTCTGACCCCCAGCCCCCACATACGGAGTCCCCTGCCGGCCCCACCTTGAGGGTCATTGTTGCAAGGGGTGTCAGCCACCTCCAAGGTGGTCTAACATGACCCTCTTCCTACCACTACGGCGGGGTTTTGGAATACAAAATCAGTGGATGTTGCAGCCCCGCCATGGCGCAAGTCCCCTTGTGACCTGGCATACCCAGATTCATGCCACGAGGGTGGCACAGTGCCCCTTTGGCACAGCAGCTTCTCTCACCGGTGCAGACTGCGAACTGGAATAGGGAAGCCACAAACACCGATGCAAGAAGCGACTTGCAACACTGCTGTTTGTCGCAAGCACCTTGCATTGGGCACAAGTCTTTCAGAATCGGGCCCTCGGTGTCAGCACAAAGGCAAACATGTTACTAGTGCAAATACCCCCATGACACGGCTGCAGAAGTGGTCACACACCTGTGAATGATCATGAGTGTGTGAAATCGCAGAATGAAAAATCCTTATAAAACTCAACTGTGCATGTGCAGCCAGTGTTTCAAAAATTCAGTTCAGTTTGATAAGGGAATGGAACCACTGAGGCAAGTTCATTTGCAATGGTGTCCCTTCAGGTACAGAAGTTACATAAAAAAGTTTCAGCTACAAAAGTAGAAGTACAATGGTCTGTCTGTATACACTGTCAATTAATACACTGCACGTGATATATTTATTGTACACACATCAACAGGTTGTAACCTAGTCTCTGTCAAACTCAGATCTTTATGTAATCCCTCGTACTGCAGGGCATCTGGTACAAAGTTTTGGAGTTGCCTGCTGAAACCTTCAAGGCCCTGATAGGGGGCTTTTTTCCCTGAAAAACAAAAAAATCTGCTGGCAAGGAGTTCAATAGCTGGGGAAAGAAGTAACTGTATGAAAAGGTGGATCACTGAGTTCTGTCTCTCAGAGTTTCCATTTCTAAAAGTCCCGCATCCCTCAGGGTCACTTTTTAGGGTCTGATGCTTAAGCATTCTCTTCAGTAGCCTGAGACTAGCCCATAGACACTTTTAACAATAAAGATAGTTTTATGTTGTTTTCTGCAATTCTGAAGTGCCAACCACCCCAACATTTTATGCAGCTCAGAGTGTTTTGGAACAATCCAATACGAACCTTGCTAACTGGCTGTATGGCATCTCCAGACTGTGCAGCCTTTCACGAGAACATCGATCGCAGGCTACATCTGCATAGTCGAATAAGAATGTTAGCTGTGGTTGTATGGTTTTTTGCCTTAGTTCAGTGGATAAAGGTTTTTATTTCTATGAAGCAACCCTAATCTGGTTCTTATTTTTTTAGTCACACAATCGACAAGTGTTTCCAGAGCCACCTGGCTCCATACAGAAGCCTAGATATTTATTTACCGTTTCGAGTAATTGGCCATCTAAAGCATGAGTTACAAACTGAGTGTTTGGAGCATTTCTCAGCTTTGCTGAGGCTGCAGACAACATTAGTTTTTGGTTTTTATTTAGCTTTAGTTTGGAATCTCTAAGGAAAGCTGGATATCTGAGAAGGACTCCCAGAGGCATAAATAACTGTGGCATCTGTGTAAAGGTGATAGTTCAACCTGCCGATGTTTAACCCTAGACTCCTCCTCAGATTTATAATGACTAACAAAGGATCCAGTGCCAAGCCCTGAGAAACCCCCCTTAAGATGTCCATATTACCTGAAGTAAGAGCATTTATGACTGCATACTGTTTTTCTTTTCTGCAGATATGAAATGAAACATTCAAAAGTAGTGCTTTTCAGTCCAATCTCTTCCAATTTCTTAATCAGTATTACACAATCCACCATGTTTAAGACCCGGAAGAGATCAACAAAGACACCTCCGGTATAACGTCCAAAGACCACAGCTTGCCGACATCGTCCAAGACCTTCAGTGTGGAGGAGATGGTACTATGATTTATTCTAAAACTCATTTGGCAGGGATCTTGAAGGCTACGTTTCTCAGTATAATCCTACCGCTGGTTTGCCAATAAACTTGCTACCATTTTGAAATTTTAGGCAATAGAGATACTGGCTGGTAGTTAGTCATTTAGTCTGGGCTGCCTCCCCTTACAAATACGACAGCTTTTGCTATTTTCCAGCCTTGTAGGAAGTAATCCAATTTCAAAGACCAATTAAACAAATACGTTATGGGTTTCGCAATCTGGCAAGCTGAAATTTTAAAGAGTCTGGGTAAGAGGTCATCCAATCTTCCACTCTTAAGTCTTTCAATTTTAGTAGTAACTTTATAACCTTGTATATTGCAAGTTCAAAACATTTGAAGGTCTCTAGGTTGCAGACTTGTTTCCTGGCACTTACTGTACTTATTGTGGTACTACCTACCTGCCAAGAAATTTCTAGAATTTATAAAAGAATTGTTTAGCTCATCAGCCAATTCCTCCCCTCTCCATTTTTAAGATTAATGTTAGCATTATCATTTTTTGTGTACCTCTCAGGCTGTTAATTACTTTCCAAAATTTCCTCAGGTTAGAATCCTCTTTTGTCATCCTTTTGTTTATATTTTGTCTTAGCTTGGTCAAAAAGGGAGAGTAGCAATTTGAATTGTCCTTCTTAACTTTTCTTTTTTGGGGGAAGGAGGGGGGACTGGATGGCTCAGTGGATTGGTAGTGGGTTAAGGTGTATTGCACCTCATGGTCATGGGTTCAAATCCAGCACAAGTTGGCAGTGGTCGAAAGCCATTATAACCTGAGGGCTGTTCAGTTGCCTATGTGAAATGAGTTGTGGTGGTGGTGGTCTTAGTCCAGGTCCCAGTGGGCAGATGTCCACATCACACAAAAACCAACACAACTGGCACTAATTGGCACCCTTGTTGGCAGTCTCACATGAGAGGCCAAGGACTGAATGGGCATGAAGTCTAAACTACCCTGTCACCTATGTGGTGTCCCTCCATGGCAGGGTTGAGTCACGCTGGAGGGGTAGTGCGGGGAAGCTTGCACTGTGACTGCCCATGCTGGTTTCAGTCAGTAACATCGCAGAACAAAAACAAAGCAGCAAAAACAGTGTCACCATCAATATTGACAGCACAAAATGAAGAGTGCCAGAACAATGCAGGCCACACGACATGCAGGTAGCAAGCAACGTCCACCGCATGGAGACACTGTACTGGAACCACAGGGGCCAGGAGCACAGGCCAGCATGCCATCTCCCCTGTCCTGTGTGTTGTGTGTGTTGCTGGGGACATGTTGGCTTGTGCTCCTGACCCCTTGCATTATACACGGCCATCCACATGGTGGCCATGGTCCACCTGTCCTCCAGTGGTTACCCCGGTACATGTTCTCCATCAATAAGCATTCTGGTGGGGGTACCCCACCATGTGGGTGCCTGTGCCATTAGATTACCATGGTAGGTGCCCAGTGGACTGCTTATCCCAGTGGTGGTTGCATCCTGCCCTGCTCCATCTCCGTGCACTCTCTGTGCTGTTCCTGTGCACGGGTGTCTGCAGCTGTGTGTTCCAGTGCAGTGCCTCCATGCGGTGGATGTTGTTTGCTACCTGCGTGTCATGTGGCCTGCTTTGTTCTGGCATGCTACATTTTGTGCTGTCAATATTGATGTGACACTATTTTTGCCACCTTATTTTTGTCCATTTTATTTAGTTCCGTGAAGTTACTGACCGGAATCACCCATGCTGTACCTGTCATGTGGATGACCAGAGGACTTCAGGTTCCAGTGCTGTCAATCCAGCACCTTTCACAAGCATTAAATTTACACACAGTAAAACAAAACAAAAAACTAAAAAGAAAACTTTTCTTTTTCTTAGGGGTAGGTGCTTATTATATACCGATTTCAATATGTCTGCAAAGTAGCTCAATGCCATACCTAAGTCGGGAATTAATTTAATTATGTCCTGCTGTACTTCTTCCAAAAAAAGGCAAAATGGGCAAATTTTTTGTAGGCTCTATAACTGATGAACTTTGCTGGCCCTTTATATTTCTCAGTGTTTGTAAGGCAGTACTCTACACTGTGACCACTAAACAGATCAGGTAAGATTCCTGCTTCTGTAAAGTTTTGTGGATAGTTAGCTAAGATCAGACCTAATAATGGTGATTCAGTCTGCTTTTTTTAATATTAATTTGTGTAGGTTCTGTGATTAGCTGATTAAGGCCAAAGTCAATTGATAGGTCCAGGAGATATCTAGATTTCTCGGGACCAACCCATCTATATTGATGTCTCCCATAATGATTTGTGGGAGTCTGCATACTGAGCCAGGGCCTGAGACAATTACATGTAGAATAATGCATGGGGAAGTGTGTGTAATGAGGATTATATGTACACCTGAGTCATGCAATGCCTCATAAACCGTGAGAACAAAGATCTAGGGGTTTATCAAGACACCATACACCGAGGGTGTTCATAAAATCCCAGTTGACACACACGTCCCCATGTTTTATTTTCTATAATAATGTTCCTTTCATTTTTTTGTCGGACAGGTGCTTGTTGAACAGCCTAACATTGGTCTTGGTTTTTCTTAGAGTGTTTCTTTTTTCTTGCTGCTCTATGAATTTTCATCTTTCTAGGTCACTAGGTTGCTGAAATGGTGATGAATGTTCCATTGTAAAGGTGGGTTTCTGTGAGAAATCTGTCTTTCTTCAGCTGCAGGTAAGTTAGATTCCCATTCAGCAGTTTCAGTGAGGTTAGCGCAATCAAGTTGACAGCGCGAGGAGCCAGTAGTGCTAACATGAAAGTGATTTTAGAATTTTTGCAAAAGGTGCTTTATCAAACTCCATTATACACTGGTGATTATACACATATGTGTATAATCAAACTCCATTATACACGGCCGTAGATAATCTCCTGTGTATAATGGAGTTTGACAGCTTCTGCCACAGTTGCTAATTATCACTAACCAGTTGTTATATATACAATAATGGATGGGGAAGTGTGGGTTATGAGAATTTAATGGTCACCTGAGGTGCGGGATGCTACATCACCCTTGAGGCTTATTAAAGCATCCTACACTGAGAGCGACCATTAAATTCGAGTAGGACACATTTCCCAATTTTTTATTTTTTATGATTGCTGGTCAGCAATTTTTTTGCCACACTTTATTTGCTGCTGCTGTGTCTAACACACACGCACACACACACATTCACAGACTTTCTTGACTCTTTTTTTGTGCACATCTGCATTTTTGTTTTATTTTCATTTAGACTTTTTCTTTTTTTTTTGAGTTGTTCATTTAGACCGCGATTGAGATTGTGATCATGCTTACCTCAGTGAGTGAGGTCGGAGCCATTCCCGCTGCTAGCTGTCCGCTGCGACTTCGGAATGGCAGGATTAACCGGATAGACTTTTTTTTTTGTTGTCACTATATGTTTGACTTGCCAGTACTGTTTAAAAAAAAGAAAAAGAAGGACAAGATCTCTCAATCTCATGGCTCCTCGCTCCGTGTGATAAAGCCACCATGTTTCTACAATTATTTATTTCGCTCGCCCAGGAGGAGGTGTACAGCTAATCAGGGTGTGGCTGGTTTTGCGTGACTTGGGGCGTTCTTGCAGTTATAACCCATGGGTTGTAATGGCAAATTATAACTCGGTCACCATGTGGAAAACATTGCTGACCAGTTATAATAGTATGTTAAAGTATGACATTTTAGGGGGTCTGTAACAGCAAAATACCAGAACAGGCTTACCAGAATTAAGACATAATTGAACAGCAACATATTTGTAGCAGGCTGCCCTTCAGCACATCAGCAGCATTGCCACTCATGACACTGACAACCTGGGCTGGTAAGTAACACACGTTGTCGGCTGGTCAATGGTGAAGGAGGATCGAATGTACCGGATGATAATCTCCTCTGGGGAGAGAAGCTGACTGCTTCAACTGCAATACTGCCCCCAGTGACCTTTGGTATCAGTGAAGTGGTGACATGATAGGAGGGAGGATGCCTGCTGACCAGAATACTGGAGGGGAATCTGCCAGGCTTCCAGAGATTAACCTCAATAGGAAACTTAAGGGTTCGCCCAACTTGCTGGAGAAAGGTGTCAAAAGGGAAGAGCTGTAGGGAGCTCGGGCTAGATGGTCACAAGGGAGCTATGAAGGGGACAGAGCCAGAAAGAAGAGGCATCAGCAAACCCAAAAGCATCTCTAGAATTTTAGCTATTTTGTTCTGAAAGCTAAATAAACACAACTCTGTGACAGAATATATTAAACCTGAAAATTTCGGGTGACAGATCTTTGGCATTCTTTCCATTTTTCTTTCCCCAAAAGAGCATCATACTTTGAACAGCATTCATTGTTTTGATACTCTATAGAAAAAAAAAATATATCTGATTGATTTTTACCAAATTGGCAGAGTTTGTAGATCCTTCTGCAGAAGGTGTCCAGGCAAACTGATAGGTCTCAAGATCACAAGACAGCTGAACTATGAGCAGTTAAAAATTATTTTCATTACTGTTACATGGAGCCTGCAACAGAAAGCACAAGTTTTCTGTTTCAGAAGCATAGTCTTTATGCCCTTATGACATATTATTGCTTTGGAATAACTGGCTTGTGTTTTTTCCCCCGTAGAAGGAGCAGGTTATAATTCACCGTTACAACCTGCGGGTTACAACGGCAAACACACACCACCTGTTCCTTCTGCCTCGCGCTGCAGCCCAATTTTTTTTTTCCTTTATTTTTTTTTAGTTGTTTAACCAGGAGTAGCAAACTAAGCTGAAAGCTTTTTTTTCCAGGTGCGACCTGGGAGCACAGGGAAGTTAAGTGACTTGCTCAGGGTCACACAGTATGTAAATGGAAGCTGTGGAATTCAAACCCAGGTCTGGTCTGTTGGATGTCACCAGATTTGCAGCTCAGAGCATTAAACCACTGTGCTATATTGCCTCCCAAATGCACTCCCTGAGTTATCAAAAGTACCACAGAACAGCTGAGGCAACACTGATGCGAATTTTAAATGCACAGAATTCAAGCAGCATTATTTTCAGTCACAGTAGTATTTCCAAAGTAAAAAACAAAAGTTACCAGCATGTCAACCAGATTTCAGTTCGAATGTTCTCTCTTTCTGTCATCTCCATAGGAATGTAAAGGATCCCTGACATCTACCTAATTACCATATTTCCATGAAAACCACAATCAAAAAACAAGAAGAAAACTTTGAAAATACGAAACCAGAAATAGTTAAGAGACTTTACTTGTATAAAAGGGCACAATTCTGAAGCAGACTTACTAAACAGTTTAAAAGTTAAACCGTTTGAATCTTAGAATTTTTCACGTTGCCTACCGTCTTCCTGTTTCCTTTTAAAACAGTAATGTATATTTAAATTGTTTATTTTAAAGTGCTTTATAAGTTTACTTGCTTGAAAGTACCTGATTTTTAAAAGTTGTAAAAACGTTACTAAATGGGATACAAAAAAGGGTTAGAACGTTTCAATGCTGAGTTAAATAAAAACGTTCTTTCCTGTACTGTAACATATTATTTTTTCTCTCTTTGTGGTGCAAAAACACGGTCCAGCAATTACGCATATAAATGCATGGGGGTAAGTGCATAAATGAGAAATTATGTGTACCCTCAGTGTGGGATGCTCATATTCACCCCGAGGGTGAACATGTAGCATCCCACACGTTGGGTGCACATAATGTCTCATTATGCACTCACCCCCATGCAGTATGGTATATATAGTGCATAGCAGAGCTTGTTCTGCATATAAATCCATCCTACTGTAGCTGAATTGTTGTTTGTCACAGTTAGAGATGTCATGAAGTTTTATTTCACCAGCGAAGTTATGAAATTTGCCTTCACAAATAACTTGACAAATTGCCCTCTTTGCCACTTTGCCACTTCTCATTGAGTTTTCCTTGGGAAATGGTACTTTATGGGGTGAAGTCAGGCAAAAAGTGGCATTTTGCCTGCCAAAAGCTTTGTGAAGTTGACACTTCACAAATTCAACAAACTTGGCAGATTGTTAATCATAGTTTAATGGTCACAAAACATTGTTATAGACTTCTGTAGTACAACATTTCCAGCTGATCGCTGCCACAATCATGCCACCTATCTGTGCACACACCAGTCAGCTCAACTTCTGAATTTAAAAGGTGGCTGCAGTGTTTTTTTTTTTTAAGTAGCTGATGACAGAGCAGATAGCCACAAGATGAGTTCAAGAAAAATCAGATAACACATGATAAGGGTCTTCTTACATTTTATGTTCAGTCATAGTTTTTCTGGCTTACTTAAATTGCTGCCACTATTACTGATGCCACTCTTACCATTGCCACTTTTGCTGCTGCCACTGATACCGGTGCTACTTTCTCTATTAATTAAATAAATTAAATGCCTTAACTGAAACAAACTATAAATACAAAAACCAAAAAGAACTATATACTATATAAAATACTGGATAGACATTCATTGGCATAACAAGCCGCTGTTGCCACCCTGATGTTCTTATTACATTAGCCCTCTCGAACTTCACTCTTAAAGTCAGTGATTTATTTACTCATTTACTTAATTAATATGTTCTAACAAGAAAGACATGACACATGACACCAGGACAGACTCCCTTGCTAATCGGATGCAGCTGGCCTCCTGAGCTGAGCTTGGTGTGCCAACGGCATAGGATGGCTGGGAAGAATGGCAAATTTGCTTACCATGGACCTGGAAGTGGAGTTTTTAGGCAAAGTCTGAATTGGTCTGAGTCTGTGGGTAAATGACAGATCGGGGGGGGGGGGGTGTTTGATTTATGACGGAACAATCTGCTCAGCCCTAGTCTGGACTTTGTTTTATTTTGTGTTTTTCTTTTGGCCATAACTTGATCACTGTTAGCCATTCTGACCCCACATTTTCAAAGTGGCCATGTCTCCATACCACCTCATGACCACATCCTGTAAGTGGTGTGCCTTGTTGAAAGAAACATTGTCAACCCATTTTTGCATCATACCTAGTTGGAAACCCACATTTTATTAATGCCTACCTGCTCTAAAATTCACTGCTGTTTCTGGTTGTTTTTTCTGCTTCCTTTTTTAGTAGAAATGAAATGCAAAATAACGGTGTACGTACACCAACTTAGTTTGGTTTAAAATCCTTGATTCAACCCCAGGAATCTCTCACTATGCTTAAAAAGATTCACCAGGTTTTGTTAGTGAACTGCAGATGTCTGAAGCACACAGTATCCCCACGCATCACGCCACCTGTTTTCTTTGCTTCTACACACAGTTTTGATAATAAAGGTTGTTTTCATACACTCAAACCTGGAAGTATCTGTGTTTGTTCATTAAGTGAGCTCATTTGACCTTTGACACTCATTACCACTGACACGTCATGGCAGGGTGTCCGTGCCATGCTGTGCAGCTGCCAAGTTGTTCTCTGTGACAATTCCAATTTCTTCACTCAGGAAATCTTAACTATAGCTAAACCTTCACTGCATCTCTGAAGAAGATGGTTTGAACAGTCCTAGCATGTCCTCCAATGACAGCTATGTTGGTAGTGAACCCGGGGAACTATGGTCTTGTCTGGGCGGCTTAGACCACTATAGGGACGACCCATGTGACAGTGATCACAGCAGTTCACAAAGTGGCTCTGACAGTAGAAGCAGTAGTCTGGGTGGTATGCAGTACAGAAGTGATCAGAGTCGGCAGTGTTGAATGGTAACAGCAATTTGCCATGCATTCAGCAGTGAATGTGTACCCGAGCTGTGCATTAGGGTCACAGATTGCCATGTTATCCCCCTCCATGCTGCCACCAAGTCATCACAGTGTCGTCCCTTGCAAGTTGTCTCAGGAGTTCCCAAAACTCCACCCTGACACAGATCTGAAAACAGGCCCATGCAACGCAATCTGCTTCTTGTATCCTTTGTGTTTTATGCAGCCCACTGTCTTCAATAATCAACTGACCCGGCCCATGTCATTCAACTATTTCCATTGTGGTCAGCGATCACAAAACACATCCATAATAGCCTGCTCCTGTATTACTTTTACTTCCCCCTTGTTTAGTCATCCAGTGATCCATTAGCTCATACCCCAAGGTTTACAGTAAGCATTCACAGGTGGCCAATGTCCCCCTCCCCACCACCACCAATCATCGTGACCATACATACAATAACATCAGATGCAGGTGGGTTGTGTGGGCCATTATCTCACCTTGCAAGTGATGACACACAGCACGCGGTGGCTCATGGATAACGTGGTGGAGTTCCTAAACACCCGTGTACTGTTTGTTTTCTATATAGGCTTCTCACTGCACAATGTTGTGCAATGTAGTTACCCAATACACACTGATGCTATTTGAAGTCCCACAAGTAAGCGCAAACTTTGGTATGACAAGACTATCTGCTCAGTGGCCCACTTTAAAACATCCCTATGAATTACAGTTCTGTTTCGTTCAGGTGTCCCTGCATTACTTGCACACAGTGCACCTCTGGCAAGCAGTACTAGGTTACTAATAATGGTTGGTTGGGTTTAACTAAACATATTTGCTGATGAGTATAACATTGTGGCAATGCACTATTGAAAAGAGGTGGCAGAGGGTGATCCTGACACATGTTGCACATCTTGGTGACTGGCTACCTGACATGTCATGCTTGTCACAGAGTTCACAACAGTATAAACATTGTTGGGGGTTTGATGCACAAAAAAAAAAATAAATGTCAAGTCAGCATTTGATACACCTGCTCTTTCATCAAAGGGAAAAAAACGTGACATTGTTTTTTAGTCCCAAATGTTTTCATTTTTTGGGGGCCGTGAGGGGAGTTTGCGGAGGGGTGGCTTTAGTGGTGTCCAAAAACTATATTGAAGAAACTTATCAATATTAACTTTGCTTCGCAGTCATTATGCAAGACAAAAGATTGCCTTGTTGGCACCAGGACAGATTTCATAGGGCAACTGGTGAGCACTGTGGATTTAGTCTGACCTGCTCGGATTCACACATGGTGCCAGTGGACTCGGTGGGAGTCAAACCAGACAATGCATGCTGCAACTGTTTCATTTAGTGCTCATTGCTCGCACCTCCACGTTATGGTGCCACCTAGCCCCCTGTGCACACACACATCTCAGTATGGGTACAACAGACTTGAAATCAGAATCACCCACGTCTTTTGTTGAATCATGTGTTTGTGTACATTTTCCATTACTCGATCCATTAGATTCATCTGTATTGCCAGTTCAAAAACTATTGACTGGCTGCAGTGCTGCAAACACTTCAATCACATCAGGGTCAGCTAGGGGCTCTGTGAGCCATCATTTCATGTCTTCCAGGACATGCTGTGTGTAACTGTGCTGGTCGTGCATAACATCCTTCTGGGCACTTCTCTGTCTGTCTTACATGGGTATGACATTTCCGATGTCCTTATTTCAAAATTCTATGCAGGTGATGGTCTGCGGCCAGACATATCAAATGTAGACCAGTGGGCAGCTAGCCAGTGCTGATGAAACACCCCCTCAGTGTGTCCCTGCCTATATATTGCTGCATGGTTTGAATGTGTCAATACTATTTAGGTTACTTCCTGACAGACACACTGGGAAAGTGGTACATCAGAGTACGAGAATGAGATTTCAACAGCTATACAAAGGTCCCAGAAAAAAAATCAGCAGCTTGACAATAGCTCCAAGCATAATTGCACAAAGATAACATTTTAATTTGATGAAAAACAGCAAAGTGGTAATTAATAGCAAGCAATGGGCTGTGAGCATATATAATACAACGTTGCTCAATAAACGATCAACCAGTGCCACTTCGACCCATGTCTTGTCTGCTATGCTATATTACTTTTCTCTAGTGTCCTTCTGGTCAGTCAGTGCTACTTTGCCCACTGCCTGCTATGCCACTGAACTAGTATAAAAATATGTGCAAACTGGAGATATTATTGTGGCTATTGGACAAGCACATTGCGATATAGGCTGAACAAAGGCACTCAAAGCCACAAGAAGCTTGCCTGGTGAAAAGCAATGTTATCATGCCGCCACGATTCCGACCATGACCCTCAGCAAAAATAAACAATTTTAGCTGGTGTTTCATCTATAACTTATTATTCTGACTTTTAATTTATGCCTCACAGCATGGAAAACTGATTCTTTCCAGCTGTGCCAACAGCAGCAGCAGCATCTGTGTAAGTATGGAGCAGCTCAGTTGAGGTCGGAATCCCCTGGGCTGACGTCACACACAAAGTGCACATTTGCAAAAGTAACAGAGAAAAAAATGCAGAAAACAATGCGGTTAAGAAAAACAGATGAAAAAATAAGAATATGGCATCAAAACACATCAGACTATTTGTGTTTACACTAGTAAGGGGCACAGGATTTTGCAGGGACTACCCAACTGCTGCTGTGCAAAATTTGGTAAGTCGCTTTAACAACTGCAGTCATTTCCCCTGGAATGAGCTGCCCCAGATCCTAGAATGTTATGCTAATTATGGAATCATAGAATGACATTCAAAACTGCTTTACTTACTGTTAAAAAAACTAACAAAAAAAAAAGCCTTTTTAAACACAGAAACATAGACTTTGATGGCAGATAAGGACTGCTTGGCCCACCCAGTCTGCTCATTTCCCTACCTATTGGATAAGCTGCAGATCTAGTTAACCAACAGCCTACTTCCTCCTACCCCTACTAGAATTGCCTTATGTCTGTCCCATGCATTCTTGAATTCCACCACTGTTTTTGACCACACAACCTCCTCAGGAAGGCCGTTTAATGCATCCACCACCCTCTCCATGAAAAAATACTTCCTCACGTTGCCCCTGAGCCGTCTCCCCTCTATCTTCAAATTGTGCCCCCTTGTTCTTGCATATCTCTTTTTCTGAAAGATGCTACCCTCTTGGACTTTGTTGATTCCCTTGAGATATTTGAAAGTTTCCATCATGTCCCCCCTCTCCCTCCTTGCCTCAAAGGTATAAATATTAAGCTCTTTTAGTCTCTCTTTGTATGGCTTCTGGTGAAGACCCTGCACCATTTTAGTTGCCCTCCTCTGGACAGCCTCCATCCTGTCTATGTCCTTGCGGAGATGGGGTCTACAGAACTGCACACAGTACTCCAGATGGAGTCTCACCAACTGTCTGTACAGAGGGATGATAACTTCCTGTTTTCTACCGGTGATGCCTCTTCCTGTGCATCCCAGTATTCCCTTAGCCCTCCTGCATCTGCCTTCTTTTTACAATTTTACAATGTTTTTCTTGGTCCTGGTTCCCATTCTAGTGGAACCAAGATGCTGTTGGGCATATTTTCTCTATTTAATCTTTTTCTATAGCAGTTCTTCTCTCAGAAAGGAACCAAACTAAATTTTATTATTTGTTGATGTGTTGGGAACCACAATCCTGTTGGTCACCAGTATTTGGCATGACTGATGGACCCAAAAAGAGGATAGGAAATACAGGCTTTAAAAATGGCAAAATCTGTTTTCAGCTCCTGACTAAGGCAGACTGTCACATGTTGTGCTAGCGGCACCTTGGTCAAGATCTCAATTTTGTCAGTTATTGTGAGCTCTGTATTAAGTTTTGCCCTGAAACACAAAAGAAAAGACAAAAAAATTGGAGGACCTTATGGCTTCTCAGTCTGCCTCCATGTCACTTAAAGGCTCAGAAGAGGGTCCAACCCCTCATAGTAAGCAGAAGGATAAGGTTGCTAAAGATGGTTAATTGATCAGGGTGCTTCAATAGGGAAAGCCTGAACTCCTGGAACATGAAACAGCCTCTGAGCAGGCATCAGATTCTATGCCTGCTATGAAAAAGCAAAAAGAAAAGCATGTCACTGTCCCTCCTCCTGAAGAAGAAAAGGAGATGCTAGTGGACAAAAATAAGATACCCTCAACAGAAAACATGACTAAGGCATGGTAGTTCCACCAAGCTTTCCAGGCTATGGGGAGCTTCAAGAATGTGCCCCCAGGCTGTAGCACCAGTTCCAGTGGCAGCAGAGGAGAGGGCTTAATTTTACTGTAAAGAGGAGGAGGAGGAGGAAAGAGAACTGATAGAGCCTGATGGTTCTCCTGAACAAGAATGTAGTTTCCCTTCTCATCCCTCAGATGACTACACTTCACACAACACCTTTGTGAGGAAAATAGTCAACAATCTCAATCTCTCATCACAGGACGCTGCTGAAGATGAGGAATGAGGTGAAGTTTTTAGATATGATGGGCTTATCACCCACAAAAGGCTGCTCTTGCTCATACATAAATCTCTGAAGAAGGCCACTTCCAAATAGCTGTGAGCACCACTTCAGCTGCTGGCATTGACGATAAAATAGAAAAGAAATATCAGATGGACAAGCATGGAGCTGAGTACTGGTACGCCCACCCTGATCATGAGGGAGACATCTAGACTGCCGCCAGTGGTAAGGCCAAGGCACCCCTTTCTGCTCAGCCTCCAGAAAAGGATTCCAGGAAACTGAACAGTATAGGGGAAAAAGTCCATACCTCAGCTTCCCTGCTTTTAAGGCAGGCAGCGTACATGGCCTACACAGCTCATTACCAAAAAATCCTATGGCATTCCATTTTGGCAATGAGCAAGAAAGCTGCTGGTGACTTGGCACAAGATCTGGTGGATACAGCAAAGCTCGCTGTGGATGCCACCAAATACTAGTTTCACACGGCAGTGGACACCAGTGACACTGCATCTAGGGTCATGGCACATGTCATGTCTCCATGAAGTCTTGCTTGGCTGGACTACAAATCTTTCATGACTCTCAACTCAACTCAACTTTATTTATAAAAAAATAGCGCAATTCACCAAAGTATCAAAACACTTGTAAAGTAACCCCTCACTATAGTGAACCCCACTATAACAAAATCGTGGGCATAATGAATGCCTGATGTGGCTCCCGATATTTCAGCTGTGGTCAGTGAGTCACGTGGGCAGATACTTAAAAACATTTGAACTGTATTACTAAAAAAAGATTGTTTCTGCTTGTAGTGCTAAAAGCATTTGTTTCCCCTCTTCTCACCCACCCACCAGCCTTCTTGCTTGATACAGTACTTAATTTTCCCACTCGGTCTCCCCCTTCACAACTCATTGCCGCTCTGCATCTGCACTCGTTGGTTCCTCTGGTTCCTCTCCTGCTTGCTCCACTCACATCACACTTGCTGCTGCTGCTTGCCATAAAATGAAGTCTCCCAGCTGGTCTCCCACTATCTACCTTCACAAACCACTGACACTGACATTCTGCATCTGCACTCGCTGGTTCCTATGGTTCCTGTCCCGCTCGCTCCAGACTCGTGCCACACTCACTGATGCTCGCCAGCAAAGTACAGTACTGTACTGTAACAGTGGCCATAAAATAAAACAAAGGCAAAAAAGTCACAAACAGCACACATAGCACAGTCCCAGTTGCTACATTCTTGCTTACTAAACCTCTGTGGCTGCAGTTTGTGAGTGGAGGGGCGAGGGGGATGGCGTGTTTGTTAATTGCTGTAGCAATTTCACAACAATTTCACAAATGACTAGAACTACAGTACCTACTAGTCACAGGTCTGGAAATAAAAAAAAAAAAAGATACTGTAAGTGTGTGGGTGACCTGACCTATGTGCTGGTTCCTACTGTAGTAGAGAATTCTAGCATCCCTCGTTGTAACGAATATATGGTGTTAGGGTTTCCAACCCTAACTCCCCACCCCCAAGCAGCAAAAGGAAAAAAACTTTAGGGATATGGGTCTCTGGAATCTTGGTGAATCAGTGGGTGGGGTCTTCCTTGGGGTTGTCAACCCTAATTCTCACCCCTAGCATGTAACCTCTTGTATGAAGCATAAGGTACAGCTGCAAACTAGTGCCTCATGCTCTTCAAAGGCAAATAAATATGTCTCACTACATGTTGCTTACAGAATCTGTTGCAGCTTTCTTCACACAGGGCCCTTAGAGCCCTGCTTGAAGAAAAGAGTTCAAGCCTGATCTTGTTTGCTATGGGAAGGGGGTGGGCATTAGGGTTGACAACCCCAAGGAAGACCCCACCACTGATTCGCAAAGACTCCTGAGAACAAAACCATAACATTTTTTCTTTTTGCTGCTTGGCTGGGGGTGGGGGTAGGGAGTTAGGGTTGGAAACCATCATGCCACATTTCCCTACTTTTGTGGAGTTAACATGAACCCTGCTTGAACAGATACAGATGTGCTAGGCCCTTTAGGTCCTGCACCAAGGTAAGAATATATTCAGTATGGAAGTGCAGCAATGGATGTCAAGAATTCATGTGGCTTTCTGGTGGAGTGCTGAAGCTCGGGGCCCTCTGGGTCCTGCACTTCCATGTGACCACAGACACAGATGTACAGTGCAAAAAATTCATCTCTCAGCTGAATCACAGCTTCTGGCACCCATGGGTGCAGAGGTGTAGGGCCCTACACCTAGAGAAGAATTATCTTCACTATATGGTACTTACTTGTTTATTTAGATTTTGTTGACTGGGAAAGGAGAACTAGACAATCATGATCATCTTCAGCCTCGTCTTGGGGAAGGGGGATACAGATGGATGCGAACTGACATTGAACCAGATTAAGGTGTTAGTGGTATTTTAGTGAATGGGGGAAATTTGGCCAGGGCACCGAGGCAATTCCCCTACTGGTCAGCAGGGGGAGATGCTGTTCCTTTGGTTACACCTGAGATGGCCAACCGTCAGGCTGCGGGGTAGTAGAAGGAGGATGTGGAGATGGAGAATATTGACTTTGAACAAGTTTTGCCGCATCTGTACCGCAAGACATGGAAGGAATAGAAAATGCTACTGAGCTGGCGGAAAGAGAACACCAAACTCCGGACTGTAAGATACCTTTAAATATTGAAAACTTACCTGAGCCGCAGGCAGAGAGTTCTTCAGGACTCAGTGATACAAATGAAATAGTGTAGGAGCAGAAGGATATATCCGATACCAAAAATCCTGAGGAAGTTGTTATAGTACAACAACTCAAGTGAGAGGAAAAAGAGTTTCTATTTAGAAAGATGCAGCTCTGAAAACAACTTCAGGAGATTCTGTCTGACAGAGAAAAGGTATCTGTCAAAGTGGCCCAGCTGAGCTACGGTGACATGGCTACATCAAAGGACTTGTTGGGGAACTGGGCGGAGGCCGTGGAAAAGTCTGAGCGTGTGGCTCACAACCAACAAAAGGATTTACCAGCAATTGCATCAGGAATGGCCCCTGAGGTGAATCAGGAGCCTGGCCTAGGATGCGCTGCAGAACTGGCCCAACCTGTAGAGTATGTCCGTTTGGTGGAAAACACTCTACAGAATGTGGGTTGGTGTGGTGGAGTTAGGCGACACCCTTGGCTATGACTGATGGACCCCTTTTCTATCTCCTTATTTCCTAGCAACAGTTAAAGCTTTTCTGTTTGTTTTTCTTCTTTTCACCCCTGCCCTAGGTTGGTCACCTACAGTAGCTCTTTACTGTCCCTACTAAATTTCCTACTAGTTCTCTCTTTTCATTCTTTTCCCATTTACATATATCCAGTCCCTGGAATGATACCAAACACCCAGAGAGGTGTTGTGTAAAGTGCATAAGTGCATTTTGTGTACAAAAAGCATGAAATGTATTTTAAATAGGAACGAATACAGTTAGTAAAGTCTTTTTAAAGAAAAAGGATTCAGAAGTCATATAAAACAATAATAATGTCACGATTAGTATAGTTATAAGAAATCCTAAAGACATTTTCATAAATTCACACTATAAACCTGTTACTGTATAAGGTTCTTTGTATAAAAGTGCTTAGTCACTGTGGATCAGAGTTATAGAAAGTCAATATCCGTGGAGATATACACTGTACCTTTAACTAAACTAGGAAATCCCCTGACACAATCCCTTCCCCCATGGTTTTGAAACATGTCCAGACAGGTAAGGGCTCAGTCAGGTGACCCTACCAAAAAGATATAAAAACCTTTGCACAGAGTTTACTTCAGTTCAGCCCAGTGGGGCTCAGCCCTGAGAGAGAGACAAAAAGAGAGAGAGAGAGAGAGAGAAGAGAGGGGAGAGATTCTACTGCTACTGTAGACAAGCTGTTGCAAAACTGGTGTGGAGCTCAAAGATTTGACATCATTGGGGACTGGGAGTCCACCTGGAGTGACTCAAGCCTATACTGGCATGATGGGCTGCATCTGTCCAGGAAGGGAACCAGGATCCTAGGTGATAAGATTTAAATGCTTCATTGGCAAGCATTTAAACTAGCCAAGGGGGGGAGGCACTGGAAAGGAGCAGGGAAATCCTAGCCCCCCCAAAAAAAATCACGGTAGTAAGTGCAGTAAACACCAACATAGAGGTGTTGATAGGGAGAAGGGCTGTGGTAAATGGAGAAAGTGACAAAGGCAAGAAGGACAGGGATGGGGCAAAAAGGAGTAAGGCCATCAGGAAATGGCAGGTAATGAGTACCAATGCCCATAGTCTGGGCAACAAGCTCCCTGAGCTGGTGGCCTTGATGGAAGTGGGATGCCTGGATATCGTAGCAGTCACAGAAACATGGTACACAGAGAACCATGACTGGGATGTTAACATACCAGTATACATAACCTACAGGAGAGACAGGCAGGGGAGAAGAGGGAGAGGAGTAGCTCTCTATGTAAAGGAAGGGATAAAAGCGACTGAACAAAAGAGTAAAGAGGGAGGAGAGGAGGCACTGTGGGTCACCTTGGAGACTGGAAAGGGCACCACAATCTGCATAGGGGCTGTATACAGACCCCCATGTCAAGGGGAGAGAATGGACAAGGATATGATAGAAGGCATTCTTAGAATGGCAGAGAAAGGGGAGATACTGTTGATGGGAGACCTGAATATGCCAGATGTTAACTGGAGCACAGTTGTTGCAGCCACATCCAAGAGCAGGGCCATTCTTGATGCCCTACAGGTGGCAGGCCTCTGACAGCTAGTTTCAGAACCCACTCAGGAGGGAGCAATCTTAGACCTCATACTCTCAAACGGGGGCAATGAGAGGATCACAGATCTAGAAGTGGGTTGCCATCTGGGAACAAGTGACCATCAAACAGTGTGGTTCATGTTAAACTCAGCTACAGAGTCAAGCCATACAAAAGTGAGGGTACTAGACTTCAGGAGGGCTGACTTTGGCAAGATGGGAGAGTGCCTCAGAAAAGCACTAGCAAACAGGCTAGAAGGAGGTGTGGAGCAACAATGGGGAATCATCAAAACTGCCATCACAGAGGCAACAAGTCTTTGTGTGAAGCAAATAAACAAATCAAAATGAAAGAAAAAGTCACTATGGTTCTTAAAAGAGGTGGCTGTGAAAGTCAGGAAGAAAAAGATAGCATTCCGGAAGTATAAGGAAACGCAGAAGGAGCAGGACAGAGAGCTCTACCAGTTAAGGCAGAAGGAAGCAGGGAGGGAATTCAGAATAGCAAAGGCCCAAACTGAGGAAAAGATAGCCAATTTGGTTGAGAAGGGGGATAAAACCTTTTATAAGTGCATCAGCGAGTGTAGAAAGACAAAGGGAGGGACAGTGAGGCTGAATAGAATGAACAGTGGGTGGGCAGAAGGGGACAGTGAAAAAAGAGGGATACTGAACGAATATGTCCGCTCAGTATTCACAAAAAAGGAGGTGGAAGTGCCTACTCCAATTAAAAGAAGCACTCTTGATGGGGGGTCGATCCCAGTCCTTTCACAGAAGAAAGGGTTCTGCAAGAACTCCTAAAACTGAAGGTGGACAAAGCAATGGGTCCTGATGGAATTCACCCCAGAATTATAAAAGAATTAAGGGGGAACTAGAGAAATCACTGGCTACTCTTTTTAATAAATCATGGGAGGATGGTGTGGTACCCGAGGACTGGAGGATGTGATTCCCTTTCACAAAAGTGGGACCAAGACAGAGGCAGGAAACTACAGACCTGTCAGTCTGACCTCTGTGGTAGGGAAAGTGATGGAGTCACTTCTGAAGGAAAGAATAGTTGAGTACCTAGAGGCCAGTGGGGCACAGGACCCAAAGCAGCATGGGTTCACAGCGGGAAGGTCATATCAGATGTATCTAATAGATTTCTTTGACTGAATGACCAAAGTAGCAGACCAGGGAGGGGCTGTGGACATGGCCTACCTAGACTTTAGCAAGGCATTTGACACAGTCCCAAACAAAAGATTAATAGTCAAATTAACCAGCCTGGGAGTAGGTCCCAGGGTGGTAGCCTGAGTAAAACATTGGCCGGACAACAGGACACAGAAGGTAATTGTAAATGGAGTCCACTCTGAAGAAAGAGGTGTTACCAGTGGGGTACCGCAGGGTTCAGTATTGGGTTCAGTCCTTTTTAATGCCTTCATAAGTGACATTGCAGAAGGACTGGAAGGAAAAGTATGCCTCTTTGCAGATGACACAAAAATCTGTAACAGGGTTGATACACAAGGAGGCGTGGAAAGGATGAGAAGGGACTTGGCAAGGTTGGAGGAATGGTCAGAAGTATGGCAGCTAGGATTCAATGCAAAGAAGTGCAAAATAATGCACCTGGGAAACAAGAACCCAGGGGAAGAATTCACAATGGGGGGAGAGTAAGAAAAGGGACCTGGGGGTAATCATATCAGATGACCTTAAGGTTAGCAAGTAATGTGAGAAGGCAGTAGGGAGGGCTGGGGGTATACTGGGATACATAGCGAGAGGCATCAGCAGCAGAAAACAGGAAGTTGTTATCCCTCTGTACAGACAGTTGGTGAGACCCCATCTGGAGTACTGTGTCCAGTTCTGGAGACCCCATCTACGCAAGGACATAGACAGGATACAGGCAGTCCAGAGGAGGGCAACTAAAATGGTGCAGGGTCTGCAAGAGAAGCCGTATGAGGAGAGACTAAAGGAGCTTAATATGTATACCCTTGAGAAAAGAAGGGAGAGGGGGGACATGATAGAAACTTTTAAGTACCTCAGTGGAATCAACAAAGTCCAAGAGGGTAGCATCTTTCGGAAAAAGAGACATGCAAGAACAAGATGACACAATTTAAAGATGGGGGGGGTTCCAGGGGCAATGTGAGGAAGTATTATTTCACAGAGAGGGTAGTGGATGCATGGAACAGCCTTCCTGAGGAGGTTGTGGAGTCTAAAACTGTGGGAGAATTTAAGAATGCATGGGACAGACATAAGGCAATTCTTGTGGGGGGTAAGAAGAAATAGGCTGTTGGTTAACTAGGATCTGCGGCCTATCCTGTAGATAGGGAAATGGGCAGACTACATGGGCCAAGCGGTCCTTATCTGCCATCAAAGTCTATGTTTCTATGAGAAGGGTCTTAGGAGCTCTAAGATCCAGGACTGTATTATGGGAGAAACTACTGATGTTACGTAGTGATTTTCTTTGCAATTTTTTTTATTTTCATTTATTATTTTTCGAACTTTTGAAAAATAACTATCACACCAAGGTGTGTTTTAAACCTGTAAATTTGCCTCATCTGAAGTTTATTACCATACGCTGTGACAGTTGGGAGAGAGATGATAACACAGGTCAGCAGGTTTCGGGGAAATCCCTGATAAAAATGCCTGAATCTGTTCAGATAAATAAAGAGACTTTTGGCACAAATCTAAATTTGGAGGTACCTTCGGAATTAGCACTAACACAAAATCCAGTGTTAAACATTCCAAAACCCTGCATGCTACCTTTAGATATGGCAAATGGAAACCAAGCTGGGGGATGCCCCAGTATCACTGATACTGAGACACTGCCAGATAGACCTTTAAACATCATTCGAAAAGATGCTCCTCATTCCTTCTCGTCTTTATTCAAGCTGCCAATTTATCCTGCTAAGAGACATAATGTGGTGTGACTCTCGTATAAAAGGGGTATTCCTGAACCAATAGATTGGCTCTTCACGGCAAAAACTCTCTTAAAAAACTCTATCTAGTTTTTTCAAATAAAATATACGTCTTTATTCATATATCGGGTGAAACTACTTTTGATGTGGGCTTTAAGTCACTAAATGGTCTAGAGAGGTTCTGGATAAAATATGTCGGACTTAAAAAATCTACTTTATGGGCACCTTTTGTTGCTATTCCGCGCACAGAACCTGAGCAAAAAGTTATAACTGTACTTTTCTACAATGAGGGTGTTAGTGTGAATGACTTAACCTACTGGTTGAAGCAAAAATGCACTATAATTGAAGAACCAGAAGCCATCCTAGATTCAGAAAACATTTGGACAGGGGGGTGGAATGTTAAAGTCATGCTGAAAACCATAGATATAGGGTTATACACTTTCCTAACTCTTTTTTTTTTGCGGGGATCAGGGAATCTTATTTTACACAGGGCAACCGAAAATGTGTTATAAATGCGGTTCGATTGCCCATCTTAGTAGTGTGTGCGATAAGGCTAGGTGCAATGTGTGTGGGGAATTAGGCCACATAAAGTCAGACTGTACAAATGAATGTAGATGTAATCTCTGTGATACAGTAGGTCATACCTTCCAAAACTGTAAGTGGGCTGCTCACAATATGCCAGATCAGGCAGATGGGGAAGCACAATGCCTGCTAATCTTTTTAACTCAAAGAAACAGAATGGGAGTACAGAAATGGCCTGAGCATGTTAGACCAGAACCTCCTCCCCCAAATGCAAACCCAACTCAGGATAACACACAAAGAAGATTAATGCTAAGGGAGACATAGCCGAAGATAAGGCCTCCACCTCATGTGACTAGTACACAACAGGTTGCACCAGACCCTGTTACAGTGGCTATTGCCCCATCGGAGGAACCTTCAACTTCTGGAGCTCAAACTTCAGAAGAGCTGATTCCCCCCTCCCCAGTAGGGAAAGTAGAAGAAGCAGTAATCTTGACAAGGCAAAAAGTAAAGGCCTTAGTACCTAAGACACAGGGACTGCAAGCTACTATGCTAGTAGCAAATAAATGTGATGTCTTACAGAATGACAATACTAGAGATGACTCAAACGAATCATCGGTAGCATCTTCAGTACCTGAGGCAACAAGTGATGCAGAGCAACAGGAGAGAGCTAAGGGACCCCAGAAAAGGAAAGTGAAGCTAAAAAAGCAGAATGCTAGGAGGGGGGAGCATAAATAAATGAAACATGCAAACTATTCCTTTTTCCTGCTATACCATAAATGTAAATAGTCTTTTCCTTTCCTACACATCTCTCTTTCAGGATTTATTTTTTGCAAGATGTGAGAATGCATTCTCTGAGAGAAACACAGGCTGCTGCTCGGGGATGGTATACAGGCCCTTCATATTGGTCTATAGGGCAGGAAGACTGCTCTGGGTTGGGGATTTCATTTCGAATACCGGAACTAAAAGTTTTGAAGTTATATGATTTAGTACCAGCTAGAGCGTTGGTACTGGATGTTCTGATTCAAGGTATATTACATCTTTTAATAAATTGGTACGCTCCGCAAACAAAGGTGGAAAGATGTGATTTGTTTAAACTTATTCAACCCTTTTTATTCACAGGACATCACATAATATTTTCTGGAGATTTCAATTGTCCTTTAATAGCAAAGACTTCAAAACAATATTATGATTCTAACTTTTTAGCTCAAATGATACAGAAAGTAAAATTAAAGGACACCTATTATTCACATGCAATAAAAACTACTCCTACCTTTCAGAAAGGTCATCTTACACCCAGGATAGATAATATTTTTACATCCCTACATTTACCTATATTATTAGCGGATAACTTTCCCGTGGAGTTTTCAGACAATAAGATAGTTGGGATTAAAATAGATCCCGAACAAAGTTTCAAAGAGGGCTGGAGTTTTGGAAAATGAATATGTCTTTATTACTAGATACCCATATTCAACTGACACATCAACATTTTATTTGTGCTAGAAAATCTGTCTTTACTATTTTTGAAATCCTCAGCTTATGGTGGGAGGACACAAAACAGGATTTACAAAGGCTTTGTAAACATTTAAGTTTATGTAAAACCAAGAGAAAATATGTTTCTTATCTGCAGAACAGACAGGTACTGCAGCAGCTGCTGTCCTTATCTCATGACACAGGACACAATCTTGGTGTACAAATTAATAACCTGACACAATAGATGAGAGATTTTCATGTGCAAAAAGCACAGGCCCTTCATTATCAGCAGAAATATGGTATGATGGGCAAGGCAGATGCAGTATGTCCCTTTGAAAGTTATAATTTAAGAACTAAAGCTAACAGGACAAGATGGTATAGAATACACAGGGAAAAATACATCATAAATATTATTAGTAATTGTACAATGGCAAGGACATTTCCTGTATTCTGATTGGTCAGTGGGTGCCTAAGACAGTGATGTTATTACATAGAAACCTCACTCTTGGGGTGGTGGAAGCACTCGACTTTGCCTTGTGCTTCAATCCACCACAGGAGTGACATTATTACACAATAACACACACCTTGTTGTGCCTTATTGCTTAATTACTGTATATAGTTAAAATGTACGGGTCATTGGATACACAGACTGAGCCCCTATTACACTATTTGGATAGTTTAGATATTCCTGAAATAGATCCCAGGATTCTAGTAGAGATCTCAAAGCCTATACAGGAAGTAGAAGTAAAGGAGGCATTAAAAACCCTACAGGGTGGGAAATCTCCAGGGACAGATGGTATACCAAATGAGCTTTTGAAGTTTCTTGGGAATGAGCTACTAACGGATTTAGCAATAGTCTTGAATTATGTTTTGAATACCAAGGAGATTCCTTTATGAATCAATATGGGAATCCTGACCTATATCTATAAAAAAGGTAAGAATACACTAATAGAAAATTGGAGATCAATGACATTACTTAATTCAGATTTTAAACTCTTAACAAAAATCTTGACCAAAAGAATAGCTGTAGCAGCCTCTGTAGTTATCTTAGATGCCCAAACGTATGCAATTCCTGGAAGGAAAATCCAAGACTATATTATATTGCTAAGGGAAACTGTGGAATTAGGAAAACTGGGTAAAGTGGATGGTTTTCTGGTCTCCTTAGAACAGGAGAAGGCATTCAACAGGGTGAGACATTTATTTTTATGGGAAGCACTGAAATATTGCAAAATCCCTACCATTCTGATAGAATGGTTACAGAGTATATATAAGACAGCCACTGTTGTACCAGTGGTACAAGGTTGGAGAGGTCCTATGATACACTTAAAGAGGGGAGTACAACAGGGCTGTCCACTTAGCCCTATTCTCTATGATTTTTTTAGTAGACCCTTTACTAAGGAGAATAAACACTAATAATCTTATTCTTCCAGTTCAGATTGGAAATACAGACTTCATGTATAAAGTCATCGCATATGCAGATGATATGAGTATTATTATTGTCAGAGATTCACAGTCTCTGAGTCTGGTAGTGGAATGCTGTTCTCGATCTGGAACTTTGTCAGGAGCTTTGCTGAACTTAGATACATGTATAAGACAGAGATTGGACTATACCACTACATATCAAGACTGTACAGCAGAGATTGAGTTAAAACCTGACCCTCTCTCGATACTAAGAATAGTATTTGGGCCTGAAGATTTAGATGAATTAAACTGGAGTAAAAAAACAGGGATTGGTAAGCAAAAAGTCTTGACATGGAACAGGTGGAAACCCAGTAAAAAGAAAAGGATATACAGGTTCACGGGTAGTTTACAAGCTCAGTAGGCAGTGTTGCCTTTTTCGAGCTCACCACCATATTTAATGGTGGAAATTACATTTTTTGCTACCCATTTATGTCTAATCTGTTTTTAAAAATATTTATTGTATTGCTATCGACAATGTTTTTAGGAAGTGCATTCCATATAGTTATGACCCTTTGAGTATACCACTGATTCCTCGTTAGATTTATTTTGAGTGCCATTTAATTTCTTGCTGTGTGATCTTGTATTAGTTATGGAAGGATTTTTACATAAACTGATGGTTTCAAATATTGATTCATTATTCAGTGCTTTATATGCTGAAATTAGATCCCCCTCATTCTCCTGTATTACATTGAATAAAGTCCCAATTTTTTTCGTCTTGTGCTATAATCCAGACCGCTTACAGCTTTGATTCTTTTAATGGCTTTTCATTGAACCTTTTCTATAAGTTTGTTTCCTCTTACTGAGGTTGGGGCACATACTGATGAACAGTGTTCAAGATGTGGTCTGATGAGACTGGAAAAAAGAGGATTATGACTTTCATTTCTGCTATTTATGTCATGTAGTATACAACCCATAATTTGATTCCCTTCTTTGCAATATTTATGTGTGTTTTGAAAGACAAGTTTTTAGAAAAGGTTACTCCTAAATCTTTTTTGTTTTCTGTTATTTGCAGATTTATGTTATTTAGTTTATAAGTGTAACATGGGTTATTTTTTCCAAGATGCATCACCTTACACTTGTGTGCATTAAATAGTAATTCATGTTCAAAAGACCATTTTTCAAGGTGTGTGAGATTTCTTTGTATTTCCTGAGCTGAATCTGGATTTGTCATCATGCCACCAAGTTTACAATCGTCAGCATACTTGACCATCCAGCAATGATTATTTAAGGGGAGCATGGAAGATATCACTATATTAAAGAGTACTGGCCCCAGTGTGGATCACTGAGGGATGCCACTAGTAACATTATCCCAAGTAAAACTTATTAAAACTTCTTTTGTCCTGATATTTTTGTTTATTAGTTATATCTCCCAACCCCCACCAAAACCAGAGACTGAATTACTTAGTATTTTTCTTCCAAGCATGTTGGGGAAGTCACCTGAATCCCATAAAAAGAAATATATTGTATCTACCCCTGAAACAGGGGTGTTAATATGGTTAACCAGATTTTATTTTTAATAATTTATATATATAGATATATATATATAGATATATATATATATATACACACTAATATTAGTCCTCCTTTTGGACCCTACAATATTAGTTGGGAGGTCATGTTGGAAAATAAATGTGGGCATTGGCTTCGGTCCTGGGAATCACATACTCTTAAGTTATTGAAAAGATCTATAGAGACTCCAGAATACTTAAGGAGTACTTTTTTGAGACTTAAACGATGGCAGTTGATGACTCAGCAGGTTAGAACACTATCTAGGAAACAACATTACTTATATCTGCTTGCCTCAATCTGTCAGGAGGAAGTGATCTTTGGAAAATGCCTTGTACTTTATACAGACCATTTAGTAAAATTATCAAATAATACACAAATGCCAGAGCAAATGTGGGATTTTCACTGGCTTGCATGCCATGAGAAAATAAATGTAAAATCAAATAAAAAACATAAGAAAATAGAGGAAAGACCGTGTAGTAGATTGGGGTGTATATAAAAAAATAAACCATACATCATTTACTGTTTTCTTGCTCCTTCATAAAGGGATTTTGGGATTTGTTAGCACAGAAATGGGGTGAACAAATCTTCAATACCTCAACTTATGAAAATGTATTGTATGGTGTATTTTCTACTAAATGGGCTAAATGGCATGTTAGCACACTACAATTTTTAACGGTTATTTTGAAATGGAACACCTGGTTAATATGGTGTGGGTTTGCCCTACAGCAGAGAGAGAGAGTAATCACCTTGAGCTTTATAATGAAGTAATGACAGATTTTAAAAAACCTTATCTACAAGAACAGCAGCAGCAGCTTGCTGGCAATGTCCTCTTAGAATTACGGAAGGGATTGATTTGGGTAGCTGATAATGATGCACTGGTAACATAAATGAAGCAATATAAATGGGGGGGTGGGATCCTTCTTTTTTCTTTCTTTTTAGCAGTTTACTAAGCAGGATGTTATTTTGTAAGAAGTTTGCAGAAGGATGCACAAGAAAAATAATATTTGTCTGATTTTTTTTGTTACAAAGGTGTGAAGTAATACCATCTTGTTTTTTATGTTGTCTTGCATGTGCACAAGAAGCATATTGCCGTAACTTGGAATAGCAGGTTTTGGAGGTGTGGTCCTGTAGTGGCCAGTGGCGCCACTGTTTTTTTGGGCTGGACTATGTGGCATGAAATAGAATGCACGCTGTCTATGATGGCAGTGCAAAAGCATGCCACCACCTTGAAAGGATTTAGCTGCTGCAATGAGGGAGTGCCCCCCATTGCAGGGCGTGCCTTCCCTGGTGTAACATTTCAATAAACATTGTGGAGCCGTCCACCTCTCACTGTCCCCATAACAGCTGAAATTGGGGGTGCCCAGTCCCCCTGTTGGCATTTGCCCTCGCCAGTTCATTTGCTGACGGGGTAGCCCAATCCCTGTTGGTATAATGTCCCCCCAAAAAAATGTTATTGTGAGCCAAGGGAGTGCACAATCCCCCTCAGCTCATGCTACCCCCCCAAAAGCACACCATGCGACCAACAAAGTGTCCAATCCCCATCTGCTCCAGCTCCCCCCCAAACAAAAAGCCAGGTGGTACACTGGGAGCTCACCCCAGTGTGCTCATGCCTTCCCCCCACAGCACACTGTATGGCCAATGGGGTGCCCTATCCTCGTTGGCTCCAGCCCCCCAAAGGGAGCCTACCCCAGCATGCCCAAAGTGTCTCAGGTTGGCATTTTTTTTTCTCCCCTATAAAAACAGAAAACAGTCCCTCATGGTCTCTCATGCCCCTCCAACCTGCACCCACCCTCTGCATACCTCCCCACACCCCTCTCACCCCATACTTACCTTCAGAGGCCTTAGCAATGATCTTTGATGGACCGGGAACATGTCTGCACTCTTCAGAGCAGACTACAAATTGAAGAAATGCCGGTAAGCTGTATAATGGCATAAATAGGGTTTTTTCAACTTTGGTGGATGTCTCAGCCATTTTTTGGAATTTATTCACCAAATTTTCAACATGGGATTCTTGGGATCCTACCTCATGAACTCATTCACTGTCATTTTCTTATTCAGTCCTGAAAGGTGATGTCATGATCACTGTGCGGAACCACCTTTCAGAACCAGTTAATGAAATGACAGTGTCACAGTTCATGAGGTACGCTCCTAAAAACCCTATGTTGAAAATTTTGGTGGAAAAATTCCCCAAAATGACTGCATTGCGAGTGAGTGTTGTGCAGTTCCTACACACACTCATAACTTTGAGAATTTTTTATATTTTCACCCCATATTTTCAACATTGCCATTTTACCACACCTCCTTATGAACACTACAGCTGTCATTTTTCACATCTCACCTGGAATATGTTTTTGCACATGTGGCACACAATGGCACAATTGGTGTGTGAAATCAATGTTCTGGACAGATTAAGAAAATCATAGTGACATTGTCCATGAGCAGAGGTCCCAAAATGCATATGTTGAAAATGTGGTGACAGAACGTCACAAAATGTCTATTTTATGAGTGTGCATTGAGCAGTTTCCATGCACACTCATAAGTTAGAGAATTGTTAATATTTTCACTCCAGATTTTCAACATTGCCATTTTACCACATCTCCTTAAGGACAGTAGAGTTGTTATTTTTCACAAGTTGCGTGAAATGTGGTTTTGCACATGTGACGCACAATGGTGCGGTCGTTATGGGAAATCAATGTTCAGGACAGATTAAGAAAATCACTGTGACAGTGGTCATAAGTGGAGGTCCCAAAATGCCTATGTTGAAAATTTGGTGACAAAATTCCACAGAATGACTGTGTTATGAGCATGCATTGCGCAGTTTCCATGCACACTCATAACTTGGAGAATTTTTAATATTTTCACTCCAGATTTTCCACATTGCCATTTTTGCACATCTCCTTAAGAACGGTATAGTTGTCATTTCTCACATCCTGCCCAAAATGTGGTTTTGAGCTAGTGGCACAGAATGGCATAATCACTGTGGGACATCAACGTTCAGGACAGATTAACAAAATTACAGTGCCACTGTTTAGGAGTAGAGGTCCTAAATGCTTTCATGAGGTGGAATGAGAAAAGCCCATGTTGAAAATTTGGAGTGTAAATACCAACAAATGCCCGGGGCGTTAGGGTTTCTAACCATAACGTCCCACCCTGCAGAGACTAACTGGTATCAGGGGTGTGACTTTAGATTGTCGGTCCTAATGCTCACGCCATTCCACCCCCACCCCACCCTCCAGCCACTGACAGGCATCAAACTGTGCCTTGCACTCTTCAGACCCAAAGTTCATCCTAGTCTCCTATACTGCACCCATCTGAACATATTTCCATATGGAATGGGGTGAGTGTAAGACCCAAGGACCCCAAGGCAGAACGTGATACTTGTTGGACTCTGCAGGGTAGGGTGAGGTAAAATTGCATGAGCATTACGGCCGACACTCAAAGGCACACCTCAGTGCCAGTCAGTCTCTTCAGCGTGGTGTGGGGTTGCTGTCACTTCCGTACTTCACTGCCATTCCTTTTATGCATCTGTTTAACTTGTGCACTACCAATGCCAATGTCAGCAAGACAACTTTCGGCATTGACAAATGCTTGTTTTTCTTGTGGTCAAATCAGAATGGCAGCTCGTATGAGAATCCTTTGCATAAGCCACCTTGCTTGTCCACTTCTTGCAATTGGGGTATGGTGCATAACTTGCAGACAGTGGGCTGGCAAAAAATCCTGGGTTGTTGGTGTTGGTGGATGAAAGGGGTAATTAACGAAGGGGGTAAGTGTGATCTGGTGGCTTTGTTTCACAGAGTGTGACAGAAATTGGGAGTGAGACACAATCCACTTTACAAATGAAGCAAAGAACTCAATTTCATAAACAGCTGAATTTTGAAAACATTCTTGCAGGAAACAGTAACATCCTTATCACAGAATGCTTCATCCTGGTGGGCTTTAATGTACCTTACTTAGTTCTACAATGAAGGAAAATGCACCATTTACAGTGATACTTTAAAAAATGTCCTGGAGTGGCGTGCCCCCAGATCCCTCTAGTTCTGTGATGATTTTTGCATCCCCTTTTTACTGACTCTGCCCACACTTCTGAATATGGGCCATTGGGACCCCCTACTTTCTTCATCATAATTCGAGCACTGCCGCCAATAAATCAGGCTTCTTAAGTGTTGGGGAATTTGTGGATGGGCTCAGTGGCTGCTGAGATTTGTACAGTTTGGTATGTGTTTAAACCTTCTAACATACTAACATACTAAAATGCCAGCAGAATAGGCCTAATGGTCTTTCGTGTCTGCTCGTTTGGTCAGCCCCCACCCTGGGTGCTGACCTTGCTGTCCCCCTCGCCTTCTCTGGCTTTTCTCTTCCCAGTTCCGGATATTCTTGCTGCATTGGATTTTGCTTCCTGAACCCTTCCCCTGTACCTGTCCCACCCCCTCTTGAACCCCTCCACTGTCTCTGCCTCCACCAGCCCCCTAGGTAGTGCATTCCATGGCTCTACCACCCTCTCAGTGAAGTAGCACCTCCTCCTTTCTCCCCTGAATCTTCCCCCCTCCAGCTTCCACCCATGCCCTCTAGTGGCCCCTTCCTCCTTCCTTCGAAGCACCCTCACTGTTCCTCCCCTATTTACCCTTCATGTACCTGAAGACCTCTATCATGTCCCCCGGTCCCTTTCTCTTCCAAAGTGTACATATTTAGCTCTTCGAGCCTCTCCTCATAGGTCCTGTCCCCAAGCCCCAAATCATTTTGGTTGCCCTCCTCTGGACCCTTTCCAGGAGGTTAATGTCCCCTTAAGTGTGGCTCCAAAACTGCACGCAGTACTCCAGGTGCGGCCTCACCAAGCAGTTATACAGAGGAGTATCACTTCCTCCTTCTGGAGGTGATCCCCTAGCGATGCATCCCAGCATCCTGTTGGCCTTGGCTGCTGCCCTCCTACAAGTCTCAGAGTTGTTCATCTTGACATCCACCACCACCCCCAGGTCCCTCTCAGCCATTGAGACTTGTAGTATTCCCCAGGGTGTACACTTGGCCTGGGTTTCTGGCCCCCAGGTGGAGTACCTTGCATTTCCCTGCATTAAACCTCAGCTTCCACTTTCTAGACCATCTTTCCAGAGCCTCCAGGTCCCCCTGCAGGGCCACCCTCCCCTCCTCCCCATCCACCACTGCCCCCAGTTTCGAGTCATCTGCAAAGAGACTCATCTCACTCCTGCTTCCTGTCCTTATGTCAGATACATAGGCATTGAACAGAAGGGGCCCAAGGACTGATCCCTGTGGGACCCCACTAATGACCCTCCTTGGGGAAGAGATTATCCCACCAACTACGACCCTCTGGGTCCGGTCCTGGAGCCAATTGCCTATCCATCGGATCATCTGGTTTCCCACCCCCATTTCTCCTAGTTTATCCAACAGGCCCCCATGAGGAACAGAGTCAAATGCCTTGCTGAAGTCCAGAAAGAGGACATCCACTGGTCTACCCAGGTCCAAGGCACTTGTCACCCAGTCATAGAACTCCACCAGGTTTGTCTGACACGATTTCTCATCTGCCCACTTGTTTCACAAACCTTTCTGGGATTTACACTGGGGGGAGGTGGCACCGCATCACACAGTGAGCATCTGTATTTGGAGATAATATGGCACATCCCCATCAATGGGTCATTGCATGACATTCTAAATGCACGTTAAAACAAATGCAACACAAGACTGTGCATGAATTAGCATATTGTGTAATGTACTAATTTAGAGGGATTCCATAGCCAACTCTACTACCCAGTGTATCTGTAATTCCCTTGATACTATCAGTTGAAAATTGTCCATGCTTGAAGACCTGTACTGTATCCATATCCCCGGTCTCCAAGAGTCTCCCAGAAGTTCTGAGTGCAAGCTCATCCCCAGTGCATACACAATGTTGGTTTTTAGTTTCACATACTTTTTTTTTTTTTTGCTTTAAGGATTTTATTAGTTTCAAAAAAAAAAACAGGCTACAACAAAAGTTAACAGCACAAAATTTGATACCATAAACATAAAGCACTTAAAGTATAACTGATTATTAAGCCTCGTAATGAAAGTATTCATACACAGATAGGTCAATTAAAAATCTCATTACTAACCAATTAGTACTTAGCTATTAATTCAACCAAGAGGAAACAAATACAACACAGAAGGAGCACTGAGAATTGCTTTATAAATAAGTCATTATTCCTAATGTCATTGAATGATAAGATAGTTTAGGAAGGGAGCCTGTACTCTGTCAAACAGTTCACTTTTACCAAACATACTTTTTAAAGAAGGAACAAAAACTGTTCTTAAACATAAGGACCTGGGCTCATACCCAGAGTACTAGGTTTTGGGCTACCCTGCTGAAGGTGCCATCCTTCAGATGACGTGTTAAAGCAAGGTCCTTCCTGCCCATTTCTGGTGGTTTTCCAAGTAAAAGCACCTTTCTTTCAGGGTGTATGCAAATTAAATATTTTTCCTGAATAGCAGGTTTTTCAGATTTGGCTCTGAATATGGACTATCTATAGGACCAGTATTCTGAAAAAAGAAATTGGTGGGCTTTCACGCCCTTCTCACTTAAAAAAAAAAATCATCCTCACCCATACCCCCTTAAATAACCCTTGTATTTCATGAGATACCCCCGACCCAATCAGGCAGACTTTCATCATTGCCTACACAGGATCCAGAACTAGTCTCACTGATCCGAACCACAGAGAATCAAATTGCCTTCCACCTTCCAAATCTGAACATCATCATCACATATTGCATTACCCCTCTCCCACGGTGTACATTTTTTTCCCTGGTTTGTTTCTGTAGTTCACACTCATGCACAGTGGATGATGGGGGGGTAGTGAATAACTTGTGCAGAATATTAAGTGATGTAGGACATTGAAACCCAGATCCGAAAGTATCCTGTATTGGTGCCATGATATGTTTCTGACATGCATGTAAAGTGCACTGCAAGGCTCATAAGAGTATTTCATAAATGCCATATACACAAAACATGCTTTATGCCAGCCTAGGAATTTTAGAAGGCAGAGGGCAGCTGCAGTGTCCCACTTCCTATGCAACCTGCATTTTGCCAGATGCATCTGAACCGCTGAATGATATTTCCAAATGTATGGATAGATATGTTACAATTTCCTCACTTTATGGTGAAAAAGTATGCATGCATCAGTTTTTTTGAAACTTGCATAATTTTTGCAGTGCAATTTGAATCAATTTGGGTGTTCCAATCGTTTAAATGCAAATTGAATTACTGCATTAGAATTGTGGCCCATCAAAACCTTTTAAAATCTTGCCGTCTCTTTTTCATTTATTAATTTATAAAGCACACGTCACCATTTATGAAAATAATTTACAAAAACTGCATAAAATACATTTAAAACACTCCAGCAAATAAAGCAATCCAAACCTCTGCACATCAGCTGCTCCCCAACACACCAAGGTAAAGTAAATTAGGTAAAATAAAATGTATATTTATACAGGTAACTATAGCAACCATAGGATTAAAAAATGCTATTACAGAAATCATATTATATTAAGCAATTGCAATTACACTTTCAAACACAATAAACTAAGCATTTTACGTTTAAAAATTACTTATCTGAGCAGTGCCCGCTAAAAATGTATACCAGAAAGCAATATTAAACAAGTTATGCCACAAAGTTCAAAACACCGTTGAAATACATTGAACTGCATACCTGTTTCTTCAGTTCGCAGTCTGGCTTTGAAGAGTGAAGACGTGTCTGTGGTCCATCCAGAGTGGATTACAGGGTTGGACCCCTATTGGGTAAGTAAAGGCTGGGTGGGAGGGTGTGGGGTGGTGTGTGCTGAGTAGTAGGGTTGGGTGGGGGGACAGAAACGGCACAAAAGACATTGATTGCCAACATATAGTTTATTTACAGAGCTTTCAGCAGGAACTTAGCATTACGATGGCCTTTTACTTCAGTTTTGATCCCTTCAGTCTGGTAACTGGTTAATTACTTGCAGGAAATTGTTCAGCGTAACCTAAGTCATGTTATATATAATGCAAATGGTATACAGTGAACTTCTTCTCAATCATAATCTTAAGTGAAATCAGCACTGAAGATATATTTATTTAACCTTGCTTAATCCATTAACTGATCTGTTTTGATTCTGTTGTTATCATTGAATTGTAGCTATTTATGATTTTAGATTTTGTTGTTTATTATGGTTAAAGTGCTTTAATATTTCTGAATTGCGCTCTAAAAATAAAGATTATTATTATTATTAATCTCCTATGTCGGTCTGAAACATGATTACAGTTTTCTTCCCATATTTAGCAATACACATGTCTTTTCCTCTATCTAGTTCAGCAAGTTTTGTTAACACAACCAAAAGAGATGCACCTTTTTCACAGATCTACTGCTTTCAGTTGCATCAGAAGATTGCTCCAGTTAGTTATATCTCTTGTGCACATGCAAACAACATATTGTGGTAGCTTGGAACAGCAGGTTTTGGAGGTGCAGCCGTGTTGTGGCCAGTGGCGCCACTGTTTTCAGGGTTGGGTTCTGTGGCATGAATTAAACAGCATGCTGTCTATGAGAGCAGCTGAAAAGCATGCCACCAACTTGAAACAATTTTGCCATTGCAATGAGGGAGCAACCCATCATTGCAGAGCATGCCTTGCTTGGTGTAGCATTTCAATAAACATAATAGAGCTGTCCGCCTCTGACAGTCCCCATAAAAGCCAACGTCAGGGTTGCCCAATTCCTCCTGTCAGCATGTCCCCTTGCCAGTTCATTTGCTCATGGGGTAGCTCAATCCCTGTTGGCATAATGTCCTCCCCCCCCAATTTCTTGTGTGCCGAGCAGGTGCCCAATTCCCCTCGGCTCATGCAGTCCCCCACCCAAGCACACTATATGGCTGATGGGGGTTCCCAGTCCCTGTTGGCTCCAGCCCCCCCAAACAAACACCCAGGTGGCATGTTGGGAGCCCACTCCAGTGTGCTTATGCTCCCCCAACACACTGCATGGCCGACGGGGGTGACCAATCCCCATTGACTCCAGTCCCCTGCAAAAATCACCTAGATGGCAGACTGGGAGTCCACCCCAGCATGCCAAAAGCATCCCACATTGTCTTTTTCTTTATTTTAAAACCTGTAAAACGAGAAAATGGTCCCTCACTGTCTCTGGTGCCCCTTCCCCCAATCCGCACCCACCCTCTGCGCACCCTACATCCCCGCACCACCCCATACCTACCTCTGGAGCCTGGCGCAATGATCTTCAGTGGACTGGGAACACATCTGCACTCTTCAAAGCTGACCGAACTGAAGAAATGCCGGTAAGCTGTATAACGGCATAACATTTTTTTCTTTCAACTTAGATGAATATCTCGGCCATTTTGGGGACTTTTTTCACCAAATTTTCAACATGGGGTTCTTCGGACCCCACCTCATGAACTCTGTCACCTTTTGGGAACGATTAATGAAATGACAGTGTCTCAGTTCATGAGGTGGTTTCCAAAAACCCTATGTTGAAAATCTGGTGAAAAGAATTCCCAAAAATGACTGTGTTATGAGTGTGCATTGCGCAGTTCTCATGCACGCTCATAACTTGGAGAATTTTTAATATTTTCACTCCAGATTTTCAACATTGCCATTTTACCACACCTCGTTATGAACAGTACAGCTGTCATTTTTCACATCTCACCCAAAATGTGTTTTGGCACATGTGGCGCACAATGGCGAGGTCAGTGTGCAAAACCAATGTTCTGGACAGATTAAGAAAATCACAGTGACAGTGTTCATAAGGAGAGGTCTCAAAAGGACCATGTTGCAAATCTGGTGAAAAAATTCCCCAAAATGACTGCGTTACCAGCGTGCATTGTGCAGTTTCTATGCATGCTCATAACTTCACCAATTTTTTATATTTTTACTCCACATCTTTAACATTGTCATTTTTGCATACTGCCTGATGAACAGTACAGCTGTCATTTTTCACATCCTGCCTGAAACATGTTTTCGCACCTGTGACACACAAAGGGTGCTGTTGCTATGCGAAATCAACGCTCGGGACAGATTAAGAAAATCACAGTGCCACCATTCATGAGCGGAGGTCCCAAAATGCCTATGTTGGAAATCTGGTGTAAAAAATACACAAAATAATTGCATTACGTGTGTGCATTGTGCAGTTTCTATGCACGCTCGTGACTTCATCAATTTTGTTATATTTTCTCTCCACATTTTCAACATTACCATTTTTTACACCTGCTCATGAACAGTACGGCTGTCACTTTTCACATCCTGTTCGAAATGTGTTTTCGCACGTGGTGCCAGGTGGCATAGTCGTGCAAAACCACCTTTCAGCTAATGAACTGATAGTATCGCTGTTCATGCACTGGGGTCACAAAAAAAGCCCATGTTGAAAACGTGGAGTGAAAATACCAAGAAACGCCCAGGACGTTAGGATTTCTGACCATAACGCCCTACCCTGTATGGATTGGCAGGCATCAGGGGAGTGACTTGGGATTGTTGACAGCAATGCTTACGCCACTCCAATCCCACCCCCACCCTGCAGCCAGTGACAGGCATCGAGGTGTGCCTTGGACTCTTCAGCCCCAAAGTTCACCCCATTCTCCTATACTGCACCCATATCAGCATATTTCCTTATGGCATGGGGTGAGTATAAAGCCCGAACACCCCAAGACACACCTCAACACTTGTCGGTGTCTGCAGGGTAGGGTGAGGTAAAATGGCGTGACCGTTATGACTGATGACCCAAAGGAACACCCCAATGACTGTCAGCCTCTGCAGGGTGGGGTGGCATTGACATTGGTTCCATACTTCATTGCCGTTCCTATTATGCATCTCTCTCTAACTCCTGCTCTGCCAATGCCAATACCAGCAAGACAACATTCGGCTTTGACAAATGCTTGTTTTAGGTGAATTCAGTTACTGCATATTTTGACTATTTTTGTTTTGAGTACTATGAAAAATTATATGTACTACATATTCTGTTTCTGATGTTATTGAAAAAAAAATTCCCCTACTCTTTTCAAGCAGCAGGGGGTGCTGTTGCTTTGCCTCAGAATGGATGATTCCAGTTTAGCTCAGGAAGGTGAAGGAGCAGGACGTCTGCCTACTAATCTAGGTGCTGTCAACACTGAAAATGTTTCCGCTGAAATTATGAATATCTCTACCTCCAGAGTCTCGGATTTCGAGAACACCCAAGGAAACCAGGACATGGCAAGTGATACTGCTACAATTCTTTCTTTAGCAGAAAAGAAAGCCATACTGGAAGCTGAGCTGGAGAAAATAAATAAACAGCAGTTGGAAGGAAAGAAGACAACACTTTGGAGTGCTCCTGGAGGCTCGGCAATACTTCCCCAGCAGTATTCTCTGCAAGTCTTTGTTTTTGGCACCCAGTCAATGAATAGATTTGGTGCACATGCTCCGGAAGGAAAGTTGAGCTCATCACCAAAGGAAAGGGTGGAGCAGAGGACACCTGAGGTGGCATTACAGAATGCAGGCTGGAAGCAGCTTGTGTCAGGGCAGTGGGTCATGGACCCTGAATTTACAAAAGCTGCATAGCCAGGACAACACCCTAAGGAATGGGTTAACACACCTGCACAAGCCCAGATGCCATTAAAGGAAGGTTTGGCACAGCAAGGATCAGGTAGTATCACCTTTTCACCACTAGGCTCCCAGCAAGAACTTTTCTTTGATGCGACCCCGGGGGAAAATGTAACTGATCAAGCTGACTCAGGACAACCTGAGCAGGCTACTACTGTACCCAATAATACCAACAATCCCAATTATAGTGAGGGTGAGGAACATCCACACCCCAGATCACAAAACTCTAATCATTTTGCTAAACCAATTGAACTTGCTAAATGCAGGAATGCTACAAGAATAAGATGTCTCAGTGGGTTGGATGATCCCCCAAACAGGGAAATACGTGGGGTAAATATTGATCAAACAATCTCTGGGTTTCAAGCTGGGGGACGTGTATGCTTTGATTCACATCACAGGAGAGCATTCCTTTGATGTTAGTTTCCAAACCCCTGACCTGTTGGAAAGATTTTGGGCCAAATATTCTCTGTTAAAAACACACCCCTTATGAACACCTTTTCAGGTGTTCCCTCTCACCAAGCAGGTGGCTCACTTCATTACAGTTCTCTTTAGAAGCGAAGGGATGACTATAGTAGACATTCTTTTTAGGTTGGAAAGACTCTGTGAAGTAAAAGGTGTACCCGCACCTATCGTTGATTGTGAAGGCTTTTGGAATGGGGGATAGCGCATAAAAGTGAAACCTTTTCAACAACAAGCTGACTTTCAACATCTGATTTTGATTTGGTGCTTTCTAGTCTCTTGGTGCTTGATACATTGTCTGTAGCCCCTTTGCAATTATTACGTAATAATGGCTTGGACATGAGATTATGTGGGTTCTGGGGGTACCATGGCTCGTTGTACCATGGAAGGTCCTTTATGCATAAATTGGGCTATACTGTGCAGACTGCTTACCTGTTGTTGAAAGCAGGTGATGTGGAGCAGAATTCCAGGCCTAACCCCCCATTCTATGTTTACTCTTCAGGAGTCTTACTGTACTTCTGCTCTTCTTAATAGCCATGGCTTTAAAATTATTCACCTAAATGTTCATAGTTTGATTCCCAAGTTGGCTGAACTTCAACAGTTGATTGCTTCTTATCAGCCTGATTTTGCTCTTTCAAAAACATGGTTGAAATCAGCGGTTTCGATTTTGACTACTGCGTGCAGCATAAAGGAAGGGGTATAAGCATGTAAGAGTGAACCGCAAGGGTAAGAAGAAGGGAGGTGGTGTCGTGGTAAATTTTAAGGAACACTTGCAAGTAAATTCTCTTAAATCTAGTAGAAAAGAGGATTGTGAAACTGATTGGCTGTTGTTGCAGTTTGTTTTAGGGGGTAAGGAAAATATTATTGTGGGCTGCTTATACAATACTCCTCAGTGTGTGCAGGAAGGATTATTTAGAAGTGGGTGCCCCCTTTTTCAAGCATAGTGATGCTGTTATTGTAGGTGATGTGAATTTAAATTGGTTAGCTAGAGATACTCTGGGGTTGGAGTCTCTTCTTCTTACTTATGGTTTAACACAATGTATTAAGGAACCTACCCATTTAAATTCTGTTAATTGACTCATTCCACACTTAATTGGGTTTTGACTAATACTGAAAATAGAATGGCTTGTTCTGGCTGACTCTGTCAGCGACCATATGGCAATATATTGCATTATGAATTTTTGTCATCTTAACCCCCTCCCCCACTTGGTTCAAGCTAGATAATTCAAGAAAATGAATATCCTTTTGCCACATTCTCATCTGGGTGCCATTGATTGGTCTTTTCTTGAATGCGTCCCAGATGTTGATACAGCACTGGATTTCTTTTGAAGGTAGCTACTTCCTATTCAAGAAGTTCTTTTTCCTCTGCGTACTCTACGATGTCGAGGTATTTATACTGATTGGTTTTCTCCTACTATTAAGAAACTGATTAGGGACCAAAACGCAGCCTAGTCTTCATTTAAAAGGCTTCCTAGTATTGCATCTATGAATTTTTACCATAGACTTAGGAATTTGGTGTCATCAGAGGTTAGGAAAGCAAAAAAAATATTATCTGGAATGTTTTGAAGCTAGTTGGGCTAGCCCCAAGAGATTCTGGGATAATATTAATTTTCTGTTGTCCCCTAAATCCAGAGTTGATATTCAGAAAGTTATGGTTGCTAATGTAGAAATTGTTGATCTGCCCGAAATTGTTAAACTGCTTAATAATAAATACACTGATTTATCTAGCTACAGGAGTACTTTCCTACAGTTTGGTGACATTAAATCTAAGTCAGATATTGCTTTGGATAATGGACCCAGACTGATATTTACTGAAGTTGTCCCACACAAAGTCCTGAAATGTTTGCAGTCTATTCCAGATTGAATCAGTGATTGTGGGGGTGGGCTCAATGGTCATTTTTTTAAATGAGCTATTCCATTCATTACTGACCGTTTATGTTATATATTTAACTTGTCTTTAGCAACTGGCGTATTCCCCTACCAAATGTAAAAAAGCAAGAGTGTTCCCAATCCCTAAAAAAAGTAATGCAAGTACCTTCAATGATTTCAGACCTATTTCCATTTTAAATCCACTTGGTAAACTGCTTGAAAAATGAGTGGCTAAGCAGATGAATAACTACCTGGGGACTTATGATCTGTTGGCTAAGCAACAACATGGCTTCTGTAAGTCATGGAACAGGGACTGCCTTAGTTGGGTTCACGGACACAGTCATGCATGGTTTTGAGAAAGGTAAGATGACGGGGGCAGTGTTCGTGGACCTGATCAAGGTATTTGACCTGAATGACCATGATCTCACTTGCTCTAAATTGTATTATATTGGTTTTTCTAAGGCAGTTGTTGATTGAGTTGGTGATTACCTAAGTAATAAATATCAATCTGTTCAAGTTGGCTCTGTTGCCTCAGATGTGTCCCCCATTCATTGTGGCACACCACAAGGGTCTATTTTGGGCCCTCTATTGTTTTTAATTTTTGCTAACCAATTACCTCAGGTTTGTAAACGCGGATGGTTTAATAATTTTCACCCAATCCAAATCAGTGTCTGAACTTTTTTCTTTGTTGGATAATGATTTTGGTGATGTTTGCGCTTGGCTGACCTGTAATGCTATGGTCTTAAGCTCAAGTAAAACTAAAGTTATGCTTTTTGGTATGCCATCTATGCTGTAGGACAACCCAAGGTCAACAATATTTGATCATCAGGGCCTTTTGTTAGATCAGGTTTCTCACTTATACCTTGGGGTATCCTTGGATCCTTGTTTTAACTTTTTCTCATCAGATACATTCTGTTGTCAAAACAATTAATCAGAAAATAGGATTACTATATAAATTTAAATCTCATTTTGCATTAAAGACAAGGAAAGTGATTGTTATTGGGTCTCTTCTTCCCCATTTCGACTGTATACCTGGAATTTATTTCAATATTGGGTGTAAGGAGTTACATGCTTTGACTGTTACTTTTAATAATGTTTGCAGATTTGTCCTTGCAACCCCTAGTCACCTCCACCATTGTAGCCTTTACTCACATCTGGGTTGGTTATCACCTAATTGTTGGGTTGAGTATTCAGTGGGGTGTTTGATGTTTAAGAGTTCTTATTTTGAATCTCTTTTTCCTCTCTCCAATTTAGTTTTTAGAAGATAATTGTTACTGTATTTGAGGTCAGCTAATGGTCCCTTATTGAATGTTCCCCAGTATAGGCTTAAGACTAGTCAAAGAGCATTGTCTGTGGCAGCCCCCATTTTCTGGAATGCTCTTCTGGTTAGCATTGGACTCGTTACTTCTGTATCTAATTTTAAATTAAAGTTAAAGCAGCATCTATTGTCTACATCTGTTTGTGTTATTTTTAATATATATTATTATTGATGTCTTGTGTTATATCTTTGTTTTTTGTCTGGGTTGGGCCTGAAAAGGGACCATTGGTCCAGTGTCCTTACACAGTTAACAAAGAATAAAATGAAATGAAAAATGAAAATCTGCAAAATTATTTTTTTCTTGGGTGAGATAAAGGCTTTTTATTTTATCCAGGTCAGCCAAGAAAATGTTATAAATGTGGCTCCAGCAGACATATGAGTAATTCCTGTGATGCTAATTTATGTGCAAATTGTGGGGAACTGGGGCACTCAAGCTATTATTGCGATAAAGTCCCTATATCCAACTTGTGTGGGGATGCTGGGCACAATTTTACAAACTGTCCAAAAGCGGCTCATAACACAGATAGTACAGATTATGGAACACCTGATTTTTATCTTTCCAGAACAGCTAGAGATGCTGCAAGGGGTTTTCAACACCAAGCCACCTCTGGGCCCCCTACATCTAACCAACTCCCCCCAACAGCCTCCATTCATACCTATGCAGAGGCTGCACAACAGAAAAGACCACCCCCTCTCTTAGCACACAAGCACCAGTACAGGTGAAAGATAAGTCTTTTCCACCCACATCTGATGATCTTGGGCTTCCTCAACCCAACAGGCTGCAAGTACTACTGTAATGCCTCCACCACCAGCACCAGAGCTGGAGTTTCAACAAATTCCAGCAAAAGGGAGACTACAACCTAATGCCACTGAGCAAAATTCCATCACTAAAGATATCCCGGTTTCTAACAAATATGAGATACTGCAGCAAGAACACATGGAAGAAGGGATGGATTCAGATGAAGTTTCCCATATATCTTCACAGATGGACTTAACCTCAGAACAGGACAACACATACGAAAAGGCAAAAACTCCTAAAAAGAAAAAAAAGATAGGGTTATGGCTAGGGATAAGGAAGAGTGCCAGGAAAAAAGCTTTACTAACTTAACACTTGGCAACAAAATCTAATTATTATTTAACCATAGCTAGTTTAAATGTCAATAGCATTAGGTCAGAAAAAAAGAAACTATTAGCCATATATGCTTTATTCTCTGACTATAAATGTGATATTTTTTTACAGGATACTTGTTTATATGGTTTGGATTATTTTAATATCGCCTCACACTCTTGGATTTGGGGACCTAGTTATTGGTCGGGGTACTGATCTATGTTGTGGATTGGGTATTTGTTTTAAAACTTCTGATTTCAAAGTTGTTCATCTGGTTGATATTGTACCATGCAGAGCATTTCTGTTGGATATTCAGGTACAAGGGATAGATTTTAGATTAATTTATATTTATGCACCACAAGGCAAGGTTTTACAGATAGAGCTCCTTAAATTGATCCAGCCCTATTTGTATACCAGCGAAAATATAATCTTTATATCAGCAGACTGCTTACTGACAAGAGGTTTTGCCATGAATAAAACTTATTTATTTATTTATTTTTGTTGTCCCGGTAAGCCCACTGGGCCTAGAAGTCCCTTTTTCAGGGGCGACCGGGCCGGGGGGAGGGGGATACAGATGGTAAGCAACTGAAATTTAACCAGATTAAGCTGTTGGTGATATTTTTAGTGAATGGGAGAAATTTGGCCAGGACACCAGGGAAATTCCCCTACTCTGCTTCCTGTGAGCAGAGGGGACCCTTTTGCTGGTGACTCCAAGATGGCTGCTGTTCCAGATATGGCCACTCTGCAGAGTTCGTTGGAGGGAGAGGACGTATGTGAGCCAGGGGAGCGAGCCTCCTCCTCGGGGCTCGAAAATGAAGAGGCTTTCGGTCCCGCAGTACAAACGGGAACATTTGGTTTTGTTCATGATAATGCTGCTGTTGCAAAGGATCGTATGGATAAAAATATGGCTGTATCTAAGATAGAAGTGAACTCCTTACCTTATGAATTGTCAGTGTCTCCGATATCTTCTACTTTCAACAAGGGAGCTGAGGATAGTTTCCTTTCAAGTGAACCTACATCATTTTCGATTGACAAGCCTGTCATTGTGGAGGACGCAGTTGCTTCAGTCTGCGACACCGCATAGGTGAATGAGAACCCTTCAAGCTTACCAACCTTACAAACTGTACCGAACAAGAGTTTGTCCAGAGGAATTTCGGCTGGCAGCATCGTTACTGGTTATGGCGAGTGCCAAGAGCCGAGTCCCGGTGGTGAAGCTACAAATTATGGAACCTCTGTTAAAACACTGCAAGGTCAGTCTTCTCGTACTACAGTTTCAAGTTTTCAAAATATTCCCGGTGCTAGCACGTTGCCTGGCAACAAGCAAACAAAGCTTTTTACCATTGGCTCCGGTTCCTCGATAATGGAAGAGTCAAAACTGCAAAATGCTGTATGTATGTCACAAGAGGAACCGGTATATCAAACAAACACCTCTAGCCAAGCTCATGCTACATCCTTTTCCTTTACAAACAGAAATAAGGGTTCCCCAGATATAATAAAAAATAAAAGAGCTGCCTTAACAGCAGCAAATCGGAACTTGCCTATGAATCACATACAGCAGGCTGTAAATAAAAATAAACTCTCTCAGAAGATCTCTACTTCTAAATTAATTCAGCAAGCATTTTCCCTACCTGCTAAAAATGTAACTGAAAATAAAGACTGGGCTCCAGAGAAAGTGCTATTAGATTCTGGATGGAAACTAAACCCCTCAGGAACATGGATTCCAGACCCAGATTGGTCATCAGTTTCTCCCTTGTCCTCTCTCCCCTCAGAGTGGTCTCCTGCGCTCCAGAAATTATCTGAGCCTCGGATACTGCAACCTGGAACTGATAAATTAACTGATTCTTTACCATCTATACCGGAGAAAGTAGGAACTAATGTCATAGTGGACGAAATAATTCTCAATGATCCTTCTGTGGACCCCCCCATTAGACCTCTTCTCTCAGATCTTTTTACACAATCTCGTAAAAACTCAGCCCCTCGAAGAAACGCTGTCCGCATACGCTATAAAGGGGGATTAGTAGATCGGCCTGACCGTGTGTATGTGGGGAAACTTCTTCTAAAAGAATCTCTGCAGTTTTCACCTAAAGATGTGTTTGCCTTCATTAATATCTCAGGGGAGGACAATTATGACGTCAGCTTTAGATCTGTCTTTCTGCTGGATTTATTTTGGCAACGATACAACCAGTTGAAATTTTCCCCGTTATGGTCTCCCTTTGTCGTTACTCCCCTTACTCCATCATTAATCAAATATGTGACTATAATGTTCAGAAATGAAGGGGTTCACGGTTGATGACATTTCCTTTTGGCTCTCTCAGAAATGCGAGGTGTTAAGTAGCCCTGAGGCAGTATTAGACTCTGAATTATTTTGGAATGGTAGTTGGAGATATAAGGTGAAACTACAACAAGTTAACAATGAAATTAAACACATTCCTAATTCCTTTTCTTTAGGGAGAGATAGGGGGTATGTTTCTACACTGGGCAGCCTCGGGCATGCTATAAATGTGGGAATAGGACACATCTTTCTAGTTCTTGTGACACCACCAGATGTGAGATATACGGGGAACTTGGACATGGTAATTTTCAGTGTGCTAACCTAGTAAAATGTGACTTATGTGAAGAGTCAGGTCATGGGTACAGGAACTGTCCGTGGGCAGCTTCTAACAAAGCCTCTGTCAATAGCCCCGAGTTAATACTACAAAAAGATCAGGATGAAGCCCTTTCTAAAAATCAGAAAAAAGGTCTTCACACTAAGATCACAAAGGTTGAAGGGGTAGAGGAAGAGAGAGAGAGAGGTCTTGGGGTCTGAACCTGCTGTTATTTCTAAAGCAGGGTGTGGGCCTCCTGACCCCCTTAATGTTCAAGAGTTTCCACCAGTTTGTTATCATGATCCTGTAAAAACTAAACCTCTTAGTTCTAACCCTGTGGAGAAAAGAGTTACTAGAAGTTTCAAACCTTTATCCCCGCCCCTCCCCCAAAACCCATCCCCGACTTCAGTAGACATTCCTAATTTTGAAATGGAAAATTCTTATGCTATTTTAGATACTGCTACAGGGGATTCTGACATGGATACTGGTACCCCCGCCTTATCACAATCCTATGGGAGTAAAACTACTTCTACAGATTATAAAGGGAAGAAGAAAAAAAAGAGGAAGAAAACCTAAATGTTTATGATTCCCCTTAATGTTGGATCTCTAAATTGTAGCAGTCTTTTGAATAACTGCAAAAGAACTGCTCTTTTTTATTTTTTTCATCAGTTTGGCCTCGATATTTGTTTTTTACAGGAAACATGGGTCTATACTTCAGACCAGTGTCGGTCCTTAAAATCTGAATGGATCTGGGAACCATCCTATTGGGCCTTTGGATTAGACAGAGCTGACGGTGTGGGGATTCTTTTTGGTTCTTTTAATTTTACTCTCAAAAAATTGGGGGATCTTATACTGGGGAGACTACTTATCATTGATGGATTATGGAAACAGGCTGATTTTCGCTTTATAATAGTCTATGGGCCACAGACAAAGGCGGGTAGGGTGGCTATGTGTAGAGCCCTCTCCCCTTTTTTGGCTACCTCTAGTTATATTATTTTGGGGGGAGATTTTAATTGTGAAGTTTCTGGGTTTAGTAGGGGTAAAGCAGGGAAGAAAAAGTATTGTGACACTATTGCCTTAGAGAAGGTTATTAACTTAGCAGGTTTGAGGAATGGGAGGAGTTATCAGGATAAGGGGTTGAATTACACCTTTAGAAAGGGGTCTTTGATATCTACCATAGATTATCTTTTTTTTTCAAGGAATTTATCCCTTCCGGTCCATAAAACTCATATTACTGAATTCTCCGTCCATTTGTTCATCACTCTTTCCTTTAGTGACCCCCTACACAAACCTATAAATAAACCACGATGGAAACTAAATACTTCTGTTTTGTAGGACCCAGGGTTGTAAAGGTATATCCTCTCTATTGGCTGCCGAGTATCTGTTATGGTTTTATATGAGGATTTATGGACTGGTGGGTGGATACAAAGATGATATCAGGAAATTCTTCCAAAACTACGGGAAACAACGAGTTACTGCTAATTTTTTACGATATTTAAACCTCAGGAAGAAACTCCAGGGGCTGTTTTCAGTGGCTAATACTTCTAGAGATTATTTTTCTGCCCAAATCTCCCTTACGAAGTCTGCTATGAGAGATTGTCAGTACGATAGAGCACAGACTTTACGTTCCAAGCTTTCCTTTGGCACTCAAAGAACACCATTAGGGGACCCCTTTGAGGCCTTTAAGGATAAAAGAAGCTCTTTAGGATTAGAGGTGTTACAAAATAAGGAAGGGAAATTTAAAACCTCCCAGGATGATTTATTTTCTATTATCCAGGATTATATAAAGGAACAGGAAGGGCCTAAGATCCAAAGTTGTGATGTTCACCAGTTTTTTCAGGATTTTACTATCTCTCCCCCATTTGGTCAGGAAGTGTATAAATTAGCTGATTCTATATCTCAGCAAGAGATTTTGGAAGTTTTTTCTTCCTTAAAGGGTGGAGTTTCTCCGGGATTGGATGGGTTGTCTTATGAAGTCTTTAAACAATTTGGTGAGATTTTAGCTCCCTGTCTTGAGAAGGTTTTTTCCTTTCTACACGGTGTTCATTGTTTACCTGGGCAGTTTTCGGCAGGATTGTTGATATTTATTTTTAAGGGTGGTGATAGAACTCTTTTATGGAACTGGAGACCTATAACCATTTTGAACTCAGATTTCAAGATACTATCCCAAATATTAAATAGAAGGTTGAGATCAGTGTCGGCTGAGTTGTTATATCCTCTTCAGTTTTGCGCCATTCCAAATAGGAAAATTTTGTCTGCACTTGCTATTCTTAGGGAAATAATAGAGTTTTCCAATAGGTCTCCCAATTGGCATTGCATCCTGTCTCTTGACCAAAATAAGGCCTTTGACAGGGTATCTCGTTCCTATTTATTTATAGTATTAGAGAAATATGGTTTGCCTTATGATTTTGTCTATTGGATTAAATTAATGCATAAAAAAGTTGTAGTATATCCTGTCATTAAGGGTCAGTATTCCCTCCCAGTTTCAGTTAACTTTGGGGTACGACAGGGCTGCCCTTTGAGCTCTTTATTATATGCATTTTCTTTGGATCCATTACTTAAAATGTTAGATCAGATGGATGGATTACCAGGCATTTCTGGGCATTTGCTTTCAGATACAGTGATTGTTCAAGCCTATGCGGATGATATTTGTATTTTTCTGACTGCATTGGTTCAAATTCCTATTGTCCTAAGTTGTATTGCTAAATATGAGAAGGTTTCTAACTCAAAAATTAATACAAAGAAATCTAGAGGGTTGCTTTTAGGGCCTATAGATCAAGATCAGTTTACAGTATCTGATATTGTGTTTTCCTCCTTACCATGTAAAATCTTAGGAGTAATTTGTGGAGCTCAGAATCTCCCTGTGGATAATTGGGAAATTGCATTGAAAAAGGCAGAAGGAAAGGTTCAAAGGTGGAAGGGATGGAGCTTATCCAAAATAAAAAGGATTTTTGTTATTAAAAAATGTATTATTCCTAGGCTGTTATATATAGCCTTGGTATATCCTCCTCCGTTAGCCCTGGAAACACGTTTGTATGCATGTTTTTTTTCAATGCTTTGGGGGAGTAGGCTTAACCCCATTAAACGTTGCTATACCTATCTCCCTATTTCTAAAGGGGGGTTGGGCATGGTGGATCCTCTTAGTTTTTTTTATGGGCTTTTTCTTGCTCAGAACTTTAATTGTGACCCCTCCTTTCTGTTATTGACTCAGCAGTTATGGGTAATGAATAACTTTAAACCCTTTTTTGGTGTTTGAAGGGCACCCCTTACCCCACGGATTCCCAAAAGTATATATATCCCAGGGTTTTTTAAACCGTGTGCTCAGAAGTTGTTTAAATGGTCCCTTTCTTTTCAGTGTATTAAAGATAACATAATGGGTGGATTATATTTCTTTTTCCTGGGAAAATTGTATCCAAGTGAACCTGTATTTGTTAATTGCCCTTCTTTTTGCACTGAATTTGTTCTTAAACAACTTAATTATCATAGGATTCCTTCTCAAATGTGGGAGGTGCTATGGCTGTCAGTCTATGGAAGGTTATATGTCAAGGGGAATGCTAAGCATAAAATGATTGGCGAAAGATATTGTCCATATATGCTGTGTCAGGCGAAGGAGGAAACTATGGATAATTTTTTATTTAAGTGTTCCTATGCTTCAGGGTTATGGGTGTTTTTAAGCGCTAAGCTACAGCTTCCATGGCTACAAAATCTACAACTATTAGGGCCTTGGTTTTTGTTTTTTTTCCTCACCTTTTTGGTTCTTATGATTGGGGTACGCTAGTTGTGTTCTTTTGTTGTCTAAAATATTATTTGTGGCAGGCTAGATGTCAGTGGGTACTACAAAAAAAGTTTATGTCATATGAAATTTTTTTTGTACTTATAATGGAGGCAATGAAATCTGTCCATATGAAAGATAAACACTTTGGGACTGCTGGGAAAATATTCAAATGGTGGAAAGGATTCCAGATTGTTATTAAATATAAATAAGGGGGACTGGGAGCAATATTATAATGGTGATGTACTGGTTGGTTGATTTTCTTTTATAATTATGGTTGTATAAAACAAAATGTATGTGTTTTTGTTTTTTGGTGTTTCTTTTGATGTATTTTCAATAAAAACTCCCCTACTCTAGAAACATAGAAATATAGAATTTGACTGCAGATAAGGACCGCTTGGCCCACCTAGTCTGCCCATTTCCCTACCTAACCGATAAGCTGCAGATCCTAGTTAACCAACAGCCTACTTCCTCCGACCCCCCACTAGAATTGCTTTATGTCTGTCCCATGCATTCTTGAATTCCCCCACTGTTTTTGACTCTACGGCCTCCTCAGGAAGGCTGTTCCATGTATCCACAACCCTGTCTGTGAAGAAATGCTTCCTCACATTACCTCTGAGCCGTCCCCCCTCTATCTTCAAATTGTGCCCCCTTGTTTTTGCACATCTCTTTTTCTGAAAGATGCAACCCTCTTGGACTGTGTTGATTCCCTTGAGGTATTTGAAAGTTTCTATCATGTCCCCCCTCTCCCTCCTTTCCTCGAGGCTATACATCTTTAGTTCCTTTAGTCTTTCTTCATATGTCTTATGATGCAGACCCTGCATCATTTTGGTTGCCCTCCTCTGGACAGCCTCCACCCTGTCTATGTCTTTGCGGAGATGGGGTCTCCAGAACTGTACACAGTACTCCACATGTGGTCTTACCAACTGTCTGTACAGAGGGCAACAACTTTCTGTTTTCTACTGGTGATGCCTCTCCCTATGCATCCCAGTATCCCACCAGCCCTCCTTACTGCCTTCTCACATTGCTGGCCCACCTTTAGGTCGTCTGATATGACTACCATAGGAACTTTAGCATCCACCTGAACTACCACCAATCCAGGCAGATGGGACCTCGGTTTAACGTCTCATCCGAAAGACGGCACCTCAGAAGTGCAGCACCCCCTTCATGCTGCACTACAGTGTCAATATTGGGATATTAACCCAAGTGCCAGATGTGGGAACTGAACCCACAGCCCTCTGGTCTCCCGGCCTCAGAGGCAAGTGTGCTACCTACTGAGCCACTGACACTGCTTACTGTGAGGCTAAAGTTTTAAATGACTTAATACATAATACAGGACTTAGAGATTCTTTTTTTCATCAAAATCAAAAAACTCTCCCCACTTTTTTTCCAAGGGAAAAAACAAACAAGAAAAGATTATATTTTTGTTACCCCTACATTAGCTTTTAGAGTCACACAGGTACACCTAGTGGCTACTTTGTACCACAGAATGTTAACACTGCATATCTCAAACTTTCATGATGCATCAAAAGGGCTAGGTTTTTGGAAATTAAACTTGTCTCTATTAGAGATCCCAGAGGTACTTGAAGGTTTTCAATCAGTTCTGGAGGCAAGGAAATCAGTTTATTTCCTGTATGACTCCAAACAGGCATGGTGGGTGGACACTAAATAAGATATTAGGGAATATTTTCAAAAGATAGGAAAAATTCAGGGTAAATACCATAAGGACATTTACTGGTCTCTCAGGCAAGAACTCACTTCTTTATACACACAACAAAATAGAGGTAGCAATATCCCACAGGAAAGGATCATAAAACTGAAACAAGATATGACAAACATACAATATAATAGGATGAAATCCCTAGAAACAGAACAAAGATTTGGAACACTTGGGAAACAGGCTTTTAGAAATCCTTTTGATTATTGTCAATATCAATGAAAAAGAAAGGACATTACCCATATCAAAACTTCAGAGGGACATATTCTTACTAACAGTACAGATATAATACAGGAGATTGAGACATATATTTCAAACACATTTTCAGCAGATACACAATTGAATGATGACCAAATTGAGGAATGGTTGCAAAACTGTACCCTTTACCCTTCCTATGGTACTGGACCATTTTCTTATTTCTTTAATGGCACCACTTACAGATCTAGAAGAACAAACCGTCTTATGTAATTTACATGCTGGGAAATCCTGAAGAAAGCCCTCAAGGATATAGACTTTTGGAGGAAAAGAGCTAGGAAATCTCACTCGGATGCCAATTGGTTTGCCTTTTGTGTCTCTAGAAATGCCTGCACTAAACTAATTTGGTCTGAAAAAGCTAGATATTTCAAAGCAGCCCTGAAAGACAACCAAAACAATACTGCCAAGTTCTGGAGCATCCTCAAAGAGGTTGAAGGTCATACCACCGATGCCTTTCTTCCAGCCAAAATAGTGTCTAGTGACACCACCTTCACGGACAGAGCTGATATATTAGAACAACTCAATGAACACTTTGCCACTGTGGGGCTGGCCTTTGATGCTTCTCCAATCAGTAAGCTCAGCCAGCATGGGGATACCACTGATGACTCTAGCTCCAACATCAACTTCAACCAGAGTTACCCCTCCTCCTTCAGCTTCCGTCCTGTATCTTTCAAGCAAGTGGAGGACCTCATATTGTCATTGGGTACAAAAAAGAATGCCTGTGCTGACAATATGAAACCTTTCTTCCTAAAATTAAGCCACTACTACTTGACTGCCCCCATTGGCCATTTATTCAACACCTCCTTGATGCAGGGTGCGCTACCCATGTCATGGAAAACTGCACACATCATCCCCTTGTTCAAGTCTGGGGACCCGAGTGATCTGAACAACTATTGGCCAATTTCCATACTATCCACCCTTTCAAAACTACTGGAACAAATCGTTAAGACCCAAGTCAGGGAGCACCTGGACTCGCTGAAACTGCTAAACGCCGCACAGTCGGGCTTTAGAGCCAAACATAGTACAGTCTCTGCCCTTGCTAAAGTAACCACTGACTGGCAAATTGCCTTGGACTCTAAGAAGTATGTGTTTGCTCTCTTCCTTGGTCTTAGTAAGGCTTTCGATACTGTGGATCAAAACATTATGCTTAATGCATTGAATAACATCGGTTTCAATAGTACTGCCATTAAATGGTTCAACAGCTACCTTACTAACAGATTACAACAAGTCAAAGCTTCAGGAGAATTGTCTCCACTAAAAACATTTCCACAAGGTGTCCCCCAAGGCTCCATTTTGGGCCCAATCTTATTTGCATCTACATCAATAACCTTGATTCACATCTGCGCACAGCTAATGTGCACTTATTTGCAGATGATACTGTCCTCTACACCTCTAACTCTTCCTTGAATATGGCCCATGAGGATTTACAGCAAGACTTTATCTCTATCCAACATAATCTTATTAAGCAAAAGCTTCTACTTAACACCAAAAAAGACCAAAGCCATGATCCTCCCACCAAAGGCAGTCTCAGGACAAACATGCAACCTCAAGATTCTAACTTTATTGTGTGAACCCTCTGAAACCGCGGATAACTTTAAATACTTAGGGTTTTGGCTGAACAATAAGCTTAACTTTCTGTGCCACCTGAACGAGGTCATGAAAAAATTAAGACAGCACTTAGGCATATTCTACTGCATTAAGCATCTTCTCGCCAAAGAAGCTAGGAAAAAATTAATGCAATCCACATTGTGCGTTTACTGGATTATGCTGACTTCCTCTACAATTGCCCCTCTTCAGTGCTATGTAAACTCGACACTCTTTACCACCGGGCCTTGAGGTTCATCCTCAATCTGCTTTCTCGCACCCACCACTGCCTACTGTACCGAGAGATGGGATGGTCCTCGCTTCTTACAAGGAGGAAAAGAAACGTTCTCCTCTGGTTCTATAGAGCTCTGTCTGATAAGCTTCCTGCACACATCTCGAGCTTCTTCGAGCATGCCAAGGGGTCATATGGTTTGAGACACTTAGCCCTACTCTGCTTCCAGATACCCAGAGTAAAAACATTTCATGGCTCGGCTGCAATTCATTTCTCCTTCCCTTCCTTATGGAATACCCTGCAATGATCTCTAAAGCTCTCAACCTTCCCCAGTCCATTCACCTTCAAAGCACTAATAGCTGAGTACCTGAAGGAAACCTGCAATTGTTTTAGGTGACTTTACGCCCTTAGTCTCTGGTGTCCCACTCAAATCTTCTGACATTTAATTACATTCAGCTCATATCCCTCCAATGGGGGACCCCAGCACTTTGCAACCTCCCCTCTCACCCCCAGCCCTCACCGTCCTACCTCCCTGTCTCGTATACCCCCCTCTCTACCCCTGCCCTTCCCAAGTCCAATAATAGAATACCCACCAGTCTACATATACTAGTGAATGTACCGGTCTACATATACTAGTAAATGTACTGGTCTACATACAGTATACTAGTGAGTGCCCAGGGTCTAAGCTTTTTTGTTCCTTCTCCTTTTTTGTTTACCTACCTTTCTTGTTTGTCTAGTGTATTTTAATTTGCATTTAACTGTGTTATCTTTGAATATACTGTATATAGGCCCGATTTATCTCTCGCATTTACAGTGTTTTGTTTTGTCTGCCATATTCCGGCCTGTGATTTGTTTGATGTCCAGGACCACTTTGAAAATGAGCTTGCTCAATGGTGTTTATGCCTGGTTAAATAAAGTTTGATTGATTGATTGATTGAAATCCCCAGGTCCTTATGGGATCCCAAATGAAATATATGTACAAATTGGACAAATTCTATTACCTGAATTAACACAGATGTTTACTGATTGTCTTACACAACACAAAATACCAGAATCTCTAAATAGTGGTTTAATAATCCTATTATATAAATCAGGTGACAGGTCTCTTCTATCTAACAGGAGACCAATTACCCTATTAAATACAGACAACAAAATTCTTACGAAGCTTCTTGCAAATAGGATATCAGCTGTCCTTCCGGACATCATTTCACTCACACAATTTTGATTCAGTACAGGGTAGACATATTACAGAAGACCTAATATTATTACAAGAAATAACGGAAAAAGGAAATACTGATGAATTGACAGGTTTTATGCTTAGTTTGGGCCAGACTAAAGCCTTTGATAGGATTGCCCATTCTTGCCTTTGGAAAGGTCTGCAGAAGTTTAAATTTCCACAACCCTTTATAAAATGGTTGCAGACTTGTTATACTACAGTGCATACAGCTCCTTTAGTAATGTGGCAGAGTTAGGCTACACCCTTGGCTATGACTGATGGACCACTTTTCTGTCTCCTTATTTCCTAGCAATAGTTAATGCTTTTATCTTTGCTTTTCTTCTTTTCCCCCTACCCTAGGTTGGCCACCTAATGTAGCTCTTTACTGTCCCTACTAAACTTTCTACTAGTTCTCTCTTTTCATTCTTTTTCCATTTTTATCCATTCAGTCCCAGGAACGATGCCAAATACCCAGCGAGGTGTTGTGTAAAGTGCATACGTCCATTTTGTGTACAAAAAGCATGAAGGCTATTTTAAATAGGAATGAATACAGTTAGTAAAACCTTTTTAAAGAAAAAGGATTCAGAAGTCATATGAAACAATAATAATGTCATGATTAGTACAGTTATAAGAAATCCTTAAAGTATTTTCATAAATTCACACTATAAACCTGTTACTGTATAAGGTGTTATGTATGAGGCTGAATGGTATGCTTTATAAAAGTGCTTAGTCACTGTGGATCAGAGATATAGAGAGTCAGTATCTGTGGAGATATACACTGTACCAGGAAATCCCCTGAAACAACCCCCCTTGGTTTTGAAACATGTTCAGACATGAAACAACATGTCCAGACACGTAAATAAAAAGGGCTCAGTCAGGTGACCCCATCAAAAGATATAAAAACCTCTTCACTGAGTTCACTTGAGTTCAGTCCCGTGGGACTCAGCCCTGCGGGAGGAGATAGGCAGACAAGCTATTGAATGCAGATTAAAAGGGTCTTAGAAGCTCTAAGATCCAGTACTATACTATATGAGAAACTACTGATATTAAGTAGTGATTTTCTTTACAATTATTTTGTTTTCATTTATTATTTTGTGAACTTTTGAAAAATAAATATCATACTACAGTGTGTTTTAAACCTGTAAATTGGCCTTGTCTAAAGTTTATTCCCACATGCTGTGACAAACTTGGTTTTAGAAGTGGGATAGTATTGGTTGTCCAGAAAAATGAGGGGGAGACCAGTACCCAGATACCAGCTCTGGTATCCAGACATAGGGAGCAAAGAGCAGGATGGTGTACCTCCAGGATCTCATTGATGCCAAGGATCTGTTGAAGGAGGAGAGCTTGCTGATGTGCATACGAGAGCCCAGGTGAGGAGGACCAGAGGGGAATTACTAACTATACTGGAGTTCGATGGAACGTGGAGATGGACCAGCACCAGAGAGAGGCAGAGCACCACTGCCAGGTGCTGATGGAGGGTTCTCAACTGAAGGATTTTGTGGTAGAGGCAGAGGACCAAGATCCATGGGTTCAAGAGAAGGAGGACCCCCCGATGGAAACTTTGTTGCCAGTCATTTTTGAAATCCCATTGTTGCCCATTTTTCTGGGCTGTTGCTACTTGGAGGATGATCAGATGAAGGCCCCAGGTAAGACTGTTTCATGCCATTTGCATATGGGGGGAGACTATAAGCAACAGGGAAGACACCATGGTGGTTGAATGGACTCTCCCATGTTTTGAACCCCCTGTGATATGGTATAAAATGTGTGAAATGATTATAGGAAATGTATAACATAAAAGAAATGTCTATAGCATATGATATAAAATGAGGAACCTAGGGTCATGGAGGATCTAGGTATGTCGAGGAACCTATGATTGAGTTCCTGAATAGAAATGATGCCAAGTGATGGGTATGGAGGAAGCTCAAAATCAGCATAAAACTGCTGTGTATTACTTCCTCTTTTTTAATGTAATGATGAAGGTACGATAGTGTGTGCACAGGGCTGAAACAATGCCAAGTGATGGGTATGGAGGAAGCTGGAAGTCAGCATAAAACTGCTGTGTATTGTGTCCTCTTTTTTAATGTACTGACGAAGGTATGATAGTTGGTGCACAGGTTTTTGAAACAATGCCAAGTGATGGGTTCTGAAAAGATGCCAAGTGATGGGTGCTGAAATGATGCCTGTTGGTGGATGCCTAATATTACATATGAAATGTCTGAGTTGTAGTAACTAGAGTGAAATAGTTAGGGGGTGGACAGTCACTACAGACTGAAGTCCTCTGAGACCATAGATGGGTACTGTGCTGAACTGTATGACAGCCCCAGGGTAATGTTGTGAAAGTATTGTCGTATTGCAGTAACTTGGTATGGTGGACACTACTAAAATTAGCTCAATTAAGGGACCCTGGGGTGAAGCTCTCATAGTGAGTGAGAGAAAGTTTCAGCGAACCCCCATTCAACTGTTTTGGTAGAATATTTATGACTGAGAGGGGGTTCTTGAAAAAACAGTATCGTTTTGAGAACTGTTTTTTTCTTAAGGGAGGAGATGTGTGGCAGAGTTAGGCTACACCCTCGACTGTGACTGATGGACCACTTTTCTATCTCTTTATTTCCTAGCAACAGTTAATGCTTTTCTCTTTGCTTTTCTTCCCCCCCCCCACCCTAGGTTGGCCACGTAGCATAGCTCTTTAATGTCCCTACTAAACTTTCTACTAGTTCTCTCTCTCGTTTCATTCTTTTCCATTTCCTTTCCTGGAATGATGCCAAACACCCAGAGAGATGTTGTGTAAGTGCATACATGCATTCTGTGTACAAAAAGCATGAAGGCTATTTTAAATAGGAATGAATACAGTTTGTAAAGCCTTTTTAAAGAAAAAGGATTCAGAAGTCATATAAAACAATAATAATATCATGACTAGTACAGTTATAAGAAATCCTTAAAAGTATTTTAATAAATTCACACTATAAATCTGTTACTGTATAAGGTTTTATGTATAAGGCTGAATGGTATGCTTCATAAAAGTGCTTAGTCACTGTGGATCAGAGCTATAGAGAGTCAATATCTGTGGAGATATACACTGTACCTTTAAATGAACCAGGAAATCCCCTGAAACAACCCCCTCCTTGGTTTTGAAACAACATGTTCAGACATGAAACAACATGTCCAGACATGTAAATAGAAAGGGGCTCAGTCAGGTGACCCCACCAAAAGATATAAATCCTCTTCACTGAGTTCACTTCCGTTCAGTCCAGTGGGGCTCAGCCCTGAGGCAGGAGAGAGGCAGACAAGCTGCTGAATGCAGATTAAAAGGGTCTTGAGAGCTCTAAGATCCAGGATGGTATTATGTGAGAAACTACTGATGTTAAGTAGTGATTTTCTTTGCAATTGTTTTGTTTTCATTTATTATTTTTAGAATTTTTTTAAAATAAATATCACACCACGGTGTGTTTTAAACCTGTAAATTTGCCTTGCATGAAGTTTATTCCCACACACTGTGACAAGTATATGGTTGGGTGGGTAAATCTTGTCACATTACGAGAGGAGTTCGAAAGGGTTGTCCCCTAAGCCCCCTTCTTTATATTTTGTAATTAGAACCATTATTACAGAAGGTCTCATCCCATTTGGATATTACAGGTTTATCTATTTCTAGTGATGATAAAGAAATCAAATGTATTGCTTATGCTGACAATTTATGTTTTATTTTAGCAGACCTGCCTTCTGGCGAAGTACTAGGAGCGATGTTGGGTGACTTTGCTTGAGGAACACGATCCTGGAAAAATCTGCAAAAAAGTAAGTATCTCCCAAAAGGGAATTTGTATACGAATGTTCAGGATCTAGTAGGGTTACCCATTTCTTGAACACCGTGTAAAATATTGGGAATATGCTTTGGACCTGGAGATCAGAGTGTGTTAAACTGGGATGTTATTATAACAGAAGTGCAACAGAAAGTTAATAGAAGGAACAGATGGCTCCTATCCAAAAAAAGAGAGTGTACATGCTTAAAACATTTTTATTAAGAATGTTTTTGCATCTTAGTACTGTCTATAAGCTTTCTAAGTAGCTAGAAACTCGGGTTTATAAGTGTGTTTTCTTCCCCAGGGGATCTGGGGCAGCCACCTCAATCCAATTAAAAGGGGCATAACATATTTACCACTTAAAAAAGGAGGTATTGGAATGGTAAATCCAGTATTGTTTTTCTTTTGAATGTTCTTTCATAAAAATATTCTACCTGTGTTAAGACACACAGACTGTATTTGGAGTGTATAAGTATGGGACCAAATTGGTCCATGGATACAGACATGGGACTTGAATCATGCTATCCCTAAGCAAAAGTCTTTGCTAGGTCTCCCTTCCTATATGCAGCATTGTTTTGGTAAAATAAAACTCTGGGGCCTAGAGAAATCTATATGTACCTCATTATCCCGAAAAGACCTATATCAACACATTCTATTGGAATTTTTTTTAGAACAACCTCTTTTTCATGATAAACCTGAGACAGATATTTCTCATATAGAAAATATGTTGCTACAACATAGAATGCATGTATATATGTGGGATGTTGTTTGGTTATGTGTATATGAAAACTAAATGTAAAAGGCAATCTAAACACAAGGAACAGTGTGAAAGGGTCTGTCCTAGCTCAAATTTTTGTAACTCTCAGACTGAAACAATGGAACATTTATTTTTTGAATGTGCCTATATTCTACAGTTTTGGACATGTGTCTATAAAAATTGGAAAAATTCTCCTCTTACACTTTTGACCCCAGATATTCTTTTTTTTAGGGATTATATCCCAATCTTCTATGTGAAACAATATTGAAAGCTTTGACTTCAGCAAAGCTTTCAATACTGTTCCACATAGAAGATTGATTAATAAGCTGGGTAGGCTCGGGGTGGGTCAGAGGTTGGTCAACTGGGTGGCAAACTGGTTGGCGGGGCAGAAAACAGAGAGTGGTGGTAAATGGTATACAGTCAGAAGAGATGCAAGTCACAAGCAGGGTACCTCATGGATCAGTCCTGGGGCCAGTCCTCTTCAATATCTTCATCAGTGACATTGCAGATGGACTGGAGGATAAGGTTTGTCTGTTTGCAGATGACACCAAGATCTGTAACAGAGTAGATGATCCAGATGGGGTGGGCAGAACGAGAAGAGAGCTGGATAAACTGGAAAAATGGTTGGAAGAGTGGCAACTGGGGTTTAATGCAAAGAAGTGCAAGATCATGCACATAGGGAAGAGAAACACTGAAGCTACCTATTGGTTGGGAGGGGGAGTTGCTGACAATCACAAGGGAAGAAAGAGACTTGGGCATCATCATCACAGATGACCTGAAATCATCCAAGCAGACCACTAAAACAGTAGGTAAGGCTAGGGGGATGTTGGGCTGTATTAGTAGGGGTATCGCAAGTTGTAAGAAGGAGGTAATAATCCCTCTTTACAAGACACGGGTTAGGCCCCATCTGGAGAACTGCATGCAGTACTGGGAGGCCACACCTGCACAAGGACATTAACAAAATGGAGGCAGTCCAGAGGAGGGTGACCAAAATGGTGCAGGGACTGCATCAGAAAACAAATGAGGACAGATTAACGGAGCTCAATATGTACTGTATACCCTAGAGCAAAGGAAGGAGAGAGAGAGGTGATATGATCAAAACATTCAAACATCTTAAGGGCACTAACAAGGTGAAAGAGTTTAACATGTTTCAATATAAGAAAAAGAGCAGGACAAGAGGACACTGCATGAGATTAGAGGGAGGCCAATTAAGGGGTAATGTGAGGAAGTTCTTTTTCACTGAAACGGTGGTGGATGCATGGAACAGCCTACCTCAAGAAATAGTGGATATGAATACAGTGTAGGGCTTCAAACAGGCATGGGATATGCATAAGGGAGCAATACAGATGAATATGAATAGATAGACCATTGACAGAGTACAGGCCGATAGCACAATGATAAGGTGGAAAAAATCAGAAGACTGGATGGGCCTTGCAGTCCTTATCTGATGTCAACTTCTATGTTTCTATGATATGGAATGATTATGATTTGAGTACATTACATTTATTATTAATTTGTATTAAATATCATATTTGGCAGAGTAGATGTAAGTGGTCTCTACAGAAATTATATATCTTACCTGAACAACTTTTTGGCCCTTAAATGGTAATATTATTTCACTAAGAAACATTGAAAAACAGAAGGTTCCGGCAGACATATATAGACGCTGGTGGGACAATATTCTCTGGTTGGAAACTGGATAATGTTTTTTTTTTTTCTAAAAAAAAAAGGGGGGCGGACAATTCCCCTACTCTTTTGTGGTGGAGGGGAAGAACAGAAGGGAAAAAAGGTATAGTAGAGGGTACATAAGTTTTTCTTTTCTTCATCTGACATTCAATATGTTTTGTTTATGGTGGAAGAGTGGTCTTTTGGTTATTTTTAATAAGTATGAATTTAATACTGGATGGTTTAATATATATCTTGTAATTTCAAGTTTTGTATGACTGAAATACTTATTTTGTGGTATTTAGGATCTTGTTAACATGTATCATTAGCTGATATTACTCGAAGTTGAAAGAAAGAAAAAAATTCCCCCACTCTTTTCGAGGTGGGAGGGAAGGGGAAAGAGGAGGAGGACAAGTTTAACATTAGTATTGTTTTCAGTATGAAGGGAATACTGTATGATCCATATTTGTTATTCCTTTTGCTAAATATGATTCAAATACCTTTTTGCTGTTATGTATGTTTACTTTTCATTTTCCATAGGACTTGCAGCATGTTTTGTTATTTGGTTTGGTTTGATTTGATTTTAAGTTTCAATAAACAATTCCCCTACTCTTGGGGTGGGGGTGAAGGGATTAAGAATTGTATGAAGTAACAGGTATTTTGTTTTAGCATAAGGGTTTTCTGATTTATATTACGATTTAGAATATATTTTAATATTTCCAGAAGGGAATGTATGATTAAATACTTATTTTGCTTTAATGGTTTGCTTTCTGTTATTTTTGTAACGTATTATGATTTCTTGAAGTTTGAATAAAAAATTCCCCTACTCTTTTCAAGAAGCACCACGAGATCTTTAACATCCACCTGAACTACCACTAGAACAGGCAGATGGGACCTCGGTTTAATGTCTTATCTGAAAGACGTTACCTCAGGAGTGCAGCACCTCCTCATGCTGCACCACAGTGTCAATATTGGGATTTAACACAAGTGCCTGGTGTGGCCCATTTGGCCAACCCTGTACCTGTTTCACAGAAAAAAGCCACCCCATGGCTGGGTGTGTTCAAGAGAATTTAGAACAGTCAGAGAAAACAACTCCAGCACTACCCACTGCCAAAAGAACACAACAGAAAGAACAATTAACTTCAAAATACAGCCGGCCAGGTGGCGCTGAGGGTTGAGGCACTGGACATCTTACCTTACGCTACACCGGTGACCCAGGTTTGGGAATGACCTCAGGTCATCAGAGTGCCAATGCATGGGGAGGGGAGGGAGGAGCAGGATTGATCAAGCTGGTAGGCAGCTCTCCTCTCCTGGGGGAGGTGGTGGTAGTGGGTTGACATCCCCCTGTAGTTCCCATTCCACTGGGTGGAGGTCCAGTGGGTAGCATTAGTGGGAGGGGATGGCATCATTACGGGTGGGTGGAAGGAGCTGAGCTGGTGCCACAGTGTGCGTGTGTGCTTCCATGTACACGCGGGGCCATGTGCTGGGGCCTCGTGCCGGGAATGAGAGAAAACCTACAAAAATATCACACAAAAAAAAATATATATATAAAAAAACTTCAAAATAGAAAGGTTTTATTAGCAAGTTTGCCTAACCCTCAGAGCAGGAGGATCTGTTTCCACAAGTGGAACCCCGCAATACTTTGACTGGTTTTGCTCACAGCATCGTCAGGGAGTGGTGATGCTGTGAGTGAAACTGGTTGGAGTTTTATGGGGTCCCATTGGTGGATACAGATTCTGGTAAGAGGCTTAGGCACACTTGCTAATAAAACCTTCTTTTTTTGAAGTTAATTGGTTGTTTTGTTGTATTCTTTTGGCAGTGGGTAGTGCTGGATTTGTTTTCTCTGGCAACCCTGCACCTACCCTTCCCAGGCTGGGGGATGGTGTTACATGACAGTGCCTTCCCCCCCTAGCCACAGCCTATCCAGCTCAGTCACTGAGCTCACCCCCAAACTCTGCTCACCGGCACAGGATCACAAAGCACTACCACTGAGGTAAAGGCTGGTACTATGCACAGTATTTTTTAATAAATATATTTTTTTACATTTTGACCCCAGATTTTATAGATAGTCATTTTATGACTCCCCCTTATAAATATGACTTGTGACATTTATAGAATACTGGCTGAGATGTCATTTTGCACCACCATGTGTTAAAACACATCTCATCCAGGATTTGAAAAACAACACTTGTCACAATTACAAGGTGGTGTGAAAGTCTGGAGTCAAAATTTTGCCAAATAGCATAATTATGAGTGAACACTGAAATATTTCAATGTTCAATCATAACTTCATAGTTTTACTATATTTTTGCACCAAATTTTCAACATAGTTTTCTTACAGCCCCACCGCATGAACCCAGAAGGTGACATTTTCAAGTCCAGTCCAAAATGTGATTTTGCACAGTAACTAAGTAAGAAATTACCTTTCAGGATGGATTTGAAAAATTGTGCCTGCCTTGTTCATGAGGTAGGGTCTCAAAGAGGCCACTTTGAGAATGATCACTTTCACCCTAACCACTTTGCCCTATTTCCTGCCTCTTGCTCTGATCCTTCTTTCACCTCACCCCGCTCACCCTCCACCTTCTTTCCACTGTTTATTTTCACTTACCTGAACTTTTGTTCACCCAAATGTACATATACCTATTTGACAAAGCACCTTGGGCTGTCTCATTTATTAGGTTATTTTTGATTTCCTACAGATTCATAGTTTTAATTTTAGTTGCAATGTTAATGTCATATTGTCATTTTAAATACTTTCCTGTCAAAATTTTATGTACTACCATCCATTGTATGTCTGTCACCCTTCCCCACTGATGTGGAACCTATGTAAAAGAGCTGTTATGTGCTCAAAGGTATTGTAATCCAAGAATCAATCAATAAATAAATAAATGTTGAACGTTTGGTGGAAAAATGTTAAAAATTAGTGAAGTTATAAGTGAACACTGAAATATTTCAATGTTCACACAAAACTTGGTCATTTTAACGTATTTTTACACCAGATTTTCAACATAGCCTTCTTATGACCCCACTTCATGAAAACTTTCAAAGCCCACACAAATTGTGATTTTGCACAGCAACTGAGAAATCACCTTTCAGGCTGTTTTTTTAAAGATTCCACTGCTCTTGTTCTTGAGCTGGGGTCCCAAAAAAGGCCATGTTGAAAATATGGTGTTACAATATAAACAAGCATTTGTCAATGCCGAATGTTATCTCGCTGGCATTGGCATTGGTAGTGCAGGAGTTAGAGATGCATAATAGGAATGGCAGTGAAGTATTGAACTGAAGCCAACACCAACCCCACCCTGCAGAGACTGACAGGCATTGGGGTGTGCCTTTGGGTCATCAGCTATAATACTCATGTCATTCTACCTCACCCTACCCTGTAGACACTGACACGTGTCGTGGTGTGCTTTGGGGTCTTTGGGTGTTATATTTACACCATTCCATAAGGAAATACACTGTGGTGGGTGCAGTGTAGGAGAATGGGGTGAACTTTAGGACCGAGCACTCCAAGGCAGACCTCGATGCCTGTCACTGGCTGCAGGGTGGGGGTGGAATGGCATGAGCATTACAGCCGATGATTCCAACTCACACCTCTGATGCCTGTCAGTCTCTACAGGGTGGGGAGTTATAGTTGGAAACCCTAACACCGTAGACGTTTGTTGGTATTTTCACTCCAAATGTTCAACATAGGCTTTTTGTGACCCCACCTCATGAAGAGCGGCACTATCAGTTTGTTAGCTGAAAGGTAGTTTTGCACAGTGGCTATGCCATTTGGCGACACAGGGATGAAAGCACATTTTGGGCAGGATGTGAAAAATGACAACTGTATTGTTCATGAGGAGGTGTAAAAAAATTGCAACGTTGAAAATCTGGAGTGAAAATGTGAAAATTGGTGAAGTCACGAGCATGCATAGAAACTGCACAACACACATCCATAACCCAATTATTGTTGGGATTTTTTTAACCACATTTTCAACATAGGCATTTTGGGACCCCAACCCCCATGAACAGTGGCACTATGATTTTGTTAATTTGCCGCAAAATTTGATTTCCCACAGCGACCACGCCATTGTGCGCCACATGTGCAAAAACACATTTTGGTCAGGATGTGAAAAATGACAGCTGTACTGTTCATAAGGAGGTGTGAAAAAATGTCAGTGTTGAAAATCTGACATGAAGACATTGCAAATTTGCGAAATTACAAGGGTGCGTAGAAACTGAGCAATGCACGATTGTAACACAGTCATTTTATGGTCGTTCATCACCAGATTTTCAACATAGGCATTTTACGACCTCTGCTCATAAACAGTGTCACTTTCATTTCCTCAAACTGTCCCGAAAACTGATTTCACACAGCGACCGTGCTATTGTACGCTGGATGTGTGAGAACACATTTTGGCCAGGATATGTAAAATAACAGCTGTACTGCTCATAAGGAGGTGTGGGAAAATACCAATTTTGAAAATCTGGAGTGAAAATATTACAAATTCATGAAGTTACGAGCGTGCGTGGAAACTGTGCAACTCTCTTAAAACAACCATTTTGGGATTTTTCATCAAATTTGCAACATAAGCTTTTTGAGCCTCATGAACAATGGCACTGTCATTTCATTAATCAGTCCCAAAAGGTGATTCCTCGCAGTGACCACAAAATCACCTTTCGGGACTGAATAATGCCATGACAGTGACTCAATTCATGAGGAGGGATCCCAAAAACCCATGTTGAAAATGTGGTGCCAAAATTCCCAAACATGGCCAAGATATGCACCAAAGTTGGAAAAAACCCTATTTATGCCATTATACAGCTTAATGGCATTTCTTCAGTTCATGGTTGGCTTTGAAGAGTGTAGATGTGTTCCTGGTCCACCAAGATTGTCGCCAGACTCCGAGGTAAGTATGGGGTGAGGGGTGGTGTGGGAGGTGGGGTGCGCAGAGGGTGGGCGTGGGTTGGGAGGGGCAGGGAGACTGGGGGACGTTTCTTCTTTCACAGGTTTTCAAAAAACATTGTGGGATGGTTTTTGTATTTCAGGGGCATTTGACATGCTGGGGTGGGCTTCCTGCATGCCACCTGACTGTTTTGCAGGGGGGGATGCTGTAGCCGACAGGGGATTTAGCAGCATGGGACCTCTGTAGGTGTGTGAGGGTATCTGGGAGGGGGTGTGGGGTGGTGAGTGCTGAGTGGGTGGTCGGGGTGGAGTGGGACACACCAGCAATGGACCATTTTCTTATTTACAGGTTAAAACAAACAAAAAAGACAACAAGGGAGTCTTTTCTTTTTTGCAGGTTTATGTAATGGATCCGACACTGGGGACTGGACACCCTAGTGTCAGCTTTTACTGTACAGTGAAACTGCATGTGGGCACCCTGGGGTTGTCACCTAAGGATTTGGTCGGGTGGATAACCTAGAGGGGATAGGGTTAGGGAAGCAGTCCTGGAGGTGGACATCCCAGTCTGCTTAAGCATCACACTGGGCCATTATATCCGGAAGCATGGGGGGGGATTATGATCCCTTCTCTTCCTTTGGGAGCTAATACAAAAAATGTTATACATCATGGTGGAACTCCCATTGAGATAAGGGAGCTTCAGGATTCTACTTTTTAGCACCATGAAAGGTGCCCTTTAAGCTATAAATATTAAGTAGGAAAATACCTAAAGATTTGTAGTGGTGCAAAATGATATTAAACAGTGAGAGCTATGTCACAGTGTTGAAGCTGCCTTGACGTAGGTGCTAAACACGATCATTTCATTTTATTAGATTTGCTTTTTTGGGTAAGTGACCTATGGAATTCCAGTAGAAACAAGGAGATCCATAGATTGGAGCCACATTTGTTTCTGGTTCCTGAAAGTAGAGACAAGATAAAAAATGTAGATTGGAGAGTTTTCATTCAAAAATACTGAAGGCTAGATATGCGAACAACAAAGCAGGGCATGCAGAGAGTGACTTAAAGCATGCCTGCAGGTTAAGCTCTAAGGATAATTTACACTATGTAATGTAATGCTGTCCAAAATACCAGCTTAATAGGAGCAAATGGTTGCATCCACATCTAGATGCCATCTGCTCGATACAGGAAGAGGTTATTTATGGGTTTATGAACCCCTGTGTATAAATTGTAAAAAAGATGTCCTTACCTTTTTGAGAGGAGTGGACCATAAAAACTAGAGTTTGTATGCTGTTTTTTTTTTAAAGGTGTGTAGAGTGATGGACAATTTTAAGAATGATTTTTCTCATTTGTATTATAAATGTGCCTAGATTTTATCTATTTTTAGCTATGACTGTCTGAGTTCAATCTTGAACATAAGTTAAAATATTTATTTTTCTGAACATTGTCTTTCTTATATGAACTGTTAATTACTATCAATAAGTTGTTTCTAAGGATAGGGAAGGCTACTGCAAACACAATCAGTAAAACTAACTGAACTGAACTGAATATTCCAATTGTGTTTGTATTATAATAAGAAAGGCACTTAATAAAACTTGAGCAAGATGTAAGATGGTGATGCATGTGTGAGTACCTTTTTAAAATGACGAGGCATGCATGATTACCTTTTTTAAATGCTGAGGCATGTGCGAGTATCTTTTTAAATGATGAGGCATGTGCAAGTACCTTTTTAAATGACAATGAGGCATGTGTGAGTGCCTATTTTAAATGATGACAAGGTATGCGTGAATACCCTGTTAAATGATGACGAGGCATGTGTGAGTATATTTTTTAAATGATAGCGAGACATGTGCAAGTACCTTTCTAAATGAAAATGAGACATATGCAAGTATCTTTTTTAAATATTTGGTAAGTATTGGTACTCAGCATCTCCAGATATTAAGCTATTCGCCATTTGATATACTCTCTGTATTTGGTCAAAATAAAAGCAAACATAAAAAAATAAAGCCCTCCCAATTCGTCCAGGGCTAGACCTGTTGCTACCTCTCCCCATCCCATCATCTTTTGTCCTCTGTATCCTCCCATTAGACCCCAGACATGCACACTTGCACGAGTGCGTGCACACACACATATGCGCACACACACACACACACATATACATACACACACACAGCTTTTAAACTAAAAAAGTTGCCCGCACCACATTTTTAATCAGCTCTTGCTCATTAAGTAGATCCCACAATCTCCAGCATGTCTTTGCTTTATAGCTGGGTCACCTCGACTTCCAGCACATGATTTTGGTTGGCTAGTAGCCAATCTTCCAGGTTTACCCAGTTCTTCCCCTTCCCAAACCCACTCTGCACCTTTACCAGATCAGTCAATCACCAAACTGTGCATGTGTGACTGGAAAGGATGGGCAAAGTGCTCTACTTCATTCGTAACCCACCAAGGCGGATGGACTTACCTAGCATTATAAGGGATGTAGATGACCCTGTCCCCTCCCTTCCAGTTCCACATGGTGTGCACTCAGTCAACCAATGACTGATCTAGTAAAGACATGCTGTGATTTAGGTAGGCTGTAATGAGTGGCTTACTTGGCATTTTGACTACCGCCCCCCCAAAAAAAGAATCTTAGACTGTGGTCAAGAAGGGTCCCACATTTTAAATAATTAGATGCTGGGGGTTTGGGATGGTCAGTTAAGGGGGGGTATATGGAAATGACAGCATAGCCTCCTGGTACAATGTGAGGAGCCTGGCATTTTCTGTTTCATGAACTGGTGGGGTGGGGAGTGGAGGTGAAAAGTGGGGGGCGATGGCTGGTGTAAGAGAAGGGATGGCCACAGGGCTTTCTCTTGCCAAATAGGGAAGTCTATTTTTTCAAGTAAGGAATAATCCACAGCAGGTTTGTGGCAATATGATAATAAACACATCACCTGGGTTGGTTGTGAGGCCAAAGACACAGCCAAGGGACTTCAAACACCAAGGAAGTGAGGTTATTTCAGCACACTGATACACACCCAGGGTGGATAATTACACTTATAGCATTAATTAATCAAAATAGTTATGTGTTTTTAAACTCCTGAATTTCCCTCACATAGCTAAGAATAATGGAAATTACTAAGTCCCCCATTATTAAAGGTATTCAGGAATTCTTATTCAGCCTATGCATCAGTCCCAGACCACTGGGTCAGTGTTTATTGGCTGTATAGTGGCACTACTGTGAATGGAATGTCTCCATGTTATGGGAACAGCGAGTACCGCTCGAACATTCTCATAGTGCCAAGCTCCCAAGATAGTCAATATCCTCGTTGTAGTGACATTATCCTGAGTAAGAATGATGTCATGATAAAGAGAACACTGATTATCTCACAACTGAACCCTATGAGAATGTTCCTGCTGGACTCCTAGATACCATAACGTGGAGACCTTTCCATTCTCAGCAGCACTAAAAGGGAAGCAAATACACTGGCACAGTCTCATCTGACTGGAATAATATTCCCATGGCCTTGAGGTACACAGATCCTCAACAATATATCTGTTATGGCTCTTACACAGAAGAACACTTCAGCAATGTGAGACCTTGCTCTTTTTAGATTTTCTTCTCTTTTTGGGGGGGTGTGCCTGTGGGGGAGGGACCCTGAATTGACAGTTTTGATCCCAACTTCTGGCCACTCTAGAAAAAGCACTCTTGGACCTAACTTCTGGACCTGGGCTGTCTGGGTCCAGGTCAGGCCATGATGTGAAGGCATTGCCAGTCTATCCTGGGAAGGGTTCAGGCCAGTTTGCTACTACAGCATCTCCTAGGGCAGAGCTAGTAGTGGAATTGATGTCATTGGTGCTAATCAAACATTTGCCTCCCACCCCCTATAGTGCAGTACTGTGAGCCCACCTTTCAGCTACATAGTCTGGTGGGAACATATGTACGAAGAGAGAAAGAAAACCTGTACTGCAACACATAGGGATGGTGCTGCTCACTCACCACAAGGCCACTGAAAGCTACACCGTCCATCCTCTCTTCCTCTGTAGCAGCACTGGATGAGTTCCCCGAAAAGTGCACATCTGTTTCAGGCTGCTGTGCTAACATGGACAGCAAGCTTCTGAGGTCTTTGGAGGCAGGCAAGGATCTGAACTGGTGACACTGAGTTTTTCCCCCCTTTGCTAACCAGAAAAGGCCCACTAGGCACAAGGCCTGTTTTCAGGGGCAACTTGGGAGCACTTGGGAGGTTTCGTGACTTGCTCAGGGTCAATAAGTATGCCAGCAGGGGCTATGGAACTCAAACCGAAGTCTGCTGGCTGTACCAAGCTAATTTACAGCTTGTTACTCTAACCTCTAGGCTATACTGCCTGCTAATGGTTAAGTAGGAATATCAGATGGATCGCAGAGCATGGGGGTGTTGGATGAAAGGAAAGTGCAAGGAGGTACGGTGTGGTGAAGAAAATAACAAAAAACACTAGTGTTTTCATTGCATAGTGATCATCACAGTTAGTGCTGGGAGGTTATCCTCTATCTAAGTGAGGTACTGTGTGTTATCTCTTTTCTCCACAGATATGGGTGCAGAGCGGACCGGGAGTTCAGCCAAAGTTATGGGCAACCTGTATCTGTGAACTGTTTGTTATTCTTCAGAGGGGAGAGGGCAAAATGCAGGGAACAACACTGCCACAACCCTGATAGTATGAACAGAAGGAAAAAAGGTTGTCATCTGCTTAACTGAATAGCAGACAGTTTCCAGGCCACATGTAAAACAGTTTTATTATGCAACATACAAAAAAAACCCCAGAGCTTTAGTGCAAAAATGTGCACTGGAACATTCGCCCATAATCATTCAATATTTAACTGCTCCTATTGCTTTTTCAAGAAGGTATCTCCAGGTATTATACATGACAGGACAGCATAGACCTTAATGCCTCCTTTCAGGATCAGTTCATTATTTTGCAGGTTGAGTATGAGAGGCAGTATGGTGCAGTGGTCTAAGGCTCTGAGCTGCACATCTGGTCACATCCAGCAGACCAGACCTGGGTTTGAATCCCACAACTTCCACTTGCATACTGTGCGACCCTGAGCAAGTCACTTAACTTCCCTGTGCTCCCAGGTTGCACCTGTAAAAAAGCTTTCACCGTAGTGTGTCTCACCTGGTTAAATAACTAAAAAAAAAAAAAAAAAAAAAGCAGTAAGGCACAACAGGCTGTGCAACTGTGGGTCAATAGTTGCATGCCTCGAGTTCATTATTAGCAGAGTTGCTTGGAATATGAAAAACAGAACTGAATTCATCATATTCTAAGCCAGGATTCAGTATTGAGGACCAAAAATCTGAATCTGTGAAAAAAATGACACTGGATGCAAAACTGGAATCCAGCGCCACATCTGTTTTCTTCTAACTGTAAAGCCTCCTGCCACCCAGCGCACACAGGAAAGGAGACACAGAATGATCTCGCCTGCCCCCCCCACCCCATCCTTGTTACCCACTCCCCCATATCTTACACTACCTTAGTCTGCTGGGCAATCTGGGGAGAGGGTGTCTCTCTCCACTCCTCCATGCCATTGCCAGTATACTCCAGTGCAGATCACAGCCCCTAATCCACAGACAGCCCTCCCCTACCTTACCACCTGAAGTGGCTGCCTAGTTCTACCAGCCCCACTAGCCAGTACCCTATGCCCCTCCTGACTTCACTCAGTGAAGAAAATAAAACAAAACATGCTGGTGTGGAGGGACTGTGCTTCCTGCTCTTGCCCCTTGCACCTCATGCCATAACAACATGACCCATTCTCCACTCCAACTCCATTCTCTATCACAAGAGTCCACTCCAAGATGACCTATATATGGCCCACCAACACAAAACCCTGAAAGGTCCTTGCTCAATACTCTCAAGTTAAGCACAGAGTGACCACCAAACACCTCAGGGTTTTGTGCTGCTTGACCTGAGCTCAACATCATACTTTGGGTCATAGGTTTTCTAGCAGGACAAAAGGACTTTGGGACATAAGGTATCAGCCACTCAAGTCATTCATCAGTTGGAGAAGAGAAGTGAAGGAGGGAGATGGTTTCTGTGCCTCTCAGTCTGGAGAGTGGACTGTGTTGGACGGTCTGGGGGCATGCAGATGCAGTGATATCAAGTGAGGAGGGGGGGTTGTCGTGTAAGAGATTGGAAAGGCAAATGGAAATTGGAAGAATCAAAGCACCACCTGGATAACTGGCAGTCAGGATTGGAAGGAGGTCATTATTGCAGTGCTGGATCAGGGGACCCACAACCTGAGAGGGGAAAAATACAAAAGTAGCCCCCACCTCCCCCCCCAGCCCAGTTATGTTGAACTACAACCTTCCATCACCCCACCCTCAGCAAAAAATCCCAATCCCCCCTACCCAACACCCATTAAGGTTTAATAAAAAACTCTCAAGATGGGAGACCAGCACAACCAGCCCACCACAACGGCCAGTCATCATCTCCTCTCACACTTTTTTGTTGTTAAAAAAAAAAAATCCTCCTACCCCACACTCCATCAGCAGCACCCAACTCCCACCCTCCTCCTCCCAGTATCCAAATTTCATAATATGAAGCACCCCCAGGTGCAGCAAAGGCAACCAACACAACCTGCCCTCCTCCATGGCTGGCCACCTTCTTGTGAATGGAAATGCTCCTGTACTTGCTCACATCATAGTAAAACAGCTGATTACATGTTCTGATGTTTTCCTATGTGAGCAGGCACCTCCATTCACAAGAAAGTGACTTGTCGTGGAGGAGGACTGTTTGTGTCGGTCGCCTTCATTGTGAAAGGAGGGGGTAGTGTTGCCTGGATAGTGCTGCTGTGGATCCACCAGTGGTCTGGCAGACGGTGGCACTATTTCAGTTGGATCTGTCCTGGGATCCAGCTGAATATGGGGGTTGGATCCCAGGTCAGATCCTGCATTATCCAGTGCCGGATCTAGGGATCCGGTGCCAGATCCAGGGAACTGAAGTCGGATCCATAGATCCAGCATCAGTTCCCAGTGCTGGATCCCTGGATCTGGTGTCAGATCCCTGGATCCAGCACATGATTTCTGGATCCAGCCATTGGCTAATGCGGGATCTGACCAGGGATCTGATGGCTGGATCCACAGGCAGATAGTCGAAGTATCTGATGGATCCACTATCCTTCCGCAAAGGGCAGGTATCTGGTGGATCCGAATTTGTCCGGATCCATCTGAGCAACACGGGGGAGGGGGCTTCATATTATGAAAACTGAGTGCTGCCCATTGGGCTGACTGGGTGGAACAAGTGGTCCTTATCTGCTACGAAACCTCTATATTTCTTTGTTTCTATGAAAGAAACATCCTTGCGTCAGTAACTAATTTGAACAATTCAGGTTTGAACTCACAGCCAATTTTATGTGTCATCAGTGAGCAAATAGTAGGGCTTGCGGTGATACTGCAGGTAGGGAAAAAAGGGCAAATAGTCTTAAAAAAGATATAGAACCTTAGTGCACAAGCACTGAGGCAAGGGTTATCCCAAATGGCATTGGCCGGGAAGCCAAGTTTCAAAGAAATACAAAATCACACATACCCCCATAATGCAAAGCATCATAGGCTGTATATGCAGATCACCACAAAATATTGTGCTGGTTCAACTTTAAGCAGAAATGCATGGTGCCAAAAGGCCTATCACACAGTCTGCACTTGTGTCTTCTGTTGGCACCCTTTGCAAACTGTGTGAGAGGCCTTTCGGCACCATGCATTTCTGCTTATAGTTGAACCAGCATAATATTTTGTGGTGGTTTGCATATATAGCCCATGATGCTTTGCATTATGGGGGGTATCTGTAATTTTGTATTTCTTAAAAAAGATATGTTTACTGGACCCTACTTGTTTACTGGATAAGGTGATGGCTTTCGTGTACCATCTCTGTGTTCATAGATAAATGATTTAACTACAAATTGTTTTTTTATGTTTGCAACTTTCTAGGACTTTTAAACCACTAAACCAATCATTAAAACATTTTTAGGACCCAAAGATCCTCGAACAATAAATGTGCATGCCAAATTTCAGATTATTCTGTTCAAGTGCAGCACTTTTTTTCCCAATAAAGGTTTTTCTCACTTTGGGTTAGATGGATGGCTCCACAGCCCTGCCCCATGTCCCTTGACTTCTTTCCACCTTTCTGAGATAGTGGGGGTATTCATTTCCCATGGATTTCCCTCCAAAGCAGTATCAGAAGGGGGAGGGCTCTCTTTCCCCTAGACAACAAATACAGACCCCCCCAAATCTGAGTGGCAGAGTAGGCCATGGGGAGATGGGAAGGGCTTCACATAGTCTGTCTTCCCCATTTTCTGTTTTCTGTCCCAGTCCTCTTCTACAGTGCCAGCACATGTGCGTGGAGTTGCATACGTCATGCACAACCGCAGCCTCTTCCTTCAAGTCACTTGAACCCACACCTCCACTAGGCCTTCACCTGGTGGCAGTCATGGGCAGAGATAGCTGGCCACCCCATTCCAGGAGAGAAGAGCAATCACTGGGCTACTTGATCCTCTCCTACCCACTGACCCCCCACAACCCATGCTCTTTTCCTAACCAGCATGGCAGGAGGTAAGGCATTCAGCAATTTAGCCCTCCATGCCACTAGGCTGGCTCAACAGCCACGGTCTTAAGATGCAATATGGAATGGCTGTGAGAAGCATTATGAGCACAGCTGTATGGTATATATGATCATACCCCTCAACCCCTCACTTCTCAAATCAGGGCAAGACTCATAGAAATCAAGAGCAAATTACCATAATCAGGGACACATATAGTACAGTATTTTAAAAAATGGTCATATCAGCTCATGGAGCTGTTGCAATATAGAGAGTAGTAGGAAAAGCATTTTGTGAAGGAGACCTAGACAGTAATAGTAATTCCTGAAAGTATTTTAAGAAGATAAGAACGCAAGAAAATAGCCAGCAGAAGGAGACCGCTGGGGCTATCGTGTCTGTTCAAGATAATAAGGATGAATTCCGCCTTAGGTGTACATCTGTGACCTCCCAAAATTGTCTTGTCTTTTCCCTGACGAGGCCACCTGACATTCTTTTATGTTTCTCCCAGACTCTTTCGAAGGCTCCCATTGACTTTGTTTCCACCACCTCCCGTGGCAGCTTGTTCCATGCCATCACCACTCTTTCTGTAGAGAAGTGCTTCCTTATGTCCCTCTTGAATCCCCCATCAGCTTCAGGTTGTGCCCTCTAGTGGTGGTGTTGGCCCCTTTATTGAACAGACCCTCACATTCCACTCTAATTGCTTTCAAGTACTTGAATGTCTCAATCATATCCCCTCTCTGTCTCCTCTCCTCCAGCCTGTACTGTACATCCCCAGGTCCCCCAACCTCTCAACATATGATCTGTCCTGCTGTTCCTCTGTCATTTTAGTTGGTCTTCTTTGGAACCTTTCTGGCATGTTTATGTCCTTCTTCAGGTATGGATGCCAAAATCTTACTCCGTGTTCCAAATGAGGTCTCACCAATAACCTGTATAGTGGCAGAATAACCTCACTCTTCTTACTGCTAAATCCCCTTGCAATACATCCCAGCATCCTATTTACCTTTGCCACTGTGTTTTTGCATTCAGATGAGTGTTTTGGGTCACTCAAAATTATCACCCCAGATCCTTTTCTGCCTCTTATGGCGTCACCTGAACCTTTCCAATCTAGTACTCTGTTCTTGTTTTTTGTGCCCCATGTGCATCACCTTGCACTTTTTGGCGTTGAACCTGAGCTGCCATATCCCTGACCACCTGACCATCTCTCTAGCCTGGCTAGGTCCTCCCTCGACTCCTTCATTCCCTCCTGGGTGTCCACCCTCCCACAGAACTGGGTGTCATCTACGAACACACACATTTTTCTCTGAATGCCATCCCATTTGTTGCTAATAAAGACGTTAAACAACACCGGTCCTATCATTGACCCCTGTGGAACCCTGCTGGTAACCTCCCTGGTACTGGAGAACTCTCCCCACACTACCAACCTCTGTGTCCTGCTGTTCAGCCAGTTATCAATCCATCTAACCAACCATAACCCCACCTCTAAGTCCTTCAGCTTCATTATAAGCCTTTTACGTGGCACAGAGTCAAAGGCCTTGCTAAAGTGCAGATAAATGATATCTACTGCCTGGTCTTTGTCTACTGTCCTAGTGACCCAGTCAGAGAACTCAATCAAGTTTGTTTGACACAATCTGCCTGCCACTAACCTGTGCTGTTCACTGTCCTGCAGGCTATTTCCTCCAAGAATTTGACCAGACCCTCCTTCAATATTGTCTCCATTAGTTTACACACAATCGAGGTCAGGCCGGCCAGCCTGTAGTTTCCAGGGACCTCTTTGGGGCCACTCTTATGGAATGCGGTTCTCCATTCCCCTAGCACCACCCCTGTATCAAGAGATCTATTGAGCAGTATTGTCAGTTGGCCTGCCAGCTCCTCTGCCACCTCTTTTTTATCCCTTTCGCTGTCTGGAGTTTCTACTTAGCTTTTGCCTGCATTACCTCCCATTTTGCTAGTTTAGCTAGCCTTTGATACTCCTCCTCCTCCTTGTCCTCTACCCTCGCTGTCCTTTTACTATTCCTGTACACAACCCTCTTATCCTTCACTACCTTAGCCACCTCCCTATTAAACCAGCTTGGCGGTCTAGTCCCTGCCTTCTTTCCCATCCTTTTTATGCAGCTGATTGTGGCATTCTGTATTTTATTTCCTAAATCTCTACTTTTCCATAAAAGAAAAATGTAAGAGGGGTGGAGGACATTTCTGAGGTAAAATCAGGGGCTTCCCTGAAAATCAGGGACACTTGTAAGGACTGTGTAGTCTAGTATATGAAAACTGTGTGGTACATCCCTGTGATGGAGGCAGTGGCAGGCCATACACAGCCTGTATCCTGCCACCTAGTAGTCACCGGAAATAACTGAACATCAACAGTGGTCATCACAGAACGGGGGGAAGCTACAGGATAGCAGTATACCTTTCAACTGCTGTGACACATGCAGACTATTACACATTTTACACCTAAACATACTCTTGCCCCACAAAAATATACTGATGGGGCGGTAAGTACTTTTGCTGAATATTCAGTGAGTAGTCATGTTTGGCATCCCTGGCTGTACGTATTTTGTACAGTACCTGGTACGTGGGCCAAAACAAAACTAAAAATAATTCAGAGATCCCTCTACTCCTCCCCAGATGGCTCTGGCTTGTCCCATGGTTATATCCTTTTCCCAAATTCAGTCACTTCCCAGCCTCTGCCTCCTTCCCTGTTCTGCCACACATCCTAACACACACAGATACAACAATGATGGTCTCCTGGAACTATGCCAGAAGCCAGTAGTGCTTTCTGAAACAACTCCTCCACTCCCCCAGACCAACTTCCTTTCAGTCCCTAAAATACTAGTATTAGCTCATGGGCCCCCCTCCTGACCCCTGATCCATAATTTGTGCTGGAGTGGCCATTTGTTCAGAATCTAAACTAACCAATATGGACCCTCCCCCCTACAGTGCAGTGCACTTTCAGTTACACAGTGATCTGGCTGGGTGTCCAGTCAAAACTGCGACAGCAAATATGCGAGCTCAAAAAATGCATGGTCATGACAGCGCCATGTGGTTTTGATGTTAGTATATCTAATCTAGCGTGGTTTTGGACCACATGGTTTTGTGCTGACCATGTGGCATGATTATTGACCACAGTGTTTTTGACCATGTGATCTTGACATAGTGCCAATCTGGCTGTATTAACAATGGTGTGCATGATTGGAAGGGATGGAGGAAGGGCAGGCAGAGTTGTCCTTATTACTGATGACACCGGGCAGACAGACTGACCTGTATGCCCTATTATTTGTGGTATTCCGGAATCAATATTCCAGGGTTTTCCCACTCTTACTACTGATGTTCAGTATAATGTTGGAGCTATTTCTGGTAGGGCTGTGCAAATACCTTTTTCCAAATATTCAGCAAACTAGCAGTAATGGGGGCCAAATATTTGAATATACGGTATTCGTTATTTAGCCATGGAAGGTGGGAGTAATGCAAATGACTCTCTCTAGGTGGCCGGGGCTAGTCTCCAGGTCACCCCTCCCTTTTCCAGTATTTTCCCAGCTATTTCCCCCCTTCACAACAGATTATTTCTTTTTTTGCTCACTTTTCCCAGGTAATGTTCCCCTCATCTTTATCCTCTCCTTCCCCCAGCTGGTTTCCCCTGTCTACCCCTCTACCCTCTTTGATGTCCCCCCCACTGGACCTCAGTCATTCAATAATTGCTAAATAATCTGCCTATTAACCATGATCCATTTCTGCAAGGAGTTGGCTCCAAGGCTACATTAAATTTCTGTACTATGTTCCTCAGATATGCCACTTGTAATTTAATGCATATTCCACAGGCATGATATATTTAATTGTATGTTATGTCACAAATGGGACTGTATGATTATTTATGATATTTTTTAAGTGTGTGTCTTGTTACAAATGTAATTGAATGTTTAATTTCTTGGATATGTTAAATGTTAAACTGTATGTCTAATTCTTCATCCAATTTTATCTCCTTCCCCCCACCCCCAGGTCACACCGGGAGATAAGCAACTTATTGTTCAGTGTGCCTTCCTGGTGAAACTTTTGAATGAATAAATGCATAAATAAATATGGTATCCCAGACTCAAAATGCATAAGCCCTTCAAAATGTTGACTCCAGCTTCTATGCCAGTATCAGGTGGCATTTTGAAGGACACATATTTGAAGTCTTGGACAATGGGGAAGAAGGGTGGGCAATAAAAGACTGCAATTGTGAGGGGGACCAGGAGACTAGCCCAGGGCAGCTAAGGAGGGTTAGTTTTTTTTTTTAAGTTTTTTTTCTGAATTGTCAAATAATGACTAATATTCATTATGCTATGGTGAATAATGAGCCATCCATTATTCCTGGTATTTGGGAATTAATATTCGGGGTGTGCACACTCCAAGTTGGACATACAAAGTATAAAAAAATGACATGCATCTTAGAAACATTCATTAACACTAAAATGCTGTATGATAGCCCCTGTTTTTAATCTCATTATTTATCAAATTCTGTGACGATGACCCTTAGCCATTGGGTACCATGGGGCCCTCCATGATGGCAGTAGGGTCACCGGGGGTCTTAAAAGTCCAAGATGAGATTGCAGGGTGTGACAGGGTTGAGTAAGGCCCTGCCCAATTTGTTATGCTGAAAGAGTTAAATGCAAGGGTCCGTTCTATCCTCTCCTTTTCTTTCTCTTTTCTGTCTACTTGTGCAACCAAATTTTCTTGCAAAACCTACGAACTGATCACTCCAACGGTTTCGTAATTCTCTGCCTCTTGCTGTCTCTCTGCCTTCTCTTTCTGTTCTTCCCCTTGCATATCTGCAGGTATGAAAACACATGTGAATCTTTGTGTGAAACTGTAAGTGATACTGGGTTCCCTTTGCTTGAAACTGTATCCCTTTGTTTAAAACTATATATAGTTATACTGTTGAAATGATTGCAAAAAGCTATTTGGAACTCAAGGGGTTAACCTGGGATGCTGGTTTGAAAAATATTCCCAGAGCTGTCAACAAGAGGTCAGATCTGGGTCACAGTGTTCTTTTTGCTGCACCTGCTGAAACTGACAGGAACACTGTGTGAGAAGCAGAATGTTCTCTTAACGAGCTCCCTGCAAAGATTTGTTATAAAAAGAGCTGCAATGTTTTGCAACAGGGACAGACAGAGACTGAGATTCAAAACTGAGAAGGACTCTGCTTTCTGTGTCTGTACTGCCATTGTAAATAGTTATACTGAACAATTTTAATTTTTTATTTTGCTGTTATTAATAATAAAACGCTATTTGTGAAATTTGAAACTGCTCCTGGTTTTCCTATGCTTCCTGACCTGCGCCTTGATGACACAGGGCATAAGGGAAAATGGAGCACCCCAGGCAGTTCAGTTAACAACAACAGAACAATTCACTGTCCACTCATACAAATCGTCAGCCAAGCAGCAAGGGGCTTATTTGAGTCAGCTGGCAACACAGTCTATGACGGAAAAGGCAGAAACATGTAACTCGAGAAAAATTATTGTACGTGAAATATTGAGCTGTTCTTACTGCTGCCTGACTGCTTGTACTGCCACTTTTTGCACTGAGACAAAGGAAGTTTGTAGTGACCACTGAAATCTAAGATGAGGTTTAAGTCTCAGGCGAGCACTGTGGATGGTGCTGTGGTGTGTGCTGTATTTCTGCCTTCTCCGTACTACATGAATTTACACTAGCACCACAGACCGAGGCCGCTGCCCCTATGAACCAACATGCTGTGAGTCCATCATTCATAGGTACTATATGACCCTCTAAGAGGGACCTTGATTGATCTGAAAGAAATCTCATCTTGATGTTACAGTACGCCTTCTCAGTAGCACTCAGACACTGGGACTTGATTTTTCAAAGGTCAGGGAATGACGACTATACTTACTATTGTGCACTATTCACCTGTGCAGGGAGAGTAAGCTCCACATTGGTAACCTGCAGAGAAACTGCCATGTGTCCGCAGTTGCTCTGCAGAAGGGCCAGGTTCCTCTTTTCTGCATACATGTTACACCTGGAAATTACTGGTACAGCATGTGCATGGAAAAACGACTGCAAGGTAGTGTAAGCAAGAAAAAGGGTCACATAAAATGATATCTGCCATTTCGTGCTCACCACTAATCATCTCACACCACTGTCTACTATACTTTGGAAATTACTGGAAAAGCATGTGAACAGAAAAACTACTGTAAGCTGCTATAAACAGGAGAAAGGGCCACAAAATAGGAGGCAGTATAGTTGTAATATGCCAAAGTTAGAGGTATCCCCTGCAGTTCCCCAGTAGTCCCTAGTTTCCCTCAGGCACCCAGTAAAATTTCCAGTGCACCAAATGCTTGTAAAAAATAGACTTGGTATGCAGCACGAGCAACAATGGTCTGGATGGAATGCTGTGCTGAGCTGCTCATGCACAGCATTCCACTCCAGCCATTCTGGAACCAGAAGCTCTGGTTTTAAAATTGTTAACTGTTTTTGTGAGTTCCTTGATAGATGTTGAGGAGAGAGGATGCAGCAAGTTAATGGGACATGGGAAAAGGCTTACCTGGTTATGAAGCTGTCCCCGAGGACTTGCCTGTGTGCCTGCTCAGCCTCCAGAACCTGAAGACTGACCCTGAAGAGCTCAGGTGCGGTCGGTGGTGCCATCAGGGCACCGAAAGTAAAAGAAAGCCGTCTGTTCGGTCGTTGGGCTGGGATCCCCGTTGTTTTATTGTTTTGTGCCCCTTATTTAATTTTAAAAGTTTCCCCAGTCCCTTGTTGGCAGCTTTGCCAGTGCCACATTATCGGTTCATTCGTTGGCCTTCCTGAGGCCCCCTGATGGCCACCGCACTGCCTGTGTTGTTCCCTCTCTCTGCAGCTGTACCTCCGGCCTCCCAATCTGCCCCAGAGCCAGAGAAGAGTGGTGAGTTGGCAGCAGCACGTCCTATTGTGCTGACCACCACTTTACAATACCAAGACTGTCTTTTTTTTATTTTAAAAGTGCGCAGTAGGCACAGAAGGAGCGTCTGAACTTCGCAGGAGAATCAGGTCGTAGGACCCTAAATTTAATATTTGGAAGGGGGAGGACCGAGTGACGCCCACAGGGAGGGCCATCAGTTAAGGCCATAGAAGAGGCCTATAAATATGCATTAGGGAGGTGGGGAAAGGTGGGGCTAAATGAAAGGAGTGACAGCAAGGCCCCAGACAGGCTGAATAATTTAAAGGGGCCTAGCCAAGTAAAAGCCCAGATAATTTAAAAGGGGCAAATCAGGCCTCCCACTGTATTTAAAGGGGAACAAGGCCCAGTGGGACTAAGGGCAGAAGGCCCAGTAAAGTTAGGGCACCAGACCCAGTGGTACTAAGGACACAAGGCCCAGTAACGTTAGGGCACCAGGCCCAGTGGTACAAAGTGCACAAGGCCCAGTAAAGTTAGGGCACCAGGCCCAGTGGTACTAAGGGCACCAGGCCCAGTACAGTTGGGGCACCAGGCACAGTAGTAATAAGGGCACCAGGCCCAGTACAGTTGGGGCACCAGGCCCAGTAGTAGTAAAGTAAGGGAAAGTTAGGCCCAGGTCTATGAGACTAATTTAGGCCCACCAGACTTAAAGGGGCCTGTTTAAGGGAAGGTCACTGAAATTTAAAGGGAAAATACAAGGCCCAGGACCCATAGCTAGCCATTTAGGCCCACAGATGTTATAGAGGTCCAGTAGTAGAAGCTTCCCCCAGGTATAACAGGAGCCTAGCTAGCCATGGAAGCCCACCAGTGTTAAAGGAGCCTGATCACACATCCAATTGTATAGCCTCCCAGAAAGCCTATTCCCCACTGTAGTATTTACACAGTAATAGGAGAACCCGATTTAGTTAAAGGGACCCCATCATAGTTAGGTCCACCAGAGCTAGGGTAAATCAGTACAATAAATTACCTGAATATTTACTGTGGTCTGGACGCTGAGACTGTTATGTATTGACCACTACAGTAGGAACTGAGACTTTGTTTCCATTTGCCTGCATTATTATTCATCCTACAAACATTATTGTGTGTCAGAACTGTCTTGCATTGCTTTGTGCCAGCATTCCAGTGCTGGAAAACCACATGAATTAGTCTTTAACAGTCTTTGGAGTCACTTCACTCAGGTGCAACCCTGTCAGTCTTCATTTATTCTCCAGAAATCATCTTCCAGTGTATCCAGAAGCAGCCTACATCAACTCCGTGAAGAGCCGTACCACAGTAGTCTCGAAGTTGCACCATCCTGTTTGCTAGTTTCCTCTTCCAGTTTCCCAGGATGGCCTGGCCCAGTGCAGAAGTCTGCCGTCCATTTCTTGTTTTTATGTCTGCAGCGGAGTACTGTTCGACTTGTCAGTGCCAGTTCTCTGAGTAACATTCGGTTTGTTGTTTCAGTGTGTCCTGGCTCATCCAGCCATGGACTCCAAGTTTGGTCACAGGTCGACGTTTGATTTATTGTTTTGGTGAGTGCCCCTGGGTTGTCCGGCCTTGGGACTTAGAACAGTGACGCACTTCGACGCCCAGAGAAAGTGATTACCTGGAGTCCACGAGTGGTCCAGAGATTCCGATTCTTCCGGTCCAGTGTGGTCATCAGCCCAGTGAGTGTCTTCAGTCCAGAAGGAGTGCTTTCCTGGAGTCCAAGAGTGGTCTAGGGGTTCAGATTCTTCTGATCCAATGTGTTCATCAGTCCAGAGTGCATCTTCAGTTCAGAAGTGGACTGTTGGTTCTTCTTCTTCTTTGTCTCTTCACTTGGCAATCCAGAAGTGGATTGTGGCCAGGTGGTTTGCATTGCTTCTTCTTTCCAGGCAATCCAGAAGCGGATTGCAGCCGGATCTTGTGTTCCCTTTCCGGTGGCCCTCAGTGGGTTCTTAGCTGAAGAAATCTTGCACGTTTATTCCGGCAATCCTAGAGAGGTGGGGTGTGGCCGAGAACTCATGGTCTGTTAAACTTTCTCTGTATGCTATAGTTTCTACAAAGGTTTCCAGTACTTCATTGGCAAGGCAGTGGCGTGGTTACACATTTCTTCTCGACGACAGAGAAAACTTATGTGCATGAACTGCCTACCATCTACTGTATAGACTTTTCATGTTGCATTTAGAGTGGCTATATTTTAAAACCTAAGTATTAGGAAGAGGTGCACCTCGGGGTTGAAGTAGACGTCTGAGAATAGGGAAGATGCTCTTACAGTGTAGCTGTTACAGGTGATTAATCCAGTCTGACATCTTGTAATATAGTTTCCCTCTTATGGGGAAGTATAGGTAGAGGCTCTTACAGTGTAACTGTTACAGACTAATCCAGTCTGACATCTTGTAATATAGAGTTTCCCTCTTATAGGGAAGTATAGGTAAGATGCTCTTACAGTGTAGCTGTTACAGACGATTAATCCAGTCTGACATCTTGTAATATAGAGTTTCCCTCTTATAGGGAAGTATAGGTAGGAAGCTCTGACAGCGTAGTTGTTACAGCTGATTATTTTACTATTCCTCTTGCATAGAGTGTAGTATAACCCTCCAGACACAAGATAGAGGTAGTAATTTGTGTACGTGATGGTTATCCCTCTCTCCTGTCCCTACCCTATGGTCAGTTGCCAAATAAACTAGTTCCTTCTTCTAATCATGCCTCCTGCCTCTCCATTTTGGTGAAGAATTACATCATATAGCCAAATAGGAAAATAACTGCCTTACCACCTGAGTGGATGTATGTGAAGTGTCTGACATTTTTCTTCCGCACACTTCACTTGGTCTGAATAACAACTACCTATATATCCATTCCTTCCCATCCTCTTTGCTTCCTCCTCATCTTCCCCTCCTAGCTCGGCTTGCTTCATAGCGTCTCGGTTAGGAGTTCTGAGCTGCAAACCTAGAGAACTGGGTTTGATTCCCACAGCCACCACATGCATATTGTGGAACCATGAGCAATTTACTTACCTTCCTGTGCTCCATAAATGGACCTGAAAACAAGCCTTGGCTTAGTGTGTTTTTCCTGGTGAAATATTGTAAACAAAAAAAATGACAAGAACAACAAAAATATTTGCCACTTTGTGCTTGCCACTAATTGTATTACACACCACTGTCTGCTATACTTTGGTCTAGGTTGACCACAGATGATGTGAGTCATCACAAAATGCTGGGTCATCTTTTTTGCCACCATCCCAGAAAATGTTTGTTCACACGAGATCCGTGTTTCTATGTACTGCAGGTACGTATGCTATAAGATGCTGCTGCGTCAAATACTTAAGAATAACATTGTTGGGAATGGCACAGTGATGACAATGTATGTGAGTTCTGTCTTTCACCTACAATGAAGTCAAATTATATTTATTTATTTATTTATTTTAAATGTATTAACTGGGTAAGAAGTCAAGGGGCCCCAGACACAAAGAACGTACACAGAGCTGCAAAGCTGGAGACCTGGGTTTGAATTTCATCAGCCCTCACTTGCATACTGTGTGACCCTGAGCAAGTCACTTAACTTCCTTGTGCTCCCAGGTCGCACCCAGAAACAAGCTTTAGCTTAGTGTGCCTTTCCTGGTTAAACAACTTCCCTTCTCTTGTATATACAGGAATACAATCATACTACATAGGTACCACAAAAGAAAGTCAGTATAGATGTAACACATTCTAGCTAGACATGAATACAATATATGACATTAAATTAAACAAAATATTTACACTGAGAGTTTACAAGACAGTGTTTTTTAGATAATCTTGAAAGTAGTATCAGATTGAATTTGTTGTACAGAACCTAGCAAGGAGCTCCTTCCAATATTTTATTGCATGAAATAAGATATTTGCCCCCAAGAGATACTTTAAGTCATAATGGTTGAATATTAGATCCTTGTGTAAACCTAGTCAAATACACAGTATTGCTGTCTTTGACAAAAGTCATTAACAAAATCTGATCTGAAATTTTGAGAAATTTTTGAAAATTCAGTACTATGTAGTAAACACCTCATTTCAAATGAAAACCAATTTAAAGAACTAAAATGTTCAGTGGTGAACATTACCTGGACTTGAAAGTGCACATCGACACATTGAATTATATGCTGGTATAATTTATGTGTGAAGCCTGCTATTAAGTGCATCAGCCAGAGGACTGCTGCAGATTGATTTGCTCTGGGTGCAGCTCACTGTCTGAGTACTTGCTAAGTGTTTTTTTCAGAGTTGCAGAGTCAGGCTGGCTTTCCCCTGAAGCTAGGCGCTCCCTTGCTCTTGGATGCTTTGTGAGGAAACTTCAAAGATCCTGAACACCTGCTTCCTTGGCTAACCTATTAAGTTCCCATCACGCACCTATCTTAGAGCCAATGATGAAGCCCCGTTATTCATACCAAAGTGCTCCCCTAATATGGGGCAGTGAACCTTCTCCTTTTGTTGCTTCCACTTCCTGGAACTCTCTTCCACTGGAATGTGCAATGTCTTATCTCATTAACTACTGCATTGGGACTTAAGACAACATTTACTAGTTTTAAATGCCTGTACTTGCACAGAGGCTACAGGCCCTACTTCTCAGTGATGTATCTCAATATTAAAGAAACACTAACACCTCTGGGAAACTGTGGAAAACCTAACATTTAGACACAATTCAGCTTGTATTTCATATATCTTTTATAGATTATCCTCCCCTTTTATGTTGTCTTGCGCGCACACGCAAGCAACATATTGTGATAGCTTGGAATAGCAGGTTTTGGAGGTGTGCTCGTGTGTGGCCAATGCCACCACTGCTTTTTTGGGCTGGGCTCTGTGGCACAAATGAAACAGCACACTGTTTATGACAGCAGTGCAAAAGCGTGCCACCAACTTGAAATAGTTTTGCTGCTGCAAAGAGGGAGCTTCCCCTCGTTGTAGGGCGTGTCTTGCCTGCTGTAACATTTCAATAAACATGAGCAAGCGGCTGCCGCTGTCCACCTTCACAGTCCCCAACAGGTCGGCGTTGGGGTGCCCAACTCCCTGTCAGCATGCCCTCCCAGTTCATTTGCCAATGGGGAGCCCAATCCCATTGGCATAATGTTCCCTCCAGTTATTTGTCTGCCGAGAGGGTGCCCAATCCTCCTGGCATCATGCCCCCCACTTTCTTTTGCCGACGGGCGCCCAATCCTCATTGGCTTCAGCCCCTCCCCAAATGCAGGTGTAACACTGGGAGTCCACCCCAGTGTTGCCAAAGCACACCTGAGAACTAAAAACCTTCCCGCAATGTTTTTTTTTGTTATTGTTACCTGTGAAAGAGAAAATGGTCCCTCGTAGTAATGACACCCCCCTCCCCAACCTGCACACACCCTCTGCACACCCCACCTCCCCATACCCCCCCTCAGCCCATACTTACCTCTAGAGCCTGGCGCGATGATCTTCAGTGGAGCGGGAACACGTCTGCACTCTTCAAAGCCAACTGTGAACTGAAGAAATACCGGTAAGCTGTATAATGGCATCAATGGGGGGGTTCAACTTAGGTGGATATCTCAGCTATTTTTGTGACTTTTGGCACCAGATTTTCAACATGGGGTTCTTGGGAACCCACCTCATGAACTCAGTCACTGTCATGCCATTATTCAGTCCCGAAAGGTGATTTTGCAGTCACCTTTCAGGACCGATTAATGAAATGACCATGTCACTGTTCACAAGGTGAGCTCCCAAAAAGCCTATGTTGCAAATTTTGGGAACACAATTCCAAAAAATGACTGTTATGAGGGTGCTTTGTGTAGTTTCCATGCACGCTCACAAGTTTGAGAATTTTTAATATTTTTACTCCAGATTTTCAACATTGCCATTTTTTCACACCTTCTTATGAACAGTACAGCTGTTATTTTCCACATCCTGCCCAAAATGTGTTTTCGCACATCTGGCACACAATGGCGCGGTCGCTGTGGGAAATCAATGTTTGGGACAGACTAACAAAATCACTGTGACACTGTTCATGAGTGGAGGTCCAAAATGCTTTCATGAGGTGGGGTCACAAAAAGGCCATGTTGAAATTTGGAGTGCAAATACCAACAAACGCCTGGGGTGTTAGGGTTTCTAAGCATAACGTCCCACCCTGTACAGACTGACAGGTGTCAGCAGTGTACCTTTGGATTGTCAGCTGTAATGCTTATGCCATTCCACCCCCACCCTGCAGCCACTGACAGGCATCAAGGTGTGCCTTGGACTCTTCGGCCCCAAAGTTCACCCCATTGTCCTATACTGTACCCATGTCAATGTACTTCCTTATAGAATGGGGTGAGCGTAAGGCCCGATGACCCCAAGGCACAATGCAACACTTAGAGTCTGCATGTTAGGGTGAGGTGAAATGGAATGAGCGTTACCCAAAGGCACACCTCAATGCCTGTCAGTCTCTGCATGGTGAGGTGGGGTTGTCGTCAGTTCCATACTTCACTGCCATTCCTATTATGCATCTCTCTAACTCCTGCACTACCAATGCCAATGCCAGCAAGACAACATTCAGAACTGACAAATGCTTGTTTATGACTGAGGAAATCTGCACAATGTATCTTAATCTTTTTTTTATTAGTAGTTTCTTCTGTTTTTTATCCCCACTTCCTCCCCAATCCCGGGATCTTGGCATGTACCTTGCGCAAGCGCGGAGGTGCATGTGCACACCGTGTACTGGCTCGGCCCCTTCCACCTCCACTCCTGGCTATCACCACTGCTCCCTCCTGCCTATGTCTCCCAACTCCACCTGGTGGGAGCGGAACTATGGGGGGGCAGGCAACTACCCCGGGTGGGGAGAGCTTCCTAGTGGCTGCTCAATCCTGCTTCCACTCTTCCCCCCAACGCCAGCTCCCCGATGACCCAAGGTTGTTCTTGAACCTGGGTCGCCAGTGTAGCGCGAGGTAAAGCATCCAGTGCCTCAGCCTTCAGCACCACCAGGCCGGCAAAAATCTGAATCTTTAAGTCTTAGAGTTCATCATCCCTCGTACCTTATTCCTTACTTAAAGGCACAGGGACCAATTTTCAAAGGGTGATGCAGCTGTTCCAATCACCTTTGCTGTAAATGTGCCTGATTCTGGTACATTGGAAGTATTTGCGACACTTTACCCAAATTATGGCAGCCTGTGCCAAATAATTGGTGCAAGCCCTGTAAAACAGGTACCCTGGGCTTACCGCAGGTTAGGTCAGGAAAACTTGGTCTAACTTGTGGCAATCGGTGCAGGGGATAGAAAATCCCAGTTGCCCAACGGGATAATGCCGCAAGCCCTGTGCACCATGTGCTCGACGCACCGGGCCGTGCAGCATTCTCAGCCCATTGAAGACTGGGCCCCATAATCTTCTGTTGTGACATTCCAGTCAATTGCCATGGGAATAACTGTGATGTCGCAAGCAGAGTCTTATGCCATCAGGTAGGAAATAAGCAATAGAAGTTAAGAACTTTCAACAGGCAATCCTGTTTTTATGCAAATAACCTCAGTACTGTGACAAATAAAAGGAAGAGCAATACAGAGGAGGTAAGGTGACATATACCCTGAACTCTGTCCAAATACGATGTTTCTCAAAGTTCTCCTGGAGGCAGTGGTGGCTCCTTAAGTACTGTTGCTACCTATTAAGTGATGTTACTATTTATTTATTTTTATTTATTTGCATTTGTTAACCAGGTTAGCACACTAGACAGCATGTGCCTATTTTCAGGTGCGACCCGGGAGGATTACAGAGTACATAGGAGACACAATACAGGGACAGGGTACAATTGGGCCCACATGCAAGTGGGTGGAACAGTAGTAAGGTACCCTGTCATTACATATTCAAAGTTTGTAGTTTGCACATAAATTGTATATCTAATGCTTCAGATGCCTGTGCCTCTAGATCGCTTTACAGGCCTTGTTACCTGTACCTAATAATACTTAGAAACATAGACCACAATGGCAGAAAAAGACCAGAGGTCCATCCAGTCTGCCAATATTCCCTATAATCCCTGTAACCTTCCCTAGAACCTATTGTTCCTCCAGGGTACTAACCTTCCCCGTCCTATCCCCATTCTCCTCCCTGGTCTTGTCGCTCCAGGTGACCACTATGCCCTTCATTTTATCCCATGCCTGCTTGAATCCCCTGACTGTGGTCACACCCATCGCCTTCACTGGCAGAGTGTTCCAAGGTTCCATCACCTTTTCCGTAAAGAAGTACTTCCTCACATCACTCCTGAACCTCCCTCCTGTTAATTTCCACTTGTGACCACGTGACCTCAAGTTGGTATTCAGGGTAAATATTTCCCCACAGTTTACCTTGTTAATTCCTTCAAGGAACTTGAAGGTCTCTATCACATCTTCCCTCTCCTTTCTGGTTTCCAGTGAGTACATATTTAGTGCCTTGAGGCACTCCTCATAGGATCTGCCCTGCTGGCCCTGAATCATTTTTGATACTCTGCACTGCACTGTCTCCGACCTATCCCTGTCCTTTTTCAGGTGAGGGCTCCAGAACTAGACACAGTACTCCAGATGAGGCCTCACCAGGGATATGTAATGGTGAAGTATTACCTCTTTTCTTCTGCTATCAGTACCTCTCCAGATATATCTCAGCATCCCGTTAGCCTTACTATAGGCTATACACCTTGTTGCACTGGCTCGTTCAAGTTTTATTAAAGTTTGTTTTTTGTTTGTTTGTTTATTTGTAAAGTGATGCAAATATGTGACTTTATAATCCTGAATTAGTGCATCAGTCTGCTGTTTGTTGACACAATCCTTAATAACTATTATTCTTGTTCTGTACTTGTGATCTCCCTAGTTATGCCTGACAATAGCAAGTTAATGTCTAGTGCACTGACCAAGTTAACAAAAACTAAATAATTAAAAAGCGACCTTTGTGAAAATCATACATGAGCGATCTGCCACTACACAACGTTTTCTGTCCTATGCGCAAGGTTTTGGGGCATTTTAAAATCAGGCCCTGGACTCTTTAGCATAACTTTTCTAGCTGCTATCCTTAGCTTCATTAATAGCACACAAGGAGTGATTGCCCTGGCACAAACCACTGTCTATCATTTTGCAGGAACCTACTTCCTGGGGATTGACCCTGAATTAAGGGCTCTCTGTGGTGCTCCATCCTTCCACCTGGCATGCTGCCTGCCTTAGTTACATTATCAAACACTTTTTCTCAATGGCAGTTGTTGATCTGCTATCCAGGCTACTAGCTGCAAGCTTCATAAATGACAAGTGGATGGGTATGTGTCTTGGCACATATAATGGCTTCCAATTGGGACAGTCCCAGCTTGTGGTGGACCCTCAATTAAGGGGTTTTCATGGAGGCTTCCACCCTCCACTAAGCTTACTGCCCTTCATCAACATTCCTTTTTTTCAGAGACTCGTTCTTTGTCCTAGTACTGTACCTTAATCTCCTGGTGATCCTTTCACTCCACTCCTGACAGCATTGGATATCACACTTTCACAGTTCACCTCATCATAGAGACTGCACAATAGTGCCTCTGGCTGGCTGGCCCACTCAATAGCTTCCCCCCGGGGCGGCTACCTATTTCCAGCCTCAAAACAAAGATTAATGACACTCGGATGAGAGTGGGTGCCTCTAGATAAAAGCACAAATCACAGGGACTGAAGTAACTTCAAAAGTTTTATGTATGCAAAATGCCAAGTACCATAGTGCTTGTGCAAATTTACAGGTACAAACCTCACTGGAGTCCCAACATACAATTAATGCATCCCTGGGCTTTGCTCATCTAGGCTTTATCATGGGGTCCGAGTGGGGGGGTGACCCAGTAGACAGGATAGGGAATTCCTATAAACTGGTACATGCTCACACAGAGTACCTATTTCAACCCACTGGTGGGGGTGGATATGATGGACCTAGAGTCCCTTCTGACCTTAAATTACTATGTTGCTACTATGTTACTATTTTTTTTTTAATTTTCTCATTTTCTGCCCCATATGATTGGCCCCCTTCTGTAAGTCACCCTTGTGTCCTTCAGGGCATACTCCTCCATGCCCTCCTCCCCCCAGAGCTTGTCACCCTGGTGTGGTCTGCGGGGTTCCCCAACCCCTGCTGTTGAAAGGGATCTGGTGCACAGGAGGTTCAGACATGCAATGCTATCATGACATGCATTGCACGCTTCATCATGACACAGTCTGTGGCCCCTATACCTCCACATACTGTTCGCACCACAGACAAACTTCTCCCTAGCCTCTGCTAGGGCTCAGTCACATACCAGGTGCTGAATCCCCCCACCCCAAAGGAGGAATGCACTCTCATGGATTATTGATCCCCCGTCTAGCCCTCTGATGCCCTAAGTTCACTTCTGAACCCAGATCATCTGTGCAGCAAGTGTTAGTGCTACCACTATGGTGTCAGGACGGCACTATGTTACTATTTTAAAGACTAGTGCCTCTTGTAAGTCTGACAGTTTATGAGGTATGAACATTCACTCTTCAATGTGAGCAAAAAGAGAAGCTCTGTGAATACTCAACCTGATCAGTTTCTTTTCCCACCTTAAATAATTTTCTAGTTATAAAATGGGCCACAGAAATCCTGTAATCCCATCGGCCAAAACATTTTACATTTCATTTCATTTTCATTTTACTTTTTATACTTGTAAATCTGATGAGCAAATCTGCCCTTTTCACAAATGACAAGTTACAATGGTACAAAAAGACAATGTTAAAGACAAAATAATAAATTATACAATACAAAATACTAATTACATATAATTTTGACAATTATATCATAGTACATGGTCAGCAAGTATATTCAAACTTGTTAAAAAGCCATTGCTTAAGATGAGATTTATAACAAGAAACAGTTTTACAGTCAACCGGGTCAGTTGGAACCGTATTAAAAAATAAGGGTGCTCGATACAAAAGTGACCATTGGCCCATTGATTTTTTAACAAACAGTAATTTAAAAATAAATTTACTCTGAGGCCTAGTACAGCAAAAATGAAGAAGCCTAGGGAAAAGGTCAGTAACTGACACTGGGAGAAGCACATTTATAATTTTAAATAAAAATACTCCCATTTTATGAGAGATTCTATCGAACAAAAATAGACAATAGGAAGATTTGTATAGATCACAATGGTGCATACGATAAGGTGCACTTAGCATATACCGCAATATTGAGTTATAAGTAGCCCTCAGATTGTTCAAAACTGTGATCATAGTTGAAGAGTAAACCAATAAACCATAATCAAAAACACTTAAAAGAAAACTATGGGCTAAAAGCCTACGGGAATCTACTGTTAGAAATGCTTTTGCACGGTATAGAAGACCTAATCTTTGATGAATAACCTTTCTAAGATGTTTAATATGTAATTCGAAAGATAATCTACCATCCATAAACATTCCCAAATATCTGAAATTTTAAACCAACTCAGTAGTAACCCTGTCCCTATCTTTAATAGGAGTACGTTCATCATCATTCCTAGTAGGTCTACAAGAAAAAATCATAAATTTAGTTTTTTTTTAATTCAAAACCATATAGTTTGAACTCAACCAATCTTGAAAACAATCTAAATCTATCTGAACATCATTTAACATCGCACTGAAGTTAATTCCATCACTATAAATAGCCGCATCATCTGCGTATAAAATCATAGACATTTTTGAACAAACGGTTGGGGCAGAATTAACATAAATAGAAAAAATAAGGGGGCCCACGATAGATACATGATCATTGATTATTTTCTGACAACTACACACATCACCTAAACGACATATTATTTAACAAATAAAAGCCCATGTTATACTGTAAGTGGGATAACACACTTCAGGAGGTATTGTCAACACAAACCTAGTCCACTAGTTCGACTTTATTTAAGAAAGAGAAAATACTTTGCCACTCGCACCTAGCAGTACACTCATCCGAGCATCTACTGCAGTCTGTCTAACAAAGGCATAGGGAAAGCTTTATAATCAGACCCCAGTTCTAATAAACTGATAATTGCCCAGCACGTGGGTATCTAAAAATGTAATGATTTAATTAGCCATTTATTCAGTTCACCTGCATGTCAGTCAATGGATTGATAATACTAATTATTACTAGTGTGCTATTACTTGAGAGTGACAAATGACACGAGTGATACCCTCAAGATGGAACAGATAAACAACAAGCATTTGTCAATGCTGAATGTTGTCTAGCTGGCTTTGGCATTGGTAGTGCAGGAGTCAGAGAGATGCATACTAGGAATGGCAGTGAAGTATGGAACTGACATCAACCCCACCCCACCCTGCAGAGACTGACAGGCATTGAGGTGTGTCTTTGGGTCATCGGCCATAACGCTCATGCCACTTAACCTCACCCTGCCTTGCAGACTCTGACAAGTGATGTGTTGTGCCTTGGGGTCATCAGGCCTTAAGCTCACCCCATTCCATAAGGACATACATTGAGATGGGTGCAGTATAGGAGAATGGGGTGAACTTTGGGGCTGAAGAGTCCAAGGCACATCTTGATGCCTGTCAGTTTTTGCAGGGTGGGGGTGGGGTGGAATGACATGAGCATTACAGCTGACATTCCAAAGGTACACCCTGATGCCTGTCAGTCTGTACAGGGTGGGACATTATGGTTAGAAACCGTAACGCCCAGGGTGTTTGTTGGTATTTGCACTCCAAATTTTCAACATGGCCTTTTTGTGAGCCCACCTCATGAAAGCATTTGGGACCTCTGCTCATGAACAGTGGCACTGTGATTTTGTTAATCTGTCCAAAACGTTGATTTTCCACAGTGACTGTGCCATTCTGCGCCAGATGTGCGAAAACACAGTTTGGGCATGATGTGAAAAATGACAGCTGTACCATTCATAAGGAGGAGGGAAGAGATGGCAATGCTGAAAATCTGAAGTGAACATATTAAAAATTCTCGAAGTTATGAGCGTGCATGGAAACTGCACAAAGCACGCTCGTAACACAGTCATTTTGTGGATGTTTGTCACCAAATTTTCAACATAGGCATATTGGAACATCTGCTCATGAACAGTATCACTGTGATTTTCTTAATCTGTCCCAAACATTGATTTCCCATAGTGACTGCACCATTGTACGCCAGATGTGTGAAAAAAAGTTTGGGGAAGGATGTGTAAAATAGCAGCACTGTTCATAAGGAGGTGTGAAAAAATGGCAATGTTGAAAATCTGGAGTAAAAATTAAAAAAATTCTCAAACTTACAAGTGTGCATGGAAACCGTGCAATGCATGCTCGTAACACAGTCGTTTTTTGGAATTCTTTCACCAAATTTGCAACATAGGCTTTTTGGGAGGCCACCTCATGAACAGTGACACTGTCGTATCATTAATCAGTCCTGATAGGTGATGCTGCACAGTGACCGTGAAATTACCTTTTGTTATCAAATAAAGACATAACAGTGACTGAATTTATGAAGTGAGGTCCTAAGAACCCAATCAAAACTTTGGTGCCAAAAGTCAGAAAAATGGCCGAGATATCAACCAAAGTTGAACCTCCCTCATTGATGCCATTATGCAGCTTACCGGCATTTCTTCAGTTCGTTGTCAGTTTTTAAGAGTGTAGACATGTTCCCTCTCTACTGAAGATTATCACGCCAGGCTCTTAAGGTAAGTATGGGAGGGGGTTGGGGATGTGGAGAGTGCAGAGGGGGGTGCTAGTTGGGGAAGGGGCACCTCGGACAACGAGGGACTGTTTTCTTGTTTATAGGTTTTAAAAAAAAAAAATTTGTAGGAAGGTTTTCTTGTTTGCAGGTACATCTGGCATGCTGGGGTGGGTGCCTAAAGTGCCACCTGGGTGTTTTAGGGGGACTGCAGATGATGGGGATTGGGCATCCCGTCGGTAAAGGAAATGGATTTGTGTTTGGAGGGGGCATGATACCAAGGGGGATTGGGCACCCCCTCGGCAGACAAATTTATGCCGATGGGGATTGGGCTCCCCCATTGGCAAATGAACTGGGAAGGGGGCATGCCGACAGGGGTATTGTGCACCCCATCAGCTTGCTGGGGACTGTGGGAGGTGGACAGCGATAGACGCCACCATGTTTATTGAAATGTTACACCAGGCAAGGCACACTCTGTAATGAGGGGGAGCTCCCTAATTGCAGTGGCGAAATAATTTCAGGTTGGTGGCACGCTTTTGCACTGCTGTCATAGACAGCATGCTACTTCATTCGTGCCACAGAGCCCAGCCTGAAAAAGCAGTGGCGCCATTGACCACAACACGACCACGCCTCCAAAACCTGCTATTCCAAGCTACAACAATATGTTGCTTGTGCATGCGCACAAGACAACATAATAAAACTTCCTTCGGCTATCAAATAGTAATTGCGTAGCAGCCCCAACCAGTCATCACTAAATCAAGATTGGGCTTACCAACTAAAGAAAAACTGAAAAAAACTATATATATATATATATATATATATATATATATATATATATATAAATACAGACACAAATACAGTACAAATGTTGAAATGTTTTAAACTGTTTAAATTTACACAAACCCGACATTAAGCTTTAACAACAGAGTAAAATGTGATTATGTTCGTAGTGCACAAAAATAAACCATAGAAGGAAGGACAACAAATGCACAGTAACAATAACAAGTCTAAGACTGGGAGGTCAGGGTTCTATATTTATAAGTTTATAGATCTACAAAAATGCCTCTTAAAATGTTTCTGGCTGATTCTGTGCCTTAATATTGTGTTCTGGAATCCAAAGTTCCATTTAATCTAAATGACAGACACCAAGTCAGCTCAGGTAGATGGCACGCAGAATAAAAAGGGAAACTATATATTTTTTGTTTTGTTTTTTGCCTCGGAGCTCTCTGTATTGGTGGCCCGAGCACCTTCTACCCCCTCCATGCGAGAGTGGGCTGCATCACTGTTACTGTATTCCAAGCTCTGCCTGAAGGATGCGGAAACAGAGAGAACGCAAAGCAAACACAGCAAAGGTGCGCAAGAACTACTGGAAGAGCTGAACCCTTGCCACAGGTATGGCAATGGTGTTATACCTGTTATAGGCAGAGAATGCACCTTGTACAGCTCCTGCATCCATGGCTTCACCCCACAACTGAGTAGCGTGCAGCACCACAGCGGCCATCTTTTTCATGAGGTATTGTCATAAGGGAATAATGTACTTCTCAGGTGGTTCTGGCACTCATCTATTCCTCATGCCTAACAACCATCCAAGGGTGCATTATACTTTTTGTCACTTTTTATTGAAATAGAAAAATGGTGCCTGTCAGGCACAGAACATTAAATAAATCATGTAGAAAGTCATGAAACACATTGCAAGAACTCGTGTAGCAGTTCAGTCATCGCAGATTCATACAGTACTAATACTTTGTTCTTTAATTTTTAAACAGAAATTGCAGAGGATGCCTGCTTTACTCCTACCTCCCTGGCCATCCAAGGTTCCCTCCTTATGACCCCCTCAAGGGTATCTGATGCCCCCTCCCACTACTGTACTGTCTTCTCCTTATTCATAGAGAGGATTTCCCCTTGTCTAAATTGTATGGTACAAAAATCAGTTCTTGATGCAGTATCATAAAGAAGCCAAATAATGGCACCTGATTACGGAGTGTGTGTGTGTGTGTGTGTGTGTGTGTGTGTGTGTGTCGTCTTATTTTCTCCATATGGTACAAATGTATTATACAATAGGGTTGAAGTGATTTTTTTTTTCAAATATAATCTTTATTAAAAAGAAACATTTTTTTCCATTAACTTCCATTAACTTAGCAGTCACAATATACAAAACGTACAATACATCAGGTTAATACAGTCACAGTTCATAAATTCATTCCTTTTACCCTTCTTTAAATGGCCTTATCTTCTAACCTAGATTGATCCAACCTTCCTATTATCTAACCCTTCCTCATCTTAACACAACTGTCATCCCTCCAAGAGTTCCCTCTCCTCATTCTCTGGGTTGGTCTGTCCCCTCTCCTCACATCCCCAGGTTTTTTAATTTCTACTAAATCTATCTTCCCCGTCTCTGACCCTGAGAGCCGGGGCTCCCTTTTTTTTTTGAGTCCTTCCTATATACAAGCTATATCTCAGCATGAATATAACCGGGTTAAGCATTTCAATATGGAGGGGATACTTCTAAGGGATAAAGTGAGGGACCCTAGGAATAATATACATTATCCACCTCCTCCACATTAGTGAGCACAGTTCTGCTTTGTCATTTAAGTTATATGTAATTCTCTCTGCTCTATACATGAGAATCACTATCTCCCTCCAGTCCTTCAGTGTAGGAGTCCACACAGTTAGCCAGCGTTTAGTTATGGCCTTCTTTGCTTCTAATAGGCATACCCCAGTAAATATTGAGAGTGGGGATCCCCCATCTCAGGTGGAAATACATGTAAAATGAAAAATTCCCCTGTAAAGGGGAGTTTAATCCCAAAGATTTCCTCAAGTTCCCCATATAACTCTTGTAAAAAAGGCTGCAGCTTTGGGCAAGACCAGAATATATGGGTATGGTGGGCAGCAGATTCACCACATTGACGCCAACAGGAAGAACTTCCCGATTGGCCGAAGTGTGAAGTTTTGACTAGGGTGCAGAAAAATCTAATCAGTACTTGCCATGAAAACAATCTCCAAGAGTGTGAATATGTGATTTTCGACCTATAGCGACATATCATGTCCCATTGTTGAGGGGATATTATAGTGCCCAATTCCTCACTCCACTTCTCCTTTAACATTATTGTGTTTCCACCTAATTTCTCAGACAGGGATTTATATAGGGTTGAGATGGAATGTGACAGCTTTTGGGATTTCAGTATTTGCTGAAGGTGTAGAAACAATTGGGGGTATTCCCTTGGGTTGCGTACGGGAGGCGGGAGAGCCTCGAAATAATGCCGCAGTTGTAAATAACGGAAAAAATCTGCTTGTCGGAGATGAAATTCCAATTTGATTTCACCAAATTCTCTAAAGAAAGGTCCCCTATGGAACTGTGAGAGATTTGTGAGACCAATATGTCTCCACTCCTGAAATGTATGATCCAATGTCGCTGGGGTAAAATTCTCCAGAAGGACTAACGGGCATATCATCACCAGAAATGGGATGAGCCCCAGGGATTTGCGCATTAAGTATTAAGTACCAGGCTTTAAACTGGTATGAGATCCAGGGGTTCGTAGTTAATTGGTTTACCAGAGGTGGAGTCTTATAGGTTATAAGTCTAAGGTAGTCTTGGTGGGATAGTGCACCTTCCTCTATCTCCAACCAGTGGGCTTGGGATATTCTAGCTAGATGTTGGAGAATAAGAGAGAAGTGTGTGGCCCAAAAGTATAATTTAAGGTTTGGGAGGGCCAGGCCTCCATTGAGTTTAGGGAGAGACAGGATTTTTATTTTAATCCTGGGACGTCTTCCTGCCCAGATAAAGGTCGAAATGGCCTTATTCCAGGTCTGGAACAGGCGGTTTGATAGACTGAGTGGGACATTCTGAAAAAGGTAAAGAGCCCTTGGGAGGATCACCATTCTCACCACTTCAATTCTCTGCACTAGATTCAATGAAAGGAAATTCCATCTGCCTAGGTCCTGCTTCATCTGTGAGGTGAAAGGGCGGTAATTGTTATCTGGGACATCTTCCGCTTTATGTGTGAGATAAATTCCTAGGTATTTTAACTTTGGGAGCCCCCACCGAAAGGGATATTTATTCTTTAACAGGTCTGAGGGAGAGTAATGAAAATTGAGGGCATTTGTCTTATCCGTATTAAGTCTATAGCCTGAGAGATTCCCAAACTCCTCCAAAATCTGGAAGACCGCAGGGACAGACTGAGATGGGTTGGTAAGAAACAGTAGGATGTCATCCGCATATAGAGCAATGTGATGTTCTGAATCATCTATATTTAGACCAGTAATCTCTGAAGATTGCCTTATCGCCTGAGCCAGGGGCTCTATGAAGATGGCAAAGAGGCCAGGGGACAGGGGGCATCCCTGTCGTGTTCCTCTGAAAAGGGGAAAATAATCCGAGTGGTATCCTGAGATTTTTGTACAGGCTTGAGGTGAGGAGTAAATATTCCGAAGTATGGTCACAAAGGGGTGAGGGAACCCCATTACCTCCATAGTGGTGAAAAGGAAAGACCAGGAGACTCGGTCGAAGGCCTTCTCAGCATCTAGGCTGAGAAGGACCGCAGGGGCCCCCCGCACCTGCATCTCATGCACCAGATGGAGTGCTCTGCAGGTGTTATCGGAAGTTGATCTTGAACTTACAAAGCCTGTTTGGTCTGGGGCAATTAGGTAGGGGAGGAATTCATCTATCCTGAGGGCCATGATGGACATAAAGTACTTATAGTCCATATTAAGCACCAAGATTGGTCTATAGGAACTACAATGTAACAGATCCTTACCTGGTTTAGGAATAAGTGAAATTGTTGCATATGCCCAGCTCGGTGGGGGGGGTTCTCCCAAAAGGACTTCATTAAAGGAGCCGAGTAGCAATTTACTAAATGACTGCTTGTTACCTTTATAAAATTCCACCCCGAATCCATCAGGACCGGGTGCTTTTTGTGTTTTAGAGCGGGATATAGCCAGGAGCAACTCTTCCTGGGTGATCGGGAGCAGTAGTCTATTTTGTTGGTCTAAATTAAGTTTTGGTAGTCTTAAAGCTTTCAGAAAAGTATTTAACTTCTCCTGATCTATAATGTGATCAGTGGTATGAAGCTTTTGAAAATATTGAGTAAAAACCTGTGAAATAGTTGTGAATTTAGTCTGGGGAGCTCCTGTTCTCGGATCCTTTATTGCTGAGATGGTTGATATTTTATGTTGTTGACAAAGACGATATGCCAGGAGGCGGGATGCACAAGGCCCAATCTCTCCGTACTTCTCTGGCGGAGATATGCCAAGGCTACTTCAGTTTGCTGTTGGCATAGTGCATCTAGGTCGCTCTTTGTCTGTTTCATCTGAGTTAATACTGACTGATCACCCTGCTGGTGAGCTAACTGTAAGAATTGTAAAGTCTGCTCCAGCTGTGATTATCTTTCCCTACGCTCCCTAGATAGTGCAGCTGTAAACTTTATTATGTGGCCCCTCAAGACAGCTTTCAAGGTGTCTCATTGTATTGTTGAAGGAATCTCATGGGAGAGATTATCCCAGATAACTTCCGAGATCTTCTCATCAAGAAAATCCCTGAACCTTTTATTCTTCATATGTATAGGGTTAAATCTCCATCTGGTATTACGTTTCTCCTCACCCAGATCCCAAACAGTCACCAGCGGAGCATGGTCAGAATGTGCTATTATGCCCAGTGTAGCGTCAATCAGTGCGCCCAGGTTTTCCCCTTGTGTATAACAATGGTCAATTCTCGAATATGTCCCATGTACCGCTGAATAGTATGAGTAGCCTCTATCCCTTGGGTGGAGAGAGCGCCATGTATCCGACCATCCCATCTCCCCTGTAAATTGTTTGAAAAATTTATGTGGGGCCGGCTGTCTGCCATTCTGAGACTTAGAGGTATCTAAAGTAGGGTTTGGAGCGATGCTAAAGTCCCCCGCTAAAATTAAAATCCCTTTAGACATTTCCACCACCTTGCTTAACAGGAAGCATATTGTGGACGAGTCTGAGGATGGTGGAAGATAAAGATTGGCCACGGTGACCTCTTGGTCGTATAAGACCCCTTGAATAATTATCAGCCGGCTGGCTGGGTCAGCCCATTCCTTCATTTTCTGGAATGGGGTATGGGTCGAGATTAAGATGGCCACACCCCTTCTCTTGCCCCTGGGCATAGCTGAGGAGAAAACCTGCGCATAACCCTTCCCCCTTAACTTCCCATGCTCCACCTGCGTTAAGTGGGTTTCTTGCAAATAAATAATCTCGGAGGAAGACCTTTTCGTTAGTGCTAAAATTCTAGATCTCTTTATCGGGCTGTTCAGGCCATTTACATTTAATGAGTAAACCTTCAGGTGTTTTCGAGCCATTCTACCAAAGTAAATAAAACCAGAACATCAGACCTTACATCCCTACAGTTTAGAACTGTGACTTCTTTCTGAACTGTTGAGAAACTGTGACCGCTAACCGCCTTCTTCTTTAACTTCCCCCTACCAGGCGGATGTAGGGAGGACCTAAACAACAGGTATCTCTTAATTAATACTTGCAGGCTTAAACAGTTAGCCTTCGTAACAAGAACTATGGCTGAATTTGCCACCTTAAAGACCTCTAGGGTGTTTATAAAGGCCCTAAACTGGGCAGTAACAGTATTCATCGACCCATTCCTAAATGTGACCAACACCAAACTAAGGGTGGAAAAACCCCTGGGTACTTTTGAGTAAAACATACAGGCCACATAGGAGGGAGTAACTATATACATTGGGCTGATGTTAATTGATGCACACTGTACTAAGAAGACAGTAATCCCCGGGGACACTAGGCCCCACGGACTCCTCCTCTCAGCAAGTGTGGGTCGACTTCCAAGGTACAGCTGGGGGTATTTTCCAGCTGCAGGGCAGATGCAATCAAGCAGAGGGTGAGAGCAACCTGGATTAATGGGATATTGCCCTCTGGCTCCTGGGAAAAATCCCATATGGCGCGAGCCCTGTGATCAGGTAGAGCCAAGAGCAACACAGTATCCTTCTACCCCCTTTTAGCATGCCGACCATTTATATATAGGGTTAGAGAATCACCTTTGAAATATTTTACATGTTTGGAATCCCTGTGTAGTGCCTAAAAAATACCAGCATTTTGATCTGTAACGTGTAACATTAGCACACCCAGTGATTCCCTGCCTATAAACCTGCGTAGACTAATGTAAGCATATATTAATATAGGATTACCCGATCCAGTCAGAATGTGGATCCACCATTAATAATTGTATTTACAACTTTAGAAATTTGTGCTTGAAACATCGCTACAATAACCTTGAAGATGGAAGAGGCAAAAACAGAAAACAAAATAAGATATATATATAAAACAGTTTCCAGGGGGCTGTATAGCCATCTCCCCATGAGCCTCCTTTAAGACTTAGGTCCTTCTGGTTATCCTTTGCGATGTTCGTTATCATTGCTTTATTCCTCTTTTCCCTGTAACACTCATTAGCTGTTGAGGGAGGGCCAGACAGCCTCGGGCTAAACATTATTAAGTGTCCCACAACATTATAGTTAACCGGAAAAAGCCAAAATTCCCAGCCCCGCTCCCCCCCCACAACCCTCCGACAGGCACAAAAGTGGCATTTGGAGATACTCTGGGACCATCGCCATATTGCCATCATATTGTCAGATGCTGTCTTGTAATTCCAGCAGTTTTAGGCAATAGTCGTGGCGTGTGGCTACTATATTGAGAAAGGGAGTGGCCACAAGGGAAAAGGAAATGCCTCCAAAACTGCATCAGGATGGCGGTGATCACTCGGGGGCGTAGAAGTATCCGGGCAAGTCATCAGAAACACCCTCTATTTCTTCCCCTGTCAGATCCCTACCGATCATGCAGCTGGGCTCTCCAGGCCTACCCCCCCCGAGCAGACCCACACGGCGATCAGGCCCATCGAGCAAGCCAAGCAGGGTAGTACTTACAGGGAGCCTCTTCTTTAGCGACCCCGTCGGATTGGTCTGCTATAACTCAGCACCAGCACCCAAAGCCCCAAGAGGGGCCAAAAGGGCGGAATGAAAAAACAAGTAGGAGAAGGGGAGAAAGTCACCAACGGCAGGGAGTGTCACTCAAGTGCCAGTCTCCCCTTTCTTAATCAAAGCAAAACCTCTTTTAAATTCAGGTCTCCATCTCCAGCTGCGCGTTGTCATTTTGTGATGGGGCCTCGGCGTTGGGTTGCAAATGCTGGGCCTTCTTGTTAATACTGGCTGGGTCACCATATTGCTGAAGCAATGCTGCAACATCAGCTCGGAGACTGGACTGCGATGCTCCACTTCGAGGGAACCCCCTCTGTGCTACCGACCAGGCAGATTTAAGTAAGTCCTTCTCTAACCTTTCTTTGGCCATTGTAGGTGTAGCGATCCCAAGGGATTCAAGGTACGGGGAGGCTGCTAGGAGGTCCTGGAAGATCTTTGGACCTTTATCCGTAATGATCTTAAGCCTCGCAGGGTACAAGATCTGGGCCTTGAGGCTTTTCGCTCTAAGCTGCTTCAGAGTCGGCCACATGATCCGTCTGGCTTCTTGCACTGCCGCAGTGTGGTCGTTTTCCACCGTTATGCGATTCCCAGAGAATTCCAGGTTGTTACATTGCCAGGCCCTCTGCAACAGCTCCTCTTTGGCCCGATAAACCGTTATTCTTGCTATGATAGAACGGGGTTTCTCCCCCGCTCCTCTCGGCCGTGGGCCTAGGGATCTATGCGCACGATCTATGCTCAGGTCGAACTCCAGAGGGAGATCCAGGAGATCCCGGAGAAGCCCCTGCAGGAACTCAATCATATTCTGATGCTTGTCCTCCGCACCTTCGGGCACTCCAAAGACTCTGATATTTTGTCTTCTGCTTCTGCCAAGTCATCCATGCGGTGGGTGAGCTCACGGTCTCTGGCCAGGAGGTATAAAAGCAATCTGTCCTGTCTATCCGTCTGCTCTGCAATCTGTGTGGTGCAAAGCTCTAGTTGCTCCATTTTGTGACTTATGCTAGTAATATCTGCTTTGAGGTCGGTCAGCTTTTTGTTTATTCTTGTGATTGTTTGAGCCATTTGACGGATCGTTGCGGCGAGATCAGGGTGCGATTCCTCGCCATGAGGGCCGGGCTGTAGTAGGCCCTCTGAGAGCTCCCGTACTTCAGCACCATCCTCCCTCTCTCCCTGGATTATTTCTCTCAATTTTCGAGTTGAGGTCAAGAAGAGCTTCCCCTGTTTGTTTCTTCTCTGTTTTGCAGGTGAAGACATTTTCGATTATGGTGATTCAGACTGATTATTGTCGGCTAGGGAGCGGAGCTCTGTATTCAAGCGTCCATTAGCTCGCTGATGTCACCGGAAGTCCGTTGAAGTGATTTGTAATCACTTAAATTCCACTATCAGCAACACTGACTGATATTGAAAATGTGACATATACACAGTGAAATTCACTTCAAGTTATCTATATAGTCTACATGTCACCAGCACATATCAGTACTCTATAAATCACAATGCTAACGTGCCCAATATCAGTACTGTGTACACGTCACAACTAACCTGCCGAACTACACCTATACCCCTAAAAAACAAACAGAACAAACCTAAGACAGCCAAATAAGAACAATCTGAAAACAGCAATTACATTTCCTGGGCAGACTGCAGCACAACAGGAAACAAAATGCAGTCAGAAGAAGTAGCGTTATACGAGCAGTAAGAGCACAAGACCACAGAAAAATACCAAACAACTGAACACTACACAAAACAGGTGTAACCCCCCTACAAATGGGGGTTCCCAAAAAGTCTTCCTTGAGCTTGCCTAAATGCTCACTGCCAGGCTGGTGTCCTGCGTTTTAGCAGTTTAAATGTGATTACCAGAGCTTGTATAGCCTCTGTGTACTGTCTCTTTAAGAGCTGCCTAATTGCAGTTTAAGTAATCTGAGAGGGAGCTCTGTTGAAAGATGTAATTATTTACTGAAAACCATTTAGAATGATAATGATAATGTAGTTTGTCTAACCTGCTTTCTTTGTAGCAAGGACTGTTTTGTTTGTCTTCACTATCTTGGTTCTGGACTGCAAATTGGGCCAAGCAGTTCTGGTGGGACCTAAAATGTAGCCGGACTACAGGAGCTGTCTGAATTCAAAATCTTAGGAACTGTGGTTTGAGTTTTTGTGCCTTTTTTGCAACTGAAGGGCGAGCTCTAGCTCTGACTGACAGCCAAATCAGCCAACCAATTCTTTTGGATCATGGGGAAGTCCTGGGCTGCTTGCAGTTTTTCAGTTAGAACTAAGCTGGAAGTTGAGCAAGAAGGAGCTGAAGTGTTTCTGAGCAGCAATCGTGAGTGGATTCACATGGGAGAACTCTGAAAAGGCTAAGTTTTTGGCCTGCATGCCAGTATGCTGCTCCTGAGAGGGAGAGAAGATAATTATTTTGGACTAAATCCAAGTTTGCATGACTAAAGTAAGCTACTGAAGTGGGCCAGGCTCAACCTAAAGAAGACCGAATATTTTTGCTGAATGCGGTCAGCCTGTCAGGAGTTCCAGCTACCTCTAAGCTCCCGGTGTGTGCAGAGACTTTTCGATTGTGCCTGGGGAGCGCTTTGCCTGGTACAGTAGAATTCCCATACATGTAAATGTGCTATGAGCTGCTAGTGGGTTGTGAGTTAGTTCCCCACTGTGTGAACTGTATTCTGCTTGCTGGAAGCTGTGTTCAGCCCAAAACTGACTGCTTCTGAACTTGTCTCCATGTGGTCTGGGCTTTGCCAGATGGGCTCAGCCTGACTACCCACTGCACAGAGAAGCCATCGACGAGAGACCTGCCTGGGGATCAGCCCCCTGCTCCATGCTTGAACAGGAATGACGCCTCTGCGACTTGTGTGGGCCCTGCTTCTCCTGGCATTCCAGATCAACCACCTGCAGTCTTGATTTTCCCAGCCTGTGTCCAGTCTTGGGTATCATGAGTAAATACCAGGGTAGCTCCTCACAACAACAGCTTAATCTGAGTGTGTCATCTGATTGTCTTGTTGTTTCGTTTTCTTTACGAACTGAGCCCTCTGGCTCTGAATTACAAATATTGTGTACTGTGCATTTTGTGTTTTCCATCACAGGGCCCCAACCAGCTGCAACCCGGGGCAACTGTCCTGGCTAGCCCATCTCTTCTCTACCTGGGTACCCAGAGGTGGACTGTGTGGGGGGACTCAAAGAGCATACATAACTGCTTGATTGATAGAACCTTTAAGCTAATTAACCTGATTTTGCCCCTTCCTTGTTCAAGTCCCCTGAATAAATCAGATCTAACTTTTTCTGCATGTAGTCTGACTGTGGTTCCAGTTTGTGCTCAAAGTACTGTACTGTTGCTATTTGCAGGGGGGTCCCCAGGGTCAAGCTAGAGGAACCAGCCCTGGTGGTAAGTGCAACAGTGCGGGTACTAGTGTGGTGTATCAGGGGTATTGTGAAAGTGATTATTGTACAGTGTTCAGGCCACTAGAGGGGAAGGAGGGGGGTTACAGTGCCCCAGAGGGCTGTGCCCAGGTTAGCTTGACCATTACCAACCCTGACCTCCGGGTGGAGGCACCCGTTTCAGAACTCAGACCCATTAACCTGCTACTAGCCAAGCAGGCAGGGGTAGTAGCCCTTGGGATAGTGCCACCTAGGAGTAACACAGGTAATAACCAAACAATAACATTAATGCACCAAAACTCTCACAAAAGAATAACCCCTATTGCATAAAACGGATATGTGCTGGGACCTTATGTGATAGTTAATATATCAGCACTCCTGGCAAGTGAGCTCGGGTTCAATCACTCGTGGCTCCGTTAAGAGGAGCCACTCATGATAACCCCGAGCTTACTTGCCACTCGTGCTGATATGTTAGCTATCACATAAGGTCCCAGCATGTATCCCCTTATTATACTGTCTTCCCTTTTAAGGTTGTGGGGGGTCTGGCTGGAGCCATCTGCATGGGATAACTTACTTGGCAGCTGCGAGCAACATAGGCAGTACATATTTCTGATGCTTATTCTTTAGGTTGCCTGATAGGATTAGTAGAATTGCCACCTTCAGAATCAAGCCCTGCATTTCTGTCTATAATGTGAGGAGTTTGGTTTGGATTTAATTCCAGAAGGTCTGTAATATGGGTCCACTCCAAAACATATCAGCATGGGTGTTTCTCTGAGCCCCTACAGGCCCTCCAGCATGAAGCATTATGCTGAGGAGAAATTTTGGCTGTAATGACAGGAGTCTTGCAGAATCTCAACATAATCTTCCAGGCATTCTCCCTGCACACATAGGAAAACAACATATATTGCGCTGAGAGAAAAGGGCCTGATCCCACTCCTTTTGAGAAAGGGGAGCATGGATATAATTTTTTCATTTCAAATGCAGTGGATCTAAAGTAAGAGCTTCCCTTTCCCTCAATACTAGAAAGTTGTTTGAAATTAAATGGGTGTGTGTCTGTGGGGGGCAATGAGTAAGCTGGACGATATTGCTGCTATAATCAGCACTCTGAAAGGGTGAAGGTGACTCAGGTCGCAGTGCTTCTCCACCGTGGTAAGGAGATATCAATGACTCTGGAGGTATCCATAATAATAATTAGGCTGCAATTGGTACTCCTGTTGAAGTTAGGCCAAAGCTCTATGCCCTTCTGTAGAATAAAGTTGAAAAATGTGCTGCAAACTCACCTAAATCCAAGGCCTATCTTTACAATCAATCTGCGCAGGTCGATACAAAGCATCATATGCCAGGTTCCTCAAATATTTAACATCCTTGGCTATCACTTTGCTCATATTAGGGGTCTATTCTGGGTAATACCACAGTCTGCGAGTTTGGTAGCTGGAGAAAAATCTTCTGTAGAGATGAAGGCAAAAAGGTTGTTGATTCCAGTTGTTTTCCAGTGTGCCTGGGGTTTAACCAGCAAGATATATGCCAGAGCTGAGTTGTTTAATAATATTTTTCTTTTTTGCAGTAAGTTTTCTGACTCCTACGCCAGTTCCCAGCATGGCCGAATGCCCCCAACCACACCAGCCCCTTCACCCAGCTTTCATGCCGGGACGTATAGTCATGCTTCTGCTGTGTGGCCCGGGTGCCCACTGGTGTGAGGCCTGCAAGAAGCTGGAGCCAGCCAGCCAATCCAGGAACTTCCATTTTCCCTCCATTTTCTACCCTTGGGGGAGCAGGTGTGCAATGCTGTCCAAGGCAGCCCTGCACATGCTCCGGTGTGCAGGACATCAGTGGCCACCACTCCTCTTGTCCACCGCATAACTGGCCCTGGCTTCATTGTCTCCAGCCATCACTAGGAGCCAGGTTTACACCAGGCCCCATTTCCACCACACTCCTTGAGAGAAGAGATCTGTCCCCTGGACCCTCAATCCTCTTCCTCCCCAGCCCACAGCCTGTATCCCTGGTTCACTTCCAAAATAGGGTCACTGGTGTTGCAGCAGGCGTGGCGTCCAGCATCTAATCCCTCTGTGCCATGGGGCCAGCAACAGTATTTTTCTAAATTTTCCTTTCTGTGAGGATCGCTGTAATGTTTTGTAGGCCATATAAGGTTTGGAACCATTCCATAGATTGCGAGAAATGTGTTTATCACAAGTCACATACTGGTGTTTAGGTATGGAGGTGAGCAGTGCTTAGAATTAATGTAAAAGCTGGGGGAGAATGTTCATTCAAACTGATTCAGTTTTACTGATCAATGGGAGCGGAAGGCTGTTCCACCTCACCAAAATAAGTCTGCTACTGGCTCTGGGGGAGAGTAGTTAAAATGAAGCACTGCTGTTTTGCTCCTATTTAATTAGTATTCTAAAAGGGCTTTGTAATCCTCCAAGGCTTTCCACATGTGGGAGAAAGGCAGTTGGGTTCACTAAACAGATTAATAAATCAGCCTCAAAAAAGGCTAATTTGTGTTCCCTTCCACATCCACACCCTCCACCTGCTTCTGGTTGCTGATTGATTGAGCCAGCGGCTCCAGGTACAGAGCACAAAGGAGAGGGGGGATGGGTGCCCTTGCCTCATTCCCTGTGTTAGCTTTATTTCATGTGAGAGCAATCCATTAGCCTTCGTGTAGGCTCTTGGATATATATATATATCTATATATAGATATATATATATATATCATCAATCAGATTTTGGAATAAAGGGGAGAACTCCACACTTTCCAGGATGTCCTGGGGGAACTTCCAGGACATCTTGTCAAAGTCCTTCTCAGTATCTAAACTCAAAATTAATGAGAGGATCTCCTCCTGGGTTATGTACAGTATTGTCAGAAGCAGGCATTTAATATTATCTATTTTTTTTTCATAAAATTTTGTTCACTGTGAGTTACAAGTGCAGGCCCTCAGCCCCGTCCCCACTCCTCTCATCAGACGTCTGCCTCCTCAGTCCTCCAGGTTAAGTCCCCTATGTGTTCCTCCCATGGTGGGACCAGAGGAAGAGGGCTGTCCCTCCCCAGGCACACATCTAGATATGCCCAGAGACAGGGCAGTGGCACAGGTCAAGAAGGAGCAGGCGGGGCTTCATTTTGCCCACCAGGCTGTATTCTGTTATCTTCCCTTATTACCCCCACCCTGATGGCATGTAGGCGCATGCGTGTGAAGGCACGCAAGCATCATGGAACCATGGACCCGCCCTTACAGCCACTCACAACTTCACTACCTCCAGGCCTCCATTCAGTGGCAGTCAGAGGCCAAGATGGCTGGCCAACCTTCCCCAGCAGAGGACAGTAGTCACTAGGACACTTGCCCCCCCACCAACTGACTTCCAGTGACCCTATTCCGTTCCTGAACCTTGGGTGCTGACTGGCAGCAGGTGCGGTACAAGCCCCTCAGCCCTCTGCACCACTTGACCAGCCTCGTTTAATATTTGGCAAGTGGTTATAAAACCAGTGTCATCGGGTCTGTGAAACAGGGAAGAAGCTTTTCTAGTCATTTTGCCATAAAAGTCATACATTATTTGTTATCACTATCTAGGACTGAAATTGGCCTATAAAGACTCACATTTGGTGGCATTTTTACTTGGCTTCAAAACTGTAGTGATGAAGGCATGCCTGTATGAGTCAGGCGGTATATCTCCTGTTACAACTGCTCAAATGTGTCCATTAACGAAGGGAGTACAATGTCTTTAGCTGCTTTATATAATTCAGCACTATATCCATCAGGACCTGGACTTTTATTATTTTTAGTTGAACTAGGACCTCTAAGATCTTTCTTGAGTTAAATTTATTTATTTATTTTATTTTAGTCTTTGGTAACCGGGTAAGGCCCACTAGGCACAAGTGCCTGTTTTCAGAGGTGACCTGGGAGCACTGGGCGGTTAAGTGACTTGCTTAGAGTCACACAGTATGCAAGTGGAGGTTATGAGAATCAAACTCAGGTCTGCTCTGCTGGATGTATCAAGCTCATTCACACCTCATTCCTCTAACCTTTAGGCTACACTGCCAGCCCACCTGAGGCTAAATGAGGCCACTGGCTCAGATTTCTGCCACTCCAGTAACTGAGGAAATAAAATCTTTAAAAATAACCATTTGTCAATGCCGAATGTTGTCTTGCTGGCATTGGCATTGGTAGTGCAGGAGTTAGAGAGATGCATAATAGGAATGGCAGTGAAGCATTAAACTGACGCCAACCCCACCCCACGCTGCAGAGACTGACAGGCATTGAAGTGTGCCTTTGGGTCGTTGGCCATAATGCTCATGCCATTTCACCTCACCCTACCCTGCAGACACTGAAAAGTGTCACGGTGTGCCTTGGGGTCTTTGGGCCTTACGCTCACCCCATTCCATAAGGAAATACCCTGAGATGGATGCACTATAGGAGAATGTGGTGAACTTTGGGGCCGAAGAGTCCAAGGCACACCTCAATGCCTGTCAGTCTCTGCAGGGTGGGGCGTTACAGTTGGAAACCCTAATGCCCCAGGCATTTGTTGGTTATTTTCACTCCAAATTTTCAACATGGGCATTTTGTGACCCCCACCTCATGAACAGTGGCACTATCAGTTCATTAGCTGAAAGGTGATTTTGCACAGCGGCTGTGCCATTTGGTGCCTCAGGTGCAAAAACACATTTTGAGCAGGATGTGAAAAATGACAGCTGTACCATTCATGAGGAGGTGTAAAAAATAGTAATGTTGAAAATCTGGAGTGAAACTGTAGAAAACTAGTGAAGTCACAAGTGTTGGTAGAAACTGGGCAACAGATGCCTGTGTAACCCCTAGATGGCGCTATCCCAGGGGCTACTACCCCTGCCTGATTTGCCACTAACAGGTTGAGGGGCCTGGATCCAATGGCGGGTGCCTCCACCCAGAGGTCAGGGTTTGCAATAGTTAAACTTACTTGGTCACAGCCCACTGGGACACTGCAACCCCCCTTTCTTCCCACTAGTGGCCCACACAATATATCAGAATTACCTTCACAGTATACACTTACCCCCAGGGCTGGTTCAGGCACTGGGACCTCCTGTAAAATAAGATACAGTGCAACAATCACAGTACAATACTTTAACATAGACAAATACCTCAGGCAGTATAACTTTGCTGAAACAAGCAGCTCGGATTTATTTAGGGGGAATATAACAAGGACAGGGGGAAATCAGGTTAATTAGCTTATCACTTTACTCATCTACCTATGGCTCTGTGCATGCCTATCCCTACCAGTTACTGTCCCTAGGTACCCAAGCCCCAGTGGCTGCTAGTCCAAACCGTGGCAGCTGGTAGGGCCCTTCCCACAGAGAAAAGAAAATTAGTTTAAACAGTCAGCAGTACAGTGATTCCATTTGGATTCAATGTGGCAATTCAACAGGAGCGAACTTGAATTAGTACCTACCACCTCCAAACAAGATAGGGTCCTTCAATGTCAGCAGGGCTACTCTTGAGCTCCACGAGACCTCACACATTTATATGGCAAACTGCAACAGGCAAAAGTCCTTTAATGGCAGCAGGATTCACTTGAGCTAACCAAGCCTCCTCACACATTTATATGGTGAACAGTAACAGGCAAAAGTCTTTTAATGGCAGCAGGATTCACTTGAGGTACACAAGCCTCTTCACACATTTATATGGTAAAACAGAAAGTACTATACCAGGCAGGCTGCTTCTCTATCCCAATCGCAATTACTGCACAATACCCGGGAGCAGCAGCGGCTCTAGCCACAAATGGTTACCGGGGCACAGCTGGGGCACAACAGATGGCAGCCAGGGCACTGATGTATTGTTACTATGGGGGAAGCTGTGCACTATAGGGGCACCAACTGGAGCACAGCATTTTCTTACCGGGGCGCGTGCCTGGCGGGCCTAGTGTAGAGCCGCCACTGCCCGGGAGAACACACAGCAGATTCAGTTCCTGACAGACCGAGTGCAATTCAGCAATTTCTCCAGTCTTCTACAGGGTGAGCCTGGTTTCTACTCTTCAGATATCCTTTGATTCTCTTCACAGGACGGATTCAGTCCTAACAAGCAGTTACACAAGCTGCAGACCGGAACTCTGGGCCTTACACACGCTTCCACTAAAACTGCACACTGAAAAGCACAGGGCTCCTTCCTTCTTCACTGCCAGAGCTCAACTGAAACTCCAACAGACAAAACTGGCACTTCCTTTGAGTTCCTCCCAGTTCTTGACTGGATTGGCTGTCACTCACAATAGACTGCTCCTGTTGGTCCAAAAGGCGCTCAAGTCTAAACTACATCTCCCAGAGTCACTACCCATACAATCCTCTTGTGGCTGGCTCAGATTATGAGTCCAAGTTCTGATTCGTCCAAGGCACCATTTTAGAGCTAGCTTACCCCACACTGATTGGTCCAGTTCAGCAGTTCAAAACCAGAATGGGGAACTAGGCAGACACAGTTCTGACTGCAAAGAAAGCAGGTTAGACAAACTGTAATTTCATTATTACTCTAAATGGTTTCTGGCAAACAGTTACATCTTTCAGATAGGTTCCTTTGCACTCTAGTGACTGCAAAATGGAGTGAATTGGCAGCAGCTCGAGTGGTACTCAATCAAAGAAACACACAGTCCCCCATACAAACTAATTATGTCTGCAAGCAGACAGCTCTTAAAGAGACAGTACCAGAGGTTCTAAAAACACTCACTGATAAATGGCTTAACGCCAAACACCATTCAGGCTTGGAGCATTCAAGCAAGCTCCTGGAAGTCTTTTGGGAACCCCCATTTGCAGGGGGGTTACACCTGTAGTGCCATTATTGTGGGAATTTTTGTAACCAGATCTTCAACATAGAATTTTGGGTCCTCCGGTCATGAACAGTGGCACCATGATTTTTTTAATGTGTCCTGAATGTTGATTTCCCACAGCAACCATGCCATCATGCGCCAGATGTGCAAAAACACATTTTGGGAGGATGTGAAAAATGACAGCTGTACTGCTCATAAGGAGGTGTGAAAAAATGGCAATGTTGAAAATCTGGAGTGAAAATATTAAAAATTCTCAAAGTTATAAGTGTGCATGGAAACTGTGCAGCATATTCTTGTAACACAGTAATTTTTTGGAATTTTGTCACCATATTTGCAGCATAGACTTTTTGTGAGCCCACCTCATGAACAGTGCCACTGTCATTTCATTAATCAGTCCCAAAAAGTGATTCCATGCAGTGACTGTGAAATCACCATTCGGGGCTGAATAACTTAATGACAGTGACTGATTTCATGAGGTGGGATCCCAAGAACCCCATGTTGAAAATTTGGAGTAAAAAAAAATGGCTGAGATATCCACCTAAGTTGAAATCTCCCCCATTGATGTCATTATACAGCTTACCAGCATTTGTTCAGTTTGTGGTTGGCTTTGAAGAGTGCAGATGTGTCTCCGCTCCACCGAAGATCGCGGTGCCGGAACTCCGGAGGTAAGTATGGGGTGGGGAGCGCAGAGGGTGGGGGCAGGTTGGGGAACAGGGCCTCGCCAACAGTGATGGACCATTTTCTTTGTTTCAGGTTCTAAAAAAAAAAAAGTGCGGACCATTTTCTTTCTTTACAAGTGTATGACAAATGTTGAGGAAACTGGGGTGGGCTCCTAGTGTGCCCCATGACTTTGGGGGCATCATGTTTGCCACACTGGGGTGGACTCTCAGTGTGGCTCATAATGGGGGTGAGTGGGGCAGGAAAATGCCGACATGGTCAGCTTCAGAACACATGCAGGCACACTGGGATGGGCTCTCAGTGTGCCACACAATCTTGAGGGGGGGTTATAAACATACCGACAGGGGGATTGTGCTTCCCTGAAGTTGGCTTGCATCGGATTGTGAAAAGCAGACGACAACAGCTGCCACCATGTTTACTGAAATATTTCAGCAGGCAAAGCATGCCCTGTAATGATGGGGCGCTCCCTTATTGCAGCAACAAAATTCTTTCAAGCTGGTGGAACGCTTCTCAAGTGCTGTCATAGACAGCATGCTCATTCATTGGTGCCACAGAGACCAGCCCAAGAAATCAGTGGCGCCATTGGCTACAACACGGCTGCACCTCCACAACCTGCTACTCCAGCAAGCTGTCACAAAATGTTGCTTGTGCTGCACACGAGACAAAATAAGAACTTGTTGTATGCTAAATCCAGAGGTTCTGCCGTCTGTTTATAATGTGCCGTGATTTTTCTTGCCCTCTTTTTAATATTAGGGTCATATAATTTTAATAGGGTCATTTGTTGATGTTGTTGGTGGACTCTGTAACCTAGCAATTTTGTCACTATGGCCCTCCCTCATAATTTCGTTGCAGATATCTAAGTATGCCCCCAGCCACACCAGCTCTTTCACCCAGCTTTCTGCCAGGACGTATAGTCAAGCTTCTGCTGTGTGGCCTGGGTGCCCACTGCAGAAGTCTGAATTCTGCTTCTTCAAAATTTCGGAATGCACTTTGGCAACTTGTGCGAAATTATGACTTAGAACAGTGGAATGAATGTGTGAATTGTGGATTAATGTAGTAAAATGTAGGAACAAATTCCTTAGAACTCTGATCACTGAGCTGCAGAATGATTGAAAGTATTGTGGATTGATGTATTAAACTGCAGAATAAAATACCTCAGAACTTTCAGTCCACATTTCATGGTTGTCTTTCTGAAATGCAGCCAGAAAAGATCATGGAATAGGGCAAAAAATCATCAAACATTTTCAGAGAATTCAGATTTTGCCAAAGTTAAAATTTCAGAAAGTTTTGCAAAATATTGTTACATTTTCTACAAATTTAGAATTCAAAGTTTCCACCCAGTAGTACTAAATGCTATTTCTGTTTGGTAATCTAATAAATTCTAAATTTTAGGCTGAGTTTATTTGATCAGCAGTGTTAGAGATGCGTTTATCAATGAAGGCAGTCATACGTAGAGATGCAGAGAATTTAAAATTTGCCGACGAAGTGAACATGAAGCGGCCACTTCGCATTATCATAATGCTACGCAAAGTGGCCATTGAAAAGAGCTCACTTCACCTTGTTATTATGACTTTGCATTGTTATTCTGCCTTAACGCGAAGTAAAGCAGAATAACAACAATAAAGGCACTTTAGACAGCCACCCCCCCCACACACACACACATCACATGGCTTACAGTACTGTAAGTCACATGCTTTAGCCAGGCAGAAAGGAAGTGAGTCATACAAGCAGATACTTTCACTTTCTCCTTTGCAGAGGTAGAAGGAGGAAGCATTTTGTGTAGGAGAGTAGAGTTCATTATTAGTTTCTTTCTTGAGCAAATTTCAGAAAACCCAAAAGCTTTTTTAAAAGCTAATTCTTTAGTTTTTATGTTGGCGTGCTTGCGCAGCTAACATCTTGCGGTAGTGCAGATTTGGAGGCGCGGTCAATGTTGGGCGAATGCAGGGCACACACCAGTAGGTGCGACCCCCATTCCCCAATCAGCCAGCAGCAGGGGCCGACACCCTGCCTAGCTAATGAGGCAAAGACATCACAGAAACAGTCTGCTGCAATGAGAACGAAGCTCTCATGCAGCATGACCACAACACGCCTCCCACTACGTGCAGACAACATGGCAGAAGTGACTGCCGCTGTTGCCTGTCAACCCCCCCCTTTATTGTGTGATGATGGGGGTGCCCAATCCCTGTCGGCTTCATGTAACCCCCCCTTTTTTTTGATTGCCGAGGGGGTGCCCAATCCTCGCCGGCATCATAAGCCCCAACAGTTTTTCTTTGCCGACGGGGCCCAATCCCCATTGGCATGTATCCCTCCCTCCCTTGACTTTTGCCGACGGGAGCCCACTCCTGTCGGCATAATGTGTCCCCCTGTTTTTGCTTGCCGAGCGGGTGCCTAATCCCCTCGCTCCTGCGCGCCCCCCACTTTCCTTGTTTGCCGACGGGGGGTGCCCAATCCCCCGTTGGCTAAAGCACCCACCCACACACTCACACACTCAGGTGGCATGCTGGGAGCCCACCCCAGTGTGCCAAAGCACCTATTAAAATGAAAATGGTCCCCCGATGTCTTATTTTTTTTTTTTTACCCTATAAAGCAAAAACAGTCCCTCGTACTCTTCCAACCCTCCTCTCACAACCCACACCCACCCATTACGCACCCTGCCTCCCCACCCCCCCACTCCATACTTACCTCCGGAGTCTGGCGCGATGATCTTCGGTGGACTGGGAACACGTCTGCACTCTTCAAAGCCGACCATGAACTGAGGAAATGCTGGTAAGCTGTGTAATGGAATAAATAGGGGGTTTTCAACTTTAATGCATATCTCTGGCATTTTGGGGAATTTTTACACCAAATTTTCAACATGGGGTATTTGGGACCCCTCCTCATGAATCCTGGCACTGTCATATCGTTAATTGGTCCCGAGAGGTGATTTTGCAGTCACTGCATGGAATCACCTTTCGGGACTGATTAACAAGATGACAGTGCCATTGTTCATGAGGTCGGCTCTCAAAAAGCCTATGTTGCAAATGTGGTGGAAAAATCCAAAAAATGGTTGTTTTACTTAGCTGCAGCAGAATTGCTACGCAGGCTTGTAACTGCTGAATTCACAATATTTTCACACCAGATTTTAAACATTGTCATTTTTGTACACCTCCTTGTGAACAGTTTAGCTGTCATTTTTCACATCCTGGCGAACTGTGTTTCCGCACTTCCGGCGCACAATAGCGAGGTCGCTGTGAGAAATCAGTGTTCGGGCCAGATTATGAAAATGACAGTGAACTGTTCATGAGCAGAGGTCCTAAAATGCCTATGTTGAAAATTTGATGACGATACTCCATAAAATTACTGTGTTAGGAGCATGCGTTGGCAGATTGCATGCATGCTCGTAACATCGTGCATTTGTAATATTTTCACTCTGGATTTTCACCATTGGCATTTTTCCACACCTCTTGATGAACAGTACAGCTGTCATTTCACATATCCTGCCCAAAATGTGTTTTCACACATCCGGAGCAGAATAGCTCGGTCGCTGTGCGAAATCACTTTTTGGAACAGTTTCAGGAAATAACAGTGACACTGACATGAGCAGAGGTGCTAAAATGCCTATGTTGAAAATTTGCGCCGAACGCATAAAATGACTGTGTTACAAGCGGCATTGCGATTTCCCATGCACCCTTGTAACTTCGCAAATTTGCAATATTTACATGACACATTTTCAACACTGGCATTTTTTTACACCTCCCTATGAACTGTACAGCTGTCATTTTTCACATCCTACCCAAAATGTTTTTCCGCACTGCACTACCAAAGCCAATGCCAGCTCGACAACATTCAGAATTGACAAATGCTTGTTTTTGTACTGTTTTGTCAGTTCTTTTTGGTAAATTTCTTTGTTTTATAAGTTTTGTTTTGTGTGTGTACGTGTGTGTGAGTGTGTGTGAAGTCACTCATTGCGTGACGCATCAGAGAGGGAAGGAGTGTTTTGTGCGATGGACCTGGGACAGTATGTGGCTTGTGGCCAGAGGGGAGTGCGCAAGAGTGGGTGTCATCGCCGGGTGGCGTTGAACCACTCCAGACTGTTTGGTCCTGCCTCCCCCCCTCCAGAAGCAGCAGCACCACCAGTGCCACCGCCACGTCCACCAAGTCTGCCACCACACCAGCAGGTGGAGCCCCAGGTGCATGACCATGCTGCCAGAACTATATCTGCCCCTCCTGTGCCTGGTCCCCCCCGCAGCTCCCCAGTTTGGCAGTTTTTCAGTTGTGTCGGGGGGGGACAGCAGTCTTGTGGAGTGTCTGCTTTGTGGTGTGCAGGTGCGCCGTGGCCCCTGGAGAACACATCTGGGGACTGGAGGCTAGCGCACACATGTGCTGAACCACCACAAGGCGGAGTGGCAGGCTGCCACCGAATGGGCCAGGCCTCCACCTGCTGGCCCTTCTGTGGCAGTGGCAGAGGGTGCTGCTGTCGCAGCAGGAGGAGGGCCACAACAGCAGCTGCTCCACCACTACCCCACCACTGCCACCAGCACCACCCTCACCACCACCACCACTACCTGGTTTTCCCCCCGCACCAGTGGACCCTGCCACAATGCCTGAGGGTGGGTGCTGTCCAGCAGCAGGTGGAGCAGATCGAGCAACACCAGCTACAGATTGTGTCGATGCTCCATCTGCTGCTGGAACATCAGGGGATCAACCATTAGCTTTTTTTTCAGCACCCCCCCCCACTGCTGTAGTGTTTTGTCTTTTGTTTATGTTTAATAACAGACAGAGGGAAGGCCACACAGTATTAGTTTAAAGGGAAGCAGTCAGCAACAGGAGGTCCCGCCCCATGCAAGGCTTACCCTCTGGTTAAACCTTTTATTTTAATAAAGAAAAGTCAGCAACCCGGAAGTATGGCAGACACCATGGGGGCTCCATTATGTGTAAAGGTGCAACGGCGATGCACAATGCGCTTCAATACAAAAGTGTTGAAGTGCATGGTGCATCTCCTCCTCACCTTTCCTTTCCTTTATACATAATGGAGCCCCCCTAGCATCCACCATACTTCTGGGGTCACTGACTTTTTTTTTATTAAAATAAAGTATGTTTCGGTGCGAGAAAAACACCGCAACATACTTAAAAGGCTTAACCGGAGGGTAAACCTTGCAGGGAGCAGGAGCTCCTGTTGATGATTGCTTCCCTTTAAATATACACATACACATACAGACATACATGTTCCTATTGCCCTGTTATTATAATCCAGTGCCTCAGTAATGTTTACTTTCTGTTGTGGAGTGGTTGTGGAAAAGCTGCTGTGAGCAGTGCAAGTATGATGTGCTAAATTGCATGTGTGCAGTCAGTGTTGTTTCCTCTGTGTGTGTGTGTGGCATCAGACATTGTACAGCTTCTTGCAAACATATAATAATAATAATAATACATTTATTTATAAAGCGCCTTTCTGATTATCAAGGCGCTATACAAAATAGAACAACACAGATAATAAAATTCACTATAAAACACAATAAAATCACAATATAATCAGCAATTTCAGATAAAATCAGTTTTCCAAATAGGCTATTTGATAAAAATGGGTTTTTAAGCCCCTCTTAAATTCCTCCACGGAGGTGTACTCCCGTAACCGGCGTGTATATATTGCTGACTTGTTGCAGTGTGTATGGCATAAAGAACAGCGAGAAGAATAACGTACTTTATTGTCACCATCATCATCAGCGGACTAAGTGATACGATATTGTTTCAGAGGTGTCTGGCCAGAATGCACCTTAGTCACATACTGCAAACATAACTTTTAGGAGAGCATGTGTTTTTTATGCAATGATCTCCGCAAAGTCATGTGTGCACTGTGAGTGACTGAGGTGCACAGTGACCCGATACCTCTGAAAAAATATCATAGCACTTACTCCGCTGATGCTGATGGTACAAATAAAATATACGCCATATATTCTTTCTTATCTTTATTCTTGAGATACTGCAACAAGTCACAGCATATATATGTTTGCATGAAGCTGGACAATGTCTGCACACACAGGAAAGAACACTGACGGCACACATACAGTTTAGCACAACATACTTGCACTGCTCAGTCATGCTTTTTGGAAAACACTTCAAATTATGAGTCCCAACACATAGTAAACATTACTGAGGCTCCAGAAATATTTCTTTTTTGAAACAGACATTAAAGAGATTCACCAAGTTACAGTATTGCACCCGATATATGGGTGCCTTACCTCAAGGGGAATCTTTCTTGCTCCACATGTCCTTATATAGTGCAATACTTTTCTGGCAAAAATGCTTGTAATTTCGATAAACCGGGTACTAGAGGACTTCCCGGTCTGAAGAGCCTCTCACGTTCTGCCCCCGCGCTCAGCAACATTATGACGTGATGCCAGGGAGAGCGCGGGGGCGAACTCCATTATAGTGAATGGCCGGCAGATTTCTGAATGTTTTTTATGTTATAATGGTCAGTTTGTGGTGAAACATGGGCATGTTTCCACTAACAAGGCTCTTGTTAGTCGAAATGTATCCACGTTTCACCACAAACTGCTCATTATAACATTCAAAAAATTCAGGAAGCTACCAGCCATTCACTATAATGGAGCGTTCCCCTGCGCTCTCCCTGGCATCATGTCATAACATTGCTGAGCACGGGGGAGGAACCTAGGTGGCTCTTCAGATCGGGAAGTCCTCCGGGACCCAGTTTACCAAAATTATGAGCATTTTTGTCAGAAACGTATTGCACTATGTATGCACACGTGGAGCAAGAAAGATTCTCCTGGAGGTAAGGCACCCATATATTGGGTGCAATACCATAACTATGTAACTTGGTGAATCTCTTTAAAGCAACAGTGCAACAATCCGGTGAAAATTTTGACCTATACTTTTTATGCTATTTTACATTGCCACTTTACTTACATCCTGACTTGTATGATACTATTCTTTCCAGTATTTGAGTCTGCTTTAGTACTTTTTTTCATGTCTGAAATAATAAAAGGAGCACTCCTTTTAATACAGGTCTTAGTCAGTATTTTCCGCTGTTTTTCTCCATCAGTTGTTATATATTACTGCTGTTGTAAAATTAACAATTATGCGGCAGGCAGTGTTTTATGACCTCACAGAACAATATTTATTCAAAAACAGTTGCAAATAGTGATGAAAACCTGATCAGAGCCATATTAAAAGGCGTGCTCCTTTTGTTTATTCAGACATGAGAAAAAGTAGTAAAGCAGACACAAATTGTGAAAAGAAGGGTATCAAACAAGTCAGGAGGTAACTAGTGGCTGGCAATGTAAAATAGCATAAAAAGCATAGGTCAAAATGTTCACCACATTGTTGAACTGCTGCATCAATTTATAATTCAAGTATGATATTATGTGCTCACAATCACAACACACAAAATGCAACTGTCTTGTGTCCAGAAAGTGCTGAGGAAGTGAAATGGGAGCATTACACCACATGCAAAGTCCCCCAGAATGTATTGCGCAGTCACTCATGTGTGCAGTGGTCACACAGAGTCCCCAGAATATTTCTGCATCCCCAAAATGCATGTCTTGTGTCCAGAAAATTCCCAAGTTCTGAGGAAGTGAAATGGGAGCGTTACACCGCATGCAAAGTCCCCCAGAATGTATTACACAGTCACTCATCCGTGCAGCGGTCACACAGTGTCCCCTGAATTTTTCTGCATCCCCAAAATCCATCTGTCTTGTGTCCAGAAAATTCCCAAGTGCTGAGGAAGTGAAATGGGAATATTACACCACATGCAAAATCCCTCAGAATTTATTGCGCATTCACTCATGCACGCAGTGGTCACACAGAGTCCCCAGAATTTATCTGCATGCCCAAAAATGCATCTGTCTTGTGTCCAGAAAGTTTACATACTCTGATGATGATGTACTCATGATACACAGTGTCTTACCAAACCATGTGAAGGAGGGATAACATGACATGAATCCAGTCAGTGTTTTCCATCAGAAATGATAACCGTGAGAGAACTGTTGCTGGTCCAACGTGTGCTGCGATTCCCGTAAATGCGATGCGATCACCTCAACCGGATGGAAGGGTGCTCTTTGTTTGTACAATAATAGTAGCCTTGGTGAATTGATACATATATAAATATATATATAAAAGTATTTTCTAGGTGGGGGTTGACATATATAGACATGTACTCATTGTATTGTTTTGTATCACAGGTCACAGATACTGTTGGTGTGCACATTCCAGTGCTTGATGAGAAATTTAGTTTTTGCGTTGAAATTGGAAATGGAATACTCTCAAGCCAATGAAGGGAAGTATTTTTTTTTGGGGGGGGGCATATTTGCATGAAGGTCTCATTAATGGTTTATTATTTGGTTACTTCTTCACAGATTTCATCTGCATCCTTCTCTAGTCTGGTTGGTAAAGATGGTCATGGTTATCGACTGAAATAACTTCTGTGTGTTGCATGTCTGCCTCAGTCCGGGGGGGGGGGGCAGATGTTGAAGAACTTCTTTGGATAAGGCAACTATGACACAACAAAGCATCTGGAAGTTTCCTAAAAAAAGAAATGAAGGACTTATTACAACTTGATTGCAGCAGTAACACATTATGTTTAAGCCATGGCTGTTCCACGGGTATCTGGATTAACACACATAGCAAGCTGTCCCACTGCAATCATCAGACCACAAATTAATTTAGTACCAGGCTGTGTAACAATTACACTGCATCAGTGTCCCTGCATCTCAACTCAGGTTACATTTCAAACTCACATCTTGTCAAGTAACACAACCTGGGTCCAACTTTTTCAACACTGTCATGGCTGCACAGCTGCAAATTTGGAATACAGTGCATGATATGTTGCAGAAATATTTTTTGTGATGTACACATGTGACCTAGTTTATGAATCCTCAGTCGGATTTGTTGCACTCTGATGAAAAAAAAAGGACCAGATGAAATATAATTTATATACTTACCAGTATAGATTGGAAATTGATATTCCATAGGTTCCTGTAGACAGTACTGCTGCTGTACCATTGTTATAGACCTTCAGCAAAGGAGAGTCATTTGTTGTTAACCTGTAAAGAAACAAAATAAGTTTGCTGTATGTGTTTGACCATTGCAACTCAGAAAAGCAATATAAAACAAAACACAGCTAAAGGAAGTTGAATAACATAAAAAACATTAGTACACATACTCACTTTATAGTTTTAGTAGTAAGAAGCCTTGTGCCTGTGGCTGATGGACGTGGTCTCCTGTTCGACTCCCTTTGTCTTGGCATGGTCAATGTAATAGAAAAAACATTGTCAGAATGACACTGGTGGTGGGTGCTGGTGGTCATAGCTGCGGCACATGATGACATTCCCCTCTGACATCTTCCTGCATCTGGTGGTGGTGGCAGTGGCTAACAGTGGTCTTATGGTGGTGGTCCAGGGGGGCACTCAAAGTCATTCCCTGTGGTGGCAGTGGCTAACAGCAGTCTTGTGGTGGTCCAGGGGGGCACACAAAGTAATTTCCTCTGGTGGCAGTGGCTAACAGCGGTCTTATGGTGGTGGTCCGGGGGGGTACGCAAAGTCATTCCCTCTGGTAGCAGTGGCTTACAGAGGCCTTATGGTGATGATGGTCGAGGGGGCATACGGTGACATTCCATATAGTGGCACTGGCTAACAATAGTCTTGTGGTGGTGGTCCAGAGGGCCACACAAAGTCATTCCCTCTGGTGGCAGTGGCTAGCAGCGGTCTTATGGTGATGGTGGTCCAGGGAGGGCACATGGTGACATTCCCTATAGTGGCACTGGCTAACAGCAATCTTATGGTGGTGGTACAGGAGCCAGGATATATTGTGCTCTCTGTTACAAATGTGGCTTGTCATATGGAATTTGAGTCACCCTGAGTGGGACACTCATTTAACTTTATGAAAAAGAAAACATGTATTGTGCAACAAATGTGACAGCCTTTTAATCACTTAAGTTAAAACCTGCCAACATTAACCTCATCATCATCCTCATAAAGAAAGCTGCCCTCACAGTCATCTATGTCTGAATTCTGGCCACTGGGAAATTATTTCTCCATTGTGTCATCATCTACGTCAGTAATAGGCCGTTTCATGCTGCCACTGCCAGTGCCACTAGGATAGTCTATTTGTACATCAGCAAAACCATGCGTAGGCCAGGGTATGAATACTGAGGTTGCAGTCTGAGCTGTTGTGTGCCTCTCATTCATTTTTATGAATGTTAGCAAACTGACATTTGCAGGAGAGAGGTTTGTATGATGATCCCGAACTATTACACCTGCTGAACTGAATACCTTCTCAACACTTACACTGGAGGGAGGGCATGTCAGGTACATCAGTGCCACTGCAGCCAACTCTGGCTTTTCACTAACCTTTCCACTCCAGTATAAAAGGGGATCATCAGTTATTGACAGATGCCTGTTTTCAGACAAATATGACTCAACCATTCTCTTTGCTCCACTAAGACCAGTTGTTGATGCATCATCCTGTTCTCCGGAATCATTTATGTCACAAATCCTCACTTGGTACAAAGCCTTCCAAAGTGGGTTGACGCCAACCGCTTTGGATGACAGACCACCTGGAACTGCAGTCCCCTTCCCCTTACAGGATATGCTTGATACTCCTCCAGGTTCACCTTCAGCCTGATTATGCTGCTGAGGTTTGCTGACCTTGGCACGTGACTTCTGACCCCATCAACCAAGCGCACCAGTTACCCACTGACATTTTTTACCTGTTCAGGCCTGCCCTCCAGTACTGAGGCAATTCCACATTTGTATCATGGGTCCAGCATTGCCGCTATTACAAAGTTGTCACTACACTGAATGCTCAAGATGTGATGATTCTGGTCGAATGCTGTCAGCATGTGTTTCAGCAACATACTGCTAGCACTGTCTCCAGCAACATCAAGACTATGCTGTACATTCACCAATGTCTGCCTCAGCACCCACAGCAGTGGAACTGATTGGCTAATGGAGGCAAACTCGCCACTCACTACCTGTGTGGCATGTTCAAAAGGCCACAAAATTGTTATTACAGAGTCCATGAGGCGCCACTGTTCAGTCGTCATAGATATGGAGGCCCCGGAACTGTCACAGCTAGCATGCATGAGAGGATATTCTGAGATGGCTTTGTATTGTTCATACAACCTCTCTGCCATGTACTGTATAACGTGGAGTTCCACTGGGTGACAACTTCTAGCTTCAAGCGGTGCTGAGGGAGGCTGTTTCGGATCTGCAACTGCCGAAGTTGGTCTCGGACCTTGGCAGAGCATGAAAAGTGAGAGCAGATACAGCATGTAACTGCCACTATTTCCTTTACATCAGGGTGCTGCAGAAATTCCTACACCTCAAGATTTAAACAGTGGGCCATGCATGGAACCCAAACAAAGCCACCATTTGAGATGAAATAGTTGATTTTATTAATTGGTGTCTTTTCTTTTAATTATTAGTTTATTATTGTGCATTAGTATTTTAAGGTGTGTTTATTTATGAATTGTAAGGCACCTTGGTTGCTGATAAGGCGCTTAATAAATAAAATTTTACTATTTTTTTTATTATGCATTTCACCACATTTGACCCATTGTCACTTGCTACGAGCCCAGCTCTCAGGGACAGGGGGTTCAGACACTTGTCAATTTCCGTCAGTACCAAGTCCAACATGCTTTCACCAGTGTGTGAACAGGTCACATTGTGCATAGCAATTGTTGCATGTTGTCGAATTCCTGGAAGATTGCTACCACGACAGTCCACCTTACTGCACTGATTATTCACACTACCAACACCACAAACAACACCCGGCACCTGTGCCCAATGTGCAGTTATACACAAATATGAACTCCCCGCTGTTTTCCCACTTGTCCACATATCCATGCTTAAATGGATGAATGGAGAGGAGGAATGTTGAAGGGCATGTCTTACAGAGTCGGACACAGTATGGTACAACTCAGGGACAGCACAGGTCGAAAAGTATGTACTGGACAGGACTTTCCATTTTGGAGGCATGTACAGCAAACTGCCAGAACGCAGAATTCTCCACAAAGGAGAAGGGAAAAAGATCAATTGCCAGCATTTCAGCTATAGCAGCATTAAGTTCAAGTGACACTGTATGACTGGGTGGGTATTTCAGCTTATGTGCAAAAACACTCTGTATCATGGGCTGACTTAAACGTTTTACACGGGATATGATGACAAATGGTTCTGCTCTTCGAATGGTAGGGGGTGAAGTGTAGACGTTTGATGAAGACAGTTGCACAGGTGATGATGACAAACCCACAAATGCAGTTATTTTGCCAGATTTACCAACCGGGGTTGATGTACCACTTGCACAAGACAAACTGCATTCACCACCACTACCACTACCAAAACCGCTACTCTCACCAGCACTGGACAACATTTCAAAATCATTATGCTCCTCCACCTCATCATGCCTGAAGTAATCCTCTGCTGTTATTTCATCACTACTGCACACATTTAATTTCCTACTTGATTTAACAGTCACGGAAGGAGATAACATGCTTGTTATGGTTGATGACGAGGGTGAACGCTCCACTGTGGGATTAGCTGCCATCTTATGCTGGGTACACAGTGCCATGTGCCTGTTCTTACGATGTGTATGCTGTCCCCCTGTGCCCAGATGGCTCCCCTTTTTACCTCAACTCACAAGTGCATGGCAAACCTGGCAGATTGCAACTGACTCATCATTTGCATCTTGCACAAAAAATCCCAAACAAGGGATTGTGATGCTCTACTTTTAATATGCCCCTAGTGCTGCTTATTGGACTCCATTTTTTAGGTCATGAAGTGGGGGGGTGCTACGTGATTTTTCTGGCAGGACACACTTGGACTGCAACTGACCACCATGACTACCTGTCATTATTACTGGGTCACCATCATCATCATCATCATCATCACCATCAACTGAAACTGGTAAATCACAACTTTTTACGGGGAAGGGGGGTTAATGCAAACAGACCCAGACACAGCCACCTTGAATGTCTTTTTCTCCAGTTCCCAACTGGGGTCATTTACATCATCATCATATTCATCAACATCACCCACATCCACATCTTCTGCTTGGATGCTGACATGTGGTCTGCATATTGCAACCACAGCAACATCATCATCATCATCAGATTCATCATCATTAACACCACTATCACCTGATATTTTTTCACCACACTGTGAATCACTGCATGGCAAATGCATGACCTGAACCGCTGTGGAAGAAATGTCACATTGTATGCTATCGTTGACATGATGATCAGAATCCTCATGTTCAGTTACTGGGATGTTACTTGGAAGTATGACATCATCTACACTGCCACTCACTCACACTGCTTCATACTCCACTATATGTCTGGACATGGCAAACTGGTCAGAAGTGGAACTTGAGGCAGCAATACTCATTCCACCACCAGCAACTGCACTAACACCACCAGCTGGGACAACACCATCTCCTCCAACTATGAGTGAAGCTACTGATTGTGCTGTAGAAAATATTGACGGAGAAATACCTTTCCTCACATCAGCGATGTACTTCTGCGTCTGCATACTGCCACACCCACAGACAACCTTACCACTGGCAACAGTGCCATGGCAAGAAACAGCTTTGCTTGCACGTCTCTTTGCGGGCATTTTGGGGGATCAACAAGAATATTCTAAACAAATTTAGATTTTGGAACGTTCACTTTGGGTGGGGGGACACTGGATGTGAAGCCCAAAAAACAACTGTGGCTTCAACAACAGATACAGATGTAAAGTCACAAGTTCAACAACACCTTAACTAACCAGTGGTGCTGAAGTCACAAACAATCTGATCTGGATAAGAATTCCTTTTGCCGGTGGGATGGGGGGAGCACTGACTGCAGATTTTTATGGCAGTGCAAGCAGCAAAACCAAGAAAAGATATCACAATAGCAGCAGGGCCAGCGTCAGCACCTGGGCCACCCGGGCAAATGCCAAGGGCCCAGCAACACCAGGGGGGCCACCGACCCACCAGCAGCTTATTTTTTTCCGAGCTGCTATTGCGCGGGGCCGGGTTCTGCTCCACCTCCATCCCCAATTTAAATCTGCAGTGTACTGACACTGAGCATGCTGATGGCAACTGACAGTGAAAACCTCCCAAGATTTCCTTGCGACTTGCAAGCCCGGAAAAAAATGAAGGCTCAAGGCTGCCAACCCTGCTTGAGTGGCACGGTTCTGATCCAACAGATAGCATTTTGTCCATGCCGTGGGGTGAACATGTGCAGGTGGTTGGCAATCACTGGCTGGAGAGTGTGGTGGAGGGGCGGGCCTGATCTCCCCTTGCTGGTTAGCTGTTATGTGAAGTTGCAGTTTTTGAAATGCAAAGGTGGGAGTTGGGCCAGACGGGGGCATGGTGCAGTGCAGTGCACCAGTTGTCTGGTCTGGGGTGGCGGGATGAAGTAGCGGGTGGGCGAGTTATCATTGTCGGAGCAAAAGTGCCAAGCAGACTAGTGGAGTGTCACTGAATCCCTTGTTGTGTGCTGGGGGCTGGGGAGGGGCCACCTCCCGAAATGGAGATGGGATGATCGGGTCGCAGGTTGGCAGTGGCAACGAGAGCAGAAAAGCAATGCAGCTGCAGCCTGCAGCAGAATCGAACCATGGATGAAAAAGCTCTCCTGGGCTGGTGTAGTGCAACGATGATCCTGGTGGAACTTACTTAAGTTTATCAGCTCAGAGGCAGCAGGAGTAGTGAGGAGGAGTCGAGGATGGTTGGATGACTGGACTGGAGCCTGGAGCTGGAGGAGCATCTGGAGTTGTGGCATTGGCAGTGGCAACAAACAGGTCAGATAGAGACAGAATCTCTGCATTAATACCGACTTCCAACTTGCATTAATTAAATAACATTTTTAATGAATAAGGAGGCTGGGCAAGCAAGGGGTCATGGTCATTGGTTTAAGGAAAAGGAAAGAAAATATGAGTAAATGCATTCAGGTTATTTTTATGAAAATATTGTCAACACAACTGCAGTATATATGTACCAGCAAGCCACTCCAGCTGTTGGGGGGGGCAGTAATGTCATGTTCAACAACGCTGATGATGAGCACCTTTAAACTTGTGGGAGTTGCTGTGGGACAGGATATGATCGAATCCATCAAATAAAAAACTATGCATCACCATGCCACATGCTGAATTTCTCTGTAGGGTAGGGAGCCCAAGTTACGGTCTGTCCAAGCGTGAGACAACGGCGCCAATGGCTCAGGATGGGGAGGGGGGCTAGCTGCCTATGTTTCATATGCTGCATCTCTGCCAAGCACTGAGGCTGGTTTGATTATAGTTCACTTTGCCTTTTTTTTTTTTTTTTTTATGAACAGATGGGTGAGGGGAAGCCGCCAGCTGGAGGGGCCCTCTGGTGGTGCATTGCCGGGGCTCACAAAAACCTGGAGCCAGCCCTGAATGGCAGTACAAAATCACGCAGCTGCAGTGGATAGCAAGTTCACACTGCTGTGCCTGTAATTACACTGTGGCACAATGTAAGTTGTATTATTTGATGTCACGCACCGCGCGCGCGCACGCACACACACACACACACACACACACAATTTGTTTATAAGTAATGCGTAGCAAATTGAAAACTTCAGCAATATATCATGTATTTTAATACTCCATGAATTTGCCTTTACTCTGCTAATCACTTCATGGAGCGAATTGAGCCCACTTCACCCACCACTAGTTATACGTTCTTCCCTGTATTGTTTTTTGTGAACAGTGAATGAAATAATGTCCCCCTAAGTGTTACTTTGAGTGTGTCCCAAAAAATTGCTTGAGAGAGGCTGGGATCACAGTTGTCATTAAAGAATCAGTGGAAATTTCTCCTCCAGTAGGTCCCAAAAAGATGGGTCTTTGAGCAGACCAACACTGAATTTAGGGCAAGCTCAGAAGTGAAGATTTGACCTAACGTCGTCTCCTGCACCAACACTAGGTATTATGCTTTGATGAAAAAGTAATAAATTCTGGAATAAGTTCTCTGAGGGTGGGAATAAAATGTATAGCTCTGATCTTGGGGATGCGTAGGCTTCCAAGTATCTACTGGACCCATTTCCTTCAGCAACTGTTTACAATGTTGCTGTCTTCTTGAAGGGGGGAGGGGCTGGTGTCACTGCTGTGGCATTATGGGATGCATCCAGCAGTAAATTAATATCCCCTCCTACCACTAATATGCCCTCCTGGAATTTCAGGATTTTATTCAGCAATTGCCATGTCACTGACAGATCTGTCCTCGGGGATCACAATCCTGAGACTTTGACTTTCCAGATCTCCCACCACTATTGCTAGGCAGCCTTGATTATCTGTTTATGTCTTTAGAATAGTGAGTGGAGGGGTTGGGGCACTAATACAGCTACCCCCGCCTCTGTCCCTGCTTATATTAGGAAGCTGTCTTATTCTGAAACCTGAATTTTGAAACTTTATTGTGTTCTTCCGAGGACAGATGGATCTTAATCCATTAATATTCTTCGAGAGAATGCTTAATAGTTTCTGGCAACTCAACATCACCTAACACATCAGAGAGTGCTAATATGAAACTTTACACCTCAAATATTTTTCGCCCTACCCACCTTTCCACTACTAAGTTCTGAAAGGTGACTCTAAAATTGTACCACATTATCCCCCAATGTGTTACTATAGTTTTTGGATGCCGGACACATCAGTACAATTGGAATATAACATAATTAGAACAGACAAATACAGAACAGTACAATGATACAAACTGTTATGGAAAACCGTGTTTTTAGTCACCATCACCTTGCCCAGACAGGTAAGTGAGCTCCAGATGCGCTCTGTACAGTCTTTGTATCTGGTCTTCCACAAGGACAGGCAAGTTCACCTCAGTGGTGGGAAATTAATGGAAAAACTATTAAAGGAAAGGTTGGCAGAGTATCTTGAATCCAGTAGGCTGCAAGACCAAAGACAGAATGGATTCAAGGAGGATGTCACGTCAGATGAATCTAAGTGAGTTCTTCAACTGGGTGCCCAGGGGAACTAGATCAAGGTAGAGAAATGGACTTGTCTAGTCCTTAGCAAGGCCTTCGACACTGTGCCACACAGGAGACTAAAAAAGAAATTGAGCAGCTAAGGGGTGGGATCCAAAGTGGGAAATTGGGATAGAAACTGTTTAATGGGTAGGTGACAGAGGATGGTGATTAATGGCATTCACTCTAATAAGGGGAGAATGACCAGCAGGGTGCTGCAGAGCTCACTACTTGGACCGGTCCCCTTCAATGTCTTCATAAGTGACATTGCAGAAGAAATGGAAGGGACAGTAAGTCTTTTTACAGATGACATCAAAATATGAAATAGGGTGGACCATCGGCGGGGTGAAAGAATGCATAGGAATCTTGGGAAACTCAAGGAGTGTACAAGAGAACGCAGTTGGGATTCTCTGCCAGAAAGTGCAAAATCATGCACCTAGGACCTAGGAATCCAGGACCAGAGAGGTACTAACAGTCACTAATCAGGAAAGGGACCTTGCAGTTGTCATATCTGATGATCTCAAAGTGGCAGGGCAGTGTGAGAAGGCAGTGGGTATGGCCCCGTGGGATACTGTGATGCACTGGGAAGAGGTGCCAACAGCAGGAGGATGGAGGTTGTGTTGCCACTGTATCGCTCACTGGTGAGACCCCACCTGAAATATTATGTCCAGTTCTGGAGGCCACACCTCAGAAAGGACATAGACAGGGTGGAGGCAGTCCAAAGGAGGGCAACTAAAATGGTGCAGGGGTTGCACCAAAAGTCCTACAAGAACAGACTGAGGGAGCTCACATGTACACCCTAGAAGAAAGGAGAGCAAGAGGGAACATGACGGAGACCTACAAGTATCTCACAGGGTTGAACAGAGTGTGAGAGGTAATCCTCTTTTAAAGGAGAAAGAGCACCAAGACCATAGGGATGTGATTAAGCTTGAGGTGGGGGGATTTATGAGGGATGTGAGAAAGAACTACTTTACACCAAGTGGTGGATGCCTGGAGCCGATGGCCAGTGGAAGTGGTGGAGTCAAAAACAGTATGGAACTTCAAGAACCAAGCATGCATTGGATAGACATAGGGGAATACTAGAAAATAAGCAGGGAGGAGGGAAGAACACTGGAGACCATTAAAGGGAAACAGTGGAAAAGGCACATCTTTACCCAGGCACTACAAAAATGCCTGATTAGTGCTTTCAGACAGTAACATTTTTTAACAAATTACTCTAATTGATTTTTTAGTGATTTAAACAGTGGCCTTCAACTTTCACTTTCTATTGCTGGCAGCCACCATTTCATGAGTAGCAAAGAGCTTCCTGAGCTCACTTTATGCTAATATGTCCTGCCAACCAATAGCTGAGGTCAAACAGGCATATTAACATACAGTGAGCTCAGGAAGCACACTGCTGCTCATGAAATGGCTGCTGCCAGCAACAGGAAGTGGAAGTTGTGGGTAGCTGTTGTAAATCATTAAATAAAGTTGTTACTGTCTGAAAGCACTAATTGAGAGTTTCTGCAGTGTCTGAGGAAAGTTTTGTCTTTTTCATTGTTTCCCTTTAAGGGTCTATGGAGAAAGACTGGGCAGAGACCATCAGAGCACATTGAGTGGGCCAAGTGGGCCTTCTTTGCTGACAAATCCTGTTTCTATGAACTGGAAAGATTTTAGCTGGATAATTATAATCCCAGCCAGACTTCAAAACAGAATGAACCATGCAGCGTCAACTTGGCTTTGGCACTAAGTGAACAAAATGGAAGCTCCTTTGCAGGCTGCTCTCCATTAGACAGGTAAAAAGGAATATGACTTCCAAGGCACGGAAAGATGCAATTGCCCTACCTCTAGGTTGAGGGGACCAAGACAGTGGTGTGTCAGTATGCCCTGAGCCGGAAGTAAATTCAGATTAGGAGAACCTGGTGCCTCCTGGAGGTCCAGAGACCTCCCTAACTGATGATGAGATATGAAATAAAAAAAACAAAATTTGAGGGTGGTGGGAAAGATGGAAAAACTTGTCAACCAAAAAACTGTCATCCAGGTCATGGGTTAGACCAGTGCTACACTGGACCCATCCCTGCCCCAAATAAAAGACGATCAGGGATAAGGGGCCTCCCAGCTTCAGGTAAGCTATGGTTATGCTAGTCCAGATCCCCACTGGCTAAAGGTACAGTAATCTTTGCCCTATAAAATGGTCTAGCAATATTAATATAAGCCGTCAGAATGACATCTTTGTTGTTTTGCTCAGAATTATTTCTATCAGCTATGAATTCAAATATACCTTACAGTTAGTGTTTAATTCCTTAGAGTAGCATTCCTGACTATGAGGATTGCTGTGACAAGCCCAGTTCTGAGGCAGACCTGTCTATGATAATGTACAATGCAAATGACAAAGTCAGGTTGGGGCGTGGCAGTTCCTTTGAATTCATCCTAAAGACACAGACGATAGACAAGAGCAAAAAGTGCCCCATACTAGTTTCAAAAATGGCTCGTCATGTCTATTTAGAGAAAATTTTGCAAGACAGTTCAAAGTGTGAATACCCTGGAGCAAGTGATCACAGAGGGTCCAGGAGAGGGAGAACAGATGGGGAGTGGCAGACTTGTACAGTACAGTCAGTGTCAGGCCAAGCCAGAAAGAGCAATACCATGTTAATCTGTGAGCTGGTGTAGCACCCCCTCCCAATTTGGGGGCTTATCTTAAGTGTTTCTCAGGACTCCAGTAATGCCCACTGCCAGGCAGCTGTCCTACACAGATAGTAAATCAATGGCTGTTTGTTGGATCTTGTTTAATTCCTGTGAGAGCGCCGTGATGTGTCTCAGTGCCTGTCCCTTTAAGACATTATCGAGTGTGTAAAGTGAATGGTCTGGGCTGGGTTTGAGTGCTTCAAAGCTCGCAACTGGCCAGACACCACTTTAATTTGCTCCACTCTGCTGTCGATACTAAAGCAGAGAGAGCTCTAACTAGTGCTGTAATTGTTTACTTCTAACTGGCTGTTATATTTGAATTAGAGTACTTTGTTTAACCTGCCTTCTTGCAGCTTTGTTTGTCTAAATGGAAGCCACCATATTTGGTCCTGGACTTCCAGTAATTGGACCAATAGGACCCAGGGGATCTCAAAGGGTCCTTAGCTCAAGTGCCTCGTGGGAAGGAAGAACTGTAGTTTTTTGAGGTTGGTGCCTAAATTGAACTTATATGCCACACTGGCAAACGAGGACAACCAAATAGAGGTACCCAGAGAAGTGGAAGGAAAGGATGTGGAGGTTAGCCAAGGAGGTGACCTCAGCGGGGAAAGCAGTGGACCCCAGAGGAGGAGGAAGCGAATCCTGGTGGGGGACTCCATCATAAGAGGGATCCAGCTAGGAACACAGGAGGGGGAGGACAGGGAGGTGAGATGCCTACCAGGTGCCACGGCATGGAGGGATGGAAGGAAGATCCTGGGGATCACTGGGAAGGCAAGACGGGAGGGTGAGCTGGATGTCATTGTCCACCTAGGTACTAATGACCTGGCAAATGGGGAGCCAAAGGAAGTTCAGGAAGAGTTTAGGAAATTGGGGAGGGGTCTAAAGCAAGTGGCTACTTCTGTCACTTTCTCAGAAGTACTTCCTGCGAGAGGCAAGGGAGAGCATAGGAGTGCATGCACCAGGAACTTTAACGCATGATTGAAGAACTGGTACTGTGAGGAAGGGTTTGGATTCATTGGTGACTGGGGACCCACCTGGAGGGATGGAGGTTTGTTCAAGCCTGACGGCCTGCATCCATCCTGGAGGGGAATCCAAGCACTCAATGATAAGTTTAAATGCTGCAATGACAAGCATTTAAACTTGCAAAGGGGGATGGCAGGCCAGCAAGGAGGGTACCTACTTGCTCACCCCCCACAGCTAGCAGTGGAACCAGTGAACCAGAGGAATGGCTATCTCTGCAAAGCAGTGTGCAAAAGATGGAGATTAGTGCCCAAGAGGTGGATAGGCAGAAAAGGGCAAAATTCAGCAGAAGGGCAGACAGCAAGGAGAACCAGGGATAAAGGACAACCAAGGAAGGGGCTGAAGTAGAACAGCTAAACAGTCTAGGGAGGTCAAATCATGGAAAGCCATGTGTGCAAATGCCAGGAGCCTTAGCAACAAGATGGAAGATCTGGAGGCTATCATGGTGCAGTCAGACCTGGACATTGTGGCCATCACTGAAACCTGGTGAAATGATAAACACGACTGGGAGATGGCCATACCTGGCTACAACATATTCAGAAGAGACAGAGCAGGCAGGAAGGGAGGAGGAGTGGCACTGTATGTGAAAAATGACATAAGGCCACAGAGATCCAGGAGGAACAAATGGGGAGAGATACTGTGGTTAAGCTGGAAAGGAAAATGGGGACAGCCATCCGCACAGGTGTGGTCTATAGACCACCAGCCCAGGAGGAAGAAACAGATAGGGAGCTGATGCTAGCCATCCAAAGGATGGCAGACAAGGGTGAGGTAGTACTGGTTGGCAACTTCAATATTCCAGACGTGGACTGGAGCATCCCAGCAGCAGCATCAACTAGGAGCAGATTTACCCTGGACTCACTTCAGGGTGCCTTCCTCAAGCAACTGATCATGGAACCAACTCGGCAGAAGGCAATACTGGACCTTGTGCTCAGAAACAGGGACAGTGTGATGGGGGTAACAGTGGGGGAGCACCTGGGGAACAGTGACCACCAGTCATTGTGGTTTGAAATCACAGAAAGAGCAGAACCAAACCACACAAAACACGTATCCTGGATTTTAGGGGGCAGACTTTGGGAAAATGGGGAGATACTTGAAAGAGGTATTAGGAAATGGGACAGGAATCAGGGATTGAGGAACAGGGCAGTATTAAAATGGAGATTACAAGAACAACAGAATTATGCATTATGCAGGTTAGCAAGAGGAAAAGGAAGAGGAGACCATTATGGTTTTCCAAAGAGGTAGCAAAGAAGTGAAAGCCAAAAGATTGCATTCAGGCAATACAAAAGACACAGGCAGAAGGGATAGGGAGAAGATGAGGAGAAGCAAAGGAGGCAGGGAGGTAAGGAAGCCAAAGCTCAGACAGAAGAACAGATTGCAAAATCAGTGGGTAGAGGGGTCAAAACCTTTACAGGTACATAAGTGAAAAAATAAAGACAAAGGGAGGGATAGTGAGACTGAAGAGGGAGGATGGGGGCCGCGTGGAGGATGACAACAGTAAAGCTGACATATTGAACAGGTATTTCTGCTCAGTCTTTACTGAAGAAGAGGAGAGTAATGGGTCTGAAGGGAGTACAAGTGGTGAGAATGGTGCAGTAATGGACACAAGTCCCTTTACATGAGAAAGGGTCCTGAAGGAACTAGAAGTAATAAGAGTTGATAAAGCAATGGGGCCAGATGGAGTGCACCCCAGGGTGGCTGAACCTCTGGCTATCCTGTTTAGCCGATCACTGGAAACAGGGGAGGTACCCAAAGACTGGAAGACAGCAGATGTAGTCCCCTTATACAAAAGTGGGAACAAATAGGAAGCAGGGAACTACAGACCAGTCAGCCTCACCTCGGTAGTGGGGAAGATCATGGAAGCACTACTGAAGGAGAGATTGGTGGAACATCTGGTTGTCAATGGACTACAGAGCCCAAGGCAGCATGGTTTCACCAGGGGGAGGTCATGTCAAACCAACCTCGTTGAATTTTTTGACTGGGTGACTAGGAGGTGGATCAGGGAGGGCAGTGGACATGGCCTATCTGGACTTCAGCAAGACCTTTGACACTGTGCCACATAGAAGACTATTACACAAACTGGGGAATATGGGTGTGGGCAGGACAGTAGTGTGGTGGTAGGTAACTGGCTGGGTGGCAGGACACAGAGGGTGGTGGTAAATGGCTGTCACTCCACAGAGGGAAGAGTGACCAGTGGGTACCACAGGATCAGTGCTGGGACCAGTCCTATTCAACATCTTCATCAGTGACATTGCGCAGGACCTAGAAGGCAGAATTTCACTGTTTGCTGATGACACAAAGCTCTGTAACAGAGTAGACACACCAGAGGGTGTAGACAGAATGAGAAGGGATCTGCAGAAACTTGAAGAATGGTTAGGGGTTTGGCAGTTGAAATTCAGTGCAAGGAAGTGCAAGATAATGCATATGGGGCACAAAAACCCTGGCACAATATATCAGTTGGGGGGTGAGGATATAGCATGTACCAAGCGGGAAAGGGATCTTGGGGTTATCATCTCTGATGACCTCAAGGTAGGATAACAGTGTGACAAGGCAGCAGGTAAAGCAAATAGGATGCTGGGATGTATAGGCAGGGGCATCACCAGCAGGAAAAGGGAGGTCATAATTCCGCTATACAAGATACTAGTGAGGCCCCACCTGGAGTACAGTGTACAGTTCTGGAGACCATACCTACGTAAGGACATAGATAGGGTAGAGAAGGTTCAGAGGAGGCAACAAAGATGGTGCATGGATTGCATCACAAGTCCTATGAAAACAGGTTGAAGGAACTGAACATGTACTCCTGGAGGAGAGGAGGAGAGAGGGATATGATAGAGACATACAAGTATCTTACAGGAGGAACAGGGTGCAGGAATACACTATTTTTAAGCAAAAAGATGTTCCAGGACTAGAGGGCATGGGATGAAGTTGGAGGGAGGATGATTCAGAGGAAACATGAGGAAGAATTTCTTCACAGAACGGGTGGTGGACAAGTGGAACACCCTGCCAGAGGAAGTTGTGGGGGCTGAAACAATCACGGGATTTAAGAATGCATGGGATAGACATAAAGGAATTCTGGAGGTCAGGGTTAAGGGGCAACAGACTTCTAGGAAAACATAAACTGAACTTACGAGCTCAAATGGGCAGACTGGGTGGGCCATAGGCCCTTATCTGCTGACACTGTCTATGTATCTATGTATCTATGAACTGAAGGGGGCATCCAAAATGTGATTGACAGCTTCCCCGGCCAACCAAATCTCAGGAAACCAAAGGAAACCTCAGAATTAGAGGACAGTGGTTCTTTAGTTGGAGTTAGAGCTGGACGAGTGAGCAGCTCAAGCTTTTGAGGAGCTGGTCCAAGAAGGAGCCATGGAGAATCAGTGGGGAAGAGGCCTGACTTGCCTTGCTGCTGTAAATCTTCTGCTTGGGACTGCCTGATTGCAGTAATCTGAATTTCTGAAAAGGAACTCTTACTTGCAGCAGAAAGCTCCAAGATATTTAAAAGTGCAGCTTGAGATTTTGGACTGACGAGAAGTTCCAGTGAACTGATCAGCCCAAGAGAGTGAGAGACTGCTTTATTGAATTAAGAGTTTTGCTCAGTGAAACTACTGTGATAGCAACCAGCCTGAATACCGAATTAAGAGTTGGAAAAGTTAATGCTGCTCCTGTTAAATGTGCTGAATGGTATTACTGAACTGTCTGAGGAAGAAAAGTTAATCATGTTTTTATTAAATGCGCTGAAGGGTTATTATGGGTCAAGGTCTGTTTTCCCAGCAACTAGATCATTATGCTAGCTGGATGCTTCACCAGCAAAACAAACTGAACTTTGCCAAAGTGTTCATCAGCCTGGGCTTTTGCCAACCCGGCCCAGACCGATTGTGTTGCACCAGAGACTGTCTTCGGCAAAGACCGGCTTTGGGTATCCAGCCCCTGTGCAGGGATAACTCGCAGGTTGCGGCCACCTAGAGGGAAAGGCAGTGCAGTGGAGGTGTGTCTTGTCAGTCCAGCTTCCCCATGCTCATCGTTGAACTACATGAGGTCTTTATTTCGCCAGATCCATCACAGCCAACTGGTAGCATGAGTAAATTCAGGGTAGCTCCCTGCAACAAATCATTTAATTATCTGTGGTACCATCTGATTACTTCAATAATTTTCTGAGTTACAAGAGATGGGGTCAACCGGCCAGGATTACAAATAATCAAAGCTCTGGTTGTGCATGCTAACTGCCTTTTCTCTATCAAGGGCCCCAACAACAGCTGCAACGCCGACCAGCCCCGGCCAACGATTCTGGCCAGCCAGCATAATATTCTGGGTACCCAGTGTTGTAAGACTGATTATTTGGGACTAAAAGTGCATGCAGAGCAATCTGAATTTAAACAGTATAGTAATCATTCATCTAAATTCACGCCCCTTCCTTGTTCACAGCCCCCTTAATAAATCTGATTGCGGTTTCACGTTTAAGCTTGCTTATGTGCATATTGTTAGTTGGGTTACTGTATTCAAAGTGAATTCTTGCTTTGCTAGCCTTGCTTTTACAGGGGGTTCCAGGGCATTTGCTGAAGGCCAGACCCTGGTGGTAAGTGTAAAAGGTGTGAGCATCTCCTTAATGCCAATTACCGACTGTGTGCTAACTGTTACCAAAAGTACAAGGTCACTAGGTGGGTTTGTGGGTGGTAATAGCTTCCCAGAGGGCTATAACAGGTTAGGTAAGTAGATACCCCCACTATTGTTACTCTGGGTGGAGGCACCTTAATATTGAATCCAGGCCCCTCAACTTGTTAGGAGGAATACAGGCAGGGGTAGTAACCTTAGGAATAGAGCCACCTAGGGGTTACACTAGTAATGCCTTAGTACCTCTCAGTTAAACTTATATATGAGTCTCTCACTCACTCAAGGCTGTAACTGTGGTGCCACTTGATATGTACCCTCCCCCCCCCGGCCATGGCAGGGTGTACTCAAATAATGTAAGTGCTGGTTAAAGGGATAAGGGATGTATCCTGCCTCCTAATGTTTAGGAGTTATTAGTGGTTAATAGGAATACATGGCTGTTTCAAATGTTATGAAGCAGGGAGGAAGTGATGAATGGATGAGCAGAAGCATCCAGCCGCCCCTGGTCTTGGAGTGCTACATCCCCCCATCTCCCTCAGCTCAGCATACTATAAGCTGAATAATGGGAAAAGGCCACTGGGGATGATGAGAGAGAGATGGTCATAATCAAAGACCAACATCTGCTCTTCCACCACACCTGACTCCATTCCATGTCCCAGTTCCCACACTACCAAAAGAAACCCCAGATACTCACCCCATCCTCTAAATGATCAGCTGTATCATCCACTCAAAATTCAAGAGTTCCCAGAGTCTGTTTGCAGCACTTTAAGTTGGCTCACTATGTCTGGAGTCATGTTCTCTCCATGCTGACACCTTGAACAATCTCCTCCCACTATCCACCACAAGGCTGCTTCCACATCAGGCTGAGGCTAGGGCAGTCACTGCATACCAAACTGGATACTTCTCCTTTACAATTCTGAGCTGATCTCTGACATGGTTTGGAATGTTTTTTGACCGTCCAGGAACTGGCTAATCAGCTGTGCAGGATGGGGGGTCTTAAATTTGATCTGCTGCTTGTGCAGAGCCTAAAGTACTGTGGTGTATTCCCAGCTGAAATTTATTGTTTCGGGGGTTCCTGTAGGATATTTGCAGAATATCATCATTATGGAATACTTTAGGAAGCATACTATAATTGACCATGGTCAGGTTTCTGAAAAATGCAGTTCAGAGCCGAGGGCTTTGTGCACGTATTCTATGTCGAGCTGGTAATTTGGCTCAAGTGCAGTATGCAGAAAGGAGTCAAGAAAATCTTTAATATTCTGCCCCTCTAGCTTTCTGGTATACCATGCAGTCTAGTATTTTTTTGCTGTGCCTTACTTTCCGGATCTTCCTGCCTGCTATTTGTACCCAAGTTTCAGCAATGAGGAGGACCGAGACTTCCAAGTTGTCAAGCTGCACATCATGTTGTGATTACTAGAGCTACATCGCCATCTTCTGATTATCCAATTTGTCTGTGTCCAGTTTCATGGACTTCATGGACTCCCTTAATGTCTTTTCTAAAGGCTTTTAGCTCAAAAAGCACAAAATAAGAAAGCGGAGCAGTAGCGTGTGATTCAATGCAAAAGCCACAGTACAATACTTTAACATAAACGAATACCTCAGACAGTGTAACTTTGCTGAAACAAACAGATCTGATTTATATAAGGAGCTGTAACAAGGAAGGGAGAAATCAGGTTAATTAGGTTAAACACATTAATAATCACAGTACTGTGCGCATAGTCAGAGTCCCAAATTGTCACTTTCACCGGGTACCCAGGATGGGGAGGGGCTAGCCAGGATCGGTGCAGCTGGTTGGGGCCCTGTGACGGAAAAACACTGGCACAATACCCAAATTGTAATCCGGAGCCGCTTGGCTCAGTTCGTGAAGAAATGAAAAAAAAAAAAACAACAATTAGATGACACACTTGCAATTCGATAAACAGATGGCAGGGAGCTACCCTGCTTTGTACTCACAAACTCAAAGCTGGGAACTGGATGGAAGGCAGATTGTTCTGGATTGCCAGGAGGAGCAGACCCTGTGGACAAGGTCCTTGTGACTGGACCCCACTGCAGTTTAGAGCAAATGGATGTAGTCTGGATTAAGCTGGGGTTTACTTCCAGCTTCATGCACTCAATTCACTGTACAGGGGATTTGAAACGCGATTCCCCACAAGCACTACACACCTTTATATGTAAAATGAAAATACTATACTAGGCAGGCTGCTTCTCTATCCCGATCGCAATTACTGCACAATACCTGGGAGAACACACAGCAGATTCAGTTCCTGACAGACTGAGCGCGATTCAGCAATTTCTCCAGTCTTCCACAGGGTGAGCCTGGTTTCTACTCTTCAGATCTCCTTGATTCTCTTCACAGGTCGGATTCAGTCTGAACAGGCGCTTGCACAGCTGCAGACTGAAACTTAGGGCCTTACACGTGATTCCCGCGCTAAAACTACACATCGAAGAAGCACACAGCTCCCTGTCTCTTCACTGCCCAAACTGATCTGATCTTTCCAGTAGACAGAGCTGGGCATTTCCTTTGAGTTCCTCCCAGTTCAATTGGCTGGTTTGGCTGTCACTCACAATCAGACTCCCTCGTTGGTGCAAAAAGGCGCCGAAGTCCAAATTACAATTCCCAGAGGCATCTGCCATACAGTCCCATTGTGGCTGGCTCAACTTAAGAGTCCAAGTTCTGATTTGCCAGCAGCAGGCTCCATTGTAAAGGTCCCCCACGCTGATTGGTCCAGTTCAGCAGTTCAATTCCAACATAGAGGGGAAACACACACAGAGTCCGAGCTGCAATAAAACAGGTTAGATAAACTGCAATCTCACATATGCTGCTAAATGATTACAGGCAAACAGTTACAGCTTTCAGATGGGCTCCCTTTGCACTCTTAGTGACTGCAAAAATGGAGCAAATTGGCAGTAGCCCAGGAGGGATTTGGGCATTAGAACACACAGTCCCTCCTCCTCAGTTAATTATGATCACAAGCAGGCAGATCTTAAAGAAACAGTACCAGAGGCTCTAAAAGCAATCACACTCAAGCGACTTAAACGCTGAACACCTCCAGACTTGGAGCATTCAAGCAAGCTCCTGGAAGACTTCTGGGAATCCCCATTTGCAGGATTACGACCTCCTGCCTGGAAAGTTTACGTCCGGCTAAGCAAATACCCTCAAGTTTCACATCACAACCATATACATTTACATCAGTATCACATTATGCTCATACATGTAATCATCAGTCAATATATCACTTTACCAGAAACACATTTCTGAAACTTTGCAGTACCTCACTCTTTACACAGTATTACACACACACTGTACCATAACTCAGGTTATTATCTCTTGAACATGAAACCTGAAGAGAGGTGGTCCTTCCCTATCAGCTACCTTGGGGCTGGATGGGGGCAGGGGCACCATACCTAGAGGGCAACACAAGTAACTTGGAGTTAGCATTGATGTTCAGTTTGGGCAATGAGCTCGGGGACACATACACTGCTTTATGGACAACATTGAGAGGCAAGTCCACAGGCCTCCCAGGGGAATCATAACTGAGGTGCACCACAGGCTTTACAGCTTGACCAGTCATTGTAAGGGGCAACTGTTACAGTCTCTGTACTCTGAGCTTCATTTTCAGCATTGCCCTCACTTTTCAGGGGAGTCTCCATTGAGGTAGAGAGGCTAGAACTTGGGGCACTTTCAGCTCCAGGAGTTACAATCTCTGAGTCCACAACACTTGGCTCACATGGAGGGCTTTCTGACACTGACAGTGAATTATCAGGGCACTCAACACACTCTTCTTGTTCTGGTATATCACCAGTCTGTTCCAGTTCATCATTTTTCTCCTCTGAAAGCTCAAACAGTTCAACCATACACAATGATTCCATATCATGTGACTTAATGCTTTGCACTTCACTTTCTGGGAGCATTGGCTCCAGGGACAAAGCTCGGAGCTTGGACAGTCCAGAAGGCCCAGCTTCATCTCCAGGACTGACTAGAGGATTGCCCCAAAACAATTGACTCAGTTCGTAAGAAGGGTAGTATTCAAAACCACACTCACTCTCCTCTGACATGGACTGACAGTCATGTTCAACCGGGACTGGTGGAGGGGGACACTTTAACTCAGCTTCTGTAGGTGCAGACTTTCTTGATTTCTTCTTAGCAGCAGCTCTAGGCACTGGTCCAGATGGGGCATTTTCTGGGGGCTCAGACTCAATCAAGATTTGTCCAATGGGCAGTAAATTATTTCTATGCATTGTTTTAACATCTTTTGAATTATGCTCGGGCCTTACTTCGTACACAGGCAGATCATCTAGTTTGCCCCCTACAATATGAGGGAGATGGTGCCATCTGTCAGCAATCTTATATCTGCCATGCAGTCCCAGATTTCTTAGCAATACCCGGTCTCCCTCTTGGAGTTCCTGTGCTTTCACCTTTTTATCATACCTTACTTTGTTGGTCAGATTTCTTTTGGCAGCCATGGTTTGAGCCAGTTAGTACACATGATTTAGCTGGGCCTTTAACTTTTGCACATACTGTAAATAGTTGTCAGCTTGAACCCCATCAGGAGAGACCCCAAAACACACATCTACCAGCAGTCGAGCTTCTCTTCCAAACATCAGACGGTAGGGGAACAACCCAGTGGCATCACTTTTGGTGCAGTTGTAGGCATGTACCAGGGTGCTAATTTGTTGGCTCCATCTAGGCTTGTCCTTTGGGTGGAGGGTGCCTAGCATATCTTAGCAAGGTGCAGTTGAAACGTTCAGGCTGTGGATCCCCCTGGAGGTGGTAAGGGGTGGTTCTGGACTTTCGCACTCCCCACAAAGAAAGCATCTCTTTGATCAGACGACTCTAAAAGTCTCTCCTTTGATCAGAATGGATTCTTTGTGGAGCCCCATAGTAAACAAAAACGTTTTCTACAAGTACTTTTGCCACAGTAGATGCCTTCTGGTTCTTGGTGGAGAAAGCTTGGGCATATCTCGTAAAATGGTCAGTGACCACCAGCACATTACTAATATTTCTTTGATCTGACTCCAAACTCAGAAAATCAATACAGACCAGCTCCATGGGGGCACTGGTGGTGATGTTAACAAGGGGAGCAGCCCTCTGGGGCAAAGCTTTCCTCTGTAAGCAGTGACTACAAGTTCGAATGTGTTGCTCCACATCAGCCCCCATCTTAGGCCAATAGATTCTGGATCTCACCAAGTCAAGTGTTCTGTCTATACCAAGGTGCCCCATGTGGTTGTGTAAGGACCTCAGTACTGAGTCTCGAAAGGCAGTGGGCAGCACTAGTTGTTGTTTGTCTACTTGTCCCCCTCTGTCTACTGTTTCTCTGTATAACAGTCTATTGATCAGTTTCAACTTAGGACCTTCTTTGTATAACAATGCAGTTCTCAGATCAGTGGAACGTAATTTGGACACATCTTTCCCTGCATAGAGGGCTTCTAAAGCTGATCTGATCATGGGATCGCGGGATTGAGCCCACCGATTACTGTCATTGTCCAGCTGAGGCAGTGCACCAATGTCTATGGCAGAAAAGTGGCAATAAGCAGCAGGTATGCAATTCTCAGAGGGTCCCAAACAATCCACCATACAGTCCACTGCGTCCATGGACATTTGTTCCTCCCTGTCAAACTTCTGGCAGAGTGCTCGAATATCAGGTTCTGACAGTCTGACCCAGTCATTCTGGGGAATAGGCCTCCGGGAGAGAGCATCAGCATCTATGTGGTTCAGGCCTGCTCTGTATTCAACAGTATAGTCGTATGTAGATAATGCAGAAAGTCACCTATGGCCAATGGCATCCAGCTTAGCTGAGTCTGCATAGGTCAAAGGGATTATTGTCAGTCTTTACTAGTATCTTAGCCCCATACAAGTACTCATGGAATTGGTCAACAATAGCCCACTTCAAAGCTAGGAACTCTAACTTATGTACAGGATAGTTGTTTTCAGATGGGGTCAGGCTTCTACTGGCAAAGGCCACTGGTCTCAGGCCATTCTCATGCTCTTGGTACAGCACAGCCCCAACCGTTGCAAGCTAGCATCAGTGTGCAGGACATAAGGTTTTGTTGGATCAGCATAGGCCAACACTGGAGCGTGAGTAAGCTGATATATGATCTCATGAAAAGCAGTCTCACAATCAGGAGTCCAGCGGACCCCAAATACTTCACGTGGACAAAAATACACTCTTTCAGTCTCAAGGGATGCTGACTTTTTGTATCTTTTGTGGGTTGGGGGATACCCTTGAGTAAGGTTAACTAAAGGGCGGATCACTCTTGAATAGTCCTTAATGAAACGCCAATAATAATCACAGAATCCCAGGAATCTTTGCAGTTCTTTTAGATTTTTGGGCTGTGGCCAGGTGGTCAAGGCCTCAACTTCACTTGGGTCGGTCTCTATTCCCTTGGTGGATACTATGTGTCCCACATACTTTACTGATGTTTGAAAGAATTGACACTTATCAATGGACAGTTTAAGGCCAAAGTCTTCCAGTCGGTCCAACACCTTGAATAATCTGCTTTCATGTTCTTCCAGTGAGCTGCCAAACACAATAACATTGTCTAGGTATACCAGGCACTCTAGTAAGTTCATGTCCACCACTGCATGCTCCATCAATCATTGAAAAGGTTTTGTGAATTTTTGAACACTCTGTTGTGTTGTTATGTCCTGTCCTGAATGACGTGGAGCCTTTGCAAAGGAGTCCTTGACTCAAAGGTTGTAATTCCGAAATGTTCAATAAATAAAATAAAATAAAATAAAAGTGGCTGGGGTGCCTGAAATCCCTTGCGGCATCCTCATGAATTCATAGAAGCCAAGCGGTCAGATAAAGGCTGTCTTCTCACAGTCCTCTGGGGCCATCGGGATCTGGTGGTACCCACTGCGGAGGTCCAGCACAGAGAACCACTTGCTCCCGTTTAGGCAGTCCAAAGCATCCTGAATGCGGGGCATTGTGTACTGATCAGGGATAGTCCACCGGTTTAAAGTGTGATAATCCATGCACATCCTTACTGTCCCATTCTTTTTTCTCACTACCTCAATAGGGGAAGCATAGGGGCTTCTGGATTCTTGTATTACACCAGCAGCTAGCATCTCTTGCAGGTACTGTCTCACATCATCTGTGTCAGCAGCTGCCAGACGTCGAGACCTCTCATGAAATGGCCTTTCATCATGCAGCCGGATATGGTGCTCATCTCCTTGTATGCATCCTATGTCCCACTCCTTTAAAGAAAACACCTGGTCGCTCTGGGAAAGCTTCTCACTGATCCTCACTTTCCATTCAGCTGGCAACGGGGAGTCACTGAAATCAAACAAGTCAGGCGTTACTCTATCATTCTTCCCCGAACTCTTGCTACTGGGTAGCACTGCAGTGTCTGCACAATGCACATTAGCCAGGGTGCAACCTCTATTTACTCGAATCTCTCTGTCAGACACATTAAAGAGACAGTACCAGAGGCTCTAAAAGCACTCACACTCAAGCGGCTTAAACGCTGAACACCTCCAGACTTGGAGCATTCAAGCAAGCTCCTGGAAGACTTCTGGGAAGCCCCATTTGCAGGGGGGTTAGACGTGTAAGTAAACCAATATTAATTTAATTTGTCATTAAGATGCTGTGCACTACATCTGAATGGCAGTAAATTCAATTATTGGTTTACCTACACATTGTTTGCTCCGCTTTTATACATTAGTTTACTTACACGCTGTGTGCTCCGCTTTTTTGCTTTTTGCTCAGTTAAGTATGCTTCTGTACATTGGTGGTTAGCACCTTAGGTGGTACAAGAGTGCTTGGAATTTTTTTTGTACTCTTTTAGTTCAGAAAGGATGGTCTCCATTGTCTACCATTTATGAGGCATTTTCTGCATTTGTGTCAGGCTTGCATCACAGGCAAAAGCTGCCCCTCAGGCCTGTGACAGCCCCGAATTAGAGAGTTTGTCTGGGGATCCAGTGGTATCCGTCAGGAGCAGCCCTTGCATGCAATACATTTCAGTTCATTTTCTCACTTTGAGTGCTTTGCATTCTACAACTCTAATGCAACAACATGGGACACCATTATGTTGTGTCAACAGCAAAAAATAGGCCCCATAGTAGGGGTGTGCAAGTATTGAATAGTATTTCTCAAATACCACAAGTAATGCACTATTCGTTATTCACACACAAATAACAAATAGTGGCACTATTCATACCTACTGGTATTCACGGAAATACTATAACAAAAAGAACAAAAAACAGCCCCACCCTCCTCACCTGATCTTGTTAAAAGCAACCCCCTGCCCCCCTCAGAAGGAGCCCACTCCAACCATCCTCCACCCAGCACCCATAGTTGAAGCATTTTTATTCATTTATTTATTTGAAAAGGTTTCACCAGGAAAGACAACATGAGCTATAAACAGCTCATTTCTAGAAGCGTCCTGGGGAAGGGGGTACAAAAATGGTGGGAAAAAGCAAAAGCATAACAAAATTAGATATATACAGTGCAATTCAATTCAAATATGTAAAGTGTAGTACTAGTACAATACAAAACAGTTTACTCCAGGACAACAGGCAGTATCATATAAGAGAAAGTGGAACATGACAAAGTGACAGTCAGAGACTATTTAATGAGATGTACAGGGATAACAGAACAATAGGCAGAGATGGCAAATATAGTAGAATAAAGGGACTAGTAACCTATTAGATAAGGGCTTGATGAAGAACAAGAACAAGAAGTAGAAGGCACAGGGCTAGAAGTGCTAATTCAGATCTAAAGATTTAGAGCTGAAAAAAGTTACTAAGTGCTAAAATGGAATTAGAAGAAAGGGATTTATATCACAAGTGATTGGGAAGGGTCGGGAAGGGGCAAGAACTATTTCCCTTCAAGATGCTGTAAACCCTGCAAGGGGGCAGAACCCAGTGAAAAGGAGGAGAGGAAGGGGAGGTAGGCATTAGGCGGGGGGAGAAAGAAGGGGCAAGTCAAGAACTATTCCCCTTTAGGATGATGAGAACCCTGCAAGGGGACAGAACTTGGTAGAAAAGGAAAGGAGAAGGGGGGAAGGGGGTAGTGGGGGAAGAGAGAGAGAAGGGCATGTGTATTGGGAAGGGAGTAGTGGGGTGGTGTGTAGGGGCAGGAGGTAGGGAGATAGGATGCAAGAGGCTCAGTAAGAGGAACCTTAAGAGGCTTCAAGGAGGAAAGAGCAGATCCCTTCAGGATGCTGGAGAACCCTGCAAGGGACAGGACTTGGTAGAAAAGGAAGAGAGAGGGGAGGGAAAGGGTAGTGGGAAAGGAGGGATTATAGGGGATGGGAGAAGTGGGGTGTAGTGGGGCTGAAGGAGATGGGTGCAGAAGGCAGCCAGAGGAAGCTCGAAGGAATGAAGGGGGAAGGAGCAGGTGGTAAGGGTGTGAAGAGAAGAAGGGGAGGCAGAGGGAAATATTTGGGAGGGATAGGTATTAGGTGCAGTTACAGCAATGAGCAGTGTGCCTTTGGACGAGGAATGAGAGCGAGTATCAGGATTGTGCAGAGCGAATATCTAACGGGAGAGAGTTCCAGAGTTCGGGGAACTTAAATGAGAAGGCTGCGTGGCCAAAGTGTGCTGTGGAGGAAGAGCGAGAGTTCTGTGGGTGGGGGTGCATTTAGCAAAAAAAAGACAACCTCCCACAATGGGCAACCGGCACAACCCCCTCCCCCACCCAGCATCCACAGCGGCCAGCTGTCATCTCTTCTTCTGATTTTGCCATTGTAAAAATCATCTAACCCCCCCCCACCTCGGGAAGCAGTACCCAAGTCCCACCATCCTACCTTTCCAGCACCCAAGCTTCCAAACATTGAAGTCCCCCCACAGGTGCAGCCCACCCTCCTCCACAGCAGGCCTTCTTCTTGTGAATGGAAAAGCACTCCTGCACTCACTTAGTAAAACAGCAGTTTGAAAGTAAGATCCTGATAAAATCTAGAAATTAAACTAGCCGTAACCAGTGCAGTCTTGGAATTGGAACTCCTGAAAATAATGGAATTTCATTCTTGCCCTTGAGCTATTGACAGTAATGGGAAAGGAATCTAAAACAACTTGGAGAAATACTGCACTACCTCCATCCTCCTTTTGGGTCTTTCAACCATCATCAGCATCTTTCTTACTAAAGACTTGCTGGGGAGTAAATTAAGCTCCAGTATCAATGTTTTAGAACTTAGCAGAAATTTACTAGAAGTAGGGTTGCTCAGAATGTGCCAGTGAAATCTGATGTGTTGGATTCCAATCCGATTTTCGGATTCACAGTCCCCAATTCCTAAATTCTAAACTAAATTCAGAAACCTATTTTTACATAGGGGTTAGGATTTGGGATTTAGGATTTAGGTTTTCAAATCTGAATCCTAAATCCAGTTTTCAGGTCCTTCTAGGATTGAGGTGGAATGCAATTCGGATTCAGAAGTTCCCAAAATTCTTTATCTAAAAATTGGATTTGAATCAGCCATTTCCGAACACCCCTAACTAGAACCTGCAAAAAAAGTGCCGATAAGGTTCTTTTACAGAAAATGGCATAGGTTCTGGGTGGTTCTGTACTCACCCAAACCACTTCTCCCTTCCCTAGCAGATTCCCAGTATGTCAACACAGCTCATAATATGCCATAGTGGTAATGCACTAAAAATAGATTCCCATTTTAAAACATTTAGACCTAATCAAAAAGGTCTTCAGCACAGAATCAAATTCAACACAGATCAAATTATGTGTTGAAGACCGTGTCAACCCCCCACCGGCCGCATTTGTTTAAAAGGGCCAACACTGATTATGGGGGTTGAGGACATGCCTTTAAAGATACAAACATGCACCAGTCGGTACTTACAAAGCTTGCTTCTGTGAAACCTTGCTAAATGAGCAACCGATCAAGGAATTACTGTTGATCTCACACCAAGGCCATATGATGCACAGCTCTTATCACGGGGAGGTTGAGAGATAACTGAGTGAAAACTCTTGTCTACAAAGAAATTATATTGAATACTAGCTGTTGATTTTGTTTCAACATCTTTTTTTTTTTTTTTTTTTTAACCATTTGATAGGCCAAGAGAACTCTTTACATCTTGTTTTCAGTGGGGTTTTGTTTGTTCCTGAACTTCACAGTTGGGAGGGACTGAAACATAGAGAAGTTAAGTAAGTGACTTGCTCAAGGTCACAGTCAGTCAGTGGTTGTGGTGGGATTTGAACCAAAAGGTCTGATGGTTCACAGGTTTGTACTTAAACTACCAGTCATGCACGTTATGTAACATGCTAGAATGGGCTAATCTGTTGCCTCCAAATGTTAGTGGCAGATTAAAGCCTAGAAATAGTAATGTCCGTCTATAAGTCAGCTGCATTCTTGCATCTGGATCCAGAAGACTGAAAGCTTGTGGGTTCTGCTCCTACTCCAGAAACTCCCAGTAGTGATACTGAGTTGCTGTACTGTGAGGGTACTGCACTGTTATTCAGGTTGAAGTGCCACCATTCGGATGACGTCTTAAATGGTGGTCCCTTCTGCTCATCTCTGGTGACTCTCTTGGCAGATGTTAGTGAAATACACTTACTGCAAGAGCAAGGGATTTTACCTGATGTCCAAACCAACATTTCCCCTGTTAATAAAACAGGTCCATGCACCCCCGACAGACCTGGATAGAAGCTGCTTTAGCTCAGTGTGCCCTTCTCAGTCAGACATTACCAATACATCAACAACTATACAAAGAAATAAGCAAACAAACAGGAAACAGGTCCAATGTAACCCCATCCCTGCTGGGACACACCTGGAAATGATCTTTCCTAGAGCAACACTGCACATAAATAAAACTAGTCCCTGTAACCCCCCAGATGCATCTTGAAATGAGCTGTCAGAGCACACAATGCTGTTCCTGGTCAAATATTATAAATAAATAAATAAATAATACCAGTCCATGTGACCCCCAGACCCAGCTTCACACTCTGGAAATGAGCTGTCACAGCAAAGTATGCCACCCTGGTCAAATAATGACAAGTACATTTATAAAAATGCTATTCAGATACAGTGAAACATTATTAGCAAATATTTTCAATACCTGCTTCTGCCCCATTCTAGCTAACTAGCCTGAATTGAAAAATGTGTGCACGCAAGTTTGAATCATGTATGTACTGTATATTGTATCTGTCCCCTAATTGCACCTTCCCTCACCTCCTTATTCCTTGTGCACCATTCCTGTCAGTCTTCATGCCTTGTCCTCCCTTCGCTTCTTGCCTCAGCCCTCAAACTCCCCATCAGTTTTGGACCATCAGATTGGCCACCCCATGGGGTCACCCTTTCACAGTATGTTCAGCTGGTGGAAACAAGTAGAGATGAGGTGGACATAGGGTAAATTGATGGGGGAGCTCAACCACAGAGTGAGGCCCATAATTGGTTGGAGAGGTGAAATGTTTGAGGTTCCTGCTTGGTGGGATAGGTGAAAGGTATGAAGCCCCTGGTTGGTAGGACAAAAGAGAGCGATGAAGACCATGACTGATGTGACAGGTGAGAAGTATGCATCTGATTAGGGGGACAGTGAGAGATATAAGGCCTCTGGTTGGTACTACAGGTGAGAGGGATGAAGTCTATTATTGGTGAGAGGTATGAGACCCCTGACTGGTGGAAGAAATAAGAGGTGTGCTCCTAAATGATGGTACAGATGAGACCCTATGCTCCTGATTGGAGGGACATGTAAGAGGTATGAGTTAACATACAAAGCCAAACGCTCCTAATGAAGCACACATCCATGAAACTGGTAGGGCTGTTTTTGTTTGAAGGAAGTAGGCGTCCTCACAGGCATGTTTCGCACAGCTATGCAAGCAACCTTTAGGTTTGTTGTATCTCAGTAAAGTATTACCTGTTGCTATTTTTGCTGCAAAGTGGTGGACAGTGCTGTTTTTTCTATGCATCTTACCCTATTGTTTAAGACGTAGCACCTCTCGCTTCAGAGTGGCCACTTTGTTGCTGTACAAAAGGTACGATTTCCCTGTTTGGTGGTACAGGTGAGAGGTATGAGACCCTTGACTTGCAGTACAGGTGAGAGGTATGCGCCTGATTGGCGGTACAAATGACATGTACCGTACAGTATTCTCTTGATTGGTGAGACAGTTGAGAGGCTGACCCCACTTAATGGGAACTGTGATTCTAGGATTTATGCTGTATTACAGAATGTCAGGCAGGGTGTAAAGTGAAGTTATGAGGGATTTCCCAGCATGACTTCGACGGGAGTAAGGGAAAGGAGGGATCTGTCTACTGTAGTTGTCCTTGGGATGGGCCTGAGGCATATTTGATATGATAGAAGCAGATGGCTAGAGTGAAAAAAGCAGAGAGGCTGCACAGGGGGGTGGTTTGTTACCGCTCACTGCATGACATCATCAAACAGCACTGTAACCAAAGCGTGGGAACACAAATCTGACCTTCCTCATTTTTTTTTTTTTCAAGATTTCTGACTGCCTTGCAATATCATGTACTAAATACTCCGTCATCCCCTCCACGCATACATGCACACACATACACACACACACACACACCACTACCACTAATTCCTCCTGCAGTTACATTTTTTACATTTTAAATTACAGATGTTGCCATTGTCCTACCAAACTTGGCTTCAGCAGAACTTCAATCCCATAACATTAAAACAAGCATTTGTCAATGCTGAATGTTTGCTTGCTGATATTAGCATTGGACGTGCAGGAGTTAGATAGGTGCAGAACAGAAGTGGCAGTGAAGTATTGAACTCACGCCAATGCCACCTCTACCCTGCAGAGATGGACAGGCATTGGGGTGTGCCTGTGGGTCATTACTCATAATGCTCACGGCACTTCACCTCACCCTATCCTGTGGACACCGACAAGTGTTAAGGTGTGCCTTGGGGTGTTCAGCTTCACAGTCACCTCATTTCATAAGGACATATGCTGAAATGCGTGCAGTACAGGAGAATGGGGTGAAGTCTGGGGCTGAAGAGTGCAAGGCACACCTCGATGCCTATCACTGGCTTCAGGGTGGGGGTGGGATGGCATGAGCATTACAGCCAGCGATCCAAAATCACACCTGTTATGCCTGTCAGTCTGTACAGGGTGGAACGTTACGGTTAGAAACCCTAATGCCCTGGGCATGTGTTGGTATTTGCACTACAAATTTTCAACATGGCCTTTTTGTGACCCCCACCTCATGAAAGTATTTGGGACCTCTTCTCATGAACAGTGGCACTGTGATTTTGTTAATGTGTCCTGAACTTCAAGTTCCCCCAGCAACTGTGTCATTCTGAGCCAGATGTGCGAAAACACAGGTCAGGCAAGATGTGAAGAATGACAGCTGTACCATTCATAGGAAGGAGTGAAGAGATAGCAATGTTGAAAATCTGTAGTAAAAACATTAAAAATGCTTGAAGTTCCGAGAGTATGTGGAAGCTGCGCAACACATGCTTGTACCACAGTCATTTAGTGGAATTATTTCACCACATTTTCAACATAGGCATTTTGTGACCTCTGCTCATGAATACTGTACCACAGATAGGTACAACAGTATTGTATGACCGCTGAATTTGGTACAGCAACTTTTTAGTTAATATGCAAATCCATGCATAACAAGGGGTAACCATGTACTATAAATAGAATAACATATTGAGGACAATGTATTACGAGGCTATAATGCCATTGTGAGGTTCTGGTGACATGTGAACCTTGAGAGCAAAGCTTGAGAAAACCCAAAATGTCACGAGAACCTCTGGATAATAGTATAGCACAGTCATACACAGTTCTCTGTATTTTTAATTTTTTGTAATATACATATCAGGACAGTAGCTTACCTCCATGCTTCTGCCTGGATCTGCAGCCAACAGCCCTCCCCCAAGTAGCATCTTCTGCCTCCGAAGGTGGAGCTGTATGTTTCTTTTGCTTTTGGCCCTCTGCTGGATCAAAGAGCAGAAACTCTTCATTCCACTGTGCCCAGGAACAAGGCAGCAGTGGGGCAGGAGGGACCAGGTGCTAGAGGAGGATTTCTCTGGCGCTGGTTTAGTTTCTAGTCAGCTGGGGAGTCAGACAGCTTTTATTGCATGCAACTATTACAGTAAAAGCAGTCTCGTGCTTAGCTGAGGGAAGTGCATTCAGTGCAGGCTCAGTAGTCTTTCCTGTAATAATGCCATTAGAGCTGCATCAGTAGTATTAAGAAATCTCATAATACTATCGATGGATTCCAACAACGGTCATAGGGGAAAAGTTTAGTATACCCTTTGATTGTGTTATTATGAAGATTCACATATCACAAGTTGTTGCATGGCATCTTTCAACACATGTATCACAAAATGCTTCACAGGCACAAATTAGAATTAGAGCCGTGCGTAATTAGAACATTCCAGATTTGTGCAATCCTGACAGAAATCTATGAAATTCTCCAAAACTACATGGAATTTCATGAAATTTTTAAAATGTCTTTATTTAGACATAACTAGGCTATACATTGAGCTGGAGTCCTGCAGCTTGGCGTGACTACTTATAAATACATGAAATACAGGAAATTGAGCTGAAGTTAAAAAAAATATGTAATAAATATAGTGATAAAATAAAGCATGGCCAAGTCTGACGGATGCTACATTTGCAGGGTAGCACATCAGATGATCAGGATCAGCTGCCCCTCCCCCACATGACTGCAATACACATCGCATCTCCTATCAGCCAAAATACTAGTGGTGCAAAAATAAACTAATAAAATACTAAAAAAGAAATCAGTCAAATGCATTATTTGTGTGCATTCTTTGCTTCTGATTTACTGTAAAAATGGAACTGAAGCTCTACCTACTACAGAATATATACTAATTACCTAGACTTGATCACAGCAGCTCCACATTCCATGACAACCACCATCCCACTGTGTCTAACTGCTTACTAGTCATAGTACAGTACGGCCTTGGGACTGAGTTCTATGTTTTTTACTTACCTGGTGTAAACTCACTACAGTCACTAATTGCAGGTGTCCGGGGCAGTAGGGATATGTGGGTAATGACTGGGCTTAGTTTGGAATGCAGGTGTTCCACACTAGTCTCCCAATCAAGGTAAGCGGTCAAGAGGAGCTGAAATTCAAAAAAATGATTTATAAGAGGATGGGAGTCAGGCCATGGTGGGTTAGTACTACAAAAGACACTGATAGCTCATGGCAGAGTACCATAAGCCAACAATTAAATATTATTATTGCGAACAGTCTCTAGGGAACCAGAGAAAGGGGAGTGGAGGCCGGGAAATGATTAAAATGGGCTAGGATGGAGGCCAAGAGATTAGTCCTGGGCACCAGGTGAGGGGATGGGGCATTTTATGGCTTTTTACTGCCCCTCTACAAACAGCAGAATACCGACTCTGAATACCGAACATTCAAGTATTAGGCTCCTGAATACAAATTCTCAGCCAAATATTCGAAACAAGGTATTTGCACACCCCTAGTGGTTGGCTGTGATGGGGTTTAACCTTGTGATCTCCAAGCCAGTGGTCTAACACAGCACACTGCCTCTCCATTGGTGGATCAATTAGCAGGTGGGTTAAGTGTGAAAGAAGCAAACTGGATGCAGAAGGCTAAATGATGTTAATTAATTAAATGCTAATTAAATAATTATTAATAATGTTAAATTTCGGAATGGCAATATAGCCTAGAGGTTAGGGTAATGAGCTGTGAACGAGCTTAGTAAATCCAGGGATCTGGGTTTGATTCCCACCTCTACTTGCATACTGTGTGACTCTGAGCAAGTCACTTAACCTCCCCAGTGCTCCTGGGTCACACCTGAAAACAGGCACTTGTGCCTATCCATCCTTACTTGGTTGCCAAAAGAATACAAAATAAATAAAATTAGATACTGTGGTGTATTACCACAGTTTAAATACAGTAGCTGCAGTGTGGAATTGAATTTGGAACTTTATAGGAAGCCAAGGTAGATCTTAGAGAATTTGGGTAATGTGTTCACATTCTTTAGCATGGGTAAGGAGAGGAGCAGAAGCATTTTGGACATGCTGTCATCATTCAGTGGTATGGATGTGGAGGTAGGGGTGCTGACTCCTACATTCATTTATAGCTCAAACTTATTTGCTAGGACCTGTAGTTATAGCACCTGTGCTGCCTGTGACGTCACAGTTAATTCCAAAACAGCAGACTGTGGTGTCACCTCAAGAAGGGCCTTGTGACTTTAACTCCAGATTCAGCCTCAGCTGCAAGAAAACTGTTGGGATCCAGTTTTTGCAAAGATGCCTTCTGTAATTAAGTACAGATTTACTTGCAAATTAGATGCTTTCGCGGAATGTTGCATTTTGCTAATGACAGCTGTGGTTTTTGTTTGGTTGCCTGTGGCCTGAATCTATTAGTAATAGTTCTGAAAACGGCCATGACAGCTCACAATGTGATTTTATCTTTTTATGTGCCTTGGCGATCTCTACTGGTTGACATCATCATTATTATGAAGAAAGGGCCCTATTACATCAGGGCTAGCTATAACATTCTGTGTGGACATAACCACCACCCTGGCAAAGCCCAAGAGAGGTAAATACATGGGTGGAGGAGATACACCCCAGGATCACAGTGGGTTGTAACAGTGATGTAGTGAGCCTCAACTTTTGGGAGAATCCTCAAAAAAAACCACAAGGCACAGTTATGTGAAAGAAAAAGTTGCTTTACTTCAGCATCAGACAAGAGTTTAAAGCTGCTTACTTTGGCACAGCAAATTCAAAACAAAAGACTTTTAGCATGATTCAGCTCTCCAGCTGACAGCAGCCCTGGTCTTTCTTGAACCCCCAAATGCTCCTTCTTACTTTGTCTAGTTTCCTTTTGATGTCTTACAGGTGAGACTCATGTGTGCCCTTTCCCCACAGGGATTTCCAAGCTTAGAAACATATCAACATAGAATTTGACAGCAGATAAGGACCGCTTGGCCCATCCAGTCTACCCATTTCCCCATACCTACACTATTACCGCAGACTGTGCCTGATCTACAGCTCACACACAGCCAATTTGTAGGCTTTTAAAGGGCCAGGCCAGAAGTTAGCAAGGCTGGGTCTCAATTCCCCCTATTCTCCTGCTGGTATCTTAGCGGAAAGGGGGACCCATGGGTAGGTTGTATAGGCACCTTCAGATGGAGGTATGGAACAATTTGCAGGGCCACTTGAGACAGTATTTCAGGAGTCTGTCCAGATACCGGTGCTGCCAGAGGATTTGAAAGTGGCCAATGTGGTCCATCTAAAACATAGAAACATAGACAATGATGGCAGAAAGACCATTGGTCCATCCAGTCTGCCTATAAAACCCTAACAAACCCAGGACCTATTGTCCATATAGGGTGCTAACCCCCACTATCCATCCCCATGTTCAACATCCTAGCACTACCACTCTTGACAACCACTATGCCCTTCACTCTGTCCCAGTTATGCTTGAAACCATCGATGGTTTTGGCACCCACCTCATAAGCTGGTACATTGAGTTCCCACATGACATCCAACACAGCCTCTCCACTAAATCATTTCCACCAAAATGGATTACAAGCACATCTAACTTTGGTACTTCCACCTTCACATCCACCATAATTTCCATTAGGAACGGTACTATTTAAGCCCATCTCATTCCACTGCTGCCCTTTCACTGGACCTTCACTGCTCTGTGGTTAAATCTCAGCTAACACCCTTCATCTTCAGAAAGGGAGGCAAGGTCAAACCCAGGTAATTACTGGCCAGACAGCTAAATATCACTGCTGAGCTGAGGGACACATTACTTTGCAGGCTGGTGCTCAGTTGACCACTAGCTCTCAAAACTGCGTAGCCAAATACATTTTAAGTGGGCAGCATTTTTTATAGCCCTCAGCTTTTCTTTCTGTGCTTATTTATTAGTTTTTGATACCAGGTTAAGATACACTAGGCATACATATGCCTATTTTCAGGCATGACCTGGGAGAGTTACAGATTGGACAGCTGGAAAAAATATACAGCAAAGAGAATACATAAATTGAGAGCAGCGTTATCAGGGGGTTACAATTAACAGACATCATAAAACAAGCAGTAGTGCAAACAAAAAAATACAGTAGCAAGTGAGGTCAAAAAATTAGCTTTCAAAAATGGAAACACAGAATAGGGAAAAAGCAGCGAAATCAACTTCAATGATGCAGGCCCAACATACAGAGAACAAATGTATTTAGCGTAAAAGATAATATATATCAGAGAAATTAAGTGGAAAGTGCAACAGTGCTTGGGTAGCCAGTCCAATGGTTTCTAGCAAGAGTAACAGCTGGAAGATACAACAAGTCCTTTTGAGCCTTACAGAAGATCAAGTGGCTGGGAGAAGGACATAATTCTGGAGAAAAGAGTTCCAGTTGACAAGGGTATACTGTAGGCTGCAAGATGCAGGTTTTCCAGGCCAGTGGAGCACTGACACTCAATGAGAAGCTGGAAGTCTATGGACCATAAAAGAGTACGTAGGGGAAGGGTGCAGCAGATACCTTGCTAGGGAACAGGGGAAGCCTGTTCAAAGAGTTTGTCCACAAAATGAACCAGATCAAGCTATCGTTGGCCAGCAGGGGAAGGCCAGTCTAGACCAGCATAGAGGAAGCAGTGATGTGTGAGCTTTGGAGAGGCTAGGCTAAAGCAACATACAACATTGTGTGTTATATCCCACCTAGAGAGGACAATTTTCTTTGCACCCAAGAATGTCAGGAGGCCATAAATGAGACGTGGCAGGAGGACACCTTGAGCTATAGGCTGTCGGGCAGTTGGGGATAGGCAGTGTTTGACCCTGTAGGCCATGCCCAACTTAACGTTAACAAATTTGCAGACTCGGGAGACATGGTGAGAGAAATCAAGGGAGAGGTCTAGCCAAATTCCTAAATATTTGAAACTGCTGTCTTTTGAGTGGGGACCCCTCATTACAGGTGATGAAGAGTTTTGAAGTGGTAGCACAGAGTTTCAGGTCGAACCAAAGAACATGGACTTGGCCTTGTTGCTGTTTAGGATGAGTTGTTTGGGGATAACCAACATTGGGTGATTTTGCAATGGCATTGGAGAGGGATTTTTAGATGGTGGAAACAGTCTGAGCACTGTAGTGCAGGACAAGATCATCAGCCTACAGCAGTGAGCTGCAGCCAGAGGCAACATCAGGGAGATCATTGATATAAACAGATAAAACGAGTGGGCCTAGGACTGAGCCCTGAGGAACCCCAATGGTAATGTCAGCAGCACTGGAGGTAGAAGTGTGGAGGTGAACTTGCTATTTCATGCCAGTTAGGTAGCTGGAGATCCAGGAGTTAGCAGGCAGGGAGACACCAAGGGATGCAAGTTTAGTTTTGTGGCGTGTGTGACTGACCAGATTGAATGTCTTAGGGCCAGGGGTTCTCAAATGGTGAGGCCAGCCTCCCTGGGGAGGCCTCAACCTGTTCAAGGGGAGGCTCAAGCAAGTCTGAAAAAGTACTGTATTTAAATTTTGAGTTTTATGTATTTTTTGTGTGAAGAGATGAACAAAACTGAAAGAGGATAATAGTAGGTAAATCTTATGTGTTTATTTACTAATAGGTGACAAGGGAAGGTGAATGAGCCAAGGCTCATTTCAGGTGTACTTGGGGAAGGGTAGGGAGTCAATACATTTCAAAAGGTAATTGCAAAACAATCAAGAAATACACAGTGAACAATAGTGCAAACAAATATGAACAATAAACTAATTATGAGAGGTGGTAATTGATCAATTTACAAGGGTTGAACATAAAAGTGCTAAGAGCAATAGCAGGAAGGAGCAAAGTAATCCTGAGAAGTTGCTTATGAGCAGGAAAGGACAGGAGAGGCAAAGTGTAAGAAGGTTATTTCATATAGAGAGAGAAACAGAAAGTAGTCTGACCCCTAAGGGGTAAAAATGGTTCAAGAATAAAAATAGCGGAGCAAGTAGGCTGGCCATTGAATGGGGGTACAGTAGCTGAATAACATTTATGTATTTTATTTATTTGTTATTCAGCTAATGCCTTTAAGCACAGGAGCTCTTTTCCAAAGGTTCCACATCAGTATAAGACAACGAACTGAATGTGAGCCAAGTACTCAAAGGGGTTTCAATTTATTCATGGTGTACTGCGCAAAGTACAGTATGTACAAGGGGGCACAATTTGAAGATAAAAGGGGGGCGGCTCAGAGGTAATTTAAGGAAGTATTTTTTCACAGAGAGGGTTGTGGATGCATGGAACAGCCTTCCAGAGGAGGTTGTGGAGTCAAAAACAGTGGTGGAATTCAAGCATGCATGGGACAGTCATAAGGCAATTCTAGGGGGTGGGGGTAGGAAGAAGTAGGCTGCTGGTTAACTAGGATCTGCAGCTTATCCATCAGGTAGGGAAATGGGCAGACTGGGTGGGCCAAGCGGTCCTTATCTGCCGTCAAATTCTATGTTTCTATGTTCCTTTGGGGAGGCCCAAGATTAGTTCAGTTTTTGGGGGAGGCTCAAAATCTTTTCCATGGATTTGGGGAGGCTCACTGTGGCAAAGTCTGAGAACTATTGTTTTAGGCAGATTAGTAAACACCTTATCTGATAGCCAAGTAAATTTTTTGTCACCATTTGTGGTGTGCACATACAGGAATTCTGTATGTGTCAAATATTCAGTGAATTACAGCCCAGGTATTTGTAAAGCTACCAACTGCCCCATTTTCCCAGGACAGTCCCTATTTTAGGCAACATGTCCCAGTGCCCCCACAAGTTTTCAAAATGTCACTTTTGTCCCAGTTTTTGCTCACTTGTCCCAGTTTTGTCCCCCCCCTTTTTTTTTGCTGACTGCTAAACCGTGAGTGACAGTTATTTCAGCAGTGTGCAACTTCAACCCCTGCGCCCATGTTGCACTGCAAGCTTGTCAGTGGGAGCACAGTAAAGCATGTTCCTTCCTGTTAGATTAGAATGGGTAGTAGTGCAAACAAGTGCATGTGGACATCTGCTTGCCAGCAGCTGAGAGGGACTCCAGACAGAGAAGAGACCAGCAGCAGGGAACTAAGGTACCCAAACCTGATCAGCTGTAGGGAAGTGTGTGAAAACAATCTGGTGTGGTGGTGGGAGTCACTGAAGTGAAGTTTGCTCAGCAAATGAGGTGAGTGTAAGCGGGTTGGGTGGGACTGTCAGGAGGAGCAATACATGCAGCTCGAATGTCTGATCACAATTTAATGCAGATTTGCTTCTAATAAAGTATCTGTACATCATGGTTTCGAACTTGCTGCAGCAGAATGATGTATTGTTTTAATTTGAATGTTTGCTACTGGTGTTACTGTGGGGGAGGCATGGCCAGAGCAAGCAGTAAAATTTAACTGATTGTGCGCAGTGTTGACTGCGACGGTGTCTGTGGGAGTGACACGGTTGAGGGGGTCATGATCAGGATAAACTGTCCCAGTTTTAGACCTCAGAAAGTTGGTAGCTTTAGGTATTTGGGTATTATTTATTTAAAAATTGGTAACTGAGAAAGGCACACTGAGCCAGGGTTCATTTCCAAGTGCGATCTGGGGGGAAGGAGGAGTACCATAAAGCACCATACGCAGAATCAAAGAAATGGTAAAAAGCACAGTGCAAGAAGTACACTAGTCTACATGATAAAAGTGCAATAACAACAGAGGATGCAAAACAAAATGATGTCACATTTGGGTAGTATTGGTTTGCAGAATAAAGCGAACAGTGCATGTATCAAAAATAGCAGTGTAATAGTTGTTGGAAAGAGACAAATTCATACAGGAAGATTCCAGGTGGAAGCCCTCCAGCTGGAAGGTAAGGGCTTCACTGGGGAGGTCAGGTACAGGGCAAGTCGGAGCAGGACAGTGAGTAGAGATGCTTTAGCTGGTGCCTAAGGGAGAGAGGAGAGACCGAAAGTGGAGGCAAGAAGGAGGTTCCAGATGGAGGGACAATGATAGAAGGCAGACTGCCCAGCAGAGGAGTGTAGGTGGTGAAGGGAGAAGGTGCAAGGATCCCGTTGGAACTATTTTACAAGTACATGCTGCAAAACACAGTTTTAACCCACCAAAACTCTTCTCTTAACAAACTAATGTATGCCTTGTTGGACTCCAGAGAGTACTAGTCCCATGGTTGGGGCCATGCAGTTATGCTCTTCAGTCACAATCATCAGGACGTGATTATATGTCATGCATGCAGATAAGGAGTAAAGGAAACACAATTGCACATACTCCAATAATGCAAATCCCCATGAGAGAATTTGGACTGGTTCTACTTTAAGTAGAATTGCATGGTGTCAGAAGGCCTCACAGTGCAATCAGCAAAGGCAAAAGCTAAGTATAGCAGACACATACACATGTTTAGTCCTCATTTGAACTCATCAGTGTGCCATATCTGTGTCTTAGCCCAGGGAGAGGGAGCCAGCCACCCCTTAAAGGGGATGTTATTTGTTTGGGTCATGGGGACCCCAAAATGCCAGAAGGCCTCACAGTGCAATCAGCAAAGGCTAAGAACAGCAAACACATACACGTGTTTCTTCTGCAACTTGGATGCATTTCCAATAGCCTCTGGGATAACCCATGCCTCAGGGCATTTGCTCTGGGGTTCTTTTGTAGTTCTTTTCCTTCTCTATTTTGGGGTCCCCATGACCCAAACAAATAACACCCCCCTTAAGGGGTAGCTGGCTCCCTCTCCATGGGCTAAGTCACAGATATGGCACACTGATGTGTCCAAATGAGGATGAAACACATGAATGTGTCTGCTGTTATTTGCCTTTGCTGATTGCACTGTGAGCTCTTCTGGCACCATGCAATTCTGCTTAATGTAGAGCCAGTCCAAATTCTCTGATGGGGATTTTCATATGTGTCCCATGATGCTTTGCATTATTGGGGTATGTGCAATTGTGTTTCCTTTAAAACTTGCCATCATGGCCAATATCCTGTGGGATAACCCATGCCTCGGGGCATTTGCTCTGGGGTTCTTTTGTAGTAAGGAGTAAATTCCATACCATCTTTCCCTCCATCCCTTTAACACCTTCTCCCACCCTCCTCTGTAAGTGCATTTAAAGAACATAATAAACCCTTCCCCAACCCACATAGCACCCCTTTCCTACCCCATCCCCTCTCATGTCAAAAAAGTATTTATGAAATTCCCTTTCCCCCAACCCTGTCAGAACACTCTCTGAACCTCCTCCCACCAAATCCCTTGAAGAGTATAATAAACCTTATGAGGACCCTCTCCCACTCTTCCTCCAGGTGAGCACTAGCCCTCCCATTCCTAAAGTGACTGACATAGCCATCCTCACACAACCTTTTCTGTCTAGTCTCCATCTGAATGAATGAGAGGGTTTATGTTGAAAAAGTAATTTAGTGCATACACTCTCATTACTTTAGATGGAAGATGGTCAAACTTATGTGAGGAGGAGGTGATTTGAGAAGGGCTCTGTGGTCCAGTTGCTGTGTTGTTGGGTGAGCTAGTTTATCCATGGTGGTGGCAGAGAGTTGGAGAGGGTCTTCATGCTATGGGGGGATGGGCAACATCATTTTTATGTTTGCTTGCGCAAGGAACATGTTGTGACAGCTTGCTGGAGTAGCAGGTTGTGGAGGTGCGGCAGTGTTGTGGCCAATGCTGCCACTGCTTTTTGGGGCTTGTCTCTGTATCACCAATGAAAGAGAATGCTGGCTGTGACAGAAGTTTTCAAGCATGCCGCCAACTTGAAAGAAATTCGCCACTGCATTCGGGAAGCACCCCGTCATTGCAGGGCATAGTCACGTGCTCGCTGCCACTCTGCCTGCATTGCTTCATCTGGCCTCGAGCAGCATGGTGTGTGTGTGTGTGTGGGTTGGGGAAGGGGGCTGGCAGCTTCTGCGTGTGACTAACTCTCAGGGCTGCTCCTATGGACATTGGAGATGCAGTGCAAGGGACGTGGCTCACTTCTTAATAAATTCTTTATTTCCTGCTGCCAGAAAGATATAAGAAGGCTGTTGGGATTTTGAAATAGCATGATGGCTCTCCCGGGACCCAGGGCATTCAGTCAGTGTTCTCAGTGCCAGTAGCGGATCCGAGGGGGGAGCGGTAGGTGCGACCACACCCCTCATTAAGATTCCCCTTCCACTTCCCTGTATGAAAATAATTTAATTATTCACCTTCCGCCAGCCGTGGCAGTGCCACGCAGTCCGCTGCGTGTTGCAGACTGAGCAGTTTACTTTGTGGATCATGATTCATGGACACACACACATATACAGTCTTGACTGTCTGGAGGATTAAGGAAGCAGGGAGTTGCTGCAATTGCCAGTGTGGGTGTGACCAAATTAAGTCCCCGTCTCCCAGACACACACTGACTGAGTTAGGTTCAAAAGGCAAGGGCAAGGGCAAGGCGGCCAGCCAGTACAACTCAAGGGGCGCCGGTGGGGGGCAATCAGAGCAGTTCCCAACTTCCCACTGCAAAAATCAGCTTGTGATTGATTCAGTGAGTGAGGAGAGCCAGTTACTCAGCCAATCACAAGCACTCTTGGGTCTTCAGGCTGTCGACACTCGAAGTCAGAATCGTCGGGAAGGGAGCGAGAAAAATATGTTCCAGGTGATGGTGGGTCCTCCATCCATTCCTGCTATTCTGTTTGTCCGATACAGCGAGGAGGAATCTGTCTGGGTCTTGGGTCTGGGATGGGATTGGAGCATTGAGAGCAAAACGGAGGATAATAATAGATATTTAATATATTGATACCGCTTACCTCGTGCTCTACTCGGTGGCCATTGGCGTTGTGTCATCTTCTCGATATTGGAACTTGTGGTCTCGACTTGTAGCGGTGCTGTAGTGCTGGGCTCGTCTTTTTCAGTTGGCAGCAGCAGCAGCCTCAGGCCAGCAGCAACCACAGAAAAATTCACAACAATGAGAGTAACCTGCCTGACAACAGTCACTGTGGTGGTTGGCGGCAGCAGCAGCACTTTTTCCAGTTCGACGCTTTCGAGGTGGGTAGGTTGGAACTTGGTTTGGACTTCTGGTTGGGGATGGTTATTGTTTTTTATGGGCCCTGAGGGGCAGGGGGGCTTCAGCCTCTACTGGATTAAGTGGCTCAGGGGGCCAGTGTTATTCACTGTATGAATGCAACTTGCATATGCAACAAAAGGCTGCCTTAGAGCTAGAGCAGAGCATGAAACATATAGAAACATAGAAACATAGATTTTGATGGCAGATAAGAACCGCTTGGCCCACCCAGTCTGCCCATTTCCCTACCTATTGGATAAGCTGCAGATCCTAGTTAACCAGCAGCCTACTTCTTCCTACCCCATCCCCTAGAATTGCCTTATGACTGTCCCATGCATGCTTGAATTCCACCACTGTTTTTGACTCCACAACCTCCGGAGGCCATTCCATGCATCCACAACCCTCTCTGTGAAAATACTTCTCCTTAAATTACCTCTGAGCCGCCTCCTTCTATCTTCAAATTGTGCCCCCTTGTTCTTGCACACCTCTTTTTTTGAAAGATGCTACCCTCTTGGACTTTGTTGATTCCCTTGAGATACTTGAAAGTTTCTATCATGTCCCCCCTCTCTCTCCTTTCCTCGAGGCTATACATACTCAGCTCCTTAAGTCTCTCTTCATATGTCTTCCGGTGCAGACCCTGCACCATTTTAGTTGCCCTCCTCTGGACAGCCTCCATCGTGTCTATGTCCTTGCGGAGATTGGGTCTCCAGAACTGCACGCAGTACTCCAAATGGGGTCTCACCAACTGTCTGTACAGAGGGATAATAATACAGGTTACTCACCTGCAACAGGAGTTCTAGGAATGGTATATGTTGTTCATCCACACTGTCTGGCAGGTTCCTTGCCGCTTTAAATCTTGCCAGAAGGTCTTCAAGCTGGCTCCTACCACCCACCTGGGTGGTAAAACTCTCGGCTCCGCCCCATGACGCCAGATCTGGCCCGCTGGAAGCTCAGGTTGTGCGTCAAAGCCGGGGAGGTTGGGTGGGTCGTGTAGATGAACAACATGTACCATTCCTAGAACTCCTGTTACAGGTGAGTAACCTGTATTTCTAGGACATGGATATGTTGTTCATCCACACTGTCTGGCAGACTCCTAGCAGTTCTCCGGGAGGAGGGAGGCAAAGCACACCCCACTTAGGGAATAAAGACTGGAGAACCGAGGCCCCAAAACCAGCATCCCGGCGTGACTCAAGGTCGATGTGGTAATGGGTAATGAAGGTGTGTGTGCTGACTTCCAGGTAGCAGCCCTGCAGATTTCCTGGATAGGGACGTCCCTGGAAGCAGCCACCGATGCAGCAGTATGACGGGTAGAATGAGCTCTTATCCCTCTGGGAGGCTCCATGCCCGCCAACTTATAGCAGAGATCTATGCAGGAGGTGACCCACCTGCTTATCGTCCGCTTGGCTGCAGGTCTGCCAGGTGCGGCTTCAGCGTAGGTGACAAACAGCTGGCGAACCTCTCCCCGAATTTCAGCCATGCGCTCCTTATAATAAGCGAGCGCCCTTCTAGGGTCCAAAGTATGGAGCCTGTATTCGGCCTCCGAGGTGTGATTGGGGTAGAACACAGGCAGAATCAACACCTGGTTAAGGTGAAACTCCGACACCACCTTCAGAAGGAATTTCGGTTGGGGGCGCAGGACAACCTTGTCCCTGTGGAAGACCAGGTAAGGAGACTCGATGCAGAGCGCCTGGAGTTCTCCCATCCTTCTGGCTGATGTGATAGCCACCAAGAAGGCGGTCTTCCATGACAGGTGAGAGAGTTCACACCTGTGAATTGGTTCGAATGGCTTGCCCATGAGCTTTGCCAGTACCAGCAGTAATTCCCACGGAGGTGGATGTTCTCACACCGGAGGGGAAATGTGATCAAGGCCTTTGAAAAAGCACCAGACCACCTTCTCCTGCGCCACCGACTGCTCCCCGGCCCGCGCCCGGTAAGCAGAGATGGCTGCCAGGTGCACTCTTAGGGTGGTCGACCTAAGCCCTTGACTAGAAAGGGACCATAAATAGTCCAAGATGCTTGCCAAAGGACAGGAGGAAGGGTCCAAGCCCTTGCCCTGACACCAAATGGAAAATCTCTTCCATTTGAAGGCATAGCATTTCCTGGTCGACTCCTTACGGGACGCCTCAACAACATTGAGGACCTCGTCGGAAAGACCCAAGGCCTGGAACTCTAGCCACTCAGGAACCAGGCCATCAGGTGCAGGGATTGAAGGTCCGGATGGAACACCTTCCCCTGATTGACTGAGAGCAGGTCCGGGCGAGCTGGAAGCTGCCTCGGGAGCCTGGAGCTGAGGCTGAGGAGATCTGGGTACCAGAACTGGCGGGGCCAGTCTGGGGCTATCAGAATCACCTGCGCCTTGTCCCTCCTTGCTTTGAGAAGCACCTTGTGAATCAAGGGAAATGGGGGAAAGGCATAGAAGAGGCCCGGGGTCTACAGCCTCGAGAAGGCATCCCCTTGCAGCGAGCCCTGCTGAGGTGGGCGGGCATGAAACAGCCTCAGCTTCGCGTTCTCCTTGGAGGCAAACAGGTCCACCTGAGGTGTGCCCCAGTGGGAGAACAGATCTTGTACTACCTCCGGCAGGAGAGACCACTCGTGAGATGCAGCCCTATCGGCTCCAGGGCATCGGCCAGGGTGTTGGAGGCTCCTGCCACATGAATGGCTAGGAGATCCGCCTCAGGCTGCATGAGTGACCAAATGCGGAGAGCTCTTGCATAGAAGCATGGGCATCCCACCCTGGCAGTTTAGGTAGTACATGGTCGTGGTATTGTCCGTCTGGACTCGGACCACTTGACCCCGGAGAAACGGAGCAAAGGCGGTGAGAGCTAGGCGGACCGCTCAGCTCCAGCAGGTTGATGTGGCATCGGGACTCCAGCGGGGACCAGAGGCCGTGCGCCCGGTGTTCCCCCAGATGGGCACCCCAACCCATCAGAGAGGCATCGGTCGATAGAGAGACCATCGGCTCGGGGCGGACAAACGGGATGCCCTCCTGCAGATGAGATGGAACGGTCCACCACCGGAGAGCATTCCACATCTCCTGGGTCACCATCACTAGCTGGTCCAATGGATCGCAGTGTTGTGACCACTGGCTGGCTAGTCCCCACTGAAGGGGGTGCATGTGCCAGCATGCCCAACGGACCACGCTGGTACAGGCCGCCATGAGACCCAGGAGGTGCAGGAAGTCCCGGGCAGGGCGCGATTGCCCAACCAGAAATGATTGGGCAAAGGAGGTAAGAACCTCAGCCCTGTCCGCCGGGAGCCGTGCTCTGGCTCGAAGAGAGTCGAGCTCTGCCCCGATAAGCAGAATCACCTGCTTCGGCTCGAGTTCCGACTTGGCCTCGTGATGAGAAGGCGATTTGAGAGCAAACCTGGAGGGCAGATCTCTGGACGCTTCACCTCCTGTCTGGAGGGGCTGCTATCAGCCATCGTCCAGGCAGGTACACCGGACCCCGGCGCCATGAGAAGCTGTCACCACTGCAATGCATTTGGTGAAGACCCTGGGAGCTGGAGACAGGCGAAGGGCATGGCTCAGAACTTCGAAGAGGATCCCTCCGCCGAGCGAAGGAATCTCCGATGTGGACGGATGGATAGGGACATGAAAGAACGCGTCCTGCAGGTCCAGAGAGCAGAACCACACCATGTTCCAGGGATGGTATTATCTGAGCCAGAGTGACCATCCGAAGGTTCGAGACCTTAGGAACTTGTTCAGGTCGTGTAGGTCGAGAATGGGCACCAGCCCCCGTCTGTTTCGAACCAGGAAGTACCTGGACACAAACCGGGTCTGAGGGAGGGTCCGCCCACCTCCTGATCACCTCCTTTTGGAGGAGGAGAGCATGAAGTCGGCCCAACGAGCCGACAGTGAGGCTGCGGACCCCGAGGCCCCCCGAGGTGCAACGGCTCTGAAGGGCGGGGCCTGCTCAAATTCTAGAGGCAGGCCTTTTCCCACCACCTCCAGTACCCACCTGTCTGTGGTAATAATGGACCAGGCAGAAAGCAAGTGCTGGAGCCGTCCCCTCATGGGGGGAACCTGGGGTGAGGTGACGGGGTTGGGGACGACACCCCTCAGCCTGTCGCTGGGCAGGCTTATAGGAGGGACTGGCCGAGGGACCTCCTGGGCCTTTACCTCCCTGCTTCTTGTTGGAGGAAGCCCCGGGCTTGGGTTGGGATGCCAAGCCAGAGCCTGCTGGCCCTGACGTTGCTGGACCGGACGCGCCGCGGGCGCAGAAGGACGAAAGGGCTTAGGCTGTGGTTTGCGGCCTTTGTCATTCTGAGCGGAAGAGACCGAGTCCAAGGTAGCATTGGACTTCTCGATCCTCTGCAGGTGACCTTCCACCCCAGGGCCAAAGAGGTCAGTCCCCAAAAAGGGAACATCCGCCAACTTGTGCTGGGTATCCGAAGTAAAGGTGGATATCCTCAGCCAAACCCGACGACGCATGGCCACTGCGGCTGCCACAGACCTGGCACATGAGTCCCCAATGTCTAAAGCAGTCTGGAGCTGCTGTTTGGCCACTGCCCTGCCCTGGTCCTGCACTTGCCTGACTGTGGTCTGCAGATCCTCGGGAAGATGAGGGATGACCTCATCCAGGGAGCCCAACAGGGCATGAGAAAAATGTGCCATGAGGACGGCCGAACTGGCCTGGCGAAGGCCAAGGGAGGACGCAGCATAGACTTTTCGCCCGGCATAGTCCAATTTCTTGGACTCCTTGTTGGGAGGTTTGCCCACATCCCTAGCGTTCCCGGCATGCCGGAAAACGCTGTCAGTAACCAACCCCTCAGCCGAGGGGTGTTCCGAAAAACCGGACAGGGAACCGGTAGGGACCACATACTTCCTGGCCATCCTGGCCGAAGGCGCAGGACAGGAAGCAGGGTGCTGCCAGAGCTCCAAGGCCGGACCCACTATGGCCTCGGCCACCGGAAAGGCCTCCGTAGGGGAATCCCCTCGGTCCAGAATCTCCGTGAGGGGATACCTGGCCCGTTTAGAAACGGGTTCGAGCTTCATCCCGGTGGACTCCGAGATGAGCCGAAGCAATCCTAGGAAGGACGAAGGGCTATCGTCCGCCGACTGTCCTCCTGAGGACTCCAAGTCCATTCGCTTGGAGAAAAGGGAAGAATCGTCCTTGGACTCGGAAGAGTCCTCAAAGAGCTGCCTCGTGCCTGAGCCACCCTCCACCTGCCGAGGCCGGTCGGGAGTGAGGGTGACAGACAGCCTATGGGGCAGTCCCTGAGCCGACTGAGAATTTTTGGTCGGAGCCCCAACTAACGGCTGTGGAGGCGGAGGTTCCACCGGGATCAGTGGGGCATCTAGATTTGGCCAAACAACCGGCTTGGGAGCAGGCTCTTTGGCTAAAATGAAGGGTTGTTTCAGCCACTCTGGTGACAGCCACTTAATGGCCGGGGAAGACGACGGCGTCGGCTTATTCCCGGTCAGAAGGAGCTGTTGCCACATGAGTTCCTCATACCTCCGACGCAACTTGCGCCAAGCCTCTCCTCGCCCGGAGGAGGAGGAAGAGGACGGCGGCGGCGCCGCTTGCCGCGGTGCCGAGACCGAGACCGCCTATGATGGTGGGATCGGCTGGACCGCCAAGACGTCCGAGACTGAGATCGAGAACCTCGGCTATGCCGAGGACGGTGCGAGGAGGTGTCGCTGGGAATCGCACTCCTCGGTTCGACGATTCAACGAAGGCTCCGAACCGGAGAGCGTAACGAGCCGGATCGGGATCCACAACTCCCACCGGGGAACCGGGAGAGGGATTCGGCTTCTCCAAGTCGACAACCGTTCAACGGGTCGAGAAAATCTCGACGGCGCCGACGGAGTCTCGGTCAACTGGCCTGACGGGGACACCGTGAGGCCAGTGTCCGAAGCCGAGAAGTCGACCGAAGTCAACGGCCGACCACTCGGGGAGAGGGATCTTTCCCGCTCCCAAGAGCGTCGACAGTGAGACTTACCCTTGTCTCTCTTTTTGGACCGAGAAAACGGTCCAGAAGAAGTTGGACCCTCATCTTTAGTCGAGAGGGTCAGACAAAGCTCCTTAAAAGAAGCCGAATAAGAGGCACCGAGAGAGAGAGCGGGACAAATGCCGCAGCCGAGGTAGAAGCAGCCAGCGCCACCTCCTCTTCGAGGGCGATCATCTGCTCGAGCTGATCCGCCAAGCCCGCCGCCGCGGACACCGCCGACCGGGCCTCTTTTGACTTTACCGGAGGAAATCTCTTCTCGGGACACCCCAGTTGCAAACGGGCAGCACGGTCTTCGAGGACGTCGGCCAAAAAGGAAAAGCACAGGTCGCAGGCCTGTGGGTCGTGCTCAAGGCCCAAGCAGCAGACGCACGTGGAGTGCGGATCCGTCCGAGACATCTTCTGCCCGCAAGGGCATCTCCGGAAACCGGGAGTCGATTTGTCCATCGCAGCCGCTAGGGAGAGAGAACCAAGTCTTTTAGCAAAACTTTTTAATTTCGAAAATTCAAGAATTAGGAAACATAGAAACATAGAAACATAGAATTTGATGGCAGATAAGGACCGCTTGGCCCACCCAGTCTGCCCATTTCCCTACCTGATGGATAAGCTGCAGATCCTGGTTAACCAGCAGCCTACTTCTTCCTACCCCACCCCTAGAAGAACCAGTCTTATACGCAGAGCGTTAAGGAGGGAACCTGAGCTTCCAAGCGGTAAGGAAGATCTGGCGTCATGGGGCGGAGCCGAGAGTTTTACCACCCGGGTGGGTGGGAGGAGCCAGCTTGAAGACCTTCCGGCAAGATTTAAAGCGGCAAAGAACCTGCCAGACAGTGTGGATGAACAACATATCCATGTCCCTAGAACTTCCTGTTTTCTGCTGGTGATGCCTCTCCCTATGCATCCCAGTATCCCCCCAGCCCTCCTTGCTGCTGCCTCACATTGCTTGCCCACCTTTAGGTCATCTGATATGACTACCCCCAGGTCCCTTTCCATTTTGTTGTTGTTAGTATCTCACCCCCCATTGTGTACTCTTCCCTTGGGTTTTTGTTTCCCAGGTGCATTACCTTGCACTTTTTAGCATTGAATCTAAGCTGCCATACATTTGACCATTCCTCTAACCTTGCCAAGTCCCTTCTCATCCTTTCCACCCCACCTTGTGCATCAACTCTGTTGCAGATCTTTGTGTCATCTGCAAAGAGACATACTTTTCCTTCCAGTCCCTCTGCAATGTCGCTTATAAAGACATTGAAGAGGACCGGTCCTAATACTGAACCCTGCGGTACCCCACTAGTAACCCCCCTTTCTTCAGAGTGGACTCCATTTACTATTACTCTCTGTGTCCTATTCTCCAGCCAATTCTTTACCCAGGCTGTCATCTTGGGACCCACTCCCAGGCTGGCTAACTTATATATTAATCTTTTGTGTGGGACTGTGTCAAATGCCTTGCTAAAGTCTAGGTAGGCCATGTCCACAGCCCCTCCCTGAGTAGCAACACAAACAACGCTCGTTCATCTTTATTGCTGTGGTGCACTGGTGTGAGGTGTCAATACTGGAATAATATCTGATGCAAGATGATGGCCCAGAGGTGAATCTGAAGACAGATACAGCATTGGCCATCAGCATTTACAAATATGCCAATCTGGGTACTGCAGCAGACACTTGCACATGTGCAGCTGCTATCATTTAACAGAAAAATGAAAACAAAAGATCCTTTTTCATCTGTTAATTGTATAGTGCTGCAGAATACAATGATCTTTTGGGCAATAGCACGTTGCAGAAATGAACATGCCGAGGACCAGCACAATATAGTCTGACTCATCAAGTATTCTGGGGGAGGTGTTTGCCCAAGCACTGATCAATATTGCTTCAAAAGGAGCTCACTATTATTGTATGTACCATGTGGGTCTTTGTTCATAGAACCAAGCTGTATTTTTCCTTCCCTCAGATTGCCACAGCCACAGGCCGACATCACATTCAATGAGTCTGGTTATCTGTGGAAGTCAGAGTCAGAATGAATGGGTATGGGTTTCAAGAGTGAAGGGAAGGGAATTGGAAAATGACAACTGGAATCTGGCATTCCTCACAGGGAAGGGACTTTGCTGTTTTTGCACACTCAGAATTAAAGAGCAAGCACTTTATCGAAATAAATGCAGGCAATCGCTCCCATAGTTAACTGCATAAGTTAAGTAATCCTCCTGGTAGTGCCATCCAAAATGTCCTCAGCCTCACCGCCACAGTCCTGAATGCCAGCAATCTCTTCCAGTAGTGATTAGCGAAGCACTACTGGGAGCAATTGCCGGCATTCAGGGCCACAGTGGTGAGCCTGAGGATACTATGGGCAGCGCTGCTAGGCAGATTACTTAACTTTTGCAGTTAACTACTGAAGCAATTGCTGGCATTTATTTCGGGGCTGTGGTGATAAGACTTGGCGCCGCTCTAAACTAATGAAGTACCTTATGTGGGTGAGTGTCTGTGGGGACATGGTTGGGGAGGGTGGTGGGGCTGAGAAGGGCAGGGGAGGGTCACAGAATGCATCGCAGTTTTTTGCGATGCAAAAGTGAGAATGGATTGCCCGAGCAGCCAGTTCTCATCGCAAGTTGCAATGCAATACCAGCTATTTAACACCCTGTGACACCCATCTATATCTTGTTTTTTTATAATTACTGGTGAGCATTTTTAATTACTGTGGCAGTTGTGTGACTGCTGCTCTTGACGTTCACAGCGCAAGTTTGATTGACAAGGGTTGATTACAACTGCCCCATTGTAACACATAGTTACAATTGTACGTTGTAACACTTTTTAACATACCAGTTATCCGAGCATTAAAAATGCTCGCTAGGAATTATATTGAGAATAATACATGGGTGTGGGCAAGTAACCAGAATTGTATACACACCTGAGGTGTCCTCAGCTACATAAAACCTACGAATGAAGTTCGGTGGGTTAATAAAAGTTTCACACACTGAGGCCGTGTATAAAATTCTGTACTACACTCACCCACCCACCCACTCATGTTTTATTTTTATTCTTTCTTTTTATTTTTTTTTTTATTTTATAAATGCTAAGCCCACTGACTGAATAAAGCTGTCACCTGTCATTTGGGGCATCCAGTTGGTGTTCATGGAGGGGTGCATCTAAGTCAGGCTCTCATTGGTTGGCAGGAGGAAAGTGCACGGAGGGGTGTGGGGTTTATAATGGCTGATTACAAAAAGGGTATGTGTGTGTAGTAAAAGTGATGTCCAGTAATAATAAAACAGTGAAACATGGTTATGTTCTCTTTAAGATATTTAATCTTGAGCAGTACTTCCCAGATGAGGTCATCATCATAGTATGCTGTGCAAACAAATACTCATTTATAGGGATACATTTCAAGGAAGATGGCAGTAATTATAGTGTGCAATTTATTTATTTAATTACTTAAACAATTTGTAACTGGGAAAGGCACACTGAGCCAAGGTTCGTTTCCAGGTGTGACCAGGGGGGAAGGGAATACAGAGACAGTTACGTACTGTATCTTAGAATTGTATTCAGATATCAGAAAAATATCTGTGAATACCATAAAATAAATGGTGGTTACAACAGACATCTTTACAGATGACATAGCATGTGGATACCCCATGTAAAAACGGCAGCAGTGTGTATCGCAGTAAAGAAAATGGAGACTCATGAGAGGGTCAGCATAAGTGCTCAGTGCCTGCCTGATGGGTTAGGTGACAGTTCAAGCAGTGTACGATGACAGAAGGGGGAGTCACAAAGGTAACAGCATAGGGTGGGACCAAGCAAGAGGGGGTGACAGAGGAGAGGTGGGAAGAGTCTAGGGGGATTGGCAGGAACAGGGAGGAGAAGAAATATTCCTTAGTTGGCATCTAAAAGCAGGAAGTGAGGGGGAGAGGCATAGGGGAGAGGGGAGCTGATTCCAGAGGGAAGAGCTTGTGCAATGAGAGCTTTGTCGATAGAGAGATGCAGTAGATACTTTATTTATGTTGTGCCCCTTCCCTGAGGCTCGGGATGTTTAACAATACTTAAAAAAATCCATGCATGGCTGATAACAAACGTCAGAACATAATGCAGAGATACAGATACAGTGAAGCCCACCATGATGAAGCGCAGCATTGCAGAATTCTGCAGCAGAGTTACGGCAGTGAACAGTGCAATTTCAATGAGAGTTAATCCCTTTTGTCAGGCAGTAAACCTATCACTTTGTGTTTCGTCCGGGTGGGCTTCACTGTAGATTCTGTCTATCATTCATTAAAAATAATAATCATCAAATGGCAATCAATTCAGTTTTCAATCTTCAGCTAAGGGCAAACACCTGATTAAACAGGATGTTTTTAATCCTTTTTTAAAGGTATCCTCCGAGGGTGCCTCCCTTAGATGTCTCGGCAAACGTTCCACAGGGTCCGTGCGGCAACTGAGAACGCACGGTCCCTGAATGCCGCAGCCTGGATCTGGGAACCAAAAGGAGGCAACTCTCAGAGGAATGGAGAGCCCTAGACAGGTGATGAGGAACCAGGAGGTCTTGCAGGTAGGCTGGTCCCCCCCTTCCTCCCATGCAGGGCTTTATAGGTCAGTAATCCGACCTTGAAGGCAATCCTCCACCTTGCTGTATTCAGTTTGTATCCAGAGACACTGCCAAATGTCTATATAGTGTCCAGGACCAGTAGAATAGATGAGGCTAGGTTCCTCAGAGTCAGTAGGACATCACTGGTATATGCCAACAGTTTGTGTTCCATGCCTCTGCAATTAGGGAGGTCATAAGTGGGGTGCCACAGGGATCTATCCTGCGCCTGGTCTTCTTCAGTATGTTCGTTAGTGACATTGAAGAAGGAATCCAGGGCAAACTGCGTCTCTTAGTAGATGACACAAAGCTCTGTGGGAGGGTGGACAGCGACAAGGGAATTAGGAAAATGCAGAGTGAGATGCATTGACTGCAGATGTGATCTGAGGTTTGGCAGTTGAAATTCAATGACAAAAAGTGCAGAGCGATGTAGCTAGGGAATAAGAACTCCAGAACAGGCTACTGATGGGAGAGGTTAACCTGAGTACTGTGACTACAGAAAGGGACATAGGAGTCATCATTAGTGACACCCTCAAGCAATCAAGTCACTGCAGTAAGGCAAATAGAGTGTTGGGTTGTATTGGGAGAGGTATAGATAGTAGAATGAAAGAGGTAATATTACCTCTTTATAGGCAACTGGTAAAGCTGCTCCTAAAGTACTGCACCCAGTTCTGGAGTCCTCGCCTTAGGAAAGATAAGGACAGGCTAGAAGCAGTGCAAGGAAGGGTGACCAGGATGATACAAAGCCAGCAGGGCAGATCTTACAAGGAGTGGGGCGAGGCACTAAACATGTACTCCCTTGAGACCCGAAGGGAGAGTGGTGATACAATGGAGACCTTCAGATTCCTGAAAGGAACAAAGAAAGTGGACTGTGAGGAGAGAGATAGCATAAGCACAATTCCAATGTCACAAGGGTATGAGTGGAAAGTGAAAGGGAGAACGTTTTTAAGAGGGATGTGAGGAAGTATTACTTTACTGTGAGGGTAGTGGAACCTTGGCACAGTCTGCCAGACAAGGTGGTAGGAGCCAAAACCAAAAATGGTTTCAAGCACAGCTGAGACAGACTAACGGCATTTGTGGCTATTCAGTAGGGGTGTCGGAAGGTATACACACTGTACTCAACAGAGTACAGTAGAAAAAAATCAGGCAGGGGCAACAAATCAGGCAAGGGCAATAAAAGAGGAAAGCAAGGAAGTCACATTGTGCCTGTGTTGTGCTGAGCCTTTTTGCCTCTGTTGTTTGCCATGGGGCACTGATGCCACCAGCCAAATACACAAAGAAGAACAACTTACCAAGCAGGCAGAAAGACAAAGGAAGGAAGATTACAGGAAGAAACTGATTATCTGAAGTCAGACATAGCAAACCGGGGGGGGCTATTGTTGGTGTGGCATGGCAGTACATATTTTGGTTTAAGTTTACAAAATGGGGGGTGGCAACAGTGCATCAGTTCTGAGTACAAGTTTAAAATTCCTGTCTACACCCCTGCTACTCAGGGTAACAGTAGCAGGGTAGGGAATATAGGGGGAGGGTGGGGAGTGTAAGTACCCTGGATGGCAATTCTGTCCCAGGAATGGATAAGGAACCATGGGCCGAATGGATGGACCACTGGTCTTTTTCTGCTGACATTGTCTATGTTTCTTTCTGTTAAAACCATTCTGTGACTTGTACAGTGCACTCAACCTTTTATGGATGGGGCGCTATATAAAAGAAAATGCTTTGCCTTGCCTAAAAGAAGTTATTTCTGTGGCCGCCCAGTGGCCTGGCAATGGCATTACTTGGTACCTACAGGTGACCTGTGTTCAGGAGGAGATCTGTGAGCCTGTACTTTGGCAGCCAGCGCTGATGAAAAGTACTGCCTATCGTGGTGTGCCCCGGCTTGTGGTTAGTATAGTGCCACAGTCTGCCGCCTCAGTGGCCTCTTGTGTCGGGCTAGAGAGTTTGCTCCCTTCATAAAAGGAATGTGCTGTCATTGTGCTGGGCCAGCAGTGGGGCTTTCCATGGTGATTCAGAGAGATGGGAGATTCAGAGGACACCCAATAGCATGTACATTGCATCTTTCAGCACCAGCACTACAGGAGTGAACCCCTTCCTGATGATACTGTGCTGTGGCACATTCAATCCCCATTTGGCATGCCTCCTCCTAACCAGATGTGAGCCAAGCTGAGGAGATAGGATTACCTGTGGTTTGTTCAAATATGTCTAAAGATTTACTGGGACATGTCCAGGGGTGACGTTTAACTTTTATTTGCATGGGCCCATTCGGGAAAGTGGTACCAATTTGACTGCCCCCAAGATTTATTCTGGCCCCAAGTTACTTGAGGGATTACTAGGGAGAGGAAAGGCTCTGCTCCTCACTTCTTTCCAATTACTCCTTGTTTCCAGTGGTACCCCCTGCCTCTCTTCTTCCCCATAAGCATTCACTGTTGTCTAGTGGCACCCCCCATCCCTCTCCTCATCCTGTCAGTTCTTCTTGGTGTCCAGGGCACCCCCCTCCCCGTAAATTCTCTGTGGTGTCCAATGGCAACCCCTGCCTCTTCCCTTCCCTATAAATTCTTCTAGGTGTCCAGTGGCAACCCCAACTCTCCAGAGCATCCCAGCCCCACACTAGTCCCTGACAACAATTGAAACAAACCCTCCACTCACCTTGTTGTCCGGCCACTATCTGGCTCTCACAACTAAGGTAAAAAAAATATCTTCCCCACCCATCTCGGCTCTACCACACTTCCTCCCTATGTCTCCTTAATAAGTCACCAAAAGTTTGAAAGCATCTGAATAAAATCTTTAATAATGTATGCCACCTATAATAACTTGGTCTCAATGTAGGTACCAAATGCCAGCACTCTCTTGCAGTAGTGCTTTGCGATAACAGGAGAGAGAGCGCGCGAGAGAGAGAGAGAGAGAGAAAGACTGCCAGCATTTGAGCCCTGCGGTGAGACTGTTAAGAAGATACTATCAGCAGTGTGGTTTCTTAAGGATTTTATTTGCATACTTTTGAACTTTTGCTGAGTTGTTGACTAAGAGGATAGGGTGGGGAGAGTTGTGGGGCTAGGATGGATAGGGGGAAGGCTTTATTTTTTATTTTCACTAGCCACATCAGGCAAGTCAGAGGGAAATCACACTGGCCCAAGGCAGTCTGCACTATCCTCCGGGCCAGTAAATTAATGTTAGAAGTAAACCCTGATGTCTCTGGCTAGAACTGTAGCCTGTAGGTCAGCTGGGGCAGGGCCTGCAAGTCACTGGTGGCAGTCTGAGGTCTAGTTGGACACGGGGGAAACAGTTTGATTTTTTTTCTTCTTTTTTTATTACTTTTTACAGGTATTTGTAGTGTTATGATATTGATTAACTTGTTAATTTTGGAACTTTTTTTAAACTCTTCTTTATTCATGCAGAGGGTATACAAAAACATTGCAATATATACAGTTTCAAAAAATACAGTATATTGTATACCACCCCACTTCACAAGCTCTTCTAAAGAGGCTGGTTCTGGATGCTTACTGGTCCATTTGTGAGTCCCTCATACGGTGATTAAAAATAACAGCGAGCTCTGCCAAGTTTACAACATGTATTAACAAGCATTTGTCAATGCCGAATGTTGATTGCGTTGGTGTGTTGAGCTCGCTCACTGCCCCTTTGTCACTCGCTCAGTCTGTTTCTCCCGGTGCTGCAGGCTTCCCTTTTGTACTGGGCTCCTGCCTGCATTGGCACCTTTTTCTGCCCACAAAGCAATTCACAGCTGTTCCAACAGAGCTCCTTTGAGGACGCTCACTCCCTCTGTGTCACTTACTTATTCTGTTTCTCCTGGAGCTGCTGGCTGCCTTTTTGTACTGGGCTCCTGTTTCTGTTGGTGCCTTTTTCTGCCCACAAAGAAATCTGCAGCAGTCCCAACAAAGCTCCGTTGAGCTGTCTCACTCCCCTTCTCTCACTCTCTCATTCTGTTTCTGCCGGCGTTGCATGCTGCCCTATTCTATTGGGCTCCTGCCTGCATTGCCGCCTTCTTCTGCCAAAACAGAAATTTGCAGCAGTTGCAATGCAGTTCCATTGCGCTCGCTCACTCCCCCTCTCTAACTCGCTCATTCTGGTTTTCCCACCACTGCAGGCTACCCTTTTGTACTGGGCCCCTGCGTGCATTGCTGCCTTTTTCTGCCCACAAACAAATCTGCACCAGTCCCAAAAGAGCTCTGTTGAGCTCACTCACCCCCCCCCCCACTCACACGTTCTGTGTCTCCTGACGCTGTAGGCTTCCCTTTTGTACTGGGCTCCTGCCTGCATTGGCGGCCTGTTCTGGCCAGAAAGAAATCTGAAGCAGTCCTGACACAGCTCCATTCAGCTCGCTCACCCACCCTCCATTCACTCATTCTGTTTCTGCCGGCGCTGCAGGCTGGCCTTTTGTACTGGGCTCCTGCCTGTGCTGCCGCATTTTCTGCCCACAAAGAAATCCACAGCTGTCCTGACAGAGCTCCATTGAGCTCGCTCACTACCGCTTTCTCACTCACTCATTCTGTGTCTCTTGGCGCTGCAGGCTGCGCTTGTGTACGGGGCTCCTGGCTGTGTTGGCACCGTTGTCTGTCCACAAAGAAATCTGCAGCTGTCCTGACAGAGCTCCGTTGAGGTTGCTCAGTCTCCCTCTGTCATGCGCTCATTCTGTTTGTACTGGCGCTGCAAGCGTCCCTTTTGTACTGGGCTCCTGCCCGCATTGTCGCCTTTTTCTGCCCACAAAGAAATCCGCAGCAGTCCTGACAGAGCTCCATTGAGCTCACTCACTCCCCGCTGTCTCACTCACTCAAACTGTTTCTCCCACCGGTGCAGGCTGGCCATTTCTACTGGGCCCCTACCTGCACTGACACCTTTTTCTGCCCACAAAGAAATCTGCAGCAGTCCTGACAGCGCTCCGGTGAGTTCGCTCACTCCCCCTCCCTCACTTGCTCTCTCATTCTGTTTCTCCCAGTGCTGCAGGCTGTACTTTTGTACTGGGCTCTTGCGTTGGGGCCTTTTTCTGCCCACAAACAAATGTGCAGCAATCCCGACAGAGCTCAGTTGAGCTTGGTCACTGCCCCCCCCCCACTCGTTTGAACTTAATCTGTCCCAAACACTGATTTCCCACAGCGACTGTGCTATTCTCCGGCAGGAGTGTAAAAACATATTTTTAGCCAGGATGTGAAAAATGACAGCTGTACTATTCATAAGGAGGTGTGAAAAAATGCCACTGTTGAAAATTTGGTGTGAAAATATTACAAATTTGCGAAGTTACAAGGGTGCGTGGAAACAGTTCAACGCACACTTGTAACACAGTCATGTTACGGAGTTTCTGCACCAAATTTTCAACATAGGGATTTTAGGAGCTCTGCTCATGAACAGTGCCACTGTCATTTTCTTAATCTGTCCCGAACACTGATTTCCCACAGCGACCACATTATTCTGTGCCGCAACTGTGAAACCACATTTCAGTCAGGATGTGAAAAATGACAACTGTACTGCTCATAAGGAGGTGTGAAAAAATGCCACTGTTGAAAATCTGGCGTGAAAATATTACAAATTTGCAACGTTACAAGGGTGCATGGAAACAGTTCAACGCATGCTTGTAACACAGTCATTTGAGGGGCTATCATCACCAAATTTTCAACATAGGCATTTTAGGACCTCTGCTCATGAACAGTATCACTGTCATTTTCTTAATCTGTCCCGGACAGTGATTTCCCACATCGACTGCTCTATTCTGCGCTGGAAGTGCGAAAACAGATTTCGGCCAGGATGGGAAAAATGACAGCTGCACTATTCATACATAGGTGTGGGAAAATGGCAATGTTGAAAATCTGGAGTGAAAATATTATTAATTCACAAAGTTATGAGTGTCCGCGCAAACTGCGCAATGCACGCTCGTAACACAGTCATTTTATGAAGTATCGTTACCAAATTTTCAACATAGGCATTTTAGGACCTCTTCTGATGAATAGTGTCACTGTCATTTTCTTAATCTGTCCCGATCACTGATTTCCCACAGCGACCGCGCTATTCTGTGCCGGAAGCATGAAAACTCATTTCGGCCAGGATGTGAGCAATGACAGCTATACTGTTCACAAGGAGGTGTGACAAAATGCCAATATTGAAAATCTGGCATTAAAATAGTGCAAATTCGCGAAGTTACGAGTGTGCATAGCAACTGCTCAACGCACACTCGTAAAACAGTAATTTTTTGGTTTTTTTCCACCAAATTTGCAACATAGGCTTTTTGAGAGCCCACCTCATGAACACTGGCACTGTCGTTTCATTAATCGGTACCGAAAGGTGATTCTGTGCAGAGACCGTGAAATCGCCTTTTGGGGCTGATTAACGCCATGACAGAGATTTCACGAGGAAGGGTCCCAAAAACCCCATGTTGAAAATTTGGTGCCAAAATTCCAACAAATGACTAAGATATGCATTAAAGTTGAAAAAAAAACCTATTTCTACCATTATACAGCTTACTGGCATTTTCTCAGTTCGTGGTCAGCTTTGAAGAGTGCAGATGTGTTCCGGTCCACTGAAGATCGTCATGCAGACTCAGAGGTAAGTATGGGGTGAGGGGTGTGAGGGAGGCAGGGTCGCAGTGGGTGGGTGTGGGTTGTGGGTGGGGCAGGGAGACTACGAGGGACAGTTTTTTTTTCAAGAAAAAAAAAGGCGTCAGCGGGACAGTTTTTACTACAGGGCATGTGGCATGCTGGGGTGGGCTCCCAGCGTGTCACCAGAGCTTTCTTTATTTGGGGGCCAGCGTAGCTTACAGGGATTGGGCACCCCTGAGCAAACAACAAAGGGGGGATGCCATTCTGCCGGCGAGTTGGGCACCCGTCGGCAGACAATAAAGGGGTTACATTATGCCGATGGGGAGTGGGATCCCCGTCGGCAGATAAACATGGTGGAGGGAGGGTTATATAGTTTGTGAACATGGCAGCAAGCCACCGCCATGTTCACAGACAATACCAGTGTTGTGAGATCCCTCCCTGCAATGACAGGTCACTCCCTCATTGCAGCGGATGGCTTACACTGCAATGACAAGGCGGCTCCTGATTGCAGCGGCTGATTTCTCCAAAGTTGGTGCCAAGGTTCCAAACTTTGTGTTATCAGCAGCACGCCACAGCATTGCGGGAAGTGGGACAATCCTTTGCAGGCTGTGGGGGCATTGGACACAACAGTGCCATGCCTCCACAACCTGCTTCTGAGAAAGATGTTGCAATATGTTTCTTGCGCTGCACGCAATCAACATAAAAATGAACTATAACAGTACAGCATAACAGATGGGAAATTGCCCAGCTTAACATAACTGATCGTTCCCACCAGAATGTACTTTGTTTATTCTTGGATCCCTGTGAGGAATATGGGTGTAAAGGGGCAGGAGCCCATAGGCTGTATAAAAAGACTGGTCTACTTAAATACCTACCTGCGCTTCCTTGTTTAGAGCTTCCAGCCTACACACCAATTTCTGCCAAAGGGCCACTTACTTTTCCGATGTGAGCATCAGTGTTACTGTCAGCCTCTCCATCCTATTAAGCACCTCAACCCTGTTTATCCAGGTCGCCATTGTGGGTGCAGCAGCTTGCAACCACTGGTCTGTAATCCATTTCAAGGCTACCGTGCCCAGAGCCTGAAAAAAGTGATTCTGTGCATGACTGCCCAGCCGTGGCACAGTCAGGAACCCTTAGTACCAGTTGCTCAAATGGGAATGGAACAGGGCATCCCTCAGTCTCTGAAGAACTCCTAGTATCTGCTGCCAGTAATATTGAAGTCCTGGCAAGCCAAAAAATGTGGAAGTTCAAGCCCACTTCCCCCACCTGCTAGCATTTATTTGTATTCCCATTGAGAAAATTATACGAGTGTGTAAAAGAAGCAGACCATACACTTCCATCTAAAGTCTCACCGGCCTGCTGAGGCAATGATTTTCCAATCTTATCCCTTTAGTGGTCTCCCAGTGCACTGAAACTGGTGTTTCCGACTCCCCCTCCCACTGTTCTCATATTTTCTATAACTCTGGGTATTTGTCTCCCAATAAAACCTGATAGCCTCTACTGATTGTGCTACCTTTTCCTGTGAGCATTGCCACTCAGTAGAAGGAGTTTTCTAAAGCTATGAGTTCCTGGCCCACCTGGCATAATAAGTTATTTGAGGTCAGGTAGTGCCTGACCTGTAGACATCATCTATAAAAGTCTTGCCTCGGTACCCCATACTTTTGCTGCAACTCTGCAAAGTGTACATACTGTGAGTTCTGCACAAAATATGAACATATGAACATACGAAAATTGCCAACAGTAAAAGGCCTTAATGGTCTATCAAGTCTGATCGATTGTGCAGCTCAGTCTCTTTAACTGTAACTGCCCCATCCTCCTCTTGCCTCTAAGAGTGATCCTCCCATGCCCCTCCACTCCCATTGCCACTCCATTTTATCTGTCCCACCCCTCCCCCTTCAAAGCGTCCCTCTTTTCAAAGAGACCACCTCCTCAGGCTGTTCATTCCACTTTGACACCACCCTTTCCGTGAAAAAGTGCCTCCTCATTTCCTTTTTAAATCTGCCCCCCACAGGTTTCAGACTGTCTCCTTTAGTGGTCCCCTCCATTTTTAAATAGAAAATGCCCTCCACGTCAACCCTCTTTATACCCTATAGATACTTTAAGTTTTCTATCATATTGCCCTCTTTCCCTTCTGTCTTTCAAGGAATACATATTAGGCTCATTTAACCTCTCATCATATGGTTTGTCTCCCATGCCCTGGATCATCTTAGTCACCCTACTCTGGACCCTTTCAAGTAGCTTTATGTCCTTCTTCAAATAAGGGCACCAGAATTGCACACAGTACTCCTAGTGCAGTCTAACCAATGACCTGTAGAAGGGCAGAATGACTTCCTCTCTCCTGGAGGTGATTCTTCTGGAGAGGCATCTCAGCATTGTATTTGCTCTGGCTGCTGCTTTACAAAACTGCACAGTGTTTCATATGATGCCTGACTATCACCCCTATATCCTTTTCCTCCTTTGAGCTGGACACCTGTACCCCCCAGCCAGTAGCTTGCCCCTGGGTTCCTAGCTCCCAGGTCAGGGGTCAATTTTAACATTGTTTTACTAACACAAAACCTTGTGCAAATTAACCAGGGCTAGTGCAGCTAACTCTCTACTTGTCTGTCTTGACTAGTGTAGGTTTTCCATGGCTGTCAGTGAAGTTAAGAAAGTTCCCTGCTTTAGCAAGCTGTAGTGACGATTTCTCATGCTAACCTCTGTAAGTGTTCCAGATGGCCTGGTGTGATTAACAGTTCATTATACAATGGGGTAAATCAAAATGCCCAATCTCTGAAATCTGGTTGGTTGGTTGGTTGGTGCCTTTTCAGCATAATAAATCCTCCAGTGTACCCACTGGAAAAGGTGCCAGCCACCAGTGAGCCACAGCAGGAACCTCCACTGAAATCACACTGACAAAGCCAGGACTAGAAAAACGTGGCGACGATCGGACAGCAAGATCGGCTCAATCTGCAGCTAATATGCACACAGAGCACTCCTACAGTAACAAAGCGAGCGGCAAATTTTTAAAACAGCTAAAACCAAATACACATCATAGATTAACAACAACATTCCCTTTTATATCGGGTTTTGCACCCTTTACCTTCCTTTTCACTGTTGTGAAAAGTTAGTCAAATTATTTGCGGTTACTGTAGCAGGAAGAACTCTCCGAGCAGCTCATGTTAGTACCGGAAGCATGAGCGAGACGACCAGAGCGGGAGTGTGTGAAGCTGAACTCAGATGGTGATGTCGGTGACAATACATTCATCAAACAGCAGCCTAGCACAGAGGAAAAACAAGCAGCATTTTTTCATATTTTATTTTTTGTCTACACAAGCACGAGAGGAAGACATAGCCCCTCACATCTGGATTGCCTCAGTCTCCTTATTCACTCCACAGCAGACTATTTAGCCTTAGGCCGGCCCACCGGTGCAGAGATTGGATTTCCGCTTGCGATGCCGGTGACCCGGGTTCAAGAATGGACTCGGGTTGCCGGAGGGCCACCTGGGGGGATAAGGATAGAGCATCCTATGGACTGTTCTCCTTCTCTGTGGGAGGGTGGGGAAGTGTCCGGCATGAGATGGACTCCTGACAGAGGCTGGGGGTCTTGCAGCTACCGGCGTTCGCATCTAATGGAGGCGGGGCGGATGCTGGACATCATTGCACATTCCCACCTCCCAGATGACAAATCAAGGAAAATGGAGGGGAGAACCTCCATCTAAATGAAGCCCTCCCCAGGCTTCAATTAGCCACTCCAGCCGCACTCCCAACCAGATACTGTTCCTGTGGCACCGGAATTAGGGGAACTGGTGCAGCAGCTCTGCCCTCCGGGGGGGTAAGCCAGGGATAACTGGGAGTATGTGGGCAATAGGCAGTTGTTGGAAGCTCTGGGGGCCATGATCAGGGCAGAAATTGATGGGGGAACTCCCGAGGAAAAAGATGACAAAATATAAAAAAAAAAAAAAAAAAAAAGACCTAGCGAGGAATGATATTTTAATAAAAATCAATAAAAAATATGTATAAATTTTAATTTCTCTTTATGTCTTCTAAAACAAATAAAACTAGACATTGCATAATTGCAATATGCCACTCCAAGGTGTGGGTATATGGGTGAATTTACCACTTCTGGTATGGTTAAGTCACTCGGCCAGTGGCCTCATGACCGAACCACACCAGGCGTGTTAAATCCACCCATATACTGCACACCCTGTCGTAGTATATTGCTTAATTAACAGCTGCAGTTATCTGGTAGTTCAAAAGGGGATCCCACACAAAACTCAATGTGAGTCATTATCACTCCACTTTTAGGATTTTCAGCTAGTGTCCATACTGTGATCAAGGGTAGAGTGCTAAGTCACTAGCTTCCAGTTTTCTGCATGTGTCTCTGACGATTAGTCCCACATTACTAAGATCCCAGTGCCCCTCACTTCCCTTCATTTTGAGAGTCTGTATCCACAATTCTATTGATAAAATGCTAAGAGATATACAGGGTCTGCACTGCAGGTTGTGGTTTTTATTGCAGCCTCATCATAGCTGCTCCATTTCCCTTCCAAAACTCTCAGCTCTGTACTTTCCCTGGACACCACTGCAGACCAGACTTTGAAATGACCATCCATAGATCCATCGCTGCCATTACTGGCAAGTGTAGGTGTTCCCAGCTCTTCTAAATGGACTATGCCAGCCAACACCATCCATTTAGTCCCACCTTTATTATGTCTGCTTGCATGTACAGCACACAAGACACATATTAAGGTAAGTAGAGCAGTGCAGAGATGTGGCAGTGTTTGGTCAATGCAGCCCACGCTTTCAGGGGCTGCTGATAATACAGTTTCAGAGCGAGTGCCAGACATGAAAGAAATCTGCCACTCCAATCATGGACAGTTTTGTCATTGCAGCAGCAGATCCCCCCCCCCAACTAGGCAGATTCCAGCCATGCACATTACAGTGCACAGTGATTCGCATGGCTGGAATTATGGGCAACTTGCTTGCTCAGTGTCTTTCCTGGTAAGCCCGCTGCCATAATTAGAGCTCCTGCTGCCCACCACATACACCCCCCAAAGCCAACATTGGGGTGCCCAATCCCATGTCAGCATGCCTCCCCAAGCCCAAACACATATTTTGCTGACAACGGGGTGCCCAGTCCCTGTGTCAGCGGTATGCCCCCAACTACTGTGGCACACTGGGAGCCCACATCAGTGTGAGAAAGTAATTATATTTTTTCTGACACCAGGGTGCCCACTCCTGGTGTCAGACATGCCCCCATACCCCCTTTTTTTCATCCGACCCCAGGGTGCCTAATCCCTGGGTTGGCATTGAACCCCCCCACTAGTCTGGCACACTGGGATCCCACCCCAGTGTGCCAATCAATTTTGTTTTCATGCACTTCCAGTGTCAGACATGCCCCCATGCCCCCTTTTTTTTCAGCCGACCTTGGGGTGTCTAATCCCAGAGTCGGCATTGATCCCATTAGTCTAGTACACTGGGCCCACCCCAGTGTGCAGATCATTTTGTTTCACCTGAAAAAAAAAGAAAACAGTCCCATGACATATTTTTGTTTTTAAACCTGAAAAGAAAAAGAAAATGGTCCTCAGCATTCCATGCCGCCCCCCCCCCAACCCGCACCCTCCCTGTGTGCACCCCACCTCCTGCACCCTCACCATACTTTCTCACCTTCAGAGTTCAGGATCAGTGATCTTCTGCGGACCGGGGACAAGTCATCACTCTTCAAAGACCAATCAGGAACTGAAGACAATCACAGTAAGCCCTATAATGGCAATCAATGGGGGTTTCAACTTAGGTTGATATTTCAGTAATTTTTGGGAGTTTTGGCCCCACATTTTCAACATGGGGTTCTTGGGATCTCATCTCATGACCACTAACATTGTCATTTCGTTTCTCAGCCCCAAAAGATGATTTCACAGTCGCTGTGCGGAATCACCTTTCAGGACTGATTAATGACATGACGGTGCTACTGTTCATGAGGTGGGGCCCCAAAAAGCCTATGTTGCAAGTTTGTTGAAAAAACTCCAAAAAATAACTGCATTATGAGCATGTATTACGCAGTTTCTAAATACACTCGTAACTTTGCCAATTTTCAATATTTTCACTCCAAATTTCCAACATTGCCATTTTTTCATACCTCCTTATGAACAGTACTGCAGTCATTTTTTGCATCCTGCCCAAAATGTGTGTTCACACCTGTGGTGCAGTCACTGAGCAAAATAAACCTTTGGGACAGATTAACAAAATCACAGTGCCACTGTTCATGAGGGGAAACGTCTCAAAGAAGCCATGTTGCAAATCTGGTGAACAAATTCCAAAAAAATGACTGCATTACGAATGTGCATTATGCAATCTCAATTCATGCTCGTAACTTCACCACATTTTCATGTTTTCACTCCAGATTTTCAACAATGCCTTTTTATCACACCTCCTCATGAACAGTATAGATGTCATTTTCATATCCTGCCCAAAATGTCTTAGTAGCTATTGCCCCGAATGGCGCATTCACTGTGTGAAATCCCCTTTTGAGATTGAGTAATGACATTACAGTGCCACTGTTCATAAGGTGGGGTCCCAAAAAGCCCATGTTAAAAATGTGGAGAGAAAATGCCAACAAACGCCTGGGGCATTATGGCTTCCAACCATAACGCCCCACCCTGTACAAACTGACAGGTGTCAGGGGTATGGCTTGAGATCATCTGCCATAATGCTCATGCCATTCCACTCCCACCCTGCAGCCACTGGCAAGCATTAAGATGTGCCTTCAGGTCTTTGGCCTTAACATTCACCCCATTCTCCTTTACTGGACTCATCTCAGCTGATTTCCTTATGGAATGGGGTGAGTGTAAGGGCCGAAGACCCCAAGGCACACCATGACACCTGTCAATGTCTGCTGGGTGGGGTGAGGTAGAATGGTGTGAGCATTATGGCTGACAACCCCCAAAGGCACACCCCAATGCCTGTCAGTCTCTGCAGGGTGGGGGTATGGTTGGCGTTAGTTTAATACTTCATTGCCATTCCTATTATGCATCTATCTCTCTAACTCATTCAGTACCTATGCCAATACCAGCAAGCAAACATTTGGCATTGACAAATGCTTGTTTACTTTGGATGGAGAAGGGTGAGAAGGTGAGAAAGGATGCTAACAGGGTCAAGGAAGGAGCCAATTTCTGTAATACTATATGTTTCTGGTGTCAGATGGGGAGGAAGGTGAGAGAGGGGTGCAACGTGTGTAGGGGGATGGGTTTATTATAGTCTCGAAGGATCTTGGATGGAGGCGGATGGGAGAGGGTGTTACAGAGATGGAGGGAAGGCTATGGACTATATTGACTATTGTGCATGCCTGATCATCATTTTCCACATTCACTCAATCGGCGCAGACTGACAGAGAGGAGCATTTCTGAACAGCTCAGAGCATGGGGCTAGCACCCCTCAAGTCCAGCAATGAGTGGATTTGTGGATTTTTTTGTTTTGTTTTGTTTAAGGAAGATGATCAGGTGGGAGTTAAAACTGTGTTATTAACCTTGAATACCAGTTGTTGAATACCACTAAATACAAGTTGGTGTTCAGGTATTCTCTGATTATAGCCTGTATTGGAGAAACAGTATTTGACGACTGATTCAAATTAAATGCACATATCTCTAGTACGGTAACCATAATTTTTGAATAACTCTTTTTAGCATCACTTGCTGCAGTTCACAATAGCCCAGGTAAATAAGTTATATACCTTCTTCTCCTTTTAAGTACTAGTTCATTTGCTCAATGGATCACCAGTGTGGACCTCCCAATTTGTACCCAAGAGTGATAAATTCCGGGGGAGGAGTCTGTTTGAATAAACCCAAAGAAACTAAACTTAAACCATTGGACTCCTGAATCACTTGCTGTTAAAAGGACTCACCTTAGGAGTGCAGGCTACTTCATCCCAGGTCCTTCTTAGGACTTTAAAATCTATTAGTGCTGCAGACCCCAACCCAACAGTCCTTAAAAGGCTGTTTGTTCAGATGCAGTATTATAAATAGAATAAAGTATGGGGTGGTGTGTGTTACAAGAATTTTACACACACCCAAAGTGCTGGATGCCACACAAACCCCAAAAGCAAAGCTCGAGGAGCTTATCTAGGAATCCAGTGCCAAGGACATGTGTAAAATTAAAGTTTTTACTACACCACCTCATATTTTATTTTATATAATTGCTGGATTTCATTTTTTTCCACAGCAATTATATAAAATAAGAGAGAAGACATGTCAATGCAGCCGCGGTCCCACCAGGTTTCAGGATAGCAGATGGGACGGAGCCACGTGAAGAAAGCTTGTCTTTTTTTCTTGTTTTTTAAGAAGAGGCAGGCATTTGTTTCTTTTTTTTTTAGTTATTGTACTTACCGCCAAGTCTGAATGGCAATCTGGTGTCTGGCCGTTTAGTTTGTTTTTGGTGGTGCAGAAGAGTGACGGCGGGCGAAGGTGCATGTGTAGAGTGAGGGAAATCCTGGCATGTGTTTGCCATAATAAACACCACATTATTATGCAAATTATGGCACGGGTTTCCCTATGGGAAAAATCAAAAGCCATTAATTATATAGAGAATAATGGATAGGCAAGTGTGTATTATGGATTTTTTTTTGCACACCCGAGGTTTATGTGGTCATCACACACCAAGGATGTGCAAAAAAACTCATAAATGCACAATTGCCTATCTTTAATTTTTTATAATTGCTGGTGCCTGGATTTCTTTAAGTTTTAGTTGCCTGCACTTTTCCTGCTCACTGTAGCGTGACCGAGCCGTGTTGTGTTGTAAGCAATAATGTTTAGAATTTTCAGAAATAGCACTGTTTTGTATAAAAAATGAGTTATGTTTCTTTTCCTATAGAACTTCGGTTGTTTTAATTAGCTGACAAAGAAGCTACTGAGTGTACAGCGAGGAGCGCGAGTGACTCGGCGGCTTCAGAAGAGTCCGAGCGCATAAGCGTTAAAGCGTTACTGCGCTTACGACGCTAACGCTTGCATCAAAGCTGCTGTCACTTGCTCTCCTTGGTCTACACTTGGCAGCGTCTTTGTCAGCAAACTAAAAAAACTGAGGCAGGAAAAGAAACCTAACGTGTTTTTTTTATACTAAGCAGTGCTGGTTCTGAAAAATCTGAAGAAGGTTGATTACAACACCGAACACCGCTCGCTCACGCTACAGCCAGGGGGAAAGTGAAAGTTGTTTGGAATGCCATAGTAATCGGACTTCAGGTTATTACGGCTTTTGGGAGTGTAATAACCTGAAATCCAGTTGTTAACGCATTTGAAGAGACTGGTAACTCAGTTATTAAATCATGTCACCAGTAATTATAGTCAAGTACAGGTAACAAATCATAGAAGTGACTGATGACCTCCAGACTACCCAGAGTAAATTTAGTTCTTTTTTAAAGTAAATCCCTGGTGTCTAGTGGCCCCCCACCACCAGTCGCCAGCCCCAGTATAAAAATAATTTATTTTTCTTTGTCCCCCCCCACCTGCCAATTGCCAGCCCCAGTGTAAAATCTACAGTTGCTATTTTCCGTGATGTTTTTCAAAGGCTTTTGTCTCTGTCAATGATGAGATTAATTATGCCTACAAAAATGATTACTTTTTTATTTTAAGGTATAATAAGTGTAAAAAATATACATTATTTTGATTCAAATAGTTATGTTATATGGTAATTCGATATTGGTTATGTTACATGGTCGTTTAATTTCAGTTAGACAGATAAATTCATTAATTAACTGTAAAATTATACAAACAGCTTAACATCACCTTTATATGTCAACTAAATCCCCATATTATTGTCAGCTTTATGTCTCTTACTTTTACACCATGTAATTGGTGTTCCTCAACAGCCACCACTAGTGGGGATCAAATAGTTAAATCTGATTTAGTATGCTTGGAAGCATAATAATATTTTCTTGTTAAAATCACACAGTCCATTATTAAATTTCTCCAAGGTTCCCATATCAGCGGTATCGGGTCTTCCCATAATGGGTGCAACATCTACAGGCATTAATAAGTAACATGAATAAAAGTTTAACTCTGTGACCTGCTGGCAGTGCCTGGATCAAGAAAGTGCCCAAAAGACATTATTCTGGCTCTGAATATAAGTGGGTATTCAGAATAAAATTAATACTCTAAAATACTCTCCCCCAAAACGAAGCAAGCTGATTACATGAAAACATTGCACGGACTGTTCCAGTGTACCAGTTACTGCCTTACATTTATTGCATAGGATGGATATATCTGGATTAAATTAATGTAAACTGTATGGAGTATAATACATGTGGTGCAAAATGTATAACTATCTGGTTAAGCCTGTTATTTAAGGATGCTTTCCAATGGCTGAATATATGATTCCATTTACGTGGGGATTGTGGGGTGTGAAGTTCTTGTAGCCAACTTAGATGTCATTTAGTGAAATCTGGAGCATTATGAAGAATTAAATTATTATAAAGTTTGGCAGTGAGCTCCTGCCTGTTTGGAGCCTCAGTTAGAACATTAATGGTTATATGTTAATGTTCCAGTTGCATTCCAGTAGGACTTAACTCATTTAGAATCTCTCTGCGCTAAAGGCATAGAAAACATGAATTACTATGTGCATCATATTGTGCCTGCTTGCAATTAGTGATGGGCGAAGTCAGCAAAAATTCATTCCGCAAAATAATTTGCGAATTGCACGCAATTCACAAAACACAATGCATGAAATTCATGGAGTGTGGATCAGCGCGAAGTGTGGAACTTCTTTGTCACAAAACTTTCCTGGTATCTAGTGGGCGCCTCCCCCACCTTCCGATCACCAGTCACAGTGTAAAATTAGTTCCTTCTTTTTTTTTAAGCAAATCCCTGGTGTCTAGTGGTCCCCCACCACCACCAATCGCCAGCACCTGTGTAAAAATAATTTATTTTTCTTTGTCTCTCACACACGCGATCGCCAGCCCCAGTATAAAATTATTTCTTATTCCTTTTTAGATCCTGGTGTTTAGTGGTCCCCCCCACCCACCACTCACCAGCCCTGTATAAAAATTTCTTAATCTTTGTCACCCCAACCCACCAATCACTGGCCCCAGTGTAAAATTTTTTCTTATCTTTTTAAATCCTGGTGTCTATTGTACCTCCCCCTGCAGATTGTCATCCCAATAAATTCTTATGTGTGTATGTCCTGGCGTCTAGTGGGCCCCCACCCCACCCCATCAGGTAGTGCTAACCACCCTCCCCCACCCACACTGCCCTGAGCAGGTGACCAGCACAGCCCTCCACTATCCACCAAGGCCGTCTGCCTGACTGAGCTGGAATGAATGATTGCATAAATACTACTACATGTAGCTTGCCACGTGACCAGGCCACAGTTTCCACTGTGTTCCTGCTTTGTGAGTCAACTGTTCCAGAGGTTTGGCTATGGCCTATGCATCAGAGGGACTTGCCCTTACTACCAAATACACACAGGCAGCTGCACACAGAACACACCCTAATGCACTCCACTGAACACATACTTCTGTTCACATGAACCTGTACTTTCACACTGCATTGTGCTCTCTTAAACACCCAGGCGCAATTTTGCATGCAAACGTATGCAACATTGCCTATAGTGACATGCTAATGTGTTGTGTTGCCCACAGCCTGCCCAGTGACCTCATTTGCATACCCTGGCTGAGTATTGCAGGTTTTCCCACTGTGCTATTAAAGATAGCGTTTTCGCAGTTGTGTCGTGTGCCACACTACTTGTTGCACGTGCTACGTCCCTGAGCAGGCCTGATGATGTGTCCCACCTTTGATGTCATCGGACTGTGCTGCCGACTCAGAGCATGCTGTGCAATCATGTAGCACTGCACTGCACCACGAGTGCAGTGAGACCCCATCTCTGCAAGGACATAGACAGGATGGAGGCAATCCAGAGGAGGGCAACTAAAATGGTGCAGGGTCTGCAACAGAAACCATACGAAGAGAGACTAAAGGAACTTAATATGTATACCCTTGAGGAAAGGAGGGAGAGGGAAGACATGATAGAAACTTTCAAGTATCTCAAGGGAATTAACAAAGTACAAGAGGGTAGCATCTTTCAAAAAAAAGAGATGTGCAAGAACAAGGGGGCACAATTTGAAGATAGAGGGGGGAATGGCTCAGCGGCAATGTCAGGAAGTATTTTTCCACAGAGAGGGTGGTGGATGCATGGAACAGCCTGCCTGAGGAGGTCGTGGTGTCAAAAACACTGGGGGAATTCAAGAATGCATGGGACAGACATAAGGCAATTCTGGCAGGGGGTAGGAAGAAGTAGGCTGTTGGTTAACTGGGATTTGCAGCTTATCCAATAGGTAGGGAAATGGGCAGACTAGGTGGGCCAAGCGGCCCTTATCTGCCATCGAAGTCTATGTTTCTATGAGTGTGCAACACATGCCCATGTGTACTTTGCATATTCCATGCCATACAGGACACACGCCCCTAGCCATACACCCACCCCTGGATGTATGTGTTATGCAGCGCAATGATGCATTGCACAGCGGTACATATACATTGTACTGCACAACAGCTGAACAGGCCTGATCTCAGGAAGCAGCATGATAGGAGGTCCTGCAGCACTGAGTTGAAGCAGACATGAGCAGTGGACAATGCTGTGCCCATATGCAGCATGACCACTGGTGTTTGGCAGTCAAGGTTACCAACCTGGTGGACCTGGTGATAGCCAGAGAGGATGAGCTCCTTGGGGAAGTGTCCACAGTGGAGAGGCCACTGTGTGAGGTCTGGGCCTCTGCTGTTTCCTGGCCTGTAGGACGAGGGTTGCCCACACCGGGGACCAGTGCTGCCACCAGTACAGTGACCTGCAGAGGCAGGAGGCATGAGAGATTCATGAACTCAAGGTCATGGTCACCAGCAGCATAATGTCCAGGCAGGTAGGTGCAGCTGGGCCGTGGGTGGGTACATACCCACAACTGTACATGATGTACGTGGATGCCTCTGTGTGTATGTGGCCACCGGTGGGGATATTCAGCACAAGGTACTGTCACACAGTAATGTGGCAGACATTTTGCCCTCTGGAACAGGCATGCCACACACACACACCACACACACACACACAAACACACACACACACAATTGGAATATCTCAGTAGTCCGGATGCATATTCCCAAGGTGTCTGGTGTGTCCCTGATGTTGGGTCTGTGCCCCTGATGACATATATCTGTGTCCCTACATTATGTGACAAGTGGATGCTAGGTATTGGGGGGGGATGGGCATGTGTGCAGCACAGTGGCATTGTACAGTGTATCCAGGCAGTCCCCCCAACACTGTGCATGCTGCCTGTGCGCTTTTGGACCCCCTCTGCACAGAGGACCTTGCCCCACAGCATAGCCCACCAGCCATATGGTGATGGCATGCCACCCTGTTCCATGGGGTGCCACTCTGTCCCATACGTGACCTGCACCACCATGGTTGCCTGGGGCACACAGGCTGGCAGCTCAGGGGGGTGCAGCCTGGCCTTGGTGGCAGGGGTGCGTGTGCGAGGATTGTCCATACAGTGGACAGATGTGGTTGACTGGGCCTGCATGCTGCCTCCAGGACCTCTGCCATACCAGCACCTGTCACAATAACAGCCGTGTCGACGCCCACACACAGCAACCATGTGGCTGCCCTGGGTGCAGTATTCAGGAGGTCATGGCAGTGTCCCCTGGTGTGTGGTACGCAGTGACCACACTGTGCTACAAGACCATGGGGTTGCCTGTGCTAGTGTTTGCAGGGGGTGTAGAATGGCCGTGGGAGGTCCAGCCATGTATGAGGCTATGTGTGGGCATATGCCATGGCAAAAAGGGCCCTTGGGGGTCCTCCACTCCACCTCCCCCCCCCGTAGTGTGTGTTCTGGTGCACCATGCACACCTGCATAGTGAATGCCTGCATGAGTGCTGCGGAACCTGTGTTATGTCAGGGGCACTGGGCCAGCAGGCAGTGACCACATGCGGACCACCTCAGTAAGCCCAGGACAGTGCTACATGACTCCTGTCTGTTGCGTATCTGTTCACCCTCACCACTCATGCAACCATAGTGTGCTCTGTTCTGGTGGATGCCCATGTCTGTATGGGCAGCAAACAAGGACCCACAGAATATTACGGTGGAGGTCTACCAATATAAGTCCATCCCCTGGGCCCCGCTACTGGGTGTCCAGGAGGCACTGTCAATATTTTCCCGGTTGGGGCCCTGTACCTCAGTCTAACTCTGGTAGCAGCCACTACACTGGAAAGCATCATTGTGGATGTCTCACCCCATGGGGGGTGGGGTTGTACTATATGTGTGTGCACCAATCCACTGGTGTGTGGTATTGCTGGCTGGGTCTCTGGTATCAGGCAACCCTGCCTTCCCCATCCCCTGTGTATGGCATTTGTCATGGCTGGGCCATGGGTCTGTGGGATGCTGTCTAATGGATGGGGCACTGTTTACCACTAAGGGTAACTGACTGCACCTCTCTTTAATACCCCTCACCAGCCCAGGTGGATGAGGCATAGAGGCAGAGGTACAAGAGGAAGCCTCAAGATCCATCGGTGGGCCGAGATGTAGATTAGGGAAGACTTTAGCAAGGCATTTGAAACAGTCCCACACAAAAGATTAATATACAAGTTAGCCAGCCTGGGAGTGGGTCCCAAGTTGATAGCCTGGGTAAAGAATTGGCTGGAAAATAGGACACAGAGGGTAATAGTAAATGGAGTCCACTCTGAAGAAAGGGGGGGTTACTAGTTGGGTGCCGCAGGGTTCAGTATTAGGACCAGTCCTCTTCAATGTCTTTATAAGTGACATTGCAGAGGGACTGGAAGGACAAGTATGTCTCTTTGCAGATTACACAAAGATCTGCAACAGAGTTTATGCACAAGGTGGGGTGGAAAGGATGAGAAGGGACTTGGCAAGTTTAGAGGAATGGTCAAATGTATGACAGCTTAGATTTAATGCTAAGAAGTGCAAGGTAATGCACATGGGAAACAAAACCCAGGGGAAGAGTACACAATGGGGGTGAGATACTAACAACAACAAAAATGGAAAGGGACCTGGGGTAGTCATATCAGATGACTTAAAGGTGGGCAAGCAATGTAAGAGGGCAGTAAGGAGGGCTGGGGGGATACTGGGATGCATAGGAAGAGGCATCACCAGTAGAAAACAAGAAGTTGTTATCCCTCTGTACAGACAGCTGGTGAGACCCCATCTGGAGTGCTGCGTGCAGTTCTGGAGACCCATTCTCCGCAAGGACATAGACAAGATGGAAGCTGTCCAGAGGAGGGCAACTAAATGGTGCAGGGTCTGCACCAGAAGACATATGAAGAGAGACTAAAGGAGCTTAATATGTATAGCCTCGAGGAAAGGGGGGAGAAGGGGGACATGATAGGAACTTTCAAGTACCTCAAGGGAATTAACAAAGTCCAAGAGGGTAGCATCTTTCAAAAAAAGAGATGTGCATGAACAAGGGGCACAATTTGAAGATGGGGGGCTCAGAGGTAATGTAAGGAAGTATTTTTTCACAGAGAGGGTTGTGAATGCATGGAACAACCTTCTGGAGGAGGTTGTGGAGTCAAAAACAGTGGTTGAATTCAAGCATGCATGGGACAGTCATAAGGCAATTCTAGGGGTGGGGGTAGAAAGAAGTAGGCTGCTGGTTAACTAGGATTTGCAGCTTATCCATTAGGTAGGGAAATGGGCAGACTGGGTGGGCCAATCGATCGTTATCTGCTGTCAAATTCTATGTTTTTATGTTTCTATGACTGGCACACAGGAGGTGATCCATTGAATAGACTGCTCTGTGTGCAGCACAAGAGGTTATCTGTGTATGTGCACAGCACCCAGTAGGGGTTGTGCAGTGGCGGCCATGACCCACCACCACCACCAGTGGTGGGGGACCTCTTCTCCCACAGTGTCCCCGTAGCTACATTGGACTTTGGCAACATGCACCCTGTCACCAGTGAATGGGCTATCAAGGGTTGGGATGATGCAGTGTGTGCACGGTGGCACAGGGACCAGTGCCATTGGGGAAGGTGTAGCCCCCAGGCATGAAGCTGGGACTACTCATGCACCCATGTAGCTGGGCCATGGCACACTGGGCACCAGTACCCAGTCTCCATGGCGGTCATTTCTGTTGGGAGTAGTGGCACAGGAGGAACAATGGCAGAGGCTGTGGCTATGCCTCCCTCAACCATGGTCCTACACTTGGGCTGGCACTGGGGATGATGGCACCTTGGGGGGGCAATCTCCACCATGCCTGGTTTGGTGCCATGAGCCCTAGATGGCACATGTACACACTATGTCACCAGTTCCACTGTCCGGCAAAATGTGTATCCATGTGTGTTGCCATGCTCGGGGAAACCCTGCGGGGTATGTCACCAGGGATAAGGGTGGTCGGTGCACCACTCCATGTCAGTGCTGCAGTCATGTCACACCTGTGCCTGTCCCATGTCAAGGCCCTGATTGTGTGTATAGGGTACTATGTGCCACTAGATGGATGCCACAGGAGATGGCATCAGTGCACACCTGCCACAGTGGAGCTGCCCCATGGGTGGTGGACCCCTGCCATTCCACAACTGGGACCATTGCCACAGGGTACAGAGGTGGCAGGCACAGTGAAAAAGTACAAAGGTGGGTACTTAAACAGCAGAGGACCAGATCCCAAACAAAAGAGAAGAGGTACTCCCAAATTGCAGGCACTTCAGCTATATGGTGACCAGAACTCCGTACGAAGGCAAAATACAATTAATGATATCTGGATTAAAATGGGACTTTTATTTCAAAGAAAGATGCCAAGAAACAAACAACCCACCAGCAGGTGAACCTCACGGCACTCCCTCAACAAGCCAGCCAAACGTTTTCACGCATAATTTGCGCTTTCTCAAGGCTGAATTGTGCTAATAGTGGGCAAGCTTTTAAATGCTGCAGTTAAAGTGACAGTACATATTAACTTCAAAGTTTAAACAGTATCTCATACAAATAAATTCTGTCACTAAGAAAGCACATCCATGTATCAGGCTCAAACATCATATATCGCAAAAACACTTAAAAAACAACCCACTATTATTCTAAAAACTGCTAAAGAAAAAAATAATTACCATAATAAACTGCAGAAAAATAATGTATTAAAAACAATAGTGCATTTTATAACCCCGGTGTTAAAAGGAGCTTCTAAAGAATAAACTGTGTATATACAATAAAGAGGGATTAACCCATGATAGGGTATGGGATTACTGAGCATTAATCCACGCTTGAGAGGGGGTTGGAATCACGAGGCGAAGCCAAGTGATTTCAACCACCCAGGTGTAGATTACTGCTCAGTAAACATATACCCTGGAGTGGGCTAATCTTCTTATAACGTGGGCAATGTTTTGTTAAGAGTTTTACCTAAAGAAATTGTGAAATAAAGCCATGTGAACATGCAACGGGGGGTATATCAGAGATTAATCAATGGTCAGGTGACCTGTTTGGATTAATCAAAAGACAGTATTTTGGGAACCCATGTTATAAAATGAAATAAAAAAGGAGGTGGGGGGATGAAAAGGAAAAGGGAAGAGAAATAAATCTAAAGATAAAGTTGAGGTTAATAGAAGCATGTAAACATGCTATGCTACCTTAAAAATACATGGGATAAGAAAAAGTACATGTCTGTTGCTAGGAATAAATTGATTCTTGATATATCAAATCCAGGCAGCCATCATTGTTTGGGTGGTACTATGCCATAGCCACCTGTGTGTCCCTGATGCCCACCATGGTATGTTCCCTGCACCGCTGGCCACTCTGGTGCCCCATGTGGCCTGTGGCATACCACAGCAGCATTGTACCAGCCTACCATACTGGCATGGGTCACTGCACAGCAGCCTTGCTCAAGTACAGAACAGATGCTACATTCGGGGACCATCAGGGTATATCGGGTCACCACAGACCTCCCAGGGGACCCATGTAGATATGTACAAGCATCCCTGTGCCCATGTCCACTCTTGCTGCTCTGTACCTGTGCTGCACTGGTGCCATCTAAATGCTGGAGAAGATGGATCGGAACTCTAATGAGACAGGGTTATCAATTACTGTTATGCTCATTCTCTCAAGGTACCCACAAAGTATCTGTTGCCAAGGGTTTTAATAAGTCCAGTGTCCAAGTTGGTGGACCATCTCTGCCCCACCACATAGCGCTGGACGTTGCAGCTAAGTGTAGACCCTGGCCTGCCCCTTGAATGTAGGGGAATCACCTCCATGAGCTCTGGTTACATTAGCAGCCATTAAAGCTACAGTGTCTGTTACGTGGTTCATTAGCAGTCATTAAAGCTACAGTATCTGTTAAATAGTTCATTAACATTCATTAAAGCTATAGTATCAGTCAAATAGTTCATTAGCAGTCATTAAAGCTACAGTGTCTGTTAAATAGTTCATCATGTAGTTTTTTTAGCAAAACTATATTTCTGATACCCTTAGATTTAGCCTCCATATAGTTTTAATTTCTTCAGATGTGCTTAAAATTGCTTTTATTACTGATTTAGTAATTAATGGCTCAAGTCGAATTGTTGGCAGCCGCAGTCAGTTTATACAAATCTCTCCTCCCCAGGGCTACTTTTTTAACTGTACATACTGGAGTCCTTGTCTGAGTATACTGTGACGGTGCCAGCACATGTGTCTGTGATTGTAAACAGCACAGCATCTCACTAAGCTGTTTAATTTAGTCACGCTGGGTGTGTCATGTGAGGAGGAACGTTTGAAATTTACAAAAACCACATATCCAGTCCAGGAATGAAATACAGTAAAATGAAAAGAAACATGGATGTCTAGTTACTTTTGCCAGATGTACTTTAAAACTAAAACTATATGACGAAATTCAGTTCAGTTAACAAATATCATTGCTTTAAAAGGACTGTTACAAAACTCTCTTCCTCTTTCGATGCGCTCCTGCCTCACACACTACCACTTTCTATGGTGGTAAAGTGTCAGGGTGCAGTAGCACACACTCAATTTGTCTTCCTGTACATGACATGCTGTCAGAGAAAGCCAAAAGTCATCTTGTGGGCAGCCAGGAAACGAACAAAGAAGAAGCGTGGACGCCAAGAGCAAGAGGCATGGGTGGGGGAGACTGTTCTATTTTTTTTTTTTTATTTATTAACTTATTTAATCCTTTGGAAAGTACCTTTCAGCAAAGTGATAATTTACAAAGGTTCCATGTCTGTGACAAGAATTAAGGATACACAGAACAGTAAACAACACAAGAAATAAAAACAGTAACTCTAGAGGAGCATTGTCAGCAGCAAACCATAGAATGCGTTGGGTACAGGCTTAGAACAATAGCTATTACAGCACTAATAAGGGAGTTACAGTGCAAGCTAGGTATACAGAATATCTGAGACAGGAGCATTTGGAACTTGTAGGAAGTTCTTTTCTCAGAGCATTCTTGAATTGGGCAATTTTAGGGAGACTTAACAGAGTGTCTGGTAATTTATTCAGCCACAAAGAAGCCCTTACAGTGAAGGAACATTTATCCAAGTTCATTCCCTGGAATGGTATTTCTAGGGCATTCCTACTCATACCCCCGCTGTTGTATTGGTTGTTAACAGGGCAAAATAGATTTTGAATAGCCAGGTGGGTAAGGTCCAACAGGGCCTTTTTTTGCGAACAGACAGGTGATAAGGACTGCTTGGCCCACCCAGTCTGCCCATTTCCCTGCCTACTGGATAAGCTGCAAATCCTAGTTAACCAGCAGTCTACTTCTTCCTACCCCCCCCCAGAATTGCCTTCTGACTGTCCCATGCATGCTTGAATTCCACCACTGTTTTTGACTCCACAACCTCCTCCGGAAGGCCGTTCCATGCATCCACAACCTCTCTGTGAAAAAATACTTCTTAAATTACCTCTGAGCGCCCCTCTTATCTTCAAATTCTGCCCCTTGTTCTTGCACACTCTTTTTTTGAAAGATGCTACCCTCTTGGACTTTGTTGATTCCCTTGAGGTACTTGAAAGTTTCTATCATGTCCCCCCCTCTCCCTCCTTTCCTCGAGGCTTTTCATATTAGGCTCATTAAGTCTCTCTTCATATGTCTTCCGGTGCAGACCCTGCACCATTTTAGTTGCCCTCCTCTGGACAGCTTCCATCCTGTCTATGTCTTTGCGAAGACTGGGTCTCCAGAACTACATGCAGTACTCCAGATGGGGTCTGACCAGCTGTCTGTACAGAGGGATAATAACTTCCTGTTTTCTACTGGTGATGCCTCTCCGTATGCATCCCAGTATCCCCCCAGCCCTCCTTGCTGCCCTCTCACATTGCTTGCCCACCTTTAGGTCATCTGATATGACTACCTCCAGGTCCCTTTCCATTTTTGTTGTTGTTAGTATCTCACCCCCCATTGTGTACTCCCTGGGTTTTTTTTCCCAGGTGCATTACCTTGCACTTCTTAGCATTGAATCTAAGCTGCCATACATTTGACCATTCTTCTAACCTTGCCAAGTCCCTTTTCATCCTTTCCACCCCACCTTGTGCATCAACTCTGTTGCAGATCTTTGTGTCATCTGCAAAGAGACATACTTTTCTTCAGTCCCTCTGCAATGTAACTAAAGACATTGAAGAGGACCAGTCTAATACTGAACCTCTTGCCCCACTAGTAACCCCCTTTCTTCAGAGTGGACTCCATTTACTATTACTCTCTGTGTCCTATTCTCCAGCCAATTTTTTACCCAGGCTGTCATCTTGGGACCCACTCCCAGGCTAGCTCAGTTGTATATTAATCTTTTGTGTGGGACTGTGTCAAATGCCTTGCTAAAGTCTAGGTAGGCCATGTCCACAGCCCCTCCCTGATCTACTACTTTGGTCAGCCAGTCAAAGAAATCTATCAGATTTGTCTGGCATGACCTTCCTGCTGTGAATCCATGCTGCCTTGGGTCCTGTGCCCCTCTGGCCTCTAGATACTCGACAATTCTTTCCTTCAGAAGTGATTCCATCATTTTCCCTACCACTGAGGTTAAACTAACAGGTCTGTAGTTTCCTGTTTCTGCCTTGTCCCACTTTTGTGAAGGGGAATCACATCTGCCCTCCTCCAGTTCTCAGGTACCACCACATCCTCCCATGATTTGTTAAACAGGGTAGTCAGTGGTGTCACTAATTCTACCCTTAGTTCTTTTTGAATTCTGGGATGAATCCCATCAGGCCCCATTGCTTTGTCTACCTTCAGTTTTAAGAGTTCTTTCAGAACGCTTTCTTCTGTAAATGGGCTGGTATCAACTTCTGCATCCAGAGTGTTTTTATTGTTTGTTTTAGGTACCTCTCCCTCTTCATTTGTAAATACTGAGCAAAAAAATTTGTTTAGTATCTCTGCCTTTTCACAGTCACCCTCTGTCCCCCCTCCCCCCCCCCATTAAGTCTCACTATCCCTCCCTTGGTCTTCCTTCGCTCCATGATGTACCTATAACAGGTTTTATCCCCCTTCTTAACTGAGTTGGCTATCTTTTCCTCGGTTTGGGCCTTTGCTGTTCTGACTGCCTTCCCAGCTTCCTTTTGCTTTAACTGATACAATTCTCTGTCCTGCTCCTTCTGTGATTCCTTGTACTTCCTGAAAGCTTTCTTTTTCTCTTGAATCTTCACTGCCACTTCCTTTGAGAACCATAGTGGTTTCTTACATCGTTTAGTTTTGTTTATTTGCTTCACACAGAGGCTTGTTACCTCTGTGATGGCAGTTTTTATTATTCCCCATTGTTCTTCCACCCCTCCTTCCTGCCCATTTGCTAGTGCATTCCTTAGGCACTCACCCATTTTGACAAAGTCAGCCCTCCTAAGTCCAGTACCTTTGCCTTTGGCTTGACTTTATTGCTGTGTTTATTGTGAACTATACTGTTCGATGGTCGCTAGTTCCCAGATGGCTACCCACTTCTACATCTGTGATCCTCTCTTCATCTCCATTTGAGAGAACCAGGTCTAATATTGCTCCCTCTCGAGTGGGCTCCAGTACTAGTTGTCTAAGGCATGCCCCCTGTAGGGCATCTAGAATGACCCCACTCTTCGAAGTGGCTGCTGCAACTGCACTCCAGTTAACATCTGGCATATTCAGATCACCCATTAGCAATATCTCCCCTTCTTCTGCCATACTAAGTATACTTTCTATCATTTACTAGTCCAGTTCCTCCCCCTGAGAAGGGGGTCTGTATGCAACCCCTGTGCGGATTGTGGTGCCATTGTTCTGGGATTGATCCTTTTCAATATGTTCAATAGTGATATTGGTGAGGATATCCAGGGCAGGCTGTGTCTTTTTGTAGATAACTGTAAGCTCTATAGGATGGTGGATAGCAAAGAGGGAATCGGGGAAATGCAAAGTGATATATGAAAGCTAAAGAGGTGATCTAAGGTTTGGCAATTGAAATTCAAAGCCAAAAAGTGCAGAGTAACGCACCTAGGGAATAAGGGAGAAGGGGGAAGAGGGAAAATTGTTTAACCAGGAAAGGCACACTAAGCTGGAGCTTGTTTCCAGGTGTGACCTGGGAGCACAAGGAAATTAAGTGACTTACTGTGGATCACACAGTATGTAAGAGGGAGCTGATGGGATTCAAACACAGCTCTCCAGGTTTGCAGCAGAGTTTCCTTAACCACTATGCTGTACTGCCTCCTTAAAGACCCCAGGACTGAGTACTGGATTGGTAGGATGAGACTTAGCACTATGGCTGAGGAACGGGACTTCAGAGTTATTTTCAGTGAATCCCTCAAAAAATTGAGTCAGTGCATCAAGTCGTATAGAAAAATGAGTAGGATACTGTGATGTGTTGGGAGGGAGATTGATAGTAGAAGGGAAGGTAATATTCCCCCTATATAGATTCTTAGTGAGGCTACACCTGGAGTACTGCACCCAGTTCTGAAGTCCTCACCTCAGGAAAGATAAAGATAGGCTGGAGATGGTGCAGTGCAGGGTAAAAAAAATGATTCAGGGTCAGTAGGGCAGGTCCTATGAGGAGCGCCTTAAGGCACTAGTAACGTACTTGCTGCAGACTAGAAGGGAGAAGGGAGCTATGATTGAGACCGTCAAGCTCCTAAAAGAAATTAAAAAGGTGAAATGCAGGGAAATATTTAGCTTGAATACTAGTTCTCGGGCATGTGCACACAAGTGTAAACTGACAGGAGGGAAAGGACATAAGGAAGTATTATTTTACAAAAAGGTTGGTGGAACCATAGAACAATCTGCCTGCCAAAGTGGCGGATCCCTAAACTGTTGGTGGGTTCAAGCATGGTTGGGATAGAATGAAGGGTATAGTAGCAGCTTGGGGCAGCAGAAGTTGGGAGGGGAGAGCTGGAAGGATGGGGAGGGCTAAGACCCTGGAGTTATAGTAGGTCCCTGGGCTAAATAGGGAACTCAATGGAGTGGATGGACTGTTGATCTTTTTCTGGTGTCATTTTCTATGTTTTGATGTTTCTAGTTATCAATTGTAGTAAGAAAGATAAGAATGTTGCAGTTTGGGGATCAAAGCCAGGCCCACTTGCTCTACTGCTTAGTAGCATGTAGTTGTACCACTGTACTAAGATTCCAAAGTGAGAAATGCATGTTGTGGCAAAGGACATCCAGCACTGAGTGCAGACCCCCACCACACACCATTGCAGTAAATCTTCATAATGAACAGTCTGTCTGTTTGAAGTAATGTTTCCCAAGTTGCAGTTAAACCTTAAATTCTGAGGTAGAACTTTTCAAGTTATCAGCAATATAGAACTTCAAACCTTGCTGAAAGTCTGTGACTAACATTAGCAATGATATCTAACAATTTCTCTCATACTACATACATTGCAGTGAGAAAGAAAAAACAATTCAATTGTGTGGATCAAACCCTGAACCTCTCTCTGTTCCCTGTAACTCTACTGAAAATATAGAAATTGTCCTCAGATAAGGATCACTAAGCCCATCCAGTCTGCCTGTAGGTCCTACACATGTATGCATCCACTCACCCTAAGGGGTCAATGTCTTTTCATCACTCCCTTCCTGCCCAAGGTTCCCTTATGCTTGTCCTAGGCATGTTTAAACCCCCCCACTGTGCTTGCCCCTACCATCGCTTGTGGCAGACTATTCCAAGCATTCACCACCCTGTCTGTGTAAAAAAACTTCCTCACATTACCTCCTGCTGTACTAAGTTTTCTAGACAGCAGATGAATAATGTGGCAAAGGATAATAAACAGTCTATCTGAACTATTGTTTCTTGAGTCACATTTAAACCTCAAATTCTGACCTTAGCTGGAACTTTTCAAGTTATCAGCAATACAGAATTTCAAACCTTGCTGAAGGTCTATCACTAACATCAGCAACAATATCTAACAGTCTCTCATATACTACATAATTTGTAGTGAGAAACAAACATTGTTCTTTTCTGGGGATCAAACCCAGGCTCCAGCTGCTATTGATTGGTAGCTTGTAGCTTTACCACTGTACTAAACTTCCTAGACAGGTGACACATGCTATGGGAAAGGACATCCAGCAGTGAGTGCAGACCCCACACACACAGCTGCAGTGGATTTTCACAATTAACAGTGTGTCTGTTTGAAGTAATGTTTCCTAAATTGCATTTAAACCCCAAAGTCTTAGCTGAAATGTCACAAGTTATTAGTAATATAGAAATTCAAACCTTGTTGAAACATTGTCACTTACATCAGCAATGGCATCTTAGAAGTGCTCTCATTCTAGATAAATTGTAGTGTGAAAGAAAAAAAAGTGTTCCATGCCGAGGATCAAATCCAGGCTTGTGTAGGTCTGAAATCCTACACCAAGACCTAAAAGCCCTGTCACTGACATCATCAGTGACACTGTGCAGCTGAATCACTCACACTGAATGTACCTTTGAACCTGGCTAAAGGCAAAAAGTGTATGCATGGCCACAATAGGCACTTACAGCTATGCTGTTGGTGTCTAAACACTATGCAGTAGCTCATGTCCCTTACAGCCAACAGTTCCATAGAAAAACACAGATGTATTGTGACAACGGAGGAGCTTCACAAGGGCATGAACTGCACCTTACAGTTCTACAATAGATCTTATCTCATATTCTGAATTTTAGTTATCTATAAGTATATTTATAACTGTAATATTGTTAGTATGGAAAACTTGTTATATTTGCTAGGGACCTGCTTGGAAATGAGCTTTGCTCAATGGAGCTTGTAACATCTATCCCTGTTCATTTTAATTTTATGAATACATTGTTACTACTACTTCTACCACCATCAGAGTGTCAATCAAAACACCCACTGTGTATGCCAGAAGTCCAGAAAAGATGAATCCACAACAGAGTGGGAACTTGGATTTAAAATACAGCTGCTGCTGAGAATAGAGGTTTACAGGTTAAGTGCAGCTAGCCTTTAAAATGATAAATTATGACATCACAACCTGCAGCCATAGCAATAATTCTGACATCTCAAGTGGGGTATTGTGACTTTAGGGTAGGCTGAAGCAGCAGGAACAGATGAAGCCTAAAAGGAAAAAGAGCCCATTTTCATGCAAATGTCTTTGGTAATAAAGACTGGAGCATCCTGAGATGTAATCTGTAGGAAATGTTTTGAGATTGCAGTCCTGCTGATGAAAACAGTAAAATTATTTTTGAATTACAAAAGTAATACTCATATACAGCAATACAGAACAACAAAAGGAACATAATCATAAGCATTGTATGGCACAACAGTACAACAGGCACATGGCAAGGGAAGATTTTGGAGTTCCACTGTAAATTATGTCACCATAGTCAGAAATAGGGTGAACTAGCTTTAAAATGATCTCATGGTGGGCAGGAAGCAGACAAAAAGCACCAGAGAGCTTCAGGATATACCCAAGGACCAGGAAGAAGCTGGTACACAGGAAACCAGGGACAGCGGGGTGGCGGGGGCGGTGTGTCACGGAGTGGTACAGTATGTAGGGGAAGAGGAGGGTGAATGTTGATAGAGAAAGGGAGAGAAAGAACAGTAGATGGTAAATGGTAGAAGAGAGAGGAAGGGGAAGAGGAGGGGAGGAAAGCAAGAAAAGTTAACAGCTTAGTGGCAATAAAGGGCTGACAATTGAAATGTCTCAGTAGAAAGTTAAAGAAGGGCACACTAGATATGACTATGGGGAAGGACTAATAGGGAGGCAAATTGGATGGTCCTTTTTCAGACAATAAGACTATAGGGGGAGACTGCAGAGCAAATAGTGAGTTTACAGTGGAGTATACCTGCCCCTGACAGGAAGGTAATGGGGAAGAATGGCTTAACTGGAAATGCTAGTAGAATGCAGGCCTAAAATCAGAATGGGGAGGTTAAGGTAATGTTAACCAAACCCAGATGGGGAACCAGAGGGGAAGCAGACTTAAGCAGAAAATCTGCAAGGGGACAAAGGCCTGACCCAAAATGGTGTCAGACAAAGTAAACAGAAAATAAAATGATTAAGGGGGAATAGCCTCGCCAGATAGATAATATCTCCCCATCAGTCCATACACTAGACCCCACCTCATTCCTCCTCCCCATGTATTCTGAAAAGCTTTGAAAAGCCACAAGACCAACAATTGTATCCCTTCCCTTGAATGCAAAAGCAAGTTCTCCCACCTTTGCCCTACTCTTCCCTGTACGTCATCCCAACTTTCACCATCTTCTTGCCAACAAACCACTTTCCGCCCACAAAACTCCAAACCCAAGTTTCATGTGTTAACAATACCTGCAATTAAGAAAACAGTCCCCAGGTAGAGCAAGTGTCTTGCTCTTCAGTGTTTGCAATCCAAATGACGTCTGTCCTAGTAATAATACTTTATCTGCTGACTGATTCGCTGATAACCAGCTAATCTTTTATTACTCTAGGACAGAGATGCAGCGAATTTAAATTTCACCTGCGACGTGCGGCGTGGCCAATGCAAAAGTCTCACTTTGCCTTGTAATTATTACTTTGCATTGTCATTCCACCTTAACGTGAAGTAAGCCGAAGTGACAATAATATTGGTAGCCCTTCATACACATAGACACCAGAATTAATTTGCATCCCCAAAATGCTCATGTCTTGTGTCCAGAAAACTCCCCAATGTTGATGAAGTGAAATGAGAGCGTAACAAGAAATGCAAAGTTTACCAGAATTAAAGGCGCTCTCATAGGTCATGCATGCAGTAGTCACACAGTCACCAGAACTAATGTGCATCCCCAAAATGCTGCTGTCTTGTGTCCAAAAAATGTCCTAATGCTGACAAAGTGAAATAAGAGTGTAACAAGAAATGCAAAGTATTAATGGTGCACTCGGTCATGCGCGCAATGGTCACATGCAATCACCAGAATTAATTTGCATCCCCAAAATGCTACTGTCTTGTGTCCAGAAAATTCCCCAGTGCTGATGAAGTGAAATGAGAGGGTAACAAAAAACGCAGTCTCCCAGAATTAATGGTGTACTGCAAACGCACAGACAGATTAAGATTGCGCTGCACACTTAAGAGATGCAGACCCAAAGACACAGCGACACCTAACCAGTGCTCACAAGTCACAAACCCAAATCTAGAAAAGAATTCCTTTTGCCGGTGGGTAGTGCACAGCAGTGACAATCCACTACCAGTAAAGATACCACAAAGCAGTACAAAAATTCATGCAGGTGCAGTGGATAGCAGGTTCACACTGCTGCAATTACTCTGTGGCACAGTAAAAGGTGTCTGATTTAATGGCACGCATCGCATCGCACCGCACACACACTCACACACACACTCAAGTAATGCATAGCAAATTGAAAACCTTTAGTAATATACAGTAACTAAATGTTTTAAATAAACTGAAATTATACACTGCTGCACCACAACAATCAGCTAAAAAATGTCAAGAATTACTGAAAATATTACTGTGTACATTAACACAGTTATAAAAGAAAAATATAACCAAAAACAGAAAGACTGCCTTTTTCTCCCAGTTAATCTACCTACACCACAGATACGCCCCTCCCCAAAGCACACTTCACAGTACACAGACTGACTGTTCTAAATTAACATTCAAACTCCACACACAAACAATAAACACTCGATGATATAAGCACAGGAGGGTTTCCCACAATCAATGTACTAAATTGTGAGCAAAAAAAATACTTCAAAATACTTTTTTAACAGCTTTTAGAGGATTTGAATCACAGAGCTCTGTGACGAAACTGTCTCCATCTTCCACTACACACACTACATAGAACTGAGGCTGTGAAGAACAATCTAGAGCCCATGTGATCTGCAGTCTCATGAATCACTGCAAAATATGCCTTTGGAACTCAAAAATAAGGCGAAGAGAGGTGAAGTACATTGATTTCAATGTACTCTGCTTAAAATTGGTGGAGAAATGGTTTGGGGAAGGCAGAATAATGCAAAGTCATTGTTTTCAATGGACTTTGCGGTCCCCATTATGACGCGAAGTACTCCGCTTCATGTTGCAGGTACTTCGTGGATTCTGCGTTACTCCACAAATCACTTTATGGAGTGAATTTTGGCCACTTCACCCGCCACTACTCTAGGATAGACGTCAGTCACCATTCATTTAGATTGCAGACTATGAACGGTGAAGATACTTGCTCCACTGAGGGATGTTTTTCTCATTTAAAGGAAGTTTTAACACTTGAAACTGTAGACTGGGGGCTTTGCAGGTATGAGTGTTTACTGGCAAGATGGTGGTGAAGAGTAGTTGGTTGGTGTGATGATTTACAGGGACGGGAAGGGGAGACATTTGCCGGCACAAGAAAGATACAATTGTCTGCCTTGAGGCTTTTCTAAACTCTGCAAGGTACACAGAAGAAAGGAGGGAGGTTCGGGCCTAGCCAGGGGATGAGTTGAGGGGATATAATCCTAAACCATGTACCACGGTGGAAGGGGGGGGGGGGGAACCAACTGACCACGAACTAGAAGGTGGGGGTGGTTTTCTCTTTCATTTTAAAAGAACATCTATTTTTGACACTTTGCTTAGTTCTTTGCATAGTGAAGTGCTACTTTGCTTGGTGAAAAATCCATGTAGAGGCACCTCGTGAGCAACTGTACTGATACAGCACCACTATAAGCAGTTTTTGCTGAGTGAAGCAGGCTGTTGGCTGTGCAAAGAACAACCCAACATCTCACGTCACACTGCAAATTTGGGAAACTTCTCAAAATATTTAATTTCATGATTCAAAACTTCCCAGATTCGCATAGCTCTGCTAGAGATATGGAGGAATTACACCTCGGGACACTGAGAAATCACAGCCTGGAACCTACGTGTGGGTACTGTGTGGTGGAAAGGAGGGTGGCTTGGGAGCTAGAGTGTGGGTGGGTTTTGTTTATAGTATGGGATGGGAGAGGGGAAGAGAGTAGAGAGGGGAACTTAGCAGGTGGGAAGAAGAGTTTTCCAGTTAGTGGGGTCCGAGTACCGGGAGTGGTGTTGGGCGCAAGTTGCCTGTGTCTGTACAGTTGTGGCAAGTGGGAAGGTGATGCCAGCAGCAAGGCTGAACACCTGCTGTCGGTTGGCTGTGATGGGTGGGCTGGAGTGGGATACCAGCAGCAAGGTGGGGTACCCACCACCTGTTACGTTACAGTTGCTTTTGATAGGAGGGAGATACCAGCAGTGGGACTGGGCATGTGCTGCTGATTGCTTTATAACTGTGGGTGGCAGAAGGGGATACCAGTGGTGGGGCTGGTAACCCACTGCCAGTTATCTAACAGTTTGTGGAAGACCAGCAACAGGGTTAGGGCCACAATGTCTGGACAAAGTTTGATGGGAACAGTACTGGGGATGGTGGATGACCACCAGAACTGTAATGAATCTGTGGGCTTTTTTGTGTCTTGAAACTGCAAAATATTCTGTTTCATATCACGATAATGGAGACACCCTCCCAAAACTGACATATTGTATGTCAGTTTCACAAAAATCCAGTTATGAATATCACTTTGCACGTTTTGTAAGGGATGTGGGGGGGGGGGAGAGGGTAGCAAGGGAAACATAGTGGGTGGGAAGAAGGGTTTTCGAGTTCATAGGTTCCGGGGGTACTGGGCATATTTATTGTCCCTAACTTTGACTTTGTTCCTTGCAAATTGTGATGCTTATTGTTTTTTTTTTTTGTTCTTTCTGTAATCTGCCTGACTTGGACACTTTTGAAAATAGGCATTTGGGCTCAGAGGTCCTCCAAACACGATCAATCAATCAATCCATCAGACAAATAACAGGGAAATGTATTCTGCACGAGTGAGAATAGCAATACATTTTTCAGTAGTGCCACACTGTGTTTGAAAGAATCCTCCCTGGGCCAAGTTCTAACATACCCGAAAGTTTCCGGTTTCAACTCTCAGCCATTTTAATGCTATTGATGAGCAAAAATAAGAGTCTTAGGCCCCTATAGTCAAGGAGCCCCCCACTATGCTAACTGTGAATAGCAATATTCAGAGGTCCCTGGAGCACTGCACGAAGCCAGCAGCATGACTGCACAAAATATCCCACTGCACTTATGGAAATGAGGGATAACTCATGCGTAAAGGACACAGGGATGTATCCAAAAGTTTCAGCAGCACTAAACAGCAGTCATTGCAGCACTGTTTAACACCACCAAATCCCTGCCCTTAATTGGGCACAATGGCAGCACCCTCCTTTTTTAAAATTTACTGTACTTTATTTTCTGAACCCTCCTGAATACCCATGTCGACATTATTGTCAATATCCCTGGTCCTGAGTGGGCACCCTCCCAGTCACTCATATTGCTATATATGAGAAGATTCACTGGTGTCTAGTGGTTCCCCATCACCCCAATCAGCCATGCTGCTATATATTAGAATATTTCCTTGTCTACCCACCCTACTCAGGTGGTGTGTTGCAATGCCAGGTCCATAAAAAACAAGACGGCTGTGATAGCTGATCTTGTTGGTACAACTGACCTGGCTTGCATCACCGAGACCTGGCTGGACGAAAGTGCTGGCCCAGTATTGGCATCAGCAGTTCCAGCTGGGTACTCAGTGATACACTACCTGAGGGTGGATTGTAGTGGTGGGAGTAAAGCCATTTGTTTTAAAACAGAACTGGGCCTTGTGGATGTTCCAGTGGGGATGACCAGATCCTTTGAGTGTGTCGTGAGGCAGGTGTAGGTTGCAGAATACTTCTCATCTATCATCCACCCAGTGGTGAGAAGGAATCCCTTCTGGAAGTCACGGACTTCATAGTCGACATGGTGTTGGAGTCCCCCAGATGGCAGTTTCTGGGGGACTTCAATGCCTAGGTCAATGATGAACTCTTGCAGTTTGGTCAAGACTTCCTCCAACTTATGATCTTGTTGTGCCATTCACAGGTAATTACCTCTGTCACCCACAATCATGGTCACTCATTGGCTTTGGTGTTCCTACTGGGGATGGAGATCTCTGACCTGATGATGGAGCTGGTCAGATGGTCAGACCATCACACCATAGGGTTCAGTTTTGTGGCTCCCCCTAATAGACCTGCCCCCATGGAGATGGTCTGGTATCGCCCTTTAAGGGGTGTGACCCCAGATGGTCAAATGGCAGTACTGGACCTATCGGATGTGATGAGTGAAAGCTTGGAACTAGGAGATCTTTTATGCGTCTATAATAAGGCAGTGACGGTAGCCCTGGATTCCATAGCTCCTGCCCATGTTCACCCCCTCACTCTTCGCCCAATGTCCCCCACGTTTGATGGGGCTTTGAAGGAGATGAGGCAAGGGGGTCGAAGATTAGAGAGATGCTGGCAGAAAATGGGCCTGATTGATGACAGACTTAGATTGATGGATCATTATAAGGAATATCAACCGGCTGTCTCCCACAAGAAGGCAGAGTTCCTGTCCAGAGAAATTGCCACTGCACAGAATCGACCAGCTCAGCTCTTCTGGACTGTCGATAGATTGTGCAAGTCACTCTGTCTTCAGCCTCTGGGAGTGTTTTCACAAACTGAGTGTGATGAGTTCGCTCACTTCTTCACAGATAAGGTTGCCACCATCAGGTCCGAGATCCATCTAGTCCCCTCTATTGGGTGTGGTGGAGGTCAGCAGGAGGTTGCGAGAGCCCAGTTTACCTGGTCTGACTTCAGCCAGCTGACGATCACTGACACCGTGAGGATCATCCAGAGTCTGCAGCCAAACTGCTGTAGTTTGGATCCGGGCCTAACATGTCTCCTTGTGGGATGTGTTGAGGTAATTGGCCCAGTCCTGGCTAAGATAATCTGGAGTTCGTTGGGAATGGGTGTGTTTTCTGAACCCCTGAAGGAGGTGGTTGTGAGACCTCTCCTCAGGAAACCTTCCCTTGACCTGGCTGTCTAGCCAACTACAGATCTGTCTCTAACCTACCATTTGTTGGTAACGTTATTAAGAAGGTGGTTGCGTTGCAGCTGGAGGATCATTTGATTATCCATAATGTCTATGATCCTCTCCAGTCCGGATTTAGGAAAAGGCATAGTACCATGACAGCACTTGTTCGGGTACTTAATGATCTCCTAATAGTGAGAGATCAGAGGACCCATTCAGTCTTGGTTCTTCTTGATCTGTCTGCAGCATTTGACACCGTGGACCATGGTATGTTGTTGGAGCATCTGCGGCTGATCTGTGGACTATCTGATACAGTCCTCAGGTGGTTTTAATCTTCCCTAGTGGGTAGGACTCAGAGAGTGGTGTTGGGAATTTATTCTTCGGCCCCTCTCCCCCAATCTTGAGGGGTCCCGCAGGGATCCAGTCTGTCGCCCATGTTGTTCATGGTATATATGCTGCTGTTAGGAGATATTATAAGGTGGTATGGATTGAGTTTTCACTGCTATGCAGATAATACTCAGCTATTCATGTCCTTTGTGCCCGAAAAAGGTGGCGCTCTCTCAATTTTTAATGACTGCCTCTCTGAGATCCAGGATTGGATGAGTGCCAGTTGGCTATGGTTGAACCTGGATAAAACTGAGGTGTTGGTGGTGGACCCAGGTCAACAGGGTATGGGGTTGCCAGCAGGACAGCCTTCTGGGCTTTGGCTCGGTGGCACCCAGCTGGTGACCTCAGACTTGGTGCGAAATCAGGGCATTATTTTTGATGACGGTCTAACGCTGAAATCTCAGGTGTCGAACATTGTCAAGACCTCTTTTTACCATCTGAGGAATCTCACCTGGAAAAAACACCTGGTCTCACCCGGTGATCTTCCAACATTGGTCCATGCCTTCAGGACCTCTTGCCTTGACTACTGCAATGCCCTTTACCTAGGGCTTCCGGGTGTTGATATCCCCCACTTGCAGCTAGTGCAGAATGCGGCAGCCAGGCTGTTGACTGGTTTACCAAGATCATGCCACATCATGCCTGTGCTCCGTGGAATACACTAGCTGCCAGTACAGTGGTGGATCACCTTCAAGGTCGGGTTACTGACCTATGAGGCCCTACACGGTCAGGTTCCCTGATACTTGCAAGATCTCCATTGTCCCTACCACCCACTCTGCTCCTCCAATGAGGGATTGCTAGAGGTTCCCAGGATCCAACTTAAGACCTCGGGGACCTGCTCTTTTGCTTTTACGGCCCCTACCTTGTGAAACTCTCTACCTCATCAGGTGAAAGAGTGCATGACCATCGAGAGCTTTAAGACTGCTCTCAAAACCTACTTATTCAGATTAGCTTTCCCAGAATCTTTTTAAATTTGCTGAGATGGGATTTTAATAACTGTATTATTATAATATGGATTAGTTATTATTTATATTTGTTGTTTGAATGTTTTTATCTTGTACAAGTGCTTTGATTGCAAGGAATTGCACTTTTTATAAATAAAAATTATTTGATTTGGTGTCTAGTGGTCCTCTCCCTGATCATCCATGTCGCTATAGAATATATTATAGCATTCTCTGGTATCTAGTGTTCCCACCACCCTTCAATCACCGATGTTGTTATATATGAGAACATTCTCTGGTGTCTAGTGGTTTCCCTTAACCCCCATCACCCATGTTGCTATATATTTGAACATTCCCTGGTGTGTAATGGTCACACCACACCCCTGAATACCCATATTACTTCAGTATTAGTATATACTAGAATATTCCCTAGTGTCTAGTGGTCCCCACCTCCCAATCACAAATGCTGCTATATATGAGAACATTTCCTGGTGTTTAGTAGTGCCCACATTCCCGATCACCCATGTTTATATTTATTCCCCCTCCCTGGTGTCTAGTGGTCCCACCACCCCTCGCCACCCCCCAGTCACCCATGTTATTTATTATAGCATTCCCTGGTGTCTAGTGGTCTTCCATCTCCTTACCATTCATGTTTTTATGTATGAGAACATTCCCCAGTGTCTAGTGGTCCCCACCAATCACATATGTCGATATTGTGTTCCTTCTTCCTGATGTCTAGTGTAGAAGCAGCTGTTTCAACAGTATTCATGATCACACTCACTGTCAGTCAGACAGCAGCCAGCAGAGGATGCAAGCGTAAGGCTGTCTCAGTCACTGTCCAAGGTAACACCAATGACAAGGGTGAAGGGGGTGTGGGACATGGGGTTCCTAAGCAGGTGGGCAGGTGGGGGGTTGGCAATCAGTCAGAAAAGTGCAGGGTTCACCAGACACCCCAGGAAAGGTAATTCAATATCAACATGGGTGATTGGGGGGTGTCCATTAGACAACAGGAGAAAAAAATAGATATCAGCATGAGTGAGCAGGGCATGGGGGACCACTAGACACCAGAGAACGTTCTCATGTATAACAACATGGGTGACTGGGGTTGGAGGACCACTAGACACCAGGGATTCATTGTTACCAAAGCTCAGCATGGGTGCTATTGGGCTGTGTAGCATGTTAATAAGTCCATAATGGACATGCTAATAGCACCGTAACACCTTGCATACCTGATGAGCTCATTAGCATGCTAGAGTTGAATATAGCCCACAGGAGCCCTTGCGCTATTATATTTTAGCTGCATTATCTCCAGTTGGCCGCCCTATGATCCATATTCAGCCCTGAGCTGTATTAGTGCAGTGCATATTCATTATGTGCTGTGCAGGCACAGTCCCAAAGTCGAACAGTTAGGGTGCTCCATCAGAGTACAATAACTGTCTAAATATTACTCGGGGGGCTAGCCGTGCACTATTTACCACACAGTGCTACTGGCTGCATGGCCTTAATGGCTGGCTCTGAATATTAGGGCCTTCATTTCCATGTTTTAAGAGTTTTTAACCTTATTTAAACTTCTAATCTATCCATTACCAAATTTACAGAATCCAGAAATTACGGCACTGATGCTTCACATAATAAATTGTAGGCTGTTCTGTCTAGAGATAGCTGCATTATTAAAGTTCAAAAATTAACATTAAACTGCCTACTCAACCCTAATACAGCGGCACTAATGCAACCTTTTAATAATAAATATTTGTAAAAACACTACATTAATGCATCTATTAAGATTTAAAAACACACAGTGTACAGAGTAAGGAAATGAAAAACTTAGGGATTATTATCTCATAAGTCATGGCGTATCAGTGGTGTGGTGTTCCTTGGAGCTTTGAATCCTAATGCCAACCTCCCTTCCTCAGCCACTAGTCTTGTGACCCAAGGACAAGCGGCACTGGGTCTAAACAGTGCCTACCAGAATAGCATTGGCAAAGTGCATGCGTAAAAAACAGCTCTTATTTTTCTTTTGTGGGGCGCTTTGCCTCTCACACCTGCTGATGTAGGGATCTCTGCCCCCACATCCCCCCAGACTAATGGATTCCAACTCTGGAGGAGCGGATCACGGGAAAAGTTAAAAAAAAGTGGGTCCGTTGAATACTGTTTCTATGGCCCCACGTAAACAAGTTTAAGTCCAGAGTGCACTAAAATTATTGGGGACCAGGATTAGAATCCTGGTCTCCAATGGCTCTGGCTCTGGCTGAGCTGCTCGATTCACCAGCCCTCCATGCCACGGGAGCAGCTCGGCCAGCCTCCTGGATCCCAGTGCTCTTCTTTTTTTCTCAGCACCATGGACAGCGACCAGGGGAGCGCTTAAAGCAAGTGCTGTAAATCCCTCTTGCTGTCCATAGTAGTGCTTACCAGTCTAGCACTGTGTTGTGTGGCGCTATTCTGGTAGTGCTTTTTTAACCGGATAAGAGCACAAGCTGCCAGTCAGGGGTCTTTAAAGGATTTGTTGCTTTGTGCACTGCCTGTTGGTTGCAGCACAAAGAAAGTTATGAATAATCTTGTGCTTTGCACAAGACCCACAGGGTCTAGTGGTTTCTCTGGCAAAAAAAAATGTTGGATTACCTTTCTGGTGCCTTATTTCAATTTGTGACCCCCCCCCCCCGGTAAGTAAACAGTGGCTGCTCTGCATGGCTACACTTTGGATACATTGCCGCAACTATAACACAATGCCAAATGTTTTTGAGTTTGATTCACTAAATTTTTTTTCCTATTTGCTTTGTTCATTGTCTATTCTTACTGTCTGGTGCATTGTAATGTATTTTGCTGTACTATTCTCTTGAAAATTAATAAAGTATGTTACATTTAAAAAACAGGTCACATGATTTAACCATACTTAGGCCATTATGGCCATTCTAGTCCTTAGATTTCTGTAATGCACACAACACAACACGGCCTCATGTGAAGCCAGAGCCTCAAATTTTATCTAGCTGGATAATCAACAGACATTGCCTGGTAAGCAGGTAAACATTGCGGGATGATTTTTCATGGTCAACAAAGGAACACTTGTGATGAAAATTATGAACTGTCCCTTCATTTTTATGTTGCTTGCACGCATGTGCAAGAAACACGTTGCAGCAGCTTGCTGCAGATGCAGGTTGTGGAGATGTGGCACTGTTGTAGCCAGTGCCCCCACTGCCTTTTGAGGCTTGACCCACTTTCCCCAAAGGGGTGGAATGCTGCTGCTGACACTAGTTCAGCCAGCGTACCACCACCTTGAAATATTTTAGCCACTGCAATCCGGGGCTGCCACGTCATTGCAGCATCAGCCATTCCGCTACAATGAGGGAATGACCTGTCATTGCAGGGTGGTACCTTGCATGCCCTCGACCCAGTTTGCCAATGGGGAGCCCAGTCCCTATTGGCATAATGTCCCCATCTCCAAGTTTTTGCTGTATGCTGAGGGGGTGCCCAGTCCCCCTTGGCATCATACCTCCACCTCTTTCTTTGCTGATGGGGCACCCAGTCCCTGTTGGCTTCAGTCTCCCCTTCCCCATTGAAATTGCCAATGGGGGAGCCCACTCCTCATTGGCATAATGTCTCCCCCCCAATGTTTTGTCTGCCGAGGGGGTGCCTAATCCCCCTCAGCTCTCCCACCCCCTCTGTATGTGCCGACGGGGATGCCCAATCCCCTGCTGGCTACAGCCTCCCCAAACCACTCAGGTGGCATGCTGGGAGCCCACCTCAACATGCCAAGTGTCCCTGAAAAAACAGTTCTGCAATTTTTTTTTAACCTTGTAAACAAGAAAATGGTCCCTCATTGAGTCTGTGGCCCTGCCCCAACCCGCAACCACCCTCTGCGCACCCTGCTTCCCCACAACTCACCTCATCCCTCACTTACCTCCAAAGCCCAGCGCAATGATCTTCGGTGGACCGGGAACATGTCTGCACTCTTCAAAGACGACCGCGAACCTAAGAAATGCCAGTAAGCTGTATAATGGCATAAATAGGGTTTTTCAACTTTGGTGCATATCTCGGGCAGTTTTTGGAATTTTGGCACCAAATTTTCAACATGGAGTTCTTGGGACCCCTCCTCATCAATTGAGTACTGTCATTGCATTATTCAGTCTCAAAAAGTGATTTTGCAATCACTGCACAGAATCACCTTTTGGGTCCAATTAACGAAACGCTAGTGCCACTGTTCATGAGGTGGGCTCTCAAAAGGCCTATGTTGCAAATTTGGTGACTAAAATCCCAAAAATGACTGTTTTATGAGCACGTGTTGCACAGTTTCCAAGCACCATTGTAATTTTGCAGATTTATAATATTTTCACACCAGATTTTCAACACTGGCATTTTTTCACACCTCCCTATGAACAGTACAGCTGTCATTTTTCACATCCTGGCCGAAATGTGTTTTCATGCTTCTGGCGCAGAATAGCACGATTGTTGTGGGAAATCAGTGTTCGGGACAGATTAAGAAAAAGACCATGACACTGTTCATGAGCAGAGGTCCTAAAATGCCTATGTTGAAAATTTGGTGATGAAATTCCATAATATGACTGTGTTACAAGTGTGCATTGCACTGTTTCCACGTACTCTTGTAACTTTGCAAATCTGTAATATTTTCACACCAGATTTTCAGCACTGGCATTTCTTCACACCTCCTTATGAACAGTATAGCTGTCATTTTTCACATCCTGGCTGAAATATGTTTTTGCACTTCTGGCGCAGAATAGTGCAGTCATTGTGGGAAATCAGTGTTTGAGACAGATTAAGATCGAGCAAGTGAGAGAGGGGGAGTGAGCAAGCTCAATGAAGCTCTGTCGGGACTGCTGCGGATTTCTTTGTGGGCAGAAAAAAGGCACCAATGCAGGCAGGAGTGCAGTACAAAAGGGCAGCCTGTAGCGTCGGGAGGAACAGAATGAGCGAGTGAGGAAGGGGCAGTGAGCAAGCTCAACGGAGCTCTGTCAGGATTGCTGTGGATTTCTTTGTGGGCAGAAAAAGGCATCAATGCAGGCAGGGGCCCAGTACAAAAGTGCAGCCTGCTGTGCCGGGAGAAATGGAATGACCAAGTGAGGGAGGGGGAGTGACCAAGCTGAATGGAGCGCTGTTAGGATTGCTGCAGATTTATTTGTGCTCAGAAAAAGGTGCCAATGCAGGCAGGAGCCCAGTACAAAAGGGCAGCCTGCAGTACCAAGAGAAACAGAATGAGCAAGTGAGAGAGGAGGAGTGAGCAAGCTCAGCGGAGCTCTTTCCGGGACTGCTGCGGATTTCTTTGTGGGCAGAAAAAGGCACCAACACAGGCAGGAGCCCAGTACAAAAGGGCAGCCTGCAGTGCCAAAAGAAACAGAATGAGCGAGTGAGAGGGGGGAGTGAGTGAGCTCAACTGATCTGTGTCGGGACTGCTGCAGATTTCTCTGTGGGCAGAAAAAGGTGCCAATGCAAGCAGGAGCCCAGTACAAAAGGGCAGCCTGCAGCGTCCGGAAAAATTGAATGAGCGAGTGAAAGAGGGGGAGTGAGCGAGCTCAATGGAGCTCTGCCAGGACTTTACAGTTGCTCACTCTCCCCGCCCAGGGTCCTCTTTGGTCCTATATTACAGCAGGGTCTCTGGAGTGGAGACAAAGGAATGATTAGATACTTTTATGATAGCTGTAATAATACAGATTCAGTTCCGTTTATTTCTCTAACTGAGCTAAGTACTGAGCTATGCTGTTATGATTGCTGTAATAATTCATATTTATTTGTTCTGTTTATTTCTCTGACTGAGTGAGCCGAGTAATACTTAGAGTGCAGTAGGATTTCTAACTGGGCTAAGTGAAACTATATGAGAGCTGAGATCAAAAAGTATGGTAGCTGAGGGGTGAAAAATGGACAAGGAGGCTTTAGGATTGCTACAGTAATATAGTATCTAATGGATGAGATTTGAGACTGAATTAACCCAGTTGGCAAAGGGGCAGTAGGGGGACTAGTGTGGGGAGGGAACAGGAATTTACCTAACAGTTGTAGTAGGGTACAGAACCTGGGAGTAAGAGTCCATAACATAAGATGGGGGCCAACATGGGGCAGGTGCCACATGTCAATAGGGCAGTCATCTTTGGAAGGGTGGTGGGCTGTACAGGGTGTGGGTCCGCCATGATACTGGACTGGGCTTGGAGGATGCGGGGGCTGTGTGGTCTGTAGATGACTGGCTAGTTTGAAGGAGGAACTGTGGAGGTTAGGGAGGAGTCTATGTGGCAGGGCAGAGAGTATGGTAGGCATCCTGGGGGGGGAATAGGGGATGGCAAAGGAGGACGTAGAAAGAACAACTAGGGAGTGAAACCGACCCCAGTATTAGAGGCACTAACATAAAAGACAGGAGAAGGGAGAGGGTACTTGAGGCAAGGAGGGAGGCCTCCTGATGGGGGAGGCAGAGACCACGAGGAGTACCAGGGGAGAGAGCAGATGGCTGCGGGTAGGGTGGAACCAGGGGTGGCCTGAAGGGGAACAAGTAGGAGGGGGGAATCGATAGGGGAAGAGATGTAGGAGGGGTATCGACTATTAATAGATTATAACCTCTGCTATGGGAGAGAGAGGGAGAGCAGGAACATACTGACGGGGGGGGGAGGAAAAGCAGGGCATGAGAGGGATGACAACAGGTAGGGGAAGAGATAGTGAGGACGAAAGGGTAGAAGGGAGGCTAGTAAGGAAGAAGGGAGGAGGGAGTGGTGACTGAAGAAGAGAAGGCTATGGAAAGGGAAGGATAGGAGGGGTATCACTATCAGCGAGGAAGGGAATGGGGTTTGAACTGAGCTCCTGGCCAAGGGGGATCAAGGGAGGTGGTGGGAACTACAGGCCTGTCAGCCTGACATCGGGTGGGCAAGGTGATGGAGGGCATTGTCAAGGAGAGGCTAGGGGGACCTGGATAAGTCAGGGTGCCTGGACGATAGACAGCATGGATTCATCCCGGGGAAATTGTGTCAGACAAACCTGGTGGAGTTCTATGACTGGGTGACTAGTGCCTTGGACCTGGGTAGACCAGTGGACGTCCTCTTTCTAGACTTCAGCAAGTTCCTCACGTGGGCCTGTTGGATAAGCTGGGAGAAATGGGGTTGGGGAACCAGATGATCAGATGGATAGGCAATTGGCTCCAGGACCGGACCCAGAGGGTTGTAGTTGGCGGGATAGTCTCATCCCCAAGGAGGGTCATTAGTGGGGTCCCACAGGGATCAGTCCTTGGCCCTTCTGTTCAACACCTATGTCTCTGACATAAGGACAGGAATCAGGAGTGAGATGAGTCTCTTTACGGATGACTCAAAACTGGGGCGGTGGTGGATGGGGAGGAGGGAGGATGGCCCTTGGGGGACCTGGAGGCTCTGGAAGATGGTCTAGAAAGTGGAAGCTGAGGTTCAATGCAGGAAATGCAAGGTACTCCACCTGGGGCTGGAAACCCAGGCCAAGTGTACACCCTGGGGAATGCTACAAGTCTCGATGGCTGAGAGGGACCTGGGGGTGGTGGTGGATGTCAAGATGAACAACTCTGAGACTTGTAGGAGGGCAGCAGCCAAGGCCAACAGGATGCTGGGATGCATCGCTAGGGGGATCACCTCCAGAAGGAGGGAAGTGATACTCCCTCTGTATAACTGCTTGGTGAGGCTGCACCTTGAGTACTGCGTGCAGTTTTGGAGGCCACACTTAAAGAGGGACATTAACCTCCTGGAGAGGGTCCAGAGGAGGGCAACCAAAGTGATTTGGGGCTTGGGGGACAGGACCTATGAGGAGAGGCTCAAGAGCTAAATATGTACACATTGGAAGAGAGAAGGGACCGGGGACATGATAGAGGTCTTCAGGTACATGAAGATGGTAAATGAGGAGGAACAGTCAGGGTGCTTCGAAGGAAGGAGGAGGGGCCACTAGAGGGCATGGGTGGAAGCTGGAGGGGAAGATTCAGGGAGAAAGAAGGAGGTGCTACTTCACTGAGGAGGGTGGTGGAGCCTATGGAATGCACTGCCTAGGGGGCTGGTGGAGGCAGAGACAGTGGATGGGTTCAAGAGGGGTGGGACAGGTACAGGGAAGGGTTCTGGAAGCAAATCAATGCAGCAAGAATATCCGGAACTGGGAAGGAGAAGCCAGAGAAGGCGAGGGGGACAGCAAGGTCAGCACCCAGGGTGGGGGCTGACCAAACGAGCAGACATGAAAGACCATTAGGCCTATTCTGCTGGCATTTTAGTATGTTAGTATGACAACAGCGGGGATAGGAGAGGGTTTGGAAATCAGCAAGGGAGGAGGAGAGGTCGACATGGGAAGCCCAGTAGGAAGTAGTCAGGCTGGGAAGGGGTTCAAGGGGAATGGGAGGAATAAGGCAGAGAAAAGGGGTGAGGCGGCCATAGGGGGTACAGATACAGAAGTCACAGAGGGTGTAGCTGGTGGGGGTAAGGGGCAGGGAAGAATGAATACTGGTGTGGTGGAAGGGGCGTTAGAAGGGAAAGGGGGGTAAGAGATGGGGGGGTACTCGTCCTGGAGGATTCTATACTGAAATGGGTGAGATGAGACGGAAAGAAGGAAAGGCACTGCCATATTTGGGTTGAAGCTGTCCCGAGGTTAACTGCAGGAGGGGCAGGACAGGCACTGCTCAAGCGTGCACTGAGGGGGAGGAAGAAACCTCATTTACTGTTGCATGTGCATACAAAACAACTTGGCGGGGGACACCGTGGAAGTAGTGAGGGGGAGGTTCGAGTAGTTGGACAGGCAGTGTGGGGGGTGTGGAAGTCGGTGGCATTCTTGGAGGCACTGCTGGTACCATGTGCAAGCATGCAGAGGATGGGTAGGCTTCAGGAGTTCAACGAGTGGCTGAGGGATTGGTGCCATACCAAACATTATGGCTTAATGACTAAGTAGGGTAGGGTCTGGGGATAATAGTGACTTGTACGCGGGTGACAGGGTACACTGGAGCAGGAAGGGAAGGGGAGTATTAAAGGCAGCATTACTGCCGGCCCACTGGCGCTGAGGGTTGAGGTGCTGGACGCCACATCTTGCGCCACGCTGGCATCCTGGGTTTGGATGCGAGCCCAGGCCACCAGGGGTCGGCAGGGGAGGGATAGGATTGAGCATCCAGAGGACTGCTCTCCTATCCTGAGGCAGGATCCGGGGATCCACCACTCTGTAGCAGCCCCTGGTGATGACCGGGGGTGCTACTAGAGGTGGTGTAGTAAAGGGACCGGAGTGTGGCAGATGTTGGCATGCTGTGCCTAAGCGTCATTGCTCGCCCGCAGTCTGCAAAAGAAAGCAAAGTGGAAAATGGGCTACGGTCGGGCATCATGAGCTTCCGACCCGCTCTGACAGTTCTTAGGCATGGTACTTTCACTTCCAAATAACTAAACAGCACATATAAGCAAGCAACATTCAGCATTGACAAATGCTTGTTTAAATGTGTGTATGTGCGTAAGGAGAGGGGAATAATCAGAGAAGTATCATTTAATTATTTTGTTTGGTTTTTATTTTAAGGGAGTTTTATTTTTAGGGCCCATTTGAATTTTCTTAGTGAGTAAAGGTGGCAGCCATGTTTGTTATGACAAGTCAGTTCTTGGTGCAGGGGAATGGATTTGGTAATTGTGTGATTTGGCTACTAACATGCCCATTTCTAAGGTGTACAGTTATGGTGACAGAATTTCACACCTTGTAGGACCTGTTAGCCAGTCAGATGGCTTTGTTTATCTTACTAATTTTATATGTATTAAATCTTTACAAAGTAACTTGTAATCTGATCTGTCAAAACAGTCATATGACCATAGTTTGTGCGCTATAGCCCTGTTTCCATGAAAACAATCGATAGTCTCTGAATTACTGCCCTCTAAACCAGTCAGTAGTCTTATGGGCATGATTCCTTTGCCTGACAGCTGATCTTTAAAAGCTGCTCCTTATCTTAAAAGCTGTGGCTGCTAATTAAAAGTTCCTGCAGTCACTACAGCTACTTGTTAAAAGCTGCTGCTGCTAGTTAGGCATTGTTGCTGCTCACTGAAAGTAGCCCCGGCTCCTTAAATTCAGCTGCTGGTAAACAGAAACAGACACCTTAAACAGAAAGCTGCACTGAAATAGAAAGTGAAAGCTTCTTTCAAGCTCCACACAATGATGTACAAATCTGTAATTAAAAAGCAGTTCAGCGGAAAAGTAGAACTTCATTAAAGTTAAGCACATGCAGACCTCCCTTCTACAACCAAGCTTTCATCTGAACTGGGGACCCCTTGCAGGCAGCTTGCGTCTGAGGTTTGTCATAACGATACTATACTTATAACTATACTTCTCTACTGGGACTTTATTGCCCTCCTTTCCTCCCCTCCACCCCCCATCCTTAGCCAGTTCTACTTCTATAGGCACAGGATTTGACTGATAACATGAACTTCCTGTTTGGGAGCAGGATGGGAGTGATCACAGAGCCACGAAAGACTCACCATCCTAGAAGGAAAAGAGTAGCTCTCTGCCGCCCCCTTCCCAGCTGCTGGAGGTCTGACTCTGAGCAAGTAAGGAGACTACTGAGAAATATAGGAACTTCTTGTCTCAGAACAGGAAGATCAGGAGCTTAAAGGGCATGGAGGCAGTAAGTAAGTAGGGAGAAAATTAAAAAGAAATAAATAAACTGAGGAAAGAGTAAGTATCCAAAACAAAAGTTAAGGGGCCAGAAATAAGACATGACGGGAGTGGTGCAGTGCAGTGGCTGTGGAGCAGCAGTCTTCCAGGAGACATTCTGAAGGATGCAGTGTTGTCCCATCTGCAGGCACCTCTCTGGGCTGAGGGAGGAGGCTGCTCATCTCCAGGCTGTTGTCCAGGATTTGGGGGACCTGCTCTCCCACCCAGGGACCACCAGGGCCACTGCTGTTGCCTTAGAGGTTGCCAAGAAACAGGAGCAGTTGGACCACAATGGGCTCAGGGAGGGTGAGGGTGGTGGAACAGAGGTGCATCCCTCCAGTTGTACCTCTCTACAATTCATATGCCATTCTGGCAAAGTGTGGTTCCTCTATGGAGGCCCCCACAGTGGAGACCAAGGAGGATGCTGTGAACCTCCACACAGGAGACCCACAGGAGGGTGGCATGGGACCCCACAGGGGAAGGAAACAACACCTGGTGGGGGACTCCATTGTTAGGAGGGTAGAACTGGGGGAGGAAGGGGAGAGGGAGGTACAGTGCTTGCCTGGTGCCATGGCTTGCAGGGCCAGGGATTGAATCCTCAGGATCGTCAGAGCAACTGCACAGGGGAGGGATCTGGATGTCATTGTCCACCTAGGGACAAATGACCTGGCTGGGAAAGGGATCAGAGCAGTGCAGGAAGAGTTTGTGGAGCTGGGGAAGGGCATTAGACGAGCAGCATGCATGGTAACCTTCTTGAAGGTGCTGCCTGTCTATGGCATGGGTGAGGCTAGGGTGCTCCACACCATGGGATTCAATCAGTGGTTGAAAAACTGCTGCAGAGCTCAGGGGTTTGGCTTCACTGGGGACTGGGGGGCCACCTGGAGTTATGCAGGCCTATACTGGCACGAAGGTCTGCATCTGTCCAGGAGGGGAACCAGAATCCTAGGAGATAGGTTTAAATGCTTCATTGGCAAGCATTTAAACTAGTCAAGGTGGGAGGCACTGGAAAGGAGCAGGGAAATCCTAGCCCCCCCCCCCCAATCAAGGTAGTTAGTGAGGTAAACACCAAAACAGAGATATTGATGTGGAGAAGGGCAGGGGTAAATGGAGAGAATGACAAAGGCAATAAGGACAGGGATGGGGCAAAAAGGGGTAAGGCCATCAAGTAATGGAGGGTAATGAGTACCAATGCCTGTAGTCTGGGCAACAAGCTCCCTGAACTGGTGGCCTTGATGGAAGAGGGATGCCTGGATATTGTGGCAGTCACAGAAACATGGTACACAGAGAACCATGACTGGGATGTTATACTAGGGTACACAACATACAGGAGGGACTGGGAGGGTAGAAGAAGGGGAGGAGTAGCTCTCTTTGCAAGGGAAGGGATAGAAGCAATGGAACAGAAGAGTAAACAGGGAGGAGAGGAGGCACTGTGGGTCACCTTAGAGACTGGAAATGGCACCACAATCTGCACAGGGGTTGTATACAGACCCCCATCTCAGGGGGAGGGAATAGACAAGGATATGATAGAAGGCATCCTTAGGATGGCAGAGAAAGGGGAGATACTGTTGATGGGGGACCTGAATAGGCCAGATGTTAAGTGAAGCACCTTTGCTGCAGCCACATCAAAGAGCAGGGGCATTCTTGATGCCCTTCAGGGGGCGTGCGTCAGACAGCTAGTGTTGGAACTCACACAGGAGGGAACAATCTTAAGACCTCGTGCTCTCAAATGGGGACAGTGAGAAGATCTCAGATCTAGAAGTGAGTAGCCATCTGGGAAGAAGTGACCACTAAACAGTGTGGTTCATGATAAACTCAGCTGCAGAGTCAAGCCACACAAAAGTGAGGATACTGAACTTCAGGAGGACTGACTTTGGAAAAATGAGAGAGTGTCTTAGAAAAGCACCAGCAAACAGGCAAGAAGGAGGGGTGGAGCAACAATGGGGAAACATCAAAACTGCCAACACAGAGGCAATAAGCCTTTGTGTTAAGCAAATAAACAAATGAAAATTAAAAAAAAGCCACTATAGTTCTCAAAAGAGGTGTCGGGGAAGTTTAGGGAGAAAAAGATAGCATTTAGGAAGTATAAGGAAACACAGAAGGAGCAGGACAGAGAACTATACCAGATAAGGCAGAAGGAAGCAGGAACGGCAGTCAGAATAGCAAATGCCCAGACTGATGAAAAGATAGTCAACTTGGTTAAGAAGGGGGATAAAACCTTTTATAGGTACATTAGGGAGTGTAGAAAGACAAAGGGAGGGATAGTGAGGCTGAATAGAATGGACGGTGGGTGGGCAGAAAGGGACAGTTAAAAAGCAGAGATATTGAATGAATATTTTTGCTCAGTATTCACAAAAGAGGAGGAGGGGGAGGTACCGAATCCAATTAACAGAAGCACTTTGGATAGGAGGTCAATACCAGTCCTTTCACAGAAGAAAGGGTTCTGAAAGAACTCCTAAAACTGAAGGTGGACAAAGCAATGGGGCCTGATGGGATTCACCAAAGAATTTTAAAAGAATTCGGGGAGAACTAGTGACCCCACTGACTACCCTTTGTAACAAATCATGGGAGGATGGTGTGGCACCTGAGGACTGGAGGAGGGCAGATCTGATTCCCCTTCACAGAAGTGGGAGCAAGACAAAGACAGGAAACTACAGACCTGTCAGTTTGACCTCTATGGTAGGGAAAATGATGGAATCACTTCTGAAGGAAAGAATTGTTGATTACCTAGAGGCCAGTGGGGCACAGGACCCAAGGCAGCATGGAGTCACAGTGGGAAGATCATGTCAGATGAATCTAATCAATTTATTTGACTGGATGACCAAAGTAGTAGACCATTGAGGGGCTGTGGACATGTCCTACCTAGACTTTAGACAAGGCATTTGAGACAGTCCCACACAAAAGATTAATAAACAGATTAGTCAGCCTGGGAGTGGATTCCAGAGTGGTAGCCTGGGTAAAACATTGGCTGGACAACAGGACACAGAAGGTAATAGTAAGTGGAGTCCACTCTGAAGAAATGGGGGTTACTAGTGGGGTACTTCAGGGTTCAGTACTGCATCTAGTCCTTTTTAATGTCTTTATAAGTGACATTGCAGAGGGACTGGAAGGAAAAGTATGCCTCTTTGCAGATGACATAAAGATCTGCAACAGGGTTGATACACAAGGGGATGTGGAAAGGATGAGAAGGGACTTGGCATGGTTAGAAGTATGGCAGCTTGGTTTCAATGCAAAGAATTGCAAAATAATGCACCTGGGAAACAACCCAGGGGAAGAGTACACAGTGGGGGGGGGGGGAGATATTAACAACAACAAAAATGGAAAGGGACCTGGGGGTAATCATATTAGATGACCTTGAGTTAGGCAAGCAATGTGAGAAGGTAGTAGAGAGGGCTGTGGGGATACTGGGATGTATAGGGAGAGGCATCACAAGCAGAAAACAGGAAGTTGTTATTCTTCTGTACAGACAGTTGGTGAGAGCCCATCTGGAGTACTGCATCCAGTTCTGGAGATCCCACCTCCACAAGGACATAGGATGGAGACAGTCCAGAGGAGGGCAACTAAAATGGTGCAGGAGAAACCATATGAAGATAGACTAAAGGAGCTTAATATGTATACCCTTGAGGAAAGGAGGGAGTGGGGGGATATGATAGAAACTTTTAAGAACCTCAGTGGAATCAACAAAGTCCAAGAGGGTAGCATCTTTCAGAAAAAGAGATGTGCAAGAACAAGGGAGCACAATTTGAAGATAATGGGGTGACGGCTCAGGGGCAATGTGAGGAAGTATTTTTTCACAGAGAGGGTGATGGACGCATGGAACCGCCTTCCTGAGGAGGTTCTGGGGTCTAAAACTGAATTCAAGAATGCATGGGACAGACATAAGGCAATTCTTGTGGTGGGTAGGAAGAAATAGACTGTTGGTTAACTAGGATCTGCAGCTTATCCAGTAGGTGGGGAAATGGGCAGACTAGATGGGCCAAGTGGTCCTTATCTGCCGTCAAAGTCTATGTTTCTATGTCATTGGCTGCCATAAATCAGGTTAATTGTCTCAAGTGCGCTTGAGACTATAACATTGTGTGCAGTTGTGTCAGTCATCAATGCCGCCACTGCACCGACTCTAGGGTCTGATCCAGGGCTTGACGCAGGCTCTGCATCAGTCTCCCAAAATTCAGCCCCTGGTTCGAATCCCACAAATGCCACTACTCACTGTGAGACCTTAAGCAGGTCACAGCCTTCCCATGATTAATCTCTGAACTCTCTCTTTATTCTGTCTCTGTACTGTATGTTTCTCCCTCTGCACTGAAAATTGCACCAACAATTCTTTCTCTTTCCTCTCCTGGAGTGCATAGTAAAGCACTTTGAGATATAATTTGTATGAAGATTCTATAGAAAACAAATTCCCCTCATAGAAAAATAGAGAATTGCTAGAAGAAGGCAATATTGTCTATCCAGTCTGCCCTTTTCCTAACTAGTCCTTGAGACTGTGCCCTGTAATGGCCACTCATCTCCCGTCCTATGCAAGGACCAGTTTGTTAGACAGTCTGCTCCATTTCTCAACCACTCTCTCTGTGAAAATGTATTTTCTAATGTCTTTTATGAACCTCCCCCCTACAAGTTTCTTTCTGTTACCCCCAGTGATTTTGTTTACATTGGAGTTAAACAGTGCATTGCAGTCAACCTTGTTAATCTGACTCAGACACTTGAATGCTTCCATCGTATCCCCCACTCCCTCCTGGCCTCCAGTGAATGTGCATTCCATTTTTTTATCCTTCCCTCATGGCACCTCCGCTGCTGCCCCGGATCATCTTGCTGGACCTTCTTTGCGCTACTTACACCCTGCCCTTGTTCTGCTTAGTTGCTGATTCTTCAGAACTGCAGGCAGTACTCTAGGTGCAGCATTACTAGGAAACCCTTACAGGGGAAGTATCACCTCCTTAGGTCTACTGTTGATTCCTCACCAATGCACCCCAACATTTTGATGGCCTTGCCCACTGTCTTACTGCTTTGAGATGATTGTTTCAAATTGTGAAATAGGTTTAAAGAAGGCTAGTTAATTAACCACAAACAGGTTGTCCTCCTGGATTCAGCGGGTGCTGGAAAAATGTGTAGAAACACCACGGAGTAAGGAAACCAGCACTCCAAACCACCCAAAGAATGCTGGCTCCTTATAACACCCCCCCCCCCGTTATGCCTTCATGCCTTATGCTTGATTATCTGTATGATAAACCCCAGACTTTTATTATCTTGTCTGCTTGACCTCACCCCACACATACAATATTCAGTTCTAGGGTTCATTGCTCAAATGTGCATGACTTTGCACTTCTCAGCACTGTACATCAGCTGCCATATTCTGGACCACCTCTCCAATATATCTAAATCCTATTTCATCATGCTTCTGCCTTCCTCAGAGTCTGCCATCCCACAGATTTTCATGTCATCCACAAAAAGGCATGTCTTTTCCCTAATACCTTCATCAATGCCACATATGAAGAGGTAAAAGAAGTTCTAGTCCCAGGACCAATTCCTGTGGTACACCACGCATGACTTCCCTCACTCCCTGGAAATCCCCAGTTAACACCACTCTTTTGAGTTCTCCCTCCTAGCCAGTTTCCAACCCAAGTGGTGGTTAGCCTTTCCCCATACACCTAGCCCCCTCCCCCAGCTTGCCTTGCTGAAGTCCTGGTACAGTAGTCCACAGCCTGGCCTCTATCTATGGCCCTTGTCACCCAACTGAAAAAGTCAATCAGATACATCTGGCAAGATTCCCCCCCTACTAACCCATGCTGTATCCTGTCCCACAACCCACTTGTTTCCAGGAACTCCACCAGCTTTGGTGTTTACTTGGATTTACTTGGAATACAGAGACAGCAGAAGACTCAAGATAAAACTTGTAAATGAATGGATAAGGAAATGGACTTTGAAGGAATCTATGGATTGTTTAACCCATAGGGAGCAGTTTACAAGCAATCACAGTCTTTACTGCTGGGATGGACTCCATCTTAGTAGAAGGGGAAATGCTGTATTGGGCAAATCTATCAATGGGTTCATAAATAAACATTTACACTGACAAGTTGGAGGCAATGGGGTCTTTCCTTTTCTAAACAAGTTCCTATGAATATTAAGAAAGGTCTTAAGGTTTACACCACTAATGCTAGAAGTTTAAATTTAGTCAAGAGCAGTGAACTCCAAATAATTACTCAGCAACATGATATAGACATAATCGCCATATGTGAAACATGGTGGGATAATGCATCGAACTGGTATAATACCATCCCAGGTTTCACATGCTATAAAAGAAACAGGATTAACAGAAAGGGAGGGGAAGTGTGTGTGTATGTAGGTATATAAAACATTCGCTGGAGTCACTTGAATATGCAATTAAATCTGACATAGTGGAGGGGGTTTGTGCTCATATCAAATCTGCAAATGGCAAAAATATAGCCATAGGAACATTTTACAGACTGCCTTCAGTAGGTAGCATATATGGTCAGGAACTGTATTCCATTTTCACTGAATTATCAAAACATGACAACCTGGTTATTTTAGGGGACTTAAATCTCCCAGGAAATAAATGGGACTCACTAAAAGCATCATCATTAAATGAAACTATTATTCTAGATGCCACAGTTGAAGCAGGACTTGAACAGCTAATATCTGAACCAAGAAGAGGAAATAACATTTTGGATATCATTTTAACCAACATTCCAATGGAAATATCTATTGTGATCATATCAGTGCCTCTATCAAATAGTGACCATAATAGTATAATCTTTAGTATAAATCAACTACTGTACATCAAGCCCAAAACTGTGCTCAATATCAATATAACAGAGGGAAGTATGAAAATATTAGGAATGTGCTACAATCTATAGACTGGAATTATGTATTAGAGGACAGTTCCACCGAAGACTGCTGGGCAATTATTAAAAACACAATATATAGTATGGAAGATACCTTTATCCCCCTAAAAAAGTGTCTATTTCAAAGGGAAAAATTCCTTTATGGTTGACAAAAAAAGTATAAAAACAAAGTTAAGGAAAGGGCATTTGCTAAATGCCAAAAAAATCCCAATGAGCAAAATAAAATCCTGTATAATACTGAATTAAAAACAATCAAAACAGGTGATTAGGGCAGAGAGAAACAAATCTGAATTCAAACTGAGTGTAAATAAAAATTCCAAATCATTTTATGCCTACATTAGAAAAAATTTGCGTCAAGGTCATAAAATGGGGCCACCAATGGAAAATAATAAAGAACTAACTACTTCTTGCAACATAGCAAATGCATTTAATAACTTTTCGGTTCGGTATTCCCTGATGGAGATGATATAATTGTATGAACTGTAACAGATAATAAAAGGTACAATGCAATCTCCAAAGAGGAAGTAAACAAAGTTCTTAAGGAATTCAAAGATAAACCATCTCCAGGACCGGATCTTATTAATCATACATTTTTAAAACAAACATCTAATGAATTATCAATACCTCTCACCATTCTATTCAATAAATCATTTAGATCAGGAGAGATACCAATCGAGTGGTGGAGTGCTGTGGTAGTCCCTATATTTAAAAAGGGCAGCAGGAATAAGGCAAGTAACTACAGGCCCATTAGCCATACCTCAATTGTGTGTAAGTGCCTAGAAAAACTCTTGAAATACAGAATAGAGAAAGAACTAGGGGATAGAAACTTGGATGACCTAACACAACATGGCTTTGTAAGGGGTAAATCTTATAAGACCAATTTAATTTCCTTTTATGAGAAAATCAGTAGCAGTCTGGATAAAGGAATACCAGTCAATGTGGTTCTGCTTGACTTTAAGAAGGCCTTTGACAAGGTCCCACATAAACACCTTCTAATGAAAATGATGAACATTGGTTTAAACCCTTTCATTGTTAAATGGGTGTCCATGTGGCTGTCTAATAGAACACAGCAAGTTCAAATCTCAGGAACACTGTTCAAGGTAATAAGGGTTGCCAGTGGAATTCCACAGGGATCCATTCTTGGCCCTATTTTATTTGGGATCTTTATAAGGGATAAAAATGAAGGTCTTGAATGCAAGATGGTAAAATCCACAGACAATACAAAGATTAGCTCAGAGGTCAATACACCACTAAAAATACACACTTTTAAACAAGATCTGATGAAAATAGATAAGTGGGATAAGGGCAACAGAATGGATTTCAACACTGAAAAGTGTTCAGTTGTTCACTTTGGTAGAAAAAATCCAAATGCCTCCTATATAATTAGCATGTGCCATATTAAAACAGTAGAATCAGAACGCGACCTGGGCATTGTTATAAACAAAGATTTCACTCATGCAGATCAATGTAGATGGGTTGCCCACAGAGCTAATAGTATCTTAACATCTATTAGAAAAGCATTTGCCAGCAGGAGTAGGGCCTGCATTTTACCACTCTATAATATGCAAGTTAGACCAACTGTTGACTATTCCGCTTCATTCTGGGCTTCTTATCTTGAAAAGAATATTCAAATCAATGAATCAGTTCAAAGAAGGGCCACCAAATTAATATCATCTTTAAGCACCTTGCTATATCCTGACAGGTTAAATAATCTAAACCTCTATGACCTTAAGACCCGTAGAAAAAGGGGCGATATACTAATGCTTTTTAATATCCTAAAAGACTCACTCCTCACTAAGGAATGTAATATAGAATGAGTGATGAAGCCAGAGGGCTTAAGATCTCATAACAGACAACTTAAAGTACCAATGGTCAATTCTAACAAGCGAGGACATTGTTTTACTGTCAGAGGATATAAACTTTGGAATGCATTGCCTTCTATTTGGTTGATATTAATTTATTTGAGGTATTCAAAAATGCCTTAGATAATTATTTGTTTAGCAACAGGAATTATTACATGCCCTGCTGGTGTGGGGAAGGTGGTCCCGATGAGCATATGCCTTCTTCCACCTTTAGCAACCAAATAATACTGAGTAATACAAGGGTCTATAATAAGCTGTCTCCCACTAGAGCAGTGGTAATATTGCTTGAGTACTGTCCCATCTGTGTACTGTATTTATCTAATCTGGCTTTGAATGAACAGTATTTATATTATTGCTGTTTATAATTTCCATAGGAAGAGAACTCCAGATTCCTACGATCCACTGGGTGTAATAAAATTTTCTACTAGTTTTAAAGTTTCTGGATCATAGTTGTTTGTTGTATCCCTTCGTACCAAAGTTACCTGGTTTAAATCCCAAATTCATGTTCCCTATAAGAGTATTGCTATTGTGCATATTATAAAATAACAGTAGGTATCTCTTTACTCTTCTTCTCTTCAAGCTGAATGGACTCAGGGTGTTCAGATTCACAATTTATTTTGTTCGACCAAAGGCCATTACATAGAGAATAAAGTATATTGTGTAGTAATGAAATTTACACACACATTGGGGTTAGATACATAAACCCCTTGCGTGAGTGTAAACTTCAAATTTACACACGTTGACCCATGTTTTATTTTATATAATTGCTGAGTTTCCATTTTTTTGTAGATTATCTTTTTAGTCAAAGATTTTTAATAATACAAACAATCTTCCTTATGCAAAAGGATGATACGTATATGAAATACAGTAAGTGTGATAAAACAGAAAAAAAAATCAAAGTAATACAAGTTATACTACAGTAGGCTCTAAGGTGATGTATGTATATATCAAAATATGTCCATCTTGAGTAAGTTTCTAGAAATATATGTAAGCTAAAGATTACAAACATGAAAATATAGAAATATGGGGATATAGATAGCAAATAGTGTATATCTTTAAGTACACAAATGTCTACTTGCTGATCAAGGTATAGGAAGAGTAAACATAATCCTAAATGACAATAACTGCTATCTAAACAACTATCAAAACCAAAAGGAGAAGAGAAAGAGAAAGAGCCTACCTAAAGAGAGACTACAGCATTTCTAAAGAGTAATATTGCCATAATAGCTTGCCATATATACCATAAGGCGTTTCATTACTTATTTGTTAAGTACTAGCAGTATTAATATAAAATCCTGCCAACATATTCCATATACATTGAGTTGGTCAACTGCAGCATAGGTAATCCGCTCAAAAGAGGCATATTGCAAGAGATTTTTAAGGATATCAGAGAGACTAGGTATGTGAATGATTCTCCAGGACATCAGTATAAGTCTCTTTACTTGAAGAAAAAGTAAGTTTAGCCACTTATATTGAGCTGGGGGCATTAGAAGAGGTAAAAATACCTAGCAAGAAGAATTTGGAGTCAAATAAAATATTGTGTCCAATCACCTTAGACACAAACTGATGCACCTTGCACCAGAGTTTAAGTATTGGATCACAATACCATAATATATGAAGAAGGTCTCCATTGGGTGAGCTACAACACCAGCAATTGTTAGAGTTAACTAGTCCCATACAATGTAAAATCAATGGTGTTCTATACCAGAGGTGAAGAATTTTAGTTTGAATAAGAGAGCTACGAGTGCCCTTAAATGTTTTATGACAAAGGAGCCAGCACTTATGCCATTGTAGATCAGATATGCTACAGTTCAGAAGTAGGCTCCATTTGTATTTAGCTATCAAAGATTGATATGGTAGACTATTTCTGATGTCTTTATAAATGATACTAGTTAAATTAAAGGTAGTATAGATCCAGATGGAGATATGATGGTCATGTAAGGCTTGTGAATGTTGGTGTATGAAAAAAGTATCGCATGCAGCAAGTAATTGTAGATATTTCCAAAAATCATGTTTGGGTAGGCCTCATTGAGTGCAGAGTTCTCTAAAAGGTTTTAAAATAAGGGAGTTTTTTTTCCAGAATGTCCCCCAAAAAGGCTATACCTTTATTTTTCCACATACGACAGAAAATAGGATGATTTTCAAGAGAAATATCCTGATTGCCCCATGTAGGAGTACAAAAGAGAGGGGTTGGATTAGATCTCAAATGCTTATGAATCAGCTTCCTGTAACCCCTAGGTGGCGCTATCCCAAGGGCTACTACCCCTGCCTGCTTGGCTAGTAGCAGGTTAAGGGGCCTGAGTTCTTAAACGAGTGCCTCCATTCAGAGGTCAGGGTTGGTGGTGGTCAAGATAACCTGGGCACAGCCCTCCGGGACACTGTAACCCCCCTCTTTCCCCTCTAGTGGCCTGAACACTGTACAATAATCACTTTCACAATACCCCTGGTACACCACACAAGTAACCACACTGTTTGCACTTACCACCAAGGCTGGTTCCTCTGGCTCGACCCTGGGGACCCCCTGTAAAACAAGGTTATGCACAGCAAATAGCAACAGTACAGTACTTTGAGCACAAACTGGAACCACAGTCAGATTACATGCAGAAAAAGTTAGATCTGATTTATTCAGGGGACTTGAACAAGGAAGGGGCAAAATCAGGTTAATTAGCTTAAAGGTTATATCAATCAAGCAGTTATGCATGCGCTTTGAGTCCCCCCCACACAGTCACACCTCTGGGTACCCAGGTGGAGAAGAGATGGGCTAGCCAGGACTGTTGCCCAGGGTTGCAGCTGGTTGGGGCCCTGTGATGGAAAACACAACATGCACAGTACACAATATTTGTAATCCGGAGCCAGAGGGCTCAGTTCATAAAGGAAACGAAACAACAAGACAATCAGATGACACACTCAGATTAAGCTGTTGTTGCAGGGAGCTACCCTGGTATTTACTCATGATACCCAAGACTGGACACAGGCTGGACAAAAATCGAGACTGCAGGTGGTTGATCTGGAATGCCAGGAGAAGCAGGGATCACACGAGTTGCAGAGGCATCATTCCTGTTCAAGCGTGGAGCAGGGGTCTTATCCCCAGGCAGGTCTCTCGTCGATGGCTTCTCTGTGCAGTGGGTAGTCTGGCTGGGCCAGTCTGGCAAGGCCCAGACTGCATGGAGACAAATTCGGATGCAGTCTGTTTCGAGTTGGATACAGCTTCCAGCAAGCAGAACACAGTTCACAGAGTGGGGAACTAACTCACAACCCACTAGCAGCTCATAGCACATTTACATGTACGGGAATTCTACTGTACCAGGCAAAGCGCTCCCCCGTCACAATCACAAAGTCTCTGCACACACCGGGAGCTTAGGGGTAGCTGGAACTCCTGACAGGCCAATCGCATTCAGCAAAATCTTCGGTCTTCTTCAGGTTGAGCCTGGCTCACTTCATTAGCTTACTTTAGTCACACAAACTTGGATTTAGTCCAAAATAATTCTCTTCTCTCCCTCTCCCTCTCAGGAGCAGCAGCAGACATGCAAGCAAAAAATGCAGCCCTTTCACAGTTTTCCCATGCGAATCCACTCAGGATTGCTGTCCAAAATACACTTGAGTTCTTCTCATTTCACTTCCCAGCTCAGAACTAACTGAAAACTTCCCAGCTCAGAACTAACTGAAAACTGCAAGCAGTGTGGGATTTTCCCAAGATCCAAACTGTTTGGTTGGTTGATTGACTTGGCTGTCAGTCAAAGCAAGTGCTCCCCCTTAAGTTGCAAAAAAGCCCCAAACTACAGTTCCTACAGATTTTGAATTCAGACAGCTCCTGTAGTCCGGCTACATTTTAAGCCCCACTAGAACTGATTGGTCCAATTTGCAGTCCAGGACCAAGATGGTGGAGACAAAACAAAACAGTCCTTGCTACAAAGAAAGTAGGTTAGACAAACTACATTATCATTATCACTCTAAATGATTTTCAGCAAATAGTTACATCTTTCAACAGAGACAGTACACAGTGGCTATACAGGCTCTGGTAATCACATTTAAACTGCTAAAATGCAGGACACCAGCCTGGCAGTGAGCATTTAGGCAAGCTCAAGGAAGACTTTTTGGGAACATCCATTTGTAGGGGGGTTACATTCCAATAATGTACCAAGGAAGAAATAATTGGATGAGATTTCAGATTGGTAGAAATGGAGTTATAAATGAAGTTAGTGGGGCAATTACCTGGACGTAGCAAGGTTCCATTTTTATCCATAATGGAGAGAGTTTCCCTTTTTTTGCCTCAGCAATTATTTAAAATAAAATGATGTTGCCGGCTGCCGCGGTCCGGTTTCAGGGTGGTGTGCAAGCGCCCTTTTTTTTTTTTTGCAGATCTTTCAGCGTCGGCAGCACTGCAGTTAAAATGTTCTTTTCCTCTGTCTGTGATAGCAGCTTAAATTAACTTGCCACCAAGTCCAAGAGTGGTGGTTCAGTCTCCCGGGAAAAGATGACAGCATCCAGCGGTCTAGAGGAAGAGATGAGGCAAAGGCGGGTGCATGCGCAGAGATGGGGAAACCATGAGCATGTTTGCCATAATGAACACTCCTTCATTACAGTAAATTATGACATGGTTTCCCTATGAGAAAAAAGGGAAACCAGTTATTATAATTCTAAAGATTATGAACAGCATAAGAATATAAACAACATACAATAGAACAGCACAGCACAGCATTACAAGATTCCAAAAAGAAAAAAGAGGAAACTAATAATTAATAACTAGCAGCAATTTTGGTTCTGTGCCTAAGAACAACTTTCATAAAATTAAACATCATCATCATCATCATCAAATCTTTATTTATTCAGGCGAACATCATTGAGCAAGGCTCATTTACAAGATGGACCTGATAAGGTCAAGGTTCAACAATTGATACACAACAGATACATCATACACTTATATAAAACAGTTATACATACAGGGGAAAGAAAAAAAACATTTATAACCACAGTGATGTACAGTAAAATTCACATGATAAAGTGGGTTATAGGAAAGTTGAGCTAATATTTACAGTATATACAGTGTATACATATCCCAATGGAGGGTCCATGGCAAACACACAGCATAATGTAATACTAGGATGGTGGAAGGTATTACTGGTTCCATAAGATGGGGTGTCTGCCTGGGAGGGAGAACTGAAGAACAAAGATTATGATATATATGGTGAATTTTTGGGAGGGAGATTGTGAGATTGTGGAGTCCTTTACATCAGTGGGATTCAATAATATTGCCAAACAGTCTTGTAGGGCTGACTTGTATTGCTTTATAAAAACATCCAAATATTTCATTCTCCATTCTCCATTTAGAAAAAAAGAGGACAGTTGAAAATTATATGAAATATGTTTTCATCTTGGCCATTGCTACAAAAAATATCCAGTATCCAGTTTGTTGCATTGTTTTTACATAATTTGCCAACTTTTTCAGAGGAATCGTATGAAATCTGCACAAAGTTAGAATTCCACGGTCTCTGGCGTCAAGAGCAAATGTTAAATATAATTCACAGCCAAGAAAATATTTTAACTTGAGAAACCAATGTGCTGTTTTTAAGTTAGCAAGGTTAGGTCTATCTAAATCATGTGCAATCTCCTTAAATCTAGTTTTCATTAGACATTTTATGTACTGTATCTGAAATTGTTATCCCCTTGAGCGAATCTTCCCAAAGGTGCCACATATTCATTTAAGGCTTCCTGTAAATTATACAGCCATAAGGATGTTTTCTGTGTTTGTGCCCAACACTTTTTCTCTTCCAGATATAATTTGAGCCTGGGATTACTCGAAGTGTTTAGAATATGCAGCCAGTAGCACAGCATTATCCATTTACTAAGTACGTAAATGGAACCTGATCAAGTTTATCCCTAACCGGCTGCTCTGGACATGACTTATCAATTTTAAGGATATTATGATAAAACAGATAAAATGGGATTTCGGAGGAAGATGGTAAGGAGTATTCCTACACCTCCAATCCATATTGCAGAATGGGGTTACTCTTAGCCCCAGCTGCCCTCAATGCTGGGATAACAGTCATACCCCCATATACACAGTATGATTAAACCTTTTAATGGCCTGAAAGCTTTGTTTCACTTTTTTAATTTGATTCTTGACATGTTTAGACAACAGGCCATTAAATGCAAAAAAAAAAACAATTTAAAAGACAAAGAACCTCTGTGTGCAAGCTCCGAGGCAATGGTTCTTTGTCTTTTAAATTGTTTTTTGTTTCAATTGGGTTCACCACAACATAACTCAGATAGATCATCTTAGAGTAGCTGGTTCATTCCACTGGGGTGTTAAGCAGATGAAGCATACTGATGAGTCCTGGTAGGATGAAACACATGTCTATGTCTTCTGTTGGCACCCTCTGCAAACTGTGTGAGAGGCCTTTCGGCACCATGCATTTTTGCTTAAAGTTAAACTAGCATAATATTCTGTGGTGATTTGCATATGCAGCCCATGATGCTTTGCATTGTGGGGTATGTGTGAGTTTGTCTGTGTGTGTGTGTGTGTGTATATATATATATATATATATATATATATATATATAGAATAATAGATAGGTTCTGTGTATTACAAGGCAGTAGTTCCATCGAGAGGTTCTGGGGACACAAGAAACCTCGAGATGAAGCTCGAGAGGTTTCTTGTGTCCCCAGAACCTCTCGATGAATTTCTGCCTTGAACACCAGAATCTATTTGTTATTTTTGTAATATACGGATGCAAGGAATTTTAAGTTCTTACTAGTGCCTGCTGTACGACGGTGCGGTCTGCAGAGTTAGTAAGACTCCAGAGTATTGTTCCTCGCTGCTTGCTGCAACACTGACCCCCCGCCGCTCCTGCTCCCGCTCCCAGTCCCATTCCGCTTCTTTCTCTCACAAAAAAACCAAAACATGATTCACACAGTAGACGCATTGGTAATCCCAATGACACTATTATGAGGACCGGGAGTATAGTATAGTATTATTGGGCCAGAAGTATAGTATTACGAGGACCGGAAGTATACTATTACGGGACTAACTAATATATTACAAGAAATTTTGTGTATGCATTTTAGGGGTATTTTTTTCATTATCCATATATTACATAATATATATATGTGTGTGTGTGTGTGTGTGTGTCTGTATGTATATATATATAATGTGTGTGTGTGTGTGTGTGTGTGTATATATATACACACACACACATATATGACAAAAGGGCTTAATTATCATTGAAATACTCTGTTTCCAGTAGTATACTGCAGCATTCTGCAGTAATACTGCAAAGTACTGCATTGTTGCATTCTAGCCAGAGCCACTATGAGTATTGTTTTGTTTTGCAAGATAGAACATGCACATTCATTGTACTTAAACAGGTACACAGTGAAACATCCATTAAACTACTGTATATAATAAGGAATTCTTAATATATTGTATAGTAATTTCTAGAGCAATATTATTTGGAAGATTATATAACAGCATTGAATCATACGATGCAACTTACTTTTATCCAGCCTTAGTTTTGGCCAGTCTTTTTTACACAGTGTGTACTGTTTCTGGTAAAATGACGTTTATCCTGAGGTACAATGTTTTGCTAATAATAATGGTGAATGTTTATAATGTATTGTACTTGATGAGAAAAGTTTAACACACTGCTTCGTACAGGATCTTTGAGAAGCTGAATGTTCAAACCAGAATAAAGGTCACAGGGTGTTTACATTGTGGTGCAAGTACAGCAAAACAGCATATTGCATTTGTGATGACCTGATATTTAGATAAACAATGCCACAGGGGTGGGCTGATCCAGCGGCGTGGAGGACCGAGGTGCTTGTGTTGAATTTACTGCCACAACAGTGACCCAGGTTCAGGAACAACCTTGGGTTGCTGGAATTTGGCCTGGGGGAAGAGGATTGAGCATTCCAGGGACTGCTGTCCTCTAGGGGAGGGGTGGTCAAGCCATTTTGACCACTGACTGCCCTCGGGTGGAGGTGCAGGTGTAGAGCAGTCTCAAAGAGACTTTGAAGGGAGGGGGCTGCAGTTCTGCTGCTTGTGTGTACCACCACATGCATGCCATTGCAGCTAAAAGGGAGAATTTGGAGAAAATAGAAGGCAAGAGGACATAATGAAGCCCTACTGGCTCTCCCTTGCCTGCACTGCAGCTCGATCCCCAGGGTACTTTTGGATTGTGCTCGGGGGGGGGGTGGCCCTCTCTCCTCTGACCCCACCACAGGGTGAAAACCACAGGGGATTTAAACCCCTAGGTCTGAGGAAGGTGGTAGCCATTCATGGCAGGTGAGGACGGAGCTGAATAGCCATCCATCTGGCCTGTGGTGGATATAAAGCTTTATGGTAAAAATAAACAACAGGGGAGCGATAGAGTAATATATTGTCATAATCAAAATTAGGCAATAACACCTACCTAGACATGTTTTTTTCTTGCCTCAAATATCAAAGCATTCTTATTCCTATGAAGGAAGCCTAACCTGTGGTTCACTTTCATTGATACTGTACTTTCCATTACTTCCAATAGCTTCATTAGAAGTATGAGCCATGCATCGTTAACTCTTAAAACAACATGGACGCCTAATTGAAAGTGAGGTACTGTATTCAAATGATACTGAATGTTCCAAGATAAATCTAAATGAACCCCCAAATAATTAAAATATTTTACTTTGTCAGTTTTTGTTACTCTTGCACCAAAAACAGGGCAGGACATATCCGGTCCAGGCAAGCCTCTATGGAGTACCAAAAATCATCAGTTTTGTCTTAGATTCATTTAAGTGATAATATTCAGTATGTCAGAGTATATGGAGGAATAACCAGTTGATACGGGTGATTACGTTCTGAAGCCAAAGGCAGTGGAATCTATCTTCATCTGGTTGAATAATCAGAATATTTATAGTGGACAAGTAATGTTTAGTGACTATTCGCTGTCTTCAGCCATTCCACTCATTATTCCTATATGAACATTTATAGGTTTTGAATTAGGAATAAATATGGAGCACTAATTGCCTCCCAAAAAACAAGAGTTTATGAGCATTTAAGACTTTAAAGGCTGAGGAGCCCTAGGAGGGGGGCAAACTGCAGCAGTTTGAGGCCAGACTGGTTATGGACTCTTCCCTACTTTGTTTGATCCCTTTGAGCCATCTGGTCTGCAGTGGCTTAGCAGGCAGGCCACTGCAGCAGCAGTGATGGGCGGATCACTGTTGGATGTCATGTGACATCACCCCCCTCCACACTGAGGTATAAATACTGCACATGGTGGCTGCCCCATCTGCTCCCTATGCCTGTGAGAGACGATGGTGTGCAGTACTACTACTTCACATTTAAAATGGGAACTAATTAATTTAAGAAATACAAGAAAACTGCATCTGTTTATATGAACCTTTCGTTTTGTCAGGTTGAATAGAACGGGAGTATCCCAAAGATATGGTGTAAGGGATGGTGCACCCCTGCTGAGCAAGGGCATTCATATCCTAAGGTATGAGGCAAATTGAAGTGCGTTTGGTCAGTTGTTTCTGTTAGGCTATGAATTTTATCGAATGATCTGAATATGTTTTTCATTTGTAACAGGTGGTTACAATTTAATAAGCAGGCATTTAAACAAGTAAGAGAACAAATATTTGAAGGCGTGAGGAAGACAGTTTTTGTCTTTTTTTTACAGTTTATATGGGTTTGCAAAAGTAATAGGATTCACATAGTAATTTTAAAAACATAGAATCATAGACTTTGACGGCAGATAAGGATGGCTTGGCCCACCCAGTCTGCCCATTTCCCTACCTACTGGATAAGTTGCAGATCCTAGTTAACCAACAGCCTACTTTCTCCTACCCCCCAGCAGAACTGCTTTATGTCTGTCCCATGCATTCTTGAATTTCCCCACTGTTTTTTGACCCCATGACCTCCTCAGAAAGGCTGTTCCATGTGTCCACCATCTTCTATGTGAAAACATTTATTTTATTTATATATTTAAACTTTTGTTCACCAGGTAAACACATATGCCACTGGCCCTTTTTCATGTGCAACCCGAGATCATTATAAAAACAGTCAGGATGGTACACAAATAACAGTAGACAACACAATTATTCAGACATTAAGCATTCAAGACATATAAATCAGTGCTTATACAGAGTTTTACAAAGTACCACTGACATTCTAAATAACTAAAAATAAATTTCTTTAGTTATTTTTTTAAAAGTATCATGACTTATGCCAGACAGTAGAGTAACAGGAAGCTCATTCCAGATTTTTGCAATGTTAATTGAGAAAGCTCGAACTCCCATTTTTGTTTCAGTCTTCCGAATTGTAAAACTCATGTTGCCCCTAAGCCCTCCCCCCATCTATCTTCAAATTGTGCTCCCTTGTTCTTGCATGTTTCTTTTTCTGAAAGATGCGGCCCTCTTGGACTTTGTTGATTTCCTTGAGGTACTCGCACGTTTCTATCATGCCCCCCCCCCTTTCTTCGAAGGTATACATATTAAGCTCCTTTCATCTCTCTCTTCGTATGGCTTCTGGTGCAGACCCTGCACCATTTTAGTTCCCCTTCTCTGGACTGCCTCCAATCTGTCTATGTCCTTGCGGAGATGGGGTCTCCAGAACTGCATGCAGTACTCCAGATGGAGGTCTCACCGACTGTCTGTACAGAGGGATAACAACTTCTTGTTTTTTTCTGGTGATGCCTCTCCCTGTGCATCCCAGTATTCCCCCCAGCCCTCCTTACTGCCTTCTCACATTGCTTGCCTACCTTATCTGATATGACTACCCCCAGGCCCCTTTCTATTTTTGTTGTTGTTAGTACCACCCCATTGTGAATGCTTCCCTTGGGTTTTTGTTTCCCAGGTGCATTACTTTGCACTTCTTTGCATTGAATCTAAGCTGGCATAATTTTGACCATTCCCCCAACCTTGCCAAGTCTCTTCTCATCCTTTCCACCCCCCCCCCCCCCCATGTATCAACCCTGAGAAAAATACACACATACATACTGAATAATAGCATATGATAAAGATGGATTTACATTGAGAATGGTATTTACAGTGGAATGATTATATTATATGGAATTTAAGTTTGGTGGGGTTGCACTACATTTAATATGTCTAAGGGTAGAAGAGAATATGTACTGAATTTTTTTTCCCATATATATTTTTTTGTATTTCAGTTATACTCCCCTCCCTCCCCGGGTCATGGTGTACACATGCGTATACATGCGTGGAGGTGCACGCAAACGCCAGGTTCTGGTGGCCCCCTCCACCCCTCCCTGGACTTTCGTCGCTACTCCTGGCCACCTACTCTACCCACTGGGCTTCCACCCAGTGAGAGCGGGACTACAGTGGAGCGGGCGTCCACCCCATTGAAGGGACAGCCAAGGCTCAATCCCATTCCACCCCCCCCCAAGCTGGCACCCCAGCGGCCCGAGGTTGTTCCTGAACACAGGTCGCCGGTGTGTCATAAGATAGGGTGCCAGCATCTCAACCATCTGTGCCACTGAGCTGGCTCATACTAAATTTTTTAAAAGAAATCATAGATGTATTGATTTAGGATAACTGGTGCTAGGAGCACTGCACATAAGACTGGTGGTGGTGGCACATAAAAAAGATGATAAATTTGAGAAGGATTATTAATGCATATTATATATTCATGAATGCAGGTAACATAGCTTTGAAAATGGGTCTGATGAAGTAGCATGGGCTACAACACATCACCCCTTCATCCGATGTGTTTCGTGGAGAGTTAATAAATTTAAAAAGTTTTTTGTGCCATGGAGTTCATTCAGTCTCTTTGGTTTAGTGTTTAAAATGTCTCATGGATGACCCAAAACCAGACTGATTTGGTTTGAGAAACAAACGCAGGCAGCCTTGACACCCTAACTAGTGGGTTTATTTTTTAATTCAGTGGGAGGAAGTCTGATGCCAAATTAAGTGTGTTGCAGCCTAAGTAAAACCCATTGATCCACCCACTGCTGCTACATTTTGAGATGTCAACTATGCTGTCGCGCTGACGAAACTATGGCTTCCTTGAAACCTATGCTTCTGCTGAGATAGCAGATCACTTTTATCCAACTATATTTTGAGTTTGTTATAAGCAATTTGTTCAAGTATTTTTATGCACATGTTAAGTCTTCCTAATATGCGTGTCTTATTAGCCACCAAGATATGTTCTTACTATTTTTAAAGTGCACAAGTTATTAATCACAGTGACATGTACACGGTATTTATCACCCTGATATACACATGTTATTAATCACAGTGACATGTGCAGGGTATTTATCACCCTGATATACACATGTTATTTATCACTGTGACGCTTGGCCAGCTGGTTATGATTGGTGTATGATATTTGTAATATAAAAATATAGTATGTGAGTCTGTGCTTCCATGGGTGCCCCACCCCAACCAGGTTTCACTGAAGCTACAGGATATATTAAATTGACCAGGAGATCTCTGTAATGTAATTAACTTCCTTGAGAAACTGCATTTTATAGCCTTTTTATGACGTTTTGAAGTTGGGAAGCTAAATATACATTTTATTACAAGACAGGACATGGCTATCTGAGTCACACCTAGGTGAGAGATTGCAGGGTTGTAAATCTTCAAAGGAACTGGCAGATCAGACTCAATTTGGGAAATGAGATTTTGCTGATGTCACATTATTTAATATATCTCCTGACAGGAAATTATTGTTTGTATTTTTTTTAATTCTAAAAAGGAGGAGCTAGATGACTCACCAAGGGGGTGGGGAGATGGAGTTGAAATGTATCCTTGTAACTGGGGAATATGTCATATAATTTTGGGACTCAAGAAAGACAGATCTCTGATATAACTTAAGCACTGTATAGAGGTAATACATTAGAAAAAGTCTAATTGTATTGTGGTAGGAGTTTATGTTTTGTAGTTTTCCTTGTTTTTCTTTTATGTGATTTTGAGTTCTTTGATATATTGTTCTATGTTTACATTTTTCATATTTTTATCATCTTTTATTTGAAAGATACTGCCGTGGTGTGTCTTCCAAGTTCTTTTTGCATGTGACGTATAGAGGGTTAAGTGTGACAATTGTTCAATAGCTTCATGGTGTTCTCAAACTGGGAAAAGGTAAGACTATAGATAAGGTCTTTTATAGAGTTTTTAAGGGCTCATTTTGGAAGCCTGGCTTGGTGCCCCTGGCGGAAGATTGTACCGCAATCCCTGAAGAGGGTACATATCTGACCCTGTACATTGGGTACGCTAGCATAAGGTTCACAGTTTGAATCCCCCCAGAACTTGAGACTAAAGGTGATTCAGACCCAAAAGCAGACAGGAGGGTTACCCTGTCTGTTACCTGTTCACATTATTGCACTCAGAGGTTGGCACTGTGGGAGCAGAGTGCCTGACCTGCTGAATGCATTTGTGACAGAGTTGGTTAGCAGCGGTGCAATGAATTTGGTAACACAAGCTTTAACTGTTCAGTGTGTCAGCTTAATACTGTACAGCTCACTTGCAAAATAAGGAAGTGATTTATTTTTTAAAAAAGGAAACAGAACTATGTAATTTTGCTTACAGTCAAGTTCCTACCTGTTTTATTTTTTCTAAAGTGCAAGTTAGAGTAGCCATAGTTAGGGAAGAAGATGGCTTCCAACTACAGCAGGTACACTGCAGACTACTTGAGGCAGTTGTGCCAGGAGAAAGGAGTCCTGCATGAGGTTACAGCCACCAAGCAGAACCTCATGGATGCCCTGATGGCAACAGATGTCCAGATCATCGAGTCACAGACTGCGACTGTAAAGGACCAAACCTTGGGCATGGAGGGGCTAGTGGCCAGTGCAGAGTCCAGATCCAGTGAGGAGGGCAGCAGGGCCAGTGCAAGCCAAGGGCCACAGCAGCAGGGGAAGGTCATTAGCATTCTGGAGCCAGAAGCAGTCAGGCTGCAGATTGAGTTGCGCAGAATGGAGCTGGAGTTCCAGAGAGATGCTGAGCGAGTGAAACGAGCCGCAGAGGAAAAGAGGGAGCGAGAACAGTGAGAAGCTGACAGTGAAGAGCATGAGCACTAGTGAGCTGCAGAGGAGAAGAGGGAGTGAGAACAGTGAGAGGCTGACTGGGAACAGTGGGAGGCAGACCGTGAAGCTATGACTACAACCACCAGCACCAGAGCAGGTAAGTGGCTTGGGTTTAACTGGAACTACAGGACTGGGTTACAAATTAAATTCCAAATTGATAGCTGAATTTAAAGAGGGGGAGGATATGGATGCCTTTTTAAATTCCTTTGAAAAAGTTTGTATTCAGGCAAACATTCCTAGAGGGTCCTGGAGCTTCCAGCTTTCCCCGCTACTTACCGGCCAGGAAAGCTCGGCATGCATTGGGTCAAATGTACAATGAAGACAGTAATGATTACAGCAAACTTAAAGCTGCATTTTTAAAAAAGTTTGATTTAACTGCAGAAGCATACAGAGTTAAATTCCGTAAGCTCAGGAGAAGCCCTGACATGAGCTACGAGGAGCTAGCCATGAAACAACGTCAGTGTTTAAAATATTGGTGGGAAGGAAATGAAGCAAACTCTGTAGATAAAATTGAAAATGCTATTTTGTTAGAACAGTTTTTTTTGGGCATGCCCAGCAGAGCTAAAAACCTGGCTGGAGGACCGAGATCCTAAAACAGTGCAAGAAGCTGCTGAACTCTTGGACCACTATGCCAAGAGCAGACCTGCTCTGAGAGTGAATGGGGCAGGCGTGGTAGTGCAGAAAGGGAAAAGCACACCTTCAGGGCAGCTAAAACCCTCACTGCCTCCACCAAAACTAGTTAGCCCTAGGTTTCAAAGAAAAGATTTCTCTTCGAAGAGAAATGAATGTTGGGTTTGTAAAGAAACTAGGCAAATTGCTAGACAGTGTCCCAGAAGTATGAGCAATATGCAAAGTGGTGCTAGGAAAGAAGTGGGTTGTTTGTGTGTCCCTGGAAGCATGCCTGTGAACATGAGGGAACACATGCACCCAGTCATGGTGAATGGTGTGCAGACATAAGGGTTAAGGGACACAGGGGCATCCCTGATGCTGGGAAAAGGTGATCTGGTAGAGCCTGGTCAGCTTAAACCCAATGAATTTGTAACTGTGCAAGGGTTCACTGGTGAGGAGACCACATTAACACTTGCTAGTGTTCTCCTATACTGGAGTGAAACAGGAGGAACTGTGCAACAGGTGGCTGTAGGCAAAACTTAAGCAGTTGATGTCTTCCTTGGCAACAATCTCAAACAGGAGATGGTGTGTGCAGTTACCGGTGGCCAATCAGTGAGGGAAAAGTGTAGTTCCCTGGACCCCAAAGAAGCCATTGTGGAAACCACTGGGAGGCTGGTTCCCCAGCCTGTATCTCCTGATATGCAGACTAATGAAAGGGGGGGGGAGAAATTTCCCCAGTAATAGTTAACCACACAGCTACGGAGGGTTACGCCGAAGAAGGAGGGATGACCCATTGTCAGAAGGTTAGGGATGACAGTGATTCTGAGTGCCCTGATGCTAGTGCTAGAGACCCTAGTTTAGAGACTGAAGGGGACCTGTCCCATGCCTTGGGAATGTGTAAGGAGTTTGCAGCTGTTCAGAAAAGTGACCCTAGTCTAGAGAAGCTGAGGGCTTGAGCAGACTCTGATGGAGCACAGGGAGGTGATGGTAAACATAAAGTTTATTGGGAAAATGGACTGATGTATACTCAGGCTGTGAAGACAGAGGGAGGAGTGATAGGCAGGCAGCTTGTCATTCCACAGGGGTACTGTGAGCAGTTGCTCAAGATTGCACACAATATTCCCTTCTCTGGCCATCTGGAAATCACATGAACTACGCAGCAGTTGGCCCAGAATTTCTATTGGCCCAACTTCACCCAGCAGGTGAAGGAGTATTGCAGGTCTTGTCACCGGTGCCAAGAAATAGGGAAGGCAGGTAAGAAAACCCAAGCCACCCTAATTCCATTGCCCATAGTGGAAGAGCCATTCCAGAGAGTGGGAATGGATTTTGTGGGGCCTTTAAATACCCCCAGCTCCTCTGGGAAGAGGTTCATCCTGACTGTGGTGGATTATGCCACCCAGTACCCTGAGGCAGTTGCCCTATCCTCACTGAGGACAGACAAAGTGGCAGATGCCTTACTTGGGATTTTCTCCCATGTTGGGTTTCCACAGGAGGTTATCACCGATTGAGGGGGTTCCTTCATGTTGGACCTGATGAAATGTTTGTGGGAGAAGTGTGGGGTGGTGCAGAAGCACATGACACCTTATCACCCACAAGCCAATGGGCTTGTGGAAAAATTTAATGGTACCCTGAAGTCAATGCTCCAAGCGTTTGCTGAACAGCATGGGAGGGACTGGAAGAAATACCTTCTCCACCTGTTGTTTGCATACAGGGAGGTGCCCAAAGAGTTGACAGGATTTTCCTCTTCAAGCTCTTGTATGGATGCCTGGTACATGGGCCTCTAGACTTGATTCAGGAGGACTGGGAAGGCAAGCACACCACCCAGGGCATTCCCATAGTGGATTACATCCTTAGGTTTTGGGAAAGGCTTAAGGAGCTTAAGGGGACATCCCAGAGCAACCTGGCAGCTGCCCAACAGAAACAAAAATGTGGTACGACCGCAGAGTCAGAGCTCACTCGTACACGGTGGGTCAGGAAGTCATGGTCCTTATTCCGGTCCAGAAAGACAAGCTGCAGGCTGAGTGGGCAGGACCGTACAAAGTAGTTAGAAAGGTAAATAACGTGAACTAGATCATAGAATTATCTGACAGAAGACATACAGAAAGTATGTACCATGACAACATGATGAAGCCATATGCTAATAGGGCTGACATGGTGTTTGCAGTATGTAGTCCATCGGAAGGGGATGGATGAAGGAGACCCCCTTCTGGACTTGCTGGAAGAAAGCAAGCAGCAGTCCTCTGTGGAGGCAGTTAAATTGTCTCCCCAGCTGGCCCCAGACAAGATCCAGGAAGTAAGGGGGGTTTTAGCAGACTTTGCCACACTGTTTAGCGCCTAACCTGGACTAACCCTCTTAGCGACACACGATGTGGAGACAGGGACACAGACGCTCATACAGCGGACAGCAAATCGGGTGTCCGAGGCTGTCCAAAAGGACATTAGGAGGGAGTTGGAGGAAGTGCTGGATTTAGGGGTAATACAGAGATCCCACAGCCCCTGGGCCTCACCCATAGTCCTTATGCCCAAGCCAGATGGCTCTACTCATTTCTGTGTGGACTGTCATGAACTGAATGCAGTCACGAAGTCAGATGCCCACCTGATGCCCCAGATGGACGAACTCCTGGACAAGTTGGGAGGGGCGATATATCTTGTGACTACTGACCTGACAGAGGGGTATTGGCAGGTTGAGTTTACTGACAGAGCTAGGGAGATGTCGGCCTTCATCACTTCGATAGGCTTATTTGAATTTAAAGTAATGTCTTTTGGAATGAAGAATGCTCCAGTCACTTTCCAAAGGTTGGTGAACCAGGTGTTAAATGGTGTTGAGGAGTACGCCATGGCGTACCTGGATGACACTGTCATATTTAGTGCCAGCTGGGAGGAACACCTGTCCCACCTTAGGGAAGTGCTGGGCAGGATTAAAAGGTCCGGGCTCACTGTCAAAGCTGAGAAGTGCCAGGTGGCCATGGCTGAAGTGGCATACCTCGGGCAGGTTGTAGGCCAGGGACAGCTCTGTCCTAACCAAGTAAAAATAAAGGTGATCAAGGAATGGCCCAGACCAAAAATGCAGAAGCAGGTCAGGAGTTTTCTGGGGACAGCAGGGTACTATAGGAAATTTGTACCCAATTACAGAGCCCTGGCTGCTCCCCTATCTGACCTGGTAAAGAAAAAGATGCCTAAGAAAATTACCTGGAACCAGCCTGTGAAAAAGCATTTACAGACTGAAGGAGGCACTGTGCAGTGCTCCTGTATTGCAAGTCCTGACCATAGCAGACCCTTTATAGTCCAGACTGACACCTCAGATGTGGGTATTGGGGCAGTACTGAGTCAGACATCCAACCAAGGGAAAGATCATCCTGTAGTGTACCAGAGTAAAAAGTTACTTCCCAGGGAGCAGGCTTACTCTACTGCAGTAAAAGAGTGCCTTGCTATAGTGTGGGCCCTACAGAAGTTGGAGCCATACTTATATGGGCAGTATTTTGAGGTACAAACTGACCACAACCCCCTGATTTGGCTGACACAAATGGGAAACACTAATGGTAGACTATTAAGATGGGGTCTTGCCTTGCAAGGGTATCACATGACAATCTTACATACGGCTGGAGTAACCAATCAGAATGCCGATGGCCTGTCTATATGAGGAGTGAACTGACTTAGGGAACTCATCCCATGCAGGGGATAGAGCCCCCAAGTTCAGTCTAGGTGGGGAGGATTGTGACGCTTGGCTAGCTGGTTATGATTGCTGTATGATATTTGTAATATAAAAATATAGTATGTGAGTCTGTGCTTCCAGGTGCCCCCCCAACAAGGTTTCACTGAAGCTACAGGATATAGTAAATTGACCAGGATATCTCTGTAATGTATTTAACTTCCTTGAGAAATTGCATTTTATGGTCTTTTTATGACGTGCTTTGAAATTGGGAAGCTAAATATACATTTTATTACAGGACAGGACATGCTATCTCACACCTAGGTGAGAGATTTCAGGGTTGTAAATCTTCAAAGGAACTGGCTGATCAAAGACTCATAATTTGGGAAATGAGTTTTTTCTGATGTCACATTATTTAATATATCTACTGACAGGAAATCATTGTTTGCATTTTTTAATTCTAAACAGGAGGAGCTAGATTACTCACCAAGAGGGTGAGGAGATGAAGTTGAAATGTATCCTTGTAACTGGGGAATATGTCATATCATTTTGGAACTCAAGAAAGACAGATCTCTAATATAACTTAAGCACTGTATAGAGGTAATAAATTAGATAGAAAAAGTCTAATTGTATTGTGTAGGAGTTTGTTTTGTAGTGTTTGTTGTTTTTCTTGTATGTGATTGTGAGTTCTTTGATATATTGTTCCGTGTTTACATTTTTCATATTTTTATCATCTTTTAGTAAAATCTTTATTTGAAAGATATTGCCTGGGTGTGTCTTCCAAGTTCTTTTTGCATGTGATGTATAGAGGGTTAAGTCTGACAATTTTTCAACGGCTTCATGGTGTTACCAAACTGGGAAAAGGTAAGAATATGCCTAAGGTCTTTTATAGAGTTTTGAGGGTTCATTTTAGAAGCCTGGCTTGGTGCCCCTGGTGAAAGATTGTACCGCAATCCCCGAAGAGGGTACGTTTCAAACAACATGAAGTCTTGCTGTATTTTGACAATATGCAGTTAGACCAACCGGTTCAATTGCCCTGGAGAACAAAGAGTTAACTCATGCAAATACATAGAACATTGAGCTCGAGCTCGGTTTTCAAATTACTGTCTTCGGTATGTTCTAGTAACTGATCAGATTCTTTACTCCGCTCACCAGAGAAGACGCCTCAGGAATTTCTCCTTGCTGCCTTCGGTCGAGCTGAGTTTTGTCAGTTCATTTTCAACCGCTTTATTATTTTGTTTTAAAAACATTCTCAAACCGCTGTCTTTGGTATCGTGTACTTTCCTAGGTTGGGTAAGTGTTCAGTTTCCAATCGGTTCCGCAACCATGAAGGGATAAAACTTATTTTTTTCCCCTTTTCTTTGTAAATTTTTATCTGTATTGGGATCCGATGCAAAGTCCTGACCAGAACCGGGGTTTTCTCATTTCCTTTTTGGCTGACGCTAAACTGTTGGCCAGTTTGGACTTTGTTCTCTATTACCCAGCCTAATTAAGCCTTTAGGGGTAATTTTCTTTATTTCCTATTTTCTTTATCCAGGCCTAACTAAGCCAATTTGGATAAAGTAGATATCTGATTTTTTCTTAACCGGCCTAACTAAGCCACCAGGTTAAGCTCCAAATTTTAGGGTTATGTCACAGAAACCCAAGAGAAAAAACAGTCCCACTGGGTTTCAGCGTTGTATCCAGTGAGGGGAGCAATTTGCAAAAGCTGATCCGCAGTTGGTCTGTCTGTACTGTTTGGGTTTCGACCACTTACAAACAGACTGCGATATTTGCAAGAATTTCCCTCAGTCTACTTTAGACAGGTGCCTCAGTAAACTGAAGGAAAGGATGGAAAAGACTGCTGAGGGTGGTTCCGGTTTAACCGAACTTTCGGATCCGACAACCAACCACTCAAGTCAGGGTGAACCGTCAATGGGTAAATTATGTTCTGAGTCGGTTTCTGAACCAGCACCATCAAAGAAAGCCAAATGTTCCGGTTCAGAACCATGCACTCAGTCTCGGTTCCAACCGTGGATGAAATTGCAAAAGCCATTCGGATAGTGCAATCTTTACAATCTGGGTTTGCCAAACCATCGCATGTACCGTCTGGGCAGCCAATGATTCTGGATACCGGTTCAACTCCTTCAGGACACATTGATCCTGTGGAGTATTACTTTTCTGACTATTATGAGGAGGAGGATGAGCAGGATGACGGGGAACCCATTGACCCAGAGGTCTTCCCTGACCATTCCCAGTATGAATCCCCTCCCAGGCCTGTCTCTGATGCTACCTCCCATTTTGCTTTATGAGGCAGGTGGCTGAGAACCTGCAGCTTTCTGTACAAGAGGCCACGCAGGAGGAGGATGAGGAAGAGGATTACAGGGAGATGATGGATCTTCCTGTGTCCCAGGAACTTTCGATTCCCATTCTTAAGTCCCTTAAAAAGCAGACTTTAAAGATCCTCCAAACCCCTAGTTCTGTCCCTCTTTTAGATAAGAAAATGGACAGGGAGTATATTCTGGCTGGCAATGGCACTGACTTTTTATCCAGCCATTGTAGCCATGTAGGGCTGGTTCAGACTGAAGCCTGTGAGAAGGCTGGCATCCCCCCTGGCCTTTCACCCCCCTGACAAGGATTCCAGAAAAGTGGATTCTCTTGCCAAGAAAGCATACCTGGCATTTTCTTTAGGTATTAGGCAAGCCTTCTATATGGCTTATGCCTCCAGGTACCAAAAGTCCCTTTGGGAAGCTGCAGAACAACCTGCTAAAAAGGCCTCTCCTGAGCTTTCTGCTGATCTCCAGGAGTTGGTCAACAAGGGGGTACAAGCATCAAAGTCCCAGTTCCACATGGCTGTGGACTCCAATGATGCAGTTTCCAGGACTATGGCTTCTGCTGTATCCCTCAGGCATTTCTCCTGGCTCAGGTGCACTACCCTATCCCAGGACATGCAAAGTAATGCCATGGATTTTCCCCTTGTACAGAATTCTTTGTTTGGGGAACAGAGTGAGGCATACGTGAAGAAGATGAACAAGTACAGAGTGGCATACAGGAGTGCTTCAGCAAAAGAGAAAGCTGGCACTCCTCAAAAGCAGCAGGTCAGGGGAAGGGGTAGACCTTACCCCAGGCCTTTCCTTCAGGTCCAAGCTTTTCCCTCTTACCAGCAACCCGGAGTTCTTTAAAGGGAGGGGCAGGAGGAGTGCTGGCAGGGCTGCTTCCACCCCCAGTCTGCTATCCCAGCTAAACAGACACCCTGAGAGGTCTCTCCTGGCCGCCTCCCCTTCCCCTTTAGGGGGAAGGCTGGCCTACTATCTCCAGGCTTGGCAATCCTTCACTTCAGACAAATGGGTCTTGCTCTCACCTTCAAGCTGCTCCCAAAACTGCCAGCAAGAGCTTTCTGACCATTCAGCCCTACAGAAATAGCCCTGCTGGAGGCAAAGGTTTCCACTCTTTAGCACTCAAAAGCAGTGGATCCTGTGCCTCATCAGCACAGAGGCAAAGGATTGTATTCAAAGTACTTTCTGGCACCAAAGAAAAATGAGGAGTGGTTGCCCATCCTGGATCCCAGATTCCTAAATAGGCCTCTTACAAAGCCAAAGTTCAAAATGATAACCCTGGCTACCATTCTACCTACTGTTAAGCAAGGGGACTGGCTGGCATCACTGGACCTAAAGGATGCTTACTTTCACATCCCCATCAGACAGTCTCACAGAAAATATCTCAGATTTCGACTGCCTTCAGGCCACTACCAATTCAGGGCTATGCCCTTTGGGCTGACATCTGCACCAAGAGTGTTTACAAAATGTCTGGCAGTAATGGTGGCATTCCTTAGAAGACAAGGGGTTTCGGTTTACCCCAATCTGGATGACTGGCTGTTGGTGGGTCAATCCCCTCAGCAGGTCGCAGAAGCCCTAAAACTCACTCAGGATACTCTTCAGTCTCTAGGGTTCATGGTGAATCAAAAAAAGTATGTCTTGACCCCAGTACAAGTACTAGACTTCATAGGGGCAGAGCTGAATACCATTCAGGCAAGGGCCTTCTTGCCTTCTGCAAGGGCACAGGCTCTTATAGATTTAATAAAATCTTTCCACTTTCGAGTTCCTCGGCCAGCAAGGTGATTCCTACAGCTCTTAGGACACATGGCCTCCACCACAGCTGTGGTCCTAAGGGCCAGGTTTCAGATGAGGGACATTCAGTTCCATCTGAGATCCTTTAGGTCTCAAAAAAGGGATCCTCTGTCTAAACTGACTCCAGTATCTCCCACCCTTCTGTTAGCTCTTCAGTGGTGGCAGGAGATGGACGACCTCAGAATGGGGATTCCCTTTCTCCTTCAGGTACCCTCTCTGGTGCTGACAACAGATGCTTCTCTCCTGGGCTGGGGTGCCCACCTAGGGGATCGCACAGCACACAGTACTTGACTCCCTCAGGAGTCTCTTCTGCACATTAATTTTCTGGAACTCAGGGCAGTGTTCCTGGCTATTCAGGAGTCTGCCAGTCTCTTACAGGGCAAGGTGGTTCAAGTCAGGACAGACAATACCACCATCATGTACTACATCAACAAGCGGGGGGAACAAGATCCTCCCTGCTATGCACAGAATCCATGAAGATTTGGAAACTGGCATATTCTCTCAACATATCACTGTTAGCAGTTGACTTGCCAGGCAAGGACAATGTACTGGCAGATTCTCTCAGCAAGATCAGCCAGGGCCATCAAGAATGGACCTTGAACAGGCAGGTCCTTCTCTCAGTATTCAGGAGGTGGGGGGGTGCCAGAGATAGATCTCTTTGTAGCTCCAGACAATCACCAGTTACCACTGTATTGTTGCAGACCTCCACTCCAGGGCCCAGTAACATGGAAATATATAAACATAGAAGTTGACGGCAGATAAGGACCGCAAGGCCCATCCAGGGTGCCTATTTCTTTTTCTACCTTATGAATGTGCCATTGGCCTTTGCTCTGTCAAGTGCCTATCTATTCATACTCATCTGTATTGCTCCCTTATGCTTATCCCATACCTGTTTGAAGCCCTGCACTGTATTCATATCCACCACTTCCTGAGGTAGGCCATTCCATGCATCCACCACCCTTTCTGTGAAAATGACCTTCCTCACATTACCCCTTAATCAGCTTCTCTCGAATCTCATGCTGTGTCCTCTTGTCCTGCTATTTTTCTTATATTGGAACATGTTAGACTCTTTCACCTTGTTAACACCTTTAAGGTATTTAAATGTTTCAATCATATCACCTCTTTCCCTCCTTTGCTCTAGGGTATACATATTGAGCTCCATTAATCTGTCCTCATATGTTTTCTGATGCAGTCCCTGCACCATTTTAGTTACCCTTCTCTGGACTGCCTCAATTTGGTTAATGTCCTTGAGAAGGTGTGGCCTCCAGTACTGCATGCAGTACTCCAGATGGGGCCTAACCAGTGTCTTGTAAAGAGAGATTATTACCTCCCCTCTTCTGACTTGTGATACCCCCACTAATACACCCCAACATCCCTCTAGCCTTACTTACTGCTTTAGTGATCTGCTTGGATGATTTCAAGTCATCGGTGATGATGACGCCCAAGTCTCTTTCTTCCCTTGTGACTGCCAGCAACTCCCCTCCCAGCCTATAGGTGGCTTCAGTGTTTCTCTTCCCTATGTGCATGATCTTGCACTTCTTTGCATTAAACCCCAGTTGCCACTCTTCTGACCATTTGGGCCAGTTTATCCAGATTGCTTCTCATTCTGCTCACCCTATCTGGATCATCCACTCTGTTGCAGATCTTGGTGTCATCTGCAAACAGACAAACCTTACCCTCCAGTCTATCTGTAATGTCATTGATGAAGATATTGAAGAGGACTGGCCCAAGGGCTGATCCATGAGGTACCCCACTTGTGACTTGCATCTCTTCTGACTGTATACCATTTACTACCACTCTCTGTTTTCTGCCTGTCAACCAATTTGCCACCCAGCTGACCAATGTCTGACCCACCCCGAGCCTACCCAGCTTATTAATCAATCTTCTATGTGGAGCAGTATCGAAAGCTTTGCTGATGTCAAGGTAGGCAACATCAACTGCTCCCCCTTGGTCCACCACTCTGGTTACCAAGACAAAGAAATCCATGAGATTAGTTTGACAGGACCTTCCTTTTGTAAACCCATGCTGTCTTGGATCCTGTGCTCCTATGGATTCCAGGTGTTGCACTATCCTTTCCTTAAGGAGAGTCTCCATAATCTTGCCCACAACTGAGGTAAGACTGACTGGTCTGTAGTTTCTTACCTCCTCCCTGCTACCACTCTTGTGGAGCGGGATCACATGAGCCCTTCTCCAGTCATCTGGGACCTCTCCTGTGCTCAGAGACTCACTAAACAGTTCTGATAATGGCTCTGCTAGTTCCACCCTTAGCTCCTTTAGTACCCTGGGATGTATGCCATCAAGTCCCATTGCCTTGTCCATCCTGAGCTTACTGCGCACTTGTAGGACCCCTTCTTTTGTGAACGGACTAGTGCACACCTCCCCCCCCCGTGTCCATGGTGCTGAGCTGGGCCCTGCCCACCTTCTCTTCAGTAAATACTGAGCAGAAGCATCTATTTAGGATAGATGCTTTTACATGGTCCTCCTCATCACACGTCCCCTTATCCCCTTAGATCTTAGCAATACCCCCTCTGGACTTTCTCCTTTCACTAATGTATCTATAGGAAGTCTCATCACCTTCTTTTACTGTTCATGTTAGTGTTTCCTCGGTTTAGACCTTTGCCTGCCTTACTGTCTTCCCTGCTTCCTCTAGGGAAGTTTGGTATGCCTCCCTATCTTCACCCTGCTGCGTTCCTTTATATTTCCTGATAGCCAGCCTTTTGGCTCTGACCCTTTCTGCTACTGTGTTTGAGAACCAAAGTGGTTTCCTTCTTCTTTTGCACTTCTTTTTCTCACTAACACAATGGGATGTTGCTTCAAGTATTGCATCTTTAATACTTGCCCACTTTGCCTGTACCCCTTCACCTGTATTTCTTTTTGCCAGGGCTAGCTTCACTCTATTGGCCATCTTATCAAAGTCGGCTCCTCTGAAGTCATATATTTTTGCCTTGGAATGGGATGATTTTATTCTAGTGGCCAAAGTGAACCATACCATGTGATGGTCACTGGCACCCAGGTGACCTTCTACCTGGAGATCTGTGATCCTTTCCCTGTTAGTCAGTACTAGATCTAGGATAGCCCTGTCCCTTGTGGGTTGTTGTATCAGTTGTTTCAGACCATCCCCCTGCAGGGAATCCACCATGTGTCTAGTTCTGGCAGATGTCCCTGCTGGTATTGACTGATCTGTATCTGGCATGTTGAAGTCTCACTGGATGCTCTGCTTCTGAATTGGTCAAACAGGTTCCTTTATGCTTTCCCCCTTTTCCTCTGATAGCCAGAGTCTTGTTCAAGCTGAGGTCTCAATCTGCCATCATGATTCACATAGCTCCAGACTGGGCCAGACAGTCATGGTACTTGATGCTGCTGTCACTGTCAATGACCAAGCCGATCTCTCTACCCAGGAGGTACAACCTGCTGACATCCTCTCAGGGCAGGATAATGTACCCCAGTCTTCAGTCTCTTCCCATCAGGGCTTGGCTCTTGAAGACTTAGAATATGCAGATTTACAACTGTCACAATCTGTCTTGGATATTCTGAAAGGTTCCAGAAAACCTGCTACTAGGAAAACCTAGTCCTCTAAGTGAAAAAGATTCTCTCTTTGGTGCTCCCAGAAAGACCTGGACCCACAGCAGGCTGGGTTACCAGAACGTCTGGACTATCTGGTCCACTTTCAGTCTCTGCATTTACAGCCATCTACCCTGCAGGTACACCTCTCTGCTGTTTCTGCTTATCTTTCAGCAGGGAAGGGCTCTTCTCTGGCTGCACACACAATTTTCAAAACTTTTTTAAAGGGTTACTGCATCTTCATCCTCCACATAGGGAACTTACCCCTGCATGGGACCTGAACATATACATAGGCCAGCTTATGCAACCCCCTTTTGAACCTATGTTTTCTTCAGATCTCAAGTTTCTCACTTAGAAAACTGTTTTTTTAGTGGCCATCACTTCTGCTAGAAGAATCGGTGAACTTCAGGCCTTGTCTGTGGAGCCCAACTATATCGCACCCCACAGGGATAAAATTGTGCTCTGAACTAATAGGAAGTTCCTCCCTAAGGTGGTTTATGAGTTCCATCTTAATCAATCCATTACCTTGCCTGTATTTTTCTCAGAGCACTCCAGTTCAGGTGAACACAGGCTCCACAGTCTGGATGTAAAACGAGCTATTAGTTATTACATGGACAGGACAAAGGAGCTAAGGAAGGATTGTTCCCAACTCTTTCTTACCTATGGTGAAGTTGGTCAGGGCAGACCAGCTGCAAAGAGGACTATAGCTAGATGGATTGTGGCCGGTATCCAGTTTTGCTACAGTAAGCTGGGTAAGGACCCACCAGCAGGCCTTAGGGCCCATTCTACTAGAAGAACTGCTTCCTCCCTGGCGGCTGCCAGGGAATTCCCCTTGCTTAAGATATATAAGGCTGCCACCTGGAAATCTGTCCATACATTCACTAAGCACTACACTCTGGATATTCAGGCTAGGAGTGATGCCAGGTTTGGCACAGTAGTACTGCAGAGCCTATTCCCCAAATAGGTTCTGTGCCCACTTCCATAGGCACTGCTTTGTAGTCTGTATATTGTCAGAATACAGCAAGACTTCATGTTGTTTGAAGAAAAAATTACTTACCCACGTAATGTTGTTTCTTCTAATGGAGTCTTGCTGTATTCTGACCTCCCATCCTACCTCCCCTTCAGAACCTGGGGAAGGGTGGCTCTTCTACAGCACCTTTACAACTTAACCCATTAGTGGGTACTGGTTTTCTTTGGGCATCTTTGACTTGAGTTTTCTACATGCATTTTTGTCTTTTTTGCTTATGTTGCCCCTGTTGGGGACCCCCTGTTTAGGCTTATTTTTTTGTATATATATATATATATATATATATGTATATATGTGTGTGTGTCTATATATATATATATATATATATATATATATATATTATATATATATATATATATATATATATATATACTTATATATATATATATATGTATATCTAGTTCCTTCATAGAATCTAATCAGTTATTAGAAAATGGGCAAAGACCATTCTGTCTTCTGATTGGCTGAGACACTTATTTAGGTGGGCATCTATCAGACAATAGATGCCCACCAAATAAAAATCCCCAGCCTAAGCCTGCCTGATAGCCAGCAAAGTATCAGTGTGCCCAGCACCCTGCTTCCTCATTGGCTGAAGTGCTGGGTACACAATCTCAAACTGCCGCCATTTTTTTCTCTCGCTTAGCGAGCGAGTGTTCACCCCCAACAACGGCACTCATGGCAGTAGTCACCCAATGTAAGTTAACAAAGAAAAACTTTCTATAAAAAAAAAGGAACAGCTGTGGTGCATACCTACCTTTACACTAATCAACTGCACTGCTTTTACTATTCGCTCAGCTCCCATACACTCCTTTGAGGACTGAATCCAAAACAAAGCATGACCCCACTTCCCACAACTCCACTGGCAATGCCTTCCTTTTAATAAAAGTAACCCCGCATTCAGATTCCAGCTGTTTATTTAAAAAATGTGAGCCCAAACCTAAAAAAAAACAACCTGCAAGACTGTAGTGGCAGCTCCGTTTGTCCTCTCACGACCAGCTTGCCACCTGCTATCAACTCGGTCTGTGTTGTTTACCATAACATGCAGAGAGGATGGCAGCAGCAGTAAATGGAGCAGGAGTTGAAATGGAGGGGCCAAAAAAGGGATGCCAGCATCTGTAATAAATCGGGACACTTGAAAGGTCTGAAGAATTGACTGCTATGCGAAAAGAAAAAAAAAATAGAAATCCCTGTACTTTCGATTGCTGTTTAGTAAAGGGGGAAAACAGTAACCTGGACGTCTGTCTCGCGTCTCGTTCACAGCTGTCGCACGGTAATGCTCCCAATCTTAACAGTCTCAATTTAGGACCTCAGAAAGAAGAACAACAAGAAAACTGGTAAAACATTTTATTTATTTAAAACTCAAAACGTTTAGAAACTGTATCTTCTTCTGGAAATTGGGGGCATATGTACAAGAGAATAGCTTGGGGGGGTGCAACATAAGATGGGACAGCACAGAAACCAGGGACTACTTTACCTAAAAGAAAATGTTGTAGTGCTTATATATATTTTTTCACAGTAATTTCCTCTGTTATTTTATCATTTTATTAAAATGTCCACCAATAGCCCATTTTCTAAGCACAATAATATCCTCCAGGGTGGGCGGTATGGGCAATACCGGACCTTCCAGGGGCTATAAGGCCCTCCGCCAATACCGCCCACCCTGTCGGGAATTATTGCTTACCTAGAACGTACCGAGGACAGTGGTTTGAAAACCGAGCTTGAGCTCAACATTCTATGTATTTGCATAGAGTTAACTCTTTGTACTCTGGGGCAGTTGAACCGGTCAGTCTAACTGCATATTGTCAGAATACAGCAAGACTCCATTAGAAGAAACAACATTAATATGGTAAGTAATTTTTTCATCTGAGCCTGTACATTGGGTACGCTAGCATAAGGTTCACAGTTTGAATCCCCCCGTATCTTGAGACTAAAGGTGATTCGGACCCAAAATCAGACAGGAGGGTTACCCTGTCTGTTACCTGTTCACACTATTGCGCTAGGAGGTTGGCACTGTGGGAGCAGAGTGCCTGACCTGCTGAGTGCGTTTGTGACAATCACCATTATTTGTTTTGTGTTTTTTGTATTATTTCTTTTACCTCCTACGTGCTGCCATACCAGCCCCTTCTTAAGGCTTGCCAAGGCCCCCTCTGATCCATCTGCCCTCCAAGCTCCCATTCCCATATGGCAGCCACCCCCAGGGTAACCTGGCATAACCCTTCACCAGATAGGTCCCCCACCTCTGAGGGGTAATGCGCCAGCTCGGGGGGGGGTGCAGACCAGTACTACATTTGGCCCTGGGGTGCTGCTGGGATAGAGGGCTCAGCAGGGAAATGAATGGCCTCAGAGAGCTGGGCAGCCATCATTTGGCTGTACGTAGAGCAGTATTTCCACTTTTTTCTGATGCTGTTCCCTCCTGCATGCATCTGCAGTGCTCCTGGTCTCCACCAGAGGCCACTGCAGTGCAACGTTGGCCCACTATGCACCCCAGAAGAGTAGAGCAGTCCTACGGATGCTCAATCCTCTCCTTCCCCTGCCAGCCCCAGGTGTCCCGAGTCCATTCACAAAACCCCGGTCACCGGCGTGGTTCAAGGTAAGGCGCCAGCGCCTCAGCCCTCTGTGCCACTGGGCTAGCTATCACCATTATTTGTAAATGTTAATTACCATAATTTGAACATTATTGTTCACTCTTAAAGAGAGATGTTTTTAATCACCATGATATGTGCATGTTATTGACCAGCATAATATGTATGTGTTATTGATAACCATCACATGGACAACTTAAGCACCATGATATGCATGTGTTTTTTTACTATGATATGCACATATCATTAACCACATTAATCACCATGATATGCACATGTTGTTAATCACTGTGGTATAAACATGTTATTTATTACTGGGATTTGGACATGTTATTGAGCAACATAATATGTATGTGGTATTAAACACCATGATATGCACATGTTAATCAACATAATATGTATGTCTTATTGATCACCAAGGTTTAAATATATCATTGAGCTCCATGATATGGGCATGTTATGAGAGGTGGGGGGTGGCTTCGCCTCAGGAAAGATGGCGGCTTAAACTAATTGCTGTGTTAACCAGGCATGGGAATATCCAACAACATCCATTCAAAAGGCAAAATAAATACTAAAAAAGCAGTAAGAGTTAAAGAGCTAAGACTCAACTTCCTGCACATACCTGCCACATGGAAAGAGGAGCAGATCTTGATTACTGGAGCTGAGTACAACTAGGGGTCTGACAACATGGCATTGCTGAGGGAGATCCCGCCAGATGCAAGAGACGTGGGCAGCATGTTCAATAAATTAATTCAGCACACGGTTGCAGTAACTATTGTCTCACGGCAAACAACTTCAGCCATATAGCAACTGGAGGGATGTTTGTACAACATAAAACATGTTATTTATGACAATGATATGTACCCATGTGTGTTTTTTTAATCACTATGGTATATACATGTTATTGATCACAATATATGGACATGTTACTAATTCATCCCCAGATGCAAAACCTCTATGGGTACACATGCTTTCTCCTACTTGGCACCTAAGTAGTGGAATGCTATTCCACAATCTATTCGCCAAGCCCCCACCCAAGCCCACTTCAAGAAACTCCACCGCTGACATCTACTGGCTTCAAACCCCTGTACATGCTTCCAGCCACCATAGCCCACTCCACTCACCTCTACCTTCTACCCTTCTTGCCTTCCCTCTCTTACCCTCTCTCCCCCTGTCTTCTACCTCATCTTTCCTCTCTTAAAACCCCATGTCACTTGAGGACACTTACTATTGCTTTGAACCTGTTAATGCTAACATTGTATATATGTTCTGGGTAGCTGTACTGTTCTAGCTGCAACTGGCAATATTTGTTGAATGCTTTAAAACAATCTACTTGTCAAATACTGTTTGTATTGCTATTGTCCTGTTGTCTACCTCTCCCTTGTGCTGTGTCACATTGTACTGCTCATGTATTTTCACTTGTATACTCCCGGGTCGTGCCTGAAAATAGGCATCTCTATGTCTGGTGCACCCACCCGGTTACCAAAAGCAAATAAATAAATATAGTATTTTGATGTTAATGTCCATATAAATCCAGGCACTTGTAGCCTTATTTATGATTTTTTTCTATTACATGGTTTATTATAAGTGAATTAAGAAAGCACAGATAATAAAGCTGTAAATAAGGAGTTTCTATGTCACTATGACCTCAGGCACCAAAAGTTAAAATAAACTGGTATTTAAGCAGGCACAGGTTGATAGCAAATATGAAAACATTGTAACAAATAAATGACACCCTAAGTGTACAGTGAGGCTATAATGGCATCTCGGAGTTCTGGTGTGAAATATAAACCACTATAAATGACACCAGAACCCATCAATGCTATTAGAGCCTTTTTGTGTACTGTAGACTTGGGTATACATTGTTCCTAGTGATATGCAAGTGTTATTGATCACCACATATATTATTAATCGCTGTAATATGTACATGTTGTTAATTACACTACAGAGGCAGAGCCATACATACATACATAGATACATAGACAGTGTCGGCAGATAAGGGCCTATGGCCCACCCAGTCTGCCCATTTGAGCTTGTAAGTTCAGTTTGCTTTCCTAGAAGTCTGTTGCCCCTTACCCCTGACCTCCAGAATTCCTTTATGTCTATCCATGCATTCTTAAATCCGATTGTTTCAGCCCCCACCACTTCCTCTGGCAGGGTGTTCCACTTGTCCACCACCCGTTCTGTGAAGAAATTCTTTCTCATGTTTCCTCTGAATCGTCCTCCCTCCAACTTCATCCCATGCCCTCTAGTCCTGGAACATCTTTTTCGCTTAAAAATAGTGTTTTCCTGCACCCTGTTCCTCCCTGTAAGATACTTGTATGTCTCTATCATATCCCCTCTCTCCCTCCCTCCTCTCCTCCAGGGAGTACATGTTCAGTTCCTTCAACCTGTCTTCATAGGACTTGTGATGCAAGCCATGGGTGGGAGAGCTTCCTGTACGTGCAGAATCCCCCTATCTGGCTTTCATATGTGTTCATCAAAATGTTTTTTGTTCACTGGAGATAAATATCAGACTTCTTCGGTGGACCCCCACCCAAAATAAAATCCAGGCCATGCCCCTACACTGATATGTATGTGTTATTGATCACCATTATATGTACATGTTATGAATTACCATAATATGCATGTGTTATAAATCATTGTGATATTATATGTGTTCTTGATCACAGTGATATTACATCTTATTGATCATATATGGACATGTACATCATGATATGTGCTGTATGTGTTATTGATCACTACAGGTAGCCTAGCAAAGATTTTTATTTTTATTTTGAGGGAGTTTTACTTTTGGTGGCTAGGTGGGGTTTTTTGTGAGTAAAGGAGGCAGACATTATGGTAATCAGGAATTTTTGAAAACAGGCATTGATATTGTTAATGTGCTGTGTCCAGATTGTCAGCACTTTTTTTTTTTTACCTGTACATTAGACAAGTCTAAGGCATAGGTGCCGACAAATCAGAATGCAGGGTTTCCTATCCATTTTATAACACTGCATGTGAAGGTAGTGCAACCAGGTACTAGCTTGTGACAGAGTTGGTACATATTTAGTAGTCAGTAGACCTCAATATTATGGCACACTGCTGCAATGGACCATGAGCAAATACATCAGAACTGTCTTGCTCTACTCACTAAACACACCAATGCATTTATTTCACTTTGTACACAGGTGCACTGCATCACCACATCTCATCTTTGTCACACGCGCATCTGATTCTTCTGTTGTACTACACAGCCCTCAGCTCACAGCCACTGTGAGGAGCATTGTGCCTTCATAATGACATATAAATATCAGTTAATGGTATGGTGAGGAGGCTTTTATGTGCCTTGCATGAAGGTAGGGTAATTTTCATTTGTTGTACAAATGTATTTCTGGACTGAAGTGCTGTGCTACAGGAGTTTTGCCTCATAATCTGACGAGCTTGCATGCAGTGCTAAACATACCTCTCTACATTTCAGCATTAAAATGCATAGCACAGGCCTCCAAAATTCAAAGCAACTGGCCACAATGTGTAGCACTTTTTTCTTTTAAAGAATAATATGTATAAGAATAATGGGCCTCACAGGTTTAGTAATACTGAATGTTTCTATCATGTTAGTTCAAAGTTTTAATAGTTTGTGTGTCCACAAATTGCATCAACATTATGAAGACCATCAGTAAACCTTCGTAGAGCAAAAGGTACATGTGAATGTAAAAATCATAGCGTTACATTTACAGCAGTTGAGCGGTATGGTGCTGATCCCTATCAGGTGACCTTCAAATGTGGTCACAACTGTGGTCTGTGTTTGTACACGGCTTTGTGACCTGCTTTGTGCTGCTCTCATAAGGGGTATATTGAAAATCCTTTAGCATTTTAAACTCTTACAGTGGGACTCTTCCAATATACCTGCTCTTGGACTCACACATTTGTGTGCTCACACAGCCCTTTGAAACATAGAAACATGGAATCTGATGGCAGATAAAGACCATACGGCCTGCCTAGTCTGCCCATGTCCCTACTCAGTGTTGACAGCCCAGATCCTATTTGATCTGCGTCACACCTTCTCTGACCATCTCCAGGGTACCCTTATATCTATCCCTTTGTGCCTCAGTTTCCATTATTTTCCAGTATGCTGCCCCACATGTTATTAATCAATCTCAAATGTATGTGTTATCAATCACAGTGTTATGTACATTGTTATTGATCATCATGATATGTAAATGTTATTAATCTCCATGATATGCACAATCAATGCCCCAGTGGTGAGGGACGTGCAAAGTGCTTGTTTATTTCAGAATCACTCACTGCCCCCCACAACACTTTTTCCCTGGGCAAGTGTATTAAATTTGAATTCACACTACCACACACCCGTTTTCATGAAGGGTGTCTTTGGTAGTGAGGAACGCTCAGCATGGCCATTTTGACAGCAAACTGCCCCAGCTGCTTTCATTAATGGCTGCTTTCATTAATGGCGAGCATGTCACTTGTCAACCACCGTAGACACTGCTTCATCGCGGTTTCTAATATTGGCCCGCTCGCTCTGCTGGATTGATTTTATCTGTCGATAACTGGCACATGAAATTGTCAGTGAAGGAGCAGATCTATGCTTTTACTTCGAGGATGCATCCTGGTGGCATGCGCTTCTGTCGGCTATGTTGCCGATCAGATTATTTTTACAGGAGCAGCATAGGGTACTGTTTTATTTTCTAATGTTTTCTAATGTTTGCTGTGAGATCATTTTCATCAGCTAATGCTATGTGTTTCTGTGTCTATGTTGGGGATACTGGCGGGGTACTGTTCTCCAACTTCCTTGGCCATGGAGCTTCTCCTAAGTACTTTAAAATTTGTAGGTTGCCACAGTAGGGATCTTGCTCTGTTGGGGCTCACCTTACTACAAGTTGTGCAGGTCATAAAGTTATGTCCTGATAAAGACATGGCTGGAAAAGGCTTTCGACCAATCAGGGGTCAATAAATGTTTTGCCCATTTTATAATCCTTGCTTAATTACCTTAATAGGTACAGCATGTAAGCATTAATACATCTTAGGGTGTAAGTTGTTCTGAATTATAAAATGGGTTAGAAATTTCCTGTGTTCTAATTGGCCAAGAGGGTTCAGAACCCAATGCCTTATAGGGAGACAGTCACTAGTCGGGGAACCCTTCTGGCAGAACATCTGGATAGCCATGCCACTCAAAAATTGAAAAAAAAAAGAATTCTGGGACCAACATTTGTAAATTACAACCCTCCTTACCATGATTAAAAAAACAAAACATAAAAACATATTTCTGCAGCCACGCACCCTGCGAGACCTACAATACATGTACCTAAATTTCACAAGAAATGGCCTAACTCAGGGGTGTCCAACCTTTTCGGGGTTGTGAGCCACATTTAAATTTCTGAGTAAGAAGTGAGCCACAACAATGTGTGGCCCGTACCATACCCAATGTACGGCTCTTTCCATACCCATATTTAACCATATTTAGGAGTAAAAATAATAACATAGTCACAGTACATAGTCAATAATCGTATTTTATTAAGTTACAGTATTTTAAAAAATGTTTGTAATTTAAAAATAATTATTCAGAACCACTCTGGACCTTTAGATTTGCTTGCAGGCTTTGTGAAAGTAGCTTGTTGTGCACTCAGGGCACTTTTCGGCCCCTGTACTTTGACTTTTCTCAAATTTGCAAGACTGTGACATGTACTTGACATGTAATTGACAAACTCCTCAAGAGCCACATCAAACTCCTTCGAGAACAACATGTGGCTCACGAGCTACAGGTTGGACACCCCTGGCCTAACTCCTCCAACCACTTTTGTTTTTCTATTACAGGTCTGTTTTCTTCTGTCACTGAGTTCACTGGTTCTGCCACTCAGGGAGTCAACCACTGTCTCCCTCTCATTCAGTTGCCCATAACTGGCCATGCCAGCAGCTGTGACCTCAGCACTTGGGAGGCCCTTCACTTGTGAGACACACTGAGACCCGTGGCAATATGTATTCGAATACTGTAAGCCTTCATACTGACCTTTTGTAGCTGTCGAGTCGTTTACATAGCAACTGCTGAGCACTCGAACTGCACAGAGCCGTGTACTCTCTCCCTCTCTCTTTCAGCCTCATTCCCAGATCATTCTCTCTCCCTCATTTTCAACCAAAAGAAAATTGAAGAATGTCCTCTCCCTCTTGCTTTTAGCAGAAAAAAATATATATATAAAAACCAGAAACACCCCAAAGGCTACTATTATTGATTTTTAAAGGCATATAAAACAAAAAGAAACAAAATAATATGCTACTACAAATGGTTACATTATACTGGAGTACAAAATGGGGATTTTGTGGAGTGTACTCTAGTTTAAGTCAATAGTACTAGTTGTTGTTGAAAGGGGCAGCTGGACCAGAGCTGGGGGGGGGGTTGGGGGCTCAGAATCCTAGTTTTTCTTATTTAGTTTTTCTTTTTTTTCATGGGACTATTCTTATCCAGTTGGAAATTTCTTGTTTAATTAGAGGGGATTAGTTATCTCAGTTTAGACCTATATTCTTTGACATGGGGTCCGTTGGTTGTTACTATGTAAGGAGAGTGATACTTATTACGTTACTGTTCCTTAGTATATTACCGTGACTTACAGGTTCATTGTTTTTCTTTTCTTGTTCTAATGTTGTACTGGTTGTTCTAATAAAAAGATTATATACAAAAAAAAAATGCCACAGAATTGTACAATAGTGTAAAACAGTGCCACACAGAGGCACAAAGCTGCAACAAAGGCTACATTCTTGTTTTACAGAAAAACACACTCTAAACCGCTTTTTATGTTCTTGTTATCTTCAATTGCTTTTTACAAGGTACTTGTTTACAATCAATAGTGGTAGTAATATTTATTCATCAAGTGCCCCTTCCCTGGGGCTCCCTGCGCCTTACAAAATGAAGACACATCAACAAATACTATAAAATAACTTAGACAACAGCATATAACTATCATAGTAAAAGCAGTAAGGAATGGGTGGCATCAGATCCAAGAGGCTAAGTAATACTAACAGCTTTCTGAAACAGGAAGGTCTTAAGGCCCTTCTTAAAGGCCACCACCAAGGGGATCATGGGAGCCTGTTCCAGGGGGGAGTCAAGCTAGCTCGTTCACCCAAAAATTTCAGGCTTGCCCTAGGAACAGCTAAGTGGCCCACCTCAAAGGAGCAGAGAGGATGGGGGGTCTGGTGGAGGGACAGAAAGTTTCTCATGTAACCAGAACCCAGTAGATAATACACCACCGCGCCAGCAGCCAATGCAGTTCACACAAAGACTGAGGTTATATGACAGGACCTAGGAAAGCAGGTCAACAACCTGACTACTGTGTTCTGCACCAATTGCAGGCATCATAGGACACCTCCACTAACCCTAAGATACAAAGCATTACAGTAATCAAGGCTAGAAGTCACAAATGCATGTACCAGTGATGGCAGGTCTTCTGAGAGATCAGGGCTTTTGGGGTGATGTTTCTAAGACGGTAAAAGCTGCTCTGGACTACAGCACACTTGAGCTTCAAGCATCTACCACTCATCCAGAATGTCCCTCAGATTTTTCATCTTCATCTAGACAATCACTCTAGAGAAGCCAAGCACAAGGCTAGACACCTCCTCAGTGGCCTCTGCACCCCACCCCTGACAAGGTTCAATCACTAATACCTCCATTTTGCTTGGGTTGAGTCTTACTCAGCTTGATGACACCCAGTCCTGAATCTGACAGGCACAACTTAAGTACCGCAATTGCATTAAGTATCCCGGGTGCAAAAGACAAATACAACTTGATATCATCATCACAGCAATGAAACCCAGGCTGTATTGTTTAAGTATCCCTCCCAAGGATAGCATGTATACCATGAACAGTATGGTGAGAGAATCAACCCTTGGGGTACACCACAGGGCACAGGCTTCGAGAGTGGAGAAAATCTCCATCACAATGCTCTGTGTCCTGTCTCTGTGGAAGGCCTCAAACCAGCAGATGACTGTGCCGGCAAGTCCACAGTACTCCCTGATTTTAGTCCAACAATAATCCATGGTTCATGGTGGTTAAAGGCTGATGAGAGATCAAGGAGGATGCGATCTGATCCCTCTCCTCTATCTCTTGCCCTGGGAAGGTCATTGTGCATCCTGACTAGTGAGGTCTCTCTACTGTGCCGAGACCTAAATCCAGACTGAAGAGGCTTAAAGATATCAAAGGCCATGAGGTGTGCTTCAGACTACAGCACCACCATCTTCTCAATGGACTTCCCCAGAAAGGGAAGGTTAGAGACCAATCTATAATTCATCTAGCAGTCCGGGTTCAAGGATGCTTTCTTCAGAACAGGACTCACCAGTGCATCTTTCAACATGCATGGAAAGCTCCCCTTCAAGATGGTGCGTTGGACTAACTCGGTGAGCACTGGTACCAGAAACTTCACACACCCTACCAAAAGGGGTGTCTGGCCCAGGCTGAGATCACAAAAGCTGGCCCTTAACTTTATCACCCCACAAACTCCTTCCACCAAAGCTGGTCTAAACTCTTCCCAGACCTGAGAAGGGCACCTGTTCATAACCTGCTGATCATGCCAGGCTGCAACAACCCAGTTGGAGCATCCTGGACCAAATGGAGACCACCCGGTCAGGGAAAAAACTAAGCAAACTATTTGCAAGGAATGGATGAATTAGCTCTCACCAGATGCAGATGGACCAGATGGAGTAGTCTGTCTAGAGTGATGAAGAGTTGAGCTAATCAATTCAGCCCTGCTGCAATTTTCCTGATCAGAAATGCTGCCTTCCTATGGCAAATTGCCCTTTAGTACTCACTGTACAGAGTCCTTAAAGCCAGATTATCCTCACTGGATCTCAATCTCCTCCAGCAATGCTGCAGGCTTCGACCACTAGTCTTCAATTCACTGAGCTCACTGTCAAACCACAGGGATCTCAAGCATAAAGCCAGGGGTAGTATATGGATGAGTGCAACTGCATCAAAGGCTGAGGTAAAGGCCCTATTATAGGCCACCATGTCTTCTTCTGATCCAATCTGACAAGAAGCCATCACACCCAATAGATCCACCACTGCCTGGAGACTTTGTGGGACAACCCCTTTAATGGGTGTTTTGAACTATCTCCATTGGGGGTGGGCTACAAGGGGGGGGCCCAAATTAAACCTTACAGTACAGTGATCCAAACAATTGTCCAGATCACTCTCAAGGTTTTGTATCTTGAGACCCAGCAAGAAGACGAAATCCCAGGCATGATCATGTTGGTGGGTCACAGAGGTAACTCCCAGTGCTATGCTCAGTGAATCCATCAACTGGAGGAAACTGTGGCTAAACTACTAGAGTTCATCATTAATCCAGGCATCAAAATCAAACATGAGCAACCACCTAGGTGATTCTAATACCCCCCTTAATGATAAAGTCCATGATTGCCTGCAGGAACTCCCTCTCATGTCCTGAAGGCTGTTACAGTAGAAGGATCCTGCAACCTGCACCTGGACCCCCACGCACAGTCACGCATTTAGACAATGAAGTGTCCCTCACTGGGTGCATGGTGTAGTGAAACTCTGACCTAAAACAAATGCCTCCCCCCATACACACAATCCCATTGTGGGCAGTCAACTATGGAGAATCTGTCTGGGACCACCACCTCCAAAACTGTCACTCAACCAGGTCCCCGTGATGCAACCCAGATCAAGTGATGAAAAAGATATTAAATCTGCCATAAATGCAGTCTTGTTCTTCTTTGATCTAGCATTGCAAAACACTGCCTGCAGGGAACAAATGGTGGCTGCTGACCTATTAGTTACCAGCCCACTCGGTCTGGTGGGAGCCTTGGGTATGGGTGCCAACCATGTCTGGCCTTTCTCTAGATCCCATTTTGCCTCAGGGCACCTCCTGGTCCTCACCAGCCCTATAGTGCCCCCATTAGCAGTCCCTGCACCTCACCGCCTACCATCCTGCCTCCTTATGATGCCAGCCTCCCAGCAGCACCTATATGCCATCGCTAACAGAGAGGTCATCAAAAGGGTGAAGGTCTAAGGGCTGGGATGTGGAGTAGCTAGGCCTGGGGGTCCTGAGCCCTAACTACATGATGCCACTGACTTAAAACACTCCCACACAAGAAAACCATTAAACCCACACACAACCCACTATTTACTACACATACAACACTAACACTGACGTTTCATAAAATTAGTTACAAGTCTCCCCTTGTGCAAGAAGGTGACCAACACAACCCACCCTCTTCCATGGCCTGCTGCCTTCTTGTGAATGGCACTCACAATCAGCTGTTTTACTATGCAAACAAGAGCAGGAGCATCATTCACGATAAGGATGCTGGCTATGGCGGAGGCAAGTTGTGTGGGTCACCTTTTAGCACCTGGTGTGAGACTTGTAATTAATGTTATGAAATGTGTGTGCTGGGGGAGAGGATGGGGCTTTGGTGCTGTTAGGGTCATGGGATGAGGGATGATTAAATGAGCTCAGATATTGGCAAGAGAAGGCAGTGGCCAGCCTTGGAGACATGCAGATTATGCCAGTTGTCCATCATGGAAGTTTTTTGTTAATCTCTTAAAATCATAGATGCTGGGAGGATGGAGAGTGGGAGTAGGCTTATTGCAGAGAGTGGGGGGAGGGGGGTTGTTTTTAACATGACTTGTCTGGGGAGGAGGGCAAGGAATGTTTTATTACTCCCCCTCATAGTTAGATGAATAATGAGGCCAAATACCAAATTTCCAAATATTTGGGGCCTCGGATTTGAATATTTGGCTGAATATTTGAAATAAGGTATTCCCCCACTTCTAAGGATTTATAATAATGTATATATGCATGTACAATGCTGTCCACCAGAATCAGCGCTCTGTGTGAGGTTTCACAGTTTACTGCCTGACATATGAGAGTAATTACCTTGGATTATATTGAATTTCTGCAGTATCCTGCTAGATATCATAACAAAAACGGTGATACTGTGCTAGATCCTGGTGGCCAGCACTGTGTGTACTTTTGTATGTAATGTGTTTATGTATGTACCTGTAGGTATGTAATGTATATAGGTTTGTATGTTTGCACATGTGTATGTACAGTATGTATGTTTGTGTGTAATATAAGTAAGTTTTGTGTAATATGTGTTGTATTTATTGATGTATGCATGTGTGTATGTATGCAGGTATGTTTGTATGCATGTACTGTATGTATGTATGTGTGTATGTATGTAATACACGTAGGTTAGTATGCTTGCATGTGTGTATGTATGGTATGTATGATTGTGTGTAATATATGTATTTATGTATGTAAGTTTGTATGCATGTATGTCTGTATGAATGTATATTTGTATGTTTGTATATAATGCATACTGGTTTGTATGTTATATGTGTGCATGCATTACTGTATGCTTGTTTGTATGTAAAGCATGTAAGTTTGTAAGAATCTATGTATGCATGTCTGTATGTATGCATTTGTATGTAATGCATGTAGGTTTGTATGTATATATGTCTGTAGATGTGGATGTATCCATGTATGTGCTGTATGTATGCATGTACTATATGTACAGTATGTCTACATGTATGTAATGCATGTAGATTTGTAAGAATGTATGTATGTATATAGCATGTGACATCACTACTATGGCACCAAACCTTAGTGGTGTCAGAACTATGGTACAACAACTTGTTAGCCTGCATGGATTTCCAAAGGCACTAGGCTTCTACCATATACTGTGGTGTGTGTATTACTGTACTATATATTCCAGTTCCACTTAAGCTGCTTCGTAACTCCTTCCTTAGGACACTCCTGTAATTGAGTCTCAACTCAGTGTGATCTCATGGACAAATATTTTAAATCAATTACAAATCCAAATGGTTTCCAATTACAGTTCTTTGTTCTCTAATCAAGGAGAATACGTGTGGGAGTAACAAGCCTTCGAACCGCAATCGATCAACTAGAGAAATAATGGCTGCTCACTCACCAAATAATTAACATACCCTATAGCTTTGATCTAAGGCTGTGGCTTATATTACAAATATACTGTTTGAGTCGCAGCTTATGATCAAGGGGGGCTTGTAATTGATTGGCAGTCAGCTGATTATTGACAGGTGTCATTGAGCTATGAAAGCCACTCATCAGTGTGGTACTAGTGCCTTATTTACCTTAAACACTGAACATGCCGAACATACAGAAGGCACCGGTGTTGTCTGCATGTTTGTTTTTTTTTGTTCCAGTTTAGCAGCATGTATGGCAAAGGGGCTTGGGGGGGAGGGTTGCTATAATCACTGCACAGTCTCACCTGCTCATTGGGTCACCTCACAAACAGTTGCAGTTCTGGGACAAGTTTGCTAGCATGTACAGCAAGGGGGTTTAAGGGGGTGAGGGGTTGCTGTAATTGCTGTACAGCCTCACCTGCTCATCGTGTCATCTCATAAACAGTTGCAGTTTCGGGACAAGCTTGCTAGCACGTACTGTAAGGGAGCTTAAAAACTGCTTCTTCCCCCTCATCCACTATTCCTTGTAAAGATTACTGGATGCACCTTGCCGCTGCATGTATCAGTTCTCCAACTCATGCCTGAAACACCTTTTCTCCATAGTAAGCACTAGACACACTCTACCTGTGACTGGTAGTTTAGCTTACTTGTAATCAAGTCAGCATGATGTACCATAACTAATGAGTAAAGTGGTCTATGCTCGAGGGTAGCTTGTTTTAAAACTTGGTCTGAGAAGGTGCAGCATTAGATCAAGGGTGGCTAATGATCGAGGGTGGCTATAGATCAGAGATATACAATATCTGTATTATGTTTAATTTTCCCTGGATATAGTTATATGATGCCCAAACATTTTGTGGCAGTACCACTTCCTTAGGGGATGTGATTGAAAATATCTTTTGTGCTTCATTTCACATTAGTTCCTCTTTTTTTTTTTTTTCAAAATCTCTGGTGTGTTATTATTCTAAACCACTGACACAAAACATCAGAGCATCACATAATAATGGACTGTGAAAACTAAGTATAGTAAAATTATATAAATTATTTGGTGAGCAAATACATTAAAAAAATGTTCTGCTTTCCATTTAAATATACTTAGATTTATTTCTTTAAAAATCCATCCCTCTCATCCCCAAGCAATATGTCCACTCAAATTATCTCTAGTAGCTAGGCTGCTGGTTTATTTTAAAGGTTACAGCACTGAGCTATGGACCTGGGAACTCAGGTTTAAATCCCACCACTGCCACTTCAACACTGGGTGACCCTGAGCAAGTCGCTTAACGTTCCTGTGCTTAACCTTCTCATGATATGTCCCTGTGCTGTTTGAGCCTTCTTTTGCACCTAGAATAGCAGCAACCCCACACCTTGGATTGTAAAATGCTTTGGAATACAGTTTGTATGAAAGGCACTACATGAAACTAAATTTGTTTCCTTTTTTCTTGGCCTAAATCTTTATTTTTTTTTTGTGCAACTTACCACAGTGAAGGGGGCAGAAACAAATTAGGACCAATGTCTGGTTTTCCAATTTCTGCTCACTCAGACCCACGTATAATAAAAGATAGTATATAGGAAACCACACATAACAAGTTATTCCATCTTGAGGTTTCTGATGGCATAAACTTCTTGAGCGTCTTTATTGTGGTACTGTGTACTAGCCACCAGAACCCCCTAGACAGAATAACATTCTTGTTTTGCTTGGTTGATTGAATATTGCTATAATACTGTATTTGTTCATATTTTAGATGAGAAATGAAAGAAAGGAAGCAAGAGAGAGAGAGAGAGAAACAAAGAAAGAGAAAGAAACAAAGAAAGTGAGAGAGAAAGAAAGAAAGAAAGAAAGAAAGAAAGAAAGAAAGAAAGAAAGAAAGAAAGAAAAACCACATTGTTTCTGAAACTATTACAGTACCTCTGCCTTAAGCAGTCTGGAGTTCACTCAAGTGTTAGTTAACATGACTGCATCAATTACAGCGATACCCTTCTTTGTTACTCTTCTCCCAGCTCCAAAACAAACCAATAATTGTCTCTCTACTGACCTGGAAATTATAGGGATGTGGAGATTGCTCTCACCCTAGTAGCAAGGACTGCACCCCTCACCAGGGATATCCCCTCATCTCCATCACCAAGAATTATACCCCCTTACCTTCATCACCAAGGATACAAAGAATGCAGTCCCCCATCATTGCAGATCACCCCACCAGAGATTGCATCCCCTCACTGACACACTATAAGAGGTTGCACACCATCCCTCTCACCATGAAGGATCAACCCCCCCCAAACCCTCCACTGAATAATCACTCTCCCCCAGGCATGGCATCTCCAACCCCAACATCATCTGATCTCATACTACTCATTTGGGATTGCCCCTTCTCTCCAGAGATTACTTCCCCAGACCCCTCCTCCTGCACACCAAATATTGCACCTCCTTAGCACCAGCCCTGTGGCTTGCACCCCTCTCCCCAGTGCACACATGCACGCACTAGAGAGTACATACATCATGCCCAAACAGCCATAAATCATGCCTGTGGTCACCACCATAGAAATTCCATTATTTCACACCACCAGAAATTATATTCCCTCTTTCCCACCAAAAATTGTATTCCCTCATTCCCAAGAGAAATTGCATCCTTCTCATCCACACTACCAGAGACCACAGCCCAAACCACTACCACAGAAATGATATCGCCTCACCTCACTAGAAATTGCATCCTCTCATCAACACTAGAAACTGTATCCCTCCCTCATCAGAAAATGCTTCCCCTCGCCCTCACCGGAAACTGCATCCTTTGCACGCACACCACCAAAGCTTACATCCCCACACCCCTTGTATCCCCTCACCACATCAAAAATTGTATTCTGTCATCCCTACATAAACTGTATCTCCTCACCATCTCCAGAAATTGTATTCTGTCATCCCTACATAAACTGTATCTCCTCACCATCTCCAGAAATTGTATTCTGTCATCCCTACATAAACTGTATCTCATCACTGTCTACAGAAATTGTATCCCATATCATCAACAAAGATTGTATCCCCACAGACCAACAGAAATTGTATCCCTTTACACCTACCATAGCCTGTATCCACTCACCCCCACCAGAGATTGCATATCCTCATCCCCATCAGAGATTGAATCCAGTGGCCCTTACAAGAGAACATATTCCCTCACCCCACTGGAGAAGTTACCTTTTAGCTGAATCTTGCCCCCCCCCAACCCAACAACCAGGGATGGCATATGCCCAGCCCAAGGTTATCCCCCATCCCCACCCCTAGGGATTGCTCACCTTGACTCAAGATCAATGAACAGTACACCTGCAAGGCGGGCTTTGCTATGGAAGGAGAACCCCTGCTGTCCCAAGCCAGGACTGCTCAATGTCCAGCACTGTCTGTCTTCAGTGATTTCTAGGACAAGGGTTCTCTAGGATCTAGACAAATGCATATGGACATTAGCTGGATTTGATCAGTCTGTCCTCTACCTCCAAACAGGACACACTCACACACTCACACACACACGCACGCATGCACACACACACACATGCACATGCCCCCCACACACTAACCCCACTGCAGAATTAAAGTTTGCCAAGTGATGGGTAGGGTGGGGAGGGGAGGAGCAGCTGTTGGGGGTTGTAAATAATTTCAGAGGATTACAAGACAACATAAGTGTACAATATATTCAAAAATGAGTCAAGATCAAATCATTTTTGATCCTTACATTTTTTATCTGCAAAGACTAAGCAGTTAAAGATACCTTGCTGGTTTCCTCTTAACTCTTTCTTACCCAGACATCTAATAGTGTGTGTTTGTGTGTGTGTGTGGGTGGGTGTATGTGCGTGTATTAGTATATAACACAACTTTGTTTTGAAATCTGATTTTCACACAAAAAGTTTGTCAAGTAACACAGAGCACTTTAAAGAGCTAGTGCATTGGAACTATTATGTAAGGTTCAAAGCTGATGTGAACAGTCATGAACTAACCTGTGATGTAGGTTGTGTTGTCAATTTGAGCATCTGAACTGCATTTTTTTAAAGATTTTTATTGTTTCTCAGATTGTTGGTATGTCGAGCTATGGAGAGTGCCATCAGGTACCTCAGGAACTGGAAGGAACATCTTGCGGGGGAAAGGATTCGGAGTACATGTTTGCCTATCTAGCTGGGTGGTCTCTCTTATGTGAAGCCAGTCAAATTATTTCTAAATATTAGGTGTTTGTTTTTCTGCCTTATAATTTGCATGACCTTCATCCCCTGCATTTTTTTCTGGATTTGATTTGGGAGAGGCGTGGGGTTGGGGGGGGTGCTGTCTCTCGGTGAAATGTGAACATCCTGTGTAGCAGTGTAGAATAATCTCATGTGATGTTGCTTGTGCAGAAGGGAACCTGCGCAGCCAGTCTCAACTATTTTGACTCTGAGTTGTTCCCCTCTTTATGATTACATTGCATACAGAAACTGGGGCTGGATATGAAGCTCAGTGCGTGTGTGTGTGTCTTTGTGGAACGGCAGACTAAAGGGACTGGTATGTGTAGATCTCATCAGCTACTTGATTACATAAGGTGAATTGACGTTTTGACTTTGGAGGAGTGTGACCTCTGTGTGCTTTGACTTTGTCTGGGCAAGGATGTGCTGGTAGCTTGGTGCCAACGAAGTTGGATCTGTCTTCTTTCACAGAGGAAAATTCATTTTTTTGTGTGTTTTTATTTTCGGGGGGCAGAGGAGATACTTAGCCGCAGTGTTTGGGTGCCTCTGCATACAGCATCATTTCAGCACGTTGGTAAACCGACTCAGAAAGGGTTGGCTTGCCTTTATTATGGAAGATGGGTCTGACTGAGTTGGGAACAACAAAGCAAGGAGTCTGGCTCAGTGTGGCCAAATGAAGCAGCGCCAAGTACCACTGTACAAAGCAGAAAAACGACAAACAGCGCTGGTAAGTACAAGCTGAGGCCTCTAATACAGTGCCAGTAATGCTTTATTGGAACCGTGCTAAAAATGAAGCGATGGCCAGAACTGCCCCAGCACCTCGAACCTGACAGTTCATCCTCGGGAGGCACTACTGGCATCGTGTTAGAGGATTCGGCTTTTACGTACTGGGGCAGTTTGTTGTTTTCCCTGCTTCTATGTGAGTTGATTTTTTTTGCCGAATCGCTGATCTTATGCATGATGCCTTGGACCATGGGTAGGATGTGTGTTAACGAGCATATGTGTGTGTGTGTGTGTGTGTGTTGGGAGATTATCCAGACTGTTGCGAGGAGGAAGGTAATTTTATTCACACTTGATCAGTGGGGATGGGGGACCAGAGAATCATAATGTGTTTTGGAGATTCTCCCATGCTGCACAGTGTGCTCGTTTCTTTTCCAGCTGACAGACTTTCTCAGTTTGCCGTGCTCGAGTGGGATCTAGAAACAACACCTCACACATAAATAAAGTGTAACACCGCCATGTATCATACAAAATAACACATTAAACAGGTACAAACAAATCTAGCTGTAACAAAAACAAAATCAGTACGGTTTCAGTTTGAACATGTTTCACGTTCCATGTCAGTGTGCAGGCATTCAAAGTACCGGGCAGCTGCCCCCCTCCACAGTGTCACTTTCTGCCCAGCTGTCTGATGCTCGCAACAAACAGTCCTTGCCAGAGTCATGACAGAAAGGTCTGAAAATCAGGGTTTGATTCATGTGATACAGTCATAATATCAACAAACACAAATTAAATAAGACTGAAAACCAAAGCAATTAAGTGCTTCAGTAAGCATACAGTGGCTAAAAAGACATGGAACACTATCTCTTTAAAGCAGGATGAGGAGCACAACAATAAAAGGATTTATCTACACACAGTCACAAAAACAATGAGAAGATATCAAATGTTATATGTAATAGATAACCCACTACAGGGTGTGCGGTTGTGCTCTGATATATGCATGCTTTGGTGTGCGGCTGAGTGCTTTCAAACACCCAAGGCATGCATATATCAGAGCACGACTGCATGCCCTGTAGTGGGTTATCTATCTTATAAAATAGCCACAAATATGAGGGGGGGGGGGAGTAGTCCCTATCTGGCACAAAAAAGTGTTTCATTTGCAGTAGGTGGTGTGGTTGATCCTGTCATAATTGTGATAAGTTAAAGTTATGGGTGATAGTTATCTGGTTGATCCTACCACAATTTTGAAACAAATAAGTAATTTCAAATAATTATCTTTTTCATTCCTTCTGTAGGTTCATACTAGAATGCCCCCCCACCACCCACCACTGTGATATGTATAAAACCCTAGATCTCCCCTCTCTGCACTCCAGGCATCAGCTACATTGTGCTAAACTTGTAATGAAATACTGGTCCAACTCCATCCCCTCGTATCTCAGCTCCACCCTGTCAGCTCAACCCTCCCCGGCATATGCCCTGAGAGGCTCAGACTCGAGACTTTTGCATATCCCTTTCATGCGTACCACAAAGGGCCAATCTGCTTTCAAATATAGACTGCCCAAACTCTGGAATGACCTCCCTGCTGCTATTAGGTCACCCACCACCCCTAGGACCATAAATACCCTCTTGCTGGGCCATTTCTCAGACACTTGTAACTGTAACCTGCAGCCCAGCTCTGCTAGCAAGAGGCTTCGTACCATGCCCTAAACTGTAAAGCGGCTTTAACTGCTGCCTCCGCCAATAGTTCAATGGTTCTCTGCCTGCTCACACTTTAGTAACCCAGGACTTGGAATCAAGATAGTATGTAAGTTCCCAATGCATAGTCCAGCCTGTACATTTCCTGGACCTGACGTTTCACCCTTATTGCACCCACTTCTGTACCTACTGCATTGCATCCCTTGCCTATGCTTCATTTGTATGCTTGTATGAATCCCTTATTGGACTCACTTCTGTACCTACTGTATTGCATCTCTTGTCTATGTTTCAGTTGTATGATGTATGGATGTTGTAACTCTCAGGTCGCATCTGGAAGCGAGCGGTTCCCGCTCAGTATGCTAATCTGGTAAATCTCTTAAATAAATACATAAATCTGGTTGATTCTGCCATTTTCACTGTCTTAAAAGAATTATCTGGTTGATCCTGCCATAACTGTAATAAGTTGAAAGTATAGGTGATAGTCATCTAGTCAATCCTGCCATGATTTTTAAACAAAAAAAAGTCCTTTAAAATAATTATCTGGTTGATTATGCCATTTTCACTGTCTTAAAAGTTATTTGGTTTATCCTGCCATTTTTACTGTCTTAGGATATACTGTAATCACTTTCACTTTTTGTCCTGTAATGTAGTGTGAACGAGCAGTGTTAATTGCGGTAATGGATGTGCAGGCAGAAGTTCAACATGAGACATTCTGAGTTCAAAAAGTACATCAATTGTGTTTTGGATATGAAGTTTATGCCGCTTTGTGCAAAAGAAGCCCAGAAAACTAGATGCAAGCCCGAGTGACCATTGCTATAGCAACACTCACTCACGCTTGTGTCTAATTCTCTGAAGTCGCTGACTTGCTTGTACTCCATTCGCTCTCCTCTGTCTACATTTGGTGGCTTCTTTTACACAAAGTGGCATAAACTTAATATCCAAAACACAGTTTACATACTTTTTGAACTCAAAATGCCTCATTTTGAACTTCTGCCTGCATGTCCTTTACTACAATTAACACTGCTCAGTCACGCTACATTAGAAGATGAAACGTGAAAGTGAATATAGCGTAAGACAGTGAAAATGACAGGATCAACCAGATATGTTTTTTTTTAATTAACTTTGTTTAAACATTATGGCAGGATCAACCACATAACTGTATAGAATGTGGGACTGATACAGTGATTTACTTGCGGCTGTGGGTGGTAGCCTGTATGTGCCAGCTGTCTGTATGTGTGGCAGTCTGTCTGTGGCAGGTATTCCGGCATGATCTAAGTGATGGTGAGATGGTTCTGAGGGCTGAAAAGTGGTATCCTGTGACTTGGGAATACCACAAGTGGGTGCCTACCAAAATGGTGACCCACTTGTGGCGATGGCCCTGACAGTGAGGGCATAGGGAGGGCGACCAGATGGGGAGGGTTTGCGAAAAGGCAACAGGATATCGCACATGTATACGCATGCAGGGGAGAGCGAGCATGCCATGTGAGGGGTGGGAGGGTTTGTGAGGGGTGGTGCAGCGGGTTGCCGCCAAACTGGCGTCGTGGTATGGTGGGGTGGGTGCTGGCCTGGGGTGGTGGAGATGCAGGGTTTGGGACTTGGCGCTGGTATTTTTTGTTGTAGCCAGCCTGAGACAGGCTTTATTTTTTATGCAGATGCACCCCAACAACCCCCAGAGTTGAGAATCTAAAATTATGGGGATGCGGGTGGTGAAGCCCCACATAAAACAAAAACTCAAGTTTTGCACTGATTTCACTGGTACGAGGTTACACATCGCTTAAAATTCAATTTCTGTGATGTGCACTTGCCATAGGGGCATTGGCATTCAGGAATTGCCCTTATCACATGGAACCCTGGAAAGTAGTTCAGGTGTGCGGTCGTACTGGGAAGCGTGCGGTCATTGTGAAATAATGCATGGTCATGTTTCATCCAATCAGGACACTGGATTTTCTCTGATTTTTCTTACCCATATATATATATATATATAAAAAGGGCTACGCTGTGGCCCCACTAGAAATAAATTTATTTTCCTACATGCAATTTGACCTTATGACATTGCAAATGGCAAAACCACTATTGATGTCAAAGGTCAAAGTGCATGAGGGAAAATATGACTTAGATATTTTGAATGGGGCCATTGCATATTCAATTTATGCAAAGCCCTCAGTTTTTGTTACGTTTAAGTGCTGTTACCATGCAGAGCTGTGGAGACAGTTTGCTGGCAACAAGTCTACCATAGCGGTGGCCCGAGAGACAGAAATTCATGATTGTCTGATGGGGGGAGGTATAATTTGGGGAAATGCTGCTGGAAACATTTTTTGTGCTGTTCTATGCTGTTTTACAGTTGATTGCAGAAAAAAGTTGTTTTCTAAGTGACAAAGGCTAATTATAATAAGGACTGGTTGGTACAGTTTGAAAGTAAAAGTGCTGGGTGGGACGCAGCCAGCAACTGAAATTGCAGTATTCTGAGTGTGACTGTGTGGTGCTCGTGTTTCTGACTGGGATCAGTCAGGACCTACTGTGAGCATATGTTTGCTCTTGGGCACCTAGAGTGAGAATATTGTGATATTTTCACTGTAGGTCTGGAAGTGAGCAAAGATATCACTGATAAGTGCTGTTCAATACCGTCACAGGCATTGCAGAAATACATATATATATATATATGTGTGTGTGTTTGTGTGTGTGTACATATCTATCCATCAGATATGCCTTGGCTCAATTGACAATATCAGAGAACTGTCTTCCAAGTGCAGTTTGACCTTATGACATCATGAGTGGCTGAGCCATGAGTGCTGTCAAAGATCAAATTGCACGAGAGAAAGTACCACTGATATTTCCAGTTAGAAGGTGGCATGTTCAATTTATGCAATGCTTTTTTTTGTTTTAGTTTTCTTGTTGTTTGTGGCTTTTTTCTTACCTTTATTAGTTTTATTTGCAAATTTTCAGATTATGAGTGCTATTTTAGGATGACCGAGCAGATGAGTTGACGTAGGTGGAGAACATCGGACCACGCAACTAGCATAGCAAAAAAGCTATAGTGACTACAGCAGTGCTGCTTGCTGCACTGTACTGTAGCTGCACTAGGCTACTTTTGTCACGTGTTTGGTGTTGTTAGGTTTTGCCAGCTTGTTTGAGTACGGGACTCCACCCCCAAACCCTCCTTGTCTTTTTAACATGGGGGGTGTGGAGAGGGAAAAGCCCCCAACTCAAATAAACTAGTTGCATATTTGTTGTTGATAAAGGCTTTGTTTGTTTGAGTTGGGGGGCTCTAGCCCCTCCATACACACCCTTGTTTTTTTAACACAGGGGGTGCAGGGGCAAGGCCCCCCAACTCAAATAAAAAAAAGTAACTGTAAAGCATCAAGACGTTATGCCACAACATAACATGTTACTGAAAAGTGTCATCAGTATGCTACGCTAATAGCGTAGGTCCACAGTGGGTCTGATGTTCTCCAGTATCACCGATGAGTTCATGTTCAGACATCATGACACTGTTGCGTACATCATTACGTCATTTCATGTATTTTACAATGCAGCCCTAGTGGTGATCATTGAGTGCCGGGAGGCAAGCTCTGGACAGTACAGGGGATTTTGGGCAGGCTGCAGGGAAAAGTTGTAAGTGACTGCCAGTCAGCTGGACAGCAAATGGGTAGCAGTCTGGGTTAGGAGGCTGAATAAAGTGCAGTAAGAGTGTTTGCAAAAGCCGCTGTAATTTGTAAAAGAATGTTTTGGGACTTTGTGTAATGTGATTTGATTATATGTTCTGCATTTTATTTAAAATTTGGCAATAATTTGTTCAGGGAGAAGCACCGTGGGGAGTATGATACTGCAGGGAAAATAGTTTGAAAATGAAAGCAATTGACTGGCTCCAGCTAATCACTACCTACTATGTGGATAAATTTGCCCACGGGGACCTAGAGTGAGTGTTAGTCTCACTCTAGGTCTGACCTCTCTGTGGGTATTGAAAATATTTGACCACATTTATCCTCTCAAACATTGCATAAATATACATACATATATATATATATATATATATATATATATATATATATATATATATATAAAGTTATATAAGAATATAAGAATAAGCAGTATGTATAGTTGCCCCCAAAAATCATGCGTTATTGTGTTACTATATATGTAGCTATATGTGTTACAATGTATATGTGTGTATATAATTGAATAAAATTCAGTTTAATTGCATGTGTTACTACTGTGTATGTCTATGTATCTTACTGTGCATGTGCATGGGTTTCTGTGTGTGTGAGCTACTCTGTGTTTGTGCGATATTGTACATGTTCTCTACATTGTTACTGTGTCTCTGCAGATAACTGTGTGAGTCCATGTGCTTGTGTTACAATCTTACTTTGTATGTGTGTGTGTGTGTGTGTGTGTGTGTGTGATACTGTGTGTGCTGGCATGCATATACGTTACTTTTCTGTGTATGTGACTGTAATACAGCAGGCCTAACTATACGTATTTATGTATAGCTATACTATAGGTCTCAAACACTTCCAAATAACTTTTCCAAATACTTTAGCTTTTCCATTTTTTCTCTTGAAATTAGTACAATACACCATTTTCCCCATAACAAAAGTACTTGTGTACTCACAAACAAATCATGTAAACTACCCAGTGTATCATTTTACTTTAATGCACTGTTCGGATCTTGCTTATATTTATATAAATTACAACTTTGTACCTCTTGTAAGATTTCTGCATTAATGTCACTGTAAAAGGACAACTTTTGTAATCAAGGCTTCTAGCCCTAACAGTTATATCCTGTATAAAAAATAAAAGTCTTTACTACTACTGTACAATGCTGAAAGAGTTAAAAAAACACTGATACTGAACAATGGGGGTGGGGGTGGGGGTAAAATCACTTATTCATTTACAGCAACACAGAATTACCATCCTGTGTCTAGAGCAGGGATACACATGATTGACACGGCCACATTTGCTGCAAGGCCCTCGGGGTACTGCTTTTACAGGTTACAGCTTATTTACCCAGCGAAGCCCAGCTGAAATGCAACACCTTGTTTTCAGTGGTGGTTTGCAGGGACCCTAATTGTACTCCTGTGAGGATGATTAACACGGAGGTCAGCTGATTTGCCCAAGGTCACACAGGAGAGCCAGTGGCTATGATAGCATTATAGACCTGTTTTTGTGCATACCTCCTAGGCGTAACATGTCACACATATCACTACACTTTTGTACCTGCATGAAAGAAATGTTTCCTTGCAACTGATTATGCAAACTGTTTTTTGGGCTATATTCAAGATTTACACGGTTGGTGTGTTCTTACAGTGTTTTCTAGAAGCTGTTCATAACATACATTAGTAAGGACTTTAAGAAAACATTAAGAACAACTTCGAATGTTCAGTGCAATCTCAGCTATAAGCTCAGCTCTACTCATTAGCACTTCGTGGTCAGAAATACACTGATTCAAACTGTGTGGCAGAGATTTGGTTTGAACTTTCATTTCTTGTGGGAGTGGACCTCACAACATTGATCTACAGAAGTTAACTAAAGTGCTTAAAAAACATGCTATCCAACATATTATGAAAAAAATAAATAAATAATTTAAAACACCACATTGTGAAAAACTTGCTGGTTCCCACACCTCACACGTGCTGCGACACCAGTAAGGTACTCAAGCTCTGCTCTCACGCCCAGTGGTGCACCCACCATGTGTGTGAACCAGCTTGTTTTTTGTTGTTCAGTTTCTATGAATATTGTTGTACACTTTGTGTACGTACCCCCAGACAGGCCTGAAATAGGGAGTGTTTTTTCAGTCCTTTTTTTCTGTCATTAAAATAAATGAAAATATAAGTTGTCCCACATTTTAGACCCCAACTCTTCCTCCACTCCCATGAAAACAGATTAAAGTAATGTTCCATCTTATGCTGGAGCTACGGTTCAGCATGTATATATGACCTCTGTAATATAACATGATTTAATACTGACTTCATGGGAATGTCCCATATAAATTCAACACATGGTGTCAACTATTTTTAATAGGATTATTCTTCAAATGAAGACATGTGTAATCTGTTTTTTTGCCATTTGCTCAGCATTTTAATGGCCAGAGCTTCACATTTTAAGTGCTGAAAGGTTGAGTGGTATAGTTCTGCATGCAAGGGAGGGGGTAAAACCTGGAAGAGAGGGTGTTGTGCTTCCCAGACTCTCATCAGATAAATTACACACCAAATCAGAGGGTATTGAGAATCCAGGCACTTAAAATGTATTAAGTTAAGGCTCAGGACATTGTTAAAAGCTTTAGAGGGTTCGTGTCCGGACACATACCTTGGTGGCTAATTGCAGATCTGATAGCAAGAGCAGCGAGCGGTGCTGCTTGGTGACTGAAAGGGGGTGGGGGTAGGCTGGGAACACGCAGCCACAGATAGAAAATGTGTGTGTGTGTGTGTGTGTTTCTGTGTGAATGTGCATGTGTGAAAATATGTGTGGGTGTAACAGTATCTGCATTTGTAAAAATGTTTGTTTGTGCATGTGAGAAAATGTGTGTATCTACAAGTCTGAAAATGTGAGTGTGAATGTGCATATTTTGGCGGAGGTGAAGAGGGGGTTGTGCAACAGGCAAAGAAGTGACTAATAAGTTATTGTAAGTGGGTGCTTTTACAGTAGAGTTTTGAAACATGCAAAAAAGTAACTGAAAAAAAGTTGTATGATTAAGTGAAATCACATAGCCTTGGCACTTGGTTTCAAACCAATGGTGTAGGCTCACAGTATTTTATATGCAACCCTTAGAGCTGAAAAGACTTAAAATTAAGTAATGTAGGAGTGGGTAAAAAGCTGGTTGCCACTGGCTCAAAATAAATGATTGAGTTTCTCCCATGAAGGGCATCCCCTGTGTATTCTATTTCTGGTTACTTGCACCATGCAATGTTTTGTTTGTTTTTGTTTAGTAAACACCAGTGAGATTTATTCCATAGTAACTTTTCTCAACTAGCCAAAAAGAGGGCACCGGCAGTTCTTCCACATCTTGATAAAAAAGCTTATCACTTCACAGAGCTTTTTTTCTTTCTTTATTCCTAAATTGTTGCAACTCACAATAAAAACTTTAGGGAACAAAAAGAAGCATTTATCATAGTTTTGAAGAAGATCTTTTAATAATAATAATAAGCATATTAATAACAAATTGATTGTTGTATTGGAAATCAAAGGGTACTTACCACCAGAGTCCAATGATATTCGCTGGACACAAGAGGATGAAAAACAGCCCCAGCTGGGTTCTGGAGATCGGGAACATCCCTGGGAGGGGGCCGGCTGCAGGAGAAGCCCCCCAAGTCCGGCCGGTTCGGTTGGATCAGTACCTGGAGGGACGCAGGAGGAGGAGGCAGGCGTGCTGCCTGAGCTGCTCCATGTGAAGGGGTCTTCTTGATGAGGGAGCGAGAAGGGGAGGAGAGGGGAAGAGGGTGGTGAGTGGGGAGGTAGGTGCTTGGGTGGGTGGTGCTGGGGGGGCGGTGGAGACGTGCGCTTCTGTGGTCTGCTACTTAAGTGGAGCTGCAGTATCGGGGCTGTCGAGTGGGGCAAGGAGGAGCCGGCAGAAGTCACATCTTTTCAAGACCGAGGTGGAGCAGATCTCTGCCTGTCAGCTCAGCCCTGCAAAACTCTAAATACAAGAGAGAGAGAGAGAGGTAAGAGAGGGAGAGGAGGAAAGGGAGAGGGAGGAGGGAGGAGCACGCAGCAGCGCTCTCGGATGCCAAGCTCCAAATTCCAAAAGCGCAACGATTTGAATCTTGCAGCCGGGATCCAAGAGCCGGAGGGCGGATGGACAGGAGCCAGGGCCCCGGCAAGCGCTGCAGTGCGTGCAACCTGCAGGGGGGAGAGGCTGATCTGAAGAGAAAGGGTGGGGGTTGCTGATCTTTGGGGAGAAGGGACAGTCACTGCGTTTGCTATCCCTGCACCCGGAGCCCAGTTTATCAAAGACACCTACCTACCCTAAATGTCCCAGCGGATCTTACACCGCCCCCCAGCTAGGCTTATCAGAGACCCCACAGTCTTAACTGTTCCAGCTGATCTGACCCCGTCCCCAGTCCAGCCGGAGTGAGACCCCTGCCTCCACTCCCCCCACCTTACTGTCCCAGATGATTTACCTCAGCCCAGCTGATCACACAGACCCCTCAACCTTATGACCATGTCTGGGGTCCTCAGCCCTACTAGTGCTGTCACTGGTACTGAGGGTTAGGACTGGGATTTTTTCCAATCTCCCGTACGAAATCTTGTCTTTTTCCTTGCTCTGAAATGCACTCAGCTTCCCACCCGACGTGACGCCCCTCCAGGCAAAAGTAAAGTGAGAGAGAAATCCTCCCTGTCACTCATAAGGATGAACTGGGACTGATTTGCAGGTGAGATTGGGGGGGGGGGGGTGCTGTGCTCAGGTATTTTTCAGAGCAAGATCTGTTTACTGTAAAGAAAGCCAACGTGGGAGGGAGGTGTTGATGTCATCTCAGGTGTGGGGGACCAGGCAGGTATCGGACAGGCTACTGGAGGGAAGGAATGAATAATCTAGAGAAATGAAGTGAGACAAACAAGAAATCGAGAAAGGGGATGAAAGGCTACAGGAGGAAAGGGGGCGTTTGAGAGAACGCGAGGCTACGAGATAGAAACAAGCTAAAGAAAGGCAATGGGAACCAGTACTGGAGAATGAAAACCAACTAGAAAGCGAGGGAGGGAAGGAAGGAAGGATGAGAGAGAGAGAAAGAAATAAAAAAAAACATTTTTACTTGCGGTAATGTTCTCTGAAAACACATAACAATCAGTAATGGTCGGGCTGTATTTTTATAACGACATTCAAGACATAATTAAAGTTTTGCTGTGGAGAGGCTGCAGGTACCACGTGAAGCAGGTTTATTTGAGAACGGGATCTTCTAGGATCCACAGTGGTGGGACTCGAACCAACATTCCCTGGTTCTGAAAGCCATGCTATAACGACCAAACCACCTGTGTCTCTGAAGCATGCGCTTCATTTAGCGCACCAGAGATAAGGAAGGGGTCAGGGGTGGGAGAAAAAAACATCAGGTCTGACAACTATCCCCTGAAGTGCTGGTCATCGGGGTCCAAGCTGGACTCAACTTCTTGGCCACAACAGCTCATAATGGGGGGCTTTGCCACAAACAGCTACTCAGTGAGAAGAGCAGGTGGAAATCTTTTATCTGATATTTACCACAGGAGAAAGAACATTCCTTCCATTTTTTTTAAAGCCCAAGGTTTTTTTTCTTTCCAGAGTTCAAAGAGAATGGTCCAAGACGGGCCTTGCGAGCAGCAGGTGCTCTGGGCTTGTGAAATCGCAATTCATCACTTGTACATTAAAGGCCAGGCAGACTTAGTGTGCCCCCCTCCCCACCCCTAATGTTCCAGTTGGACACATTTATACATTCCCTCAGGGAAGAGGATCGGGTAATTCTGAAAGCAGGTTCACAGCCACGTAAAATAAATCAGCGTGTGTGTGTGTGTGTGTGTGTATACATGCGTGTGTGTGTGTGTGCTTGTGTATATATACATGCATGTGTGTTCGTGTACATATGTGCGTGTGTGTATACAGCACATGTATATGTTTGTGTGTATACATGCATGTTTGTGTGTTTGTATGCCTGTGTCTATTTATGTATGCTTGTAAGTGTGCATTTTTCTGTGTGTGTGCGTATATACAGTACCTGTGTGTGTGTGTGTGTGTCAGTGTTTGTGTGTGGATTGCTGCATGAGTGCTCTAAGTGGTTACCTGTGTTTGTGCAGGAGTGTGTGTGGGAAGCGGGTGCATGTGTGTCTGTTCATATGTGTGTGTGTGTGTGTGTGTTTTAATGTTTGTGTATGGGTGGGTGCAAGTGTGCATTGGGTGAATGTGTGTCTCTGTTAGGATGTGTGTGCTTGTGGGCATGTGCATGTTTGTGGGTGGGGTGTATGGATGTGTGTGTGTCTTGGAGTTCTTTCTGTTCAGGGGGCGGTAGACATATCAAAAAGATGCAGATGGGTATGCTCTGGGTGGAGACAGGGACCAGTTCTACTTTACAAAGTAAGTGCCTACAGATGACAACAGCAACTGCATGGAATGTGGGTGCTTTTGGAAGTTGTGCCCCCAATCTGATATTGCTGCACAGATACCTGCAACAGCATAAGGGTCATGTATAAAAAAGCAACATGTGGTTTAAGAGATACAGTATGGGCATTTGTGGAAAGAAAACTTTTGCACTGAGAAACAATTCAACTCAGAGGTTATAGATATGTATGTTTATGTATATATAGGGGATATGACATGACCTGAGTGAAGATATCATATTTATCTTCATGAGAGGCCATTGATGTCATGATATCTCATGAGTGGCGAAGCCATGAGTGAGATATTTTGATGTCATTGGCCTCGAGTAAAGAAAAATATGATATTTTTCACTCAGGCCATGTCATGTTCTGTTTATACAATGGGTGGGATATTCAAAGGGGTGGTGCATGGCGCAACAGTGTTGCATCATGTGCAGCCACTGATACACCCTGGCGGGATATTCAAAGGGGATGTTGTCAGGCGCAATCCCGATGGCGCACCAGTAATGTATGTGGTGCAAGTGTGGGGGGGGGGGCGTGCCCATGCATATGTAACATATCCTGATATTCAGCCTGGGATGTGCGGTGCAAATGCAGGCACCAACCCGCCTTGTGCCGCACAGGGGGTACAGAGATCCACCTGTAAAGAGTAGGAGCAAGCCGGGGGACACCCACAGGCGGGCTGCCATATTGCCATGTGCAACACAGCAGCCGCCTGCCGTAGGTGGCCACCTGACCTCCTGGAATACAGTCCGGGCATCATGCTCCCCCCTCACCTGATCACGGGCAGATAGTAAATCATCCCTGGTGGTCCAGTGGACCTGCTCCCCTGCCGAATCGCAGGCCTTATAAATAAATATATTCCCTGGTGGTCCAGTGGACCAGCTCCCATGTCCGATCACAGGCTTTGTAAATAGAGTTAATACCTGGTGGTCCAGTGGATCTGCTCCCATGCCCAATCATGGGCTTTGTAAATAACATTAATCCCTGGTGGTCCAGTGGACCTGCTCCCATGCCTGATCGTGGGCTTTGTAAATAAAATGAATCCCTGGTGGTCCAGTGGACCTGCTCCCATGCCCGACCATGGGCTTTAGAAATGAAAATATTCCCTGGTGGTCCAGTGGACCCAAACCCCGGCCCCATTGCGGGCTTTGTAGTACATAAAAGCCCTGGTGGGCCAGCGGTACCCTCCCCACCCACCCACTCAGACCCATCTTGCTCCCTCCCCCAGTCAGTCGTGGGTGGTAGCTCCCCTCCCATAAGCTGCCCAGCAGCCACCAACTGACAGCGTGCAGGTATGGCTGTATGCCCATTTGGTCCCCTGCATGGGCCAATGGGCATGCAGCTGTCATATACACGAGTCCCAAAGCGTGAATGGTTCATTCACATTTCAGGACTATATGAGTACAGTACAGTCTGCTGCCTTATTAATACGGGGACCAATGGGTGTACAGCTATTATACACTGTCAGTCAGCAGGTGGCTGGGTGGCTCGGGACTCAGCTGCCTCAGCCGCTGACTTGGGGGTGGGGTGGCAGGTCTGAGTGGGAGGGTGGGTGGGTGAGGAGGGGGTACTGCTGGCCCACTGAGGCTTTACATACCTACTAAAGTCCATGATCGGGCAGGGTTTGGGTCACTGGACCTCCAGTCTTCATTTCTAAAGCCAGCAGTTGAGCAAGGACTGGTCACTGACCACCCAAGGCTGATCTGTTTACAAAGCACGAATTAGGCTGGGAAGCAGGTTCACTGGACCACTAGGGATTAATTTTATTTACAAAGCCTGTGATCAGGTATGGTAGCAGGTCCACTGGACCACCAGGGATGATTTTTATTTACAAAGCTCGCAGTCAGGCTTGGGCGCAGGTCCACTGGACCACCAGTGAATATGTTGTTACTTAGGCCCACGTTCGGGCTAGGGATCAGGTCCACTGGACCACCAGGGATTGTTGTAATTTACTTAAGCCCATGATCAGACGTTGGGATGCATTGCCCACAGAGGGGCAGGGAGCATCGGTCCCTGATGGCTGCAGCCTGGCAGGGTGATAGGCGCAAGTCACCAGGGATCGGTGCACCTGCATGCAAATGGTGCCATAATGACATGCAAATGGCCCCATTTGTGCCATGCATTCATAATGGCCTCATTTGCATGCTCATGTCTGAATATCACTCTTGCTGCACCTAGCACAGCTGCACTTGCGCTGGCGCAGCCCCCTGCTCCTCACTTGCCACTTGCACTGGTGCACTGCCACCGCACCGTGCACAGTGCAGGTGCCCCAGTGCCATATTCTATCGTGCTGAGCCATGGCGCAGCACCGTTGAATATCACCTGGTCCATGCCCTTGCACTGCCCAGTTGCACTGTGCCCAGGCTTGCGCCCCTGCCTAGCCCATTCTGAATTTCTCACCCAACATGTTTTGGGACATTGAAAGACAACTGCCCCCCCCATATACACATAACTTCACATATTGTGCACCTATATAAGAGATGGCACATGTTAAAGAAACTGTGTGCTTCATTCTGTCATTTAAAATGTATTTAAAAAAGGTTATCTGGTTGATCCTGCCATTATTTTACAATAAGAAATTATTTAAAAGACTGTTTTGTTCATGCCGCCACTGTCATATTCAGTAACGCTACTGAACTTTTACTTTCTATCCCAACATATAGCATGACCGAGTGGTCTGTAAATTGCACTGTTATGGGTCCTCACAGTCGTCTACTACTGCATTCTGTGCCTATACTCCTGAAAAACTGTGTACATTTGTACACTTTCAATCTCTTTTCTGAAAATAAGCTCCCGACTCTACAGACAGGACAGAAAGCGACCCTGCAGCTTCAGAACAGGAGAAGTAAGCATTAGCGAGAGTTGCTATAGCCACCCCTAACTTCCAACTCCCACCCCACCCCACCAAACAGTAAAAGGAAAAAAAAAACAGTTTGGGGTCTCCAGAGTCTTGGTGAAACACTGTGTGCGGGGGGGGAGGGGTCTTCCCTGGCATTGTCAACTTTAAGGTTCAACCTTCCCCCAGTCTGTAGCCTACTGTCTGAAGCACAATGTACAGCTCCAACCCAGTGCCTCCCACTGATACAGTCTTCAAAGGTAGAGAAGTATGTCTCACCACATGTTGCAAATATAATATGTTATAGAATTCTCCATGCAGGACTTGCATGAAGAAAGATTGCGTCTGACCTTTTTTACTCAAGGAACAGTCTGGGCATTAGGATGATAACCCCAAGGAATATCCCACTGCTATTTTTGTCAAGGCTCTGGAGTCTCAGAACCCTAATATTGTTTTCTTTTGCTGCTTGGAGTGTGGGTGTGGGGAGATAGGTTTGGAAATCCTAACACCGCATTTCCCTACTTTTGTGGTGTTGGCCTGACCCCTAACTGGTACATTAACCCAGTTTTTTGCAAAGAATTTCCTTTAGACAGTTTAGATACAGTAGATGGAGAGGCAGTATAGCGCAGAGGTTTAGGGCTGTGAGCTGCAAACCTGGAGACCTGGGTTTGAATCCCACAGCCCCCACTTGCATACTGTGTGACCCTGAGCAAGTCACTTAACTTTCTTGTGCTCCCAGGTTGCACTTGGAAACAAGCTTCAGCTTAATGTGCCTTTCCTGGTTAAACAATTTCCCCTTTCCCCTATATCCTCATTCACCCCCAAGTCCCTTTGGGACCTACATGAACACGTGCAGATGCACAGGACTAAGAGAAGACTCCATCTGCCTATGGAAGTGCGGTGATGGCAATAGAGAATACATGGTGCGGTCTGGTGGGCTGTAGAAGTGCCAGCCTTCTGTTCTCTTTTCTTCCACTTGGCTGCAAATACAGATGCACAGAGCAAAGAGTCCATCTGTCAGCCAGTGCACAGGACACCCTAACACCCATGGTGCAGAGCCTATGCTAAGAGAAGGGTTGTCTTCACTACATCATATCCAGGCCCACGCGTGCAACCCTGGAACTTTCATTCCCTGGCTAGGGGGAGGGAGGGTGTTACATAACAGCAACATCCCCCAACCCTCACCGCATCCAGCTGGGTCACTGAACTCACCCCCGTTCCAGCAGCAAGACATGTCTTCAACCAGAGCGTGGATGTACATTGTGAGATATGTTCAGGTGAGTGAGGGTGTACGTGTGTCAGGGGGATGTACGGTGGTGGGTGCTTAGTGGGAGGTCGGGATGGCGTGGGGGTGTTTGCGGGGACCAGACTGGCAAGAGACCATTTTCTTTTTTACAAGTAAAAAAAGAAAACAAAACAATGAGGGTCAGTTTTCTATATGTCAGGGGACTTGACACTGAGGATTGGGCACCCCAGTGTCAGGCTACTGTTCGGCAGCCCCAGGGTTGGGTACCCCAGTGCTGCCATGTGTACAGTGAGAACAAGGGTAGGTGACCTGGAGGGGAGGTGGGTAAAGGGAAGCAGTACCAGGCATGCGCACCCTGGTCTGCTTATAAAAAGGTAAAACTAAATGTGGAAAAGGGGGGCGGGTGGCTTGGTGAAGAAGGGGAGAAAGAACCAGTACCGGGAGTGGGTGCCCCATTCTGTTATTAATATTAGTGAGCGAGAGAGAGAGAGAGAGAGAGAGAGAGAGAGAGAGAGATAGAGAGATAGATAGATAAATAAAAGAGACAGAGAGAGAGAGAAAGAGAGAGAGGGACAGAGACAGAGTGAGCAGGACATCACCAGCTCAGTGTTTCAACTGAAGCTGTCAGCAGGACTCCAGTTGCAGCTTCAAAGTTCAGGAAAGTCATGCTGCTCACATACTGAGAACGTGAGTAAACAGCTCCTCTGGATCTACATCATGGGACATGTTCAGGTGAGTGAGGGTGTGTGTGGGGAGGGTGCTAAGTGGGAGGACAGGGTGTGTGTGTGGGGGGGGGCAGATTGATGAGGGACCATTTGGTTTTTTTACAGGTAAAAACAAAATCAACAAGGGACAGTTTGTTTATTTCAGGGGACTTGACACTAGGGATTGCGCACCCCACTGTCGGGCTACTGCTCAGTGGGATCGGCGTGTGCACCCCGGTGCTGTCATGTATAATGGGAATGGGGCAGGAGTCCTGGAGGGGAAGAGGATGAAGAGAAGTAGTACCAGGTGTGGGCACCCTGATCTACTTATAAAAAGATAAAATTAAATAGGAGAAGGGGACAGGCAACCTGGAGGGCAGGGGGGAGAAAAAAGCGGCACGAAAGGTAAGCACCACCATCCCCTAGTAACATAGTACAAAATGAATAGATGCTGTAGATAGAGAGATAGATAGACAAACAGAGAGCAAGGGATCACTAATTTACTGCTTCAACTGAAGCCAGCAGTAGGACTCCAGCTGCAGCTTCAGCATGCAAAAAAGTCCCGCTGTTCTCATACTGAGAACTCGGATGAATGGCACATCTCTGTAGGCTAGGCACAGAAGATTGTGAGGCGTGAAGAAGTACTGTTTCCAGGCATATTTTCAAAAAAGTAACACTGGAACTTAACTAAATGGGCCCCATTTACCCAGTTTCAAGTGTTTTTTTTATTTATTTTTTTAAATACATAATTTTTTGGGGTATTTAACTTTTTTTTTTTTTAAATCAAAAACAAGATGGCTGCCATACAATGGAAGAATCCTGTCTCATGAAGGAAGAATTTCAGATGATGAAGAAAGATTCTTCTGTCATGAGCCAGAAACTCTTCTTTCGAAAGACCGTACTGAGCCTACTCAGAACTGAAATTTCAAATCCTTATAACTCAGGAACAGATTAATATTTTTTCAACAAACCTAAAAAAACAAAAACAAAAGCATCTTCATAGGGCAACCCTTTTACCCTGAAAGTTTCAGAACAAAATTCCAAACTCTCTGGGCTGTAGTTGAAAGAAGAAAAAAAAAAAACAGACACAAAACCATGATTTTTCATCTTTTTGCACTATCTGGGTCTCGGACTCTGGACATCTGACTGTCGCAAGACTTGTCAAGTCAATAGACTTTGTCCCCTGAACCTTGAATGCAAAATTTAATGCAATTCTGTTGAATGGGGGCATAGTTATCAAGGTGCAAAGTTAGGGGGTTAACATTAAACACCCAGAGGTAGCCTGTGATGTGGGCGCCTGATTCTGGGCAAAGTCCGAAACGGCTACGTGATATGGGTGAAAGCCTGAAAGGTGAGGGGGCAGGGAGGGCAACTGGATGTGGTGGGGTTGGTGACCCTAGCGACAGGATGTCACTGTATGTAAACGTGCGGGGGGGAGCGAGCATGACAAGAGTGGCCTGGGAGGGGACGGAGAGGATGTAGGGGGTGGCACTGCGGTCAGCTGCCGAGCTGAGCCATGGCGTCGGGGTTGGCCTCTGCTTTCGGTGTGTGTGGGGTTCCAGGTTTGGGTCTGGGTCTGAGCGCTACTGTGTTTTTGTTGCGCCAGGCCCAAAATGTATGTTTTTTTTTTGCTTTCGCCCCCAACAACACCTCCCCTGCGGTTGAGAATCCTTAAGTAGGGGAGGCGGGGTGCAAAGCCCTCTTTGTGGGTGTGGGTACAGCCCCCCCTACAGAAAGCAAATGTATTTAGTCCCGGCACCGTTCCTCCATGCTCCGAGGTTGCCAGGGTGGCAAAATTGTTTTCGCCACCCTGACTTCGTGATAATGCAGGTTGCCATTCGGCGCTCGCCATTATCACATAGAACCCTGTCAGCTCAACCCTTACTGTAGGAGTGCTTCCGTTCCCCTATAATATTTAGTTATCTCTATCTATCTATCTATCTATCTATCTATCTATCTATCTATCTATCATCTATCTCTCTTCATATATATATATATATATATATATATATATATATATATATCTAGCTAATTGTCTATCTACAGTATCTGTCTATCTACAGTACCTGTCTATCTACAACATCTATATATCTATTTATCTATCTGTGTTTCTATCTCTCTCTCTTTCTCTATATCTCTCTTTCTATTGCTATCTATCTCTCTATCTCTCTATCTCGATCTGTCTTTCTCTCTATCGCTCTGTGTTTCTCTATCTATCTCTCTATCTCTCTGTCTCTCTATCTAGCTCTCTATCAGTCTATCTCTCTATCTATCTATCTCTTTCTCTCTATCTATGTCTCTATCTATCTCTCTGTCTCTCTATCTATCTCTATCTTTCTCTCTATCTCTTTATCACTCTACCTCTCTCTCTGTCTGTCTGTCTATCTCTCTGTCTCTCTGTCTAGCTCTCTAGCTCTCTATCAATCTGTCTTTCTATCTCTTGTCTATCTATATATCTGTCTATCTATCTATCTCTCTATCTATCCACTTCTCTCTCTCTCTCTCTCTCTCTCTATATATATATATATATATAATATCTATATTTATCTGTCTATCTACAGTACATATCTATCTATCTATTCACTTCTCTCTCTCTATATATATATCTATATCTATCTATCTACAGTATCTATCTATCTCTCTCTCTCTATCTACAGTATATATATATATGTATCTATCTCTCTTTCTCTCTCTATATCTTGCTCTCTGTCTATCGCAATCTATCTCTATCTATCTTTCTCTCTATCACTTTGTCTCTATCTATCTCTCTATCTATCTTTCTCTCTCTATCTATCTCTCTCTATCTCTGTCTCTCTATCTAGCTCTCTATCGATCTATCTCTCTTTATATATGTATAGATATCTGTCTGTCTGTCTATCTACAGTATATATCTATCTACAGTACCTATCTATCTACAATATCTATCTATCTACAGTATATATGTATGTATGTATGTATGTATCTATCTATGTCTCTATCTATCTATCTATATCTATCTCTCTATCTATCACTATCTATCTATCTATCAACAGTATCTATCTATGTATCTATCTCTCTCTCTATTGCTATATATCTATCGCTATCTATTTATCTTTCTCTCTATCACTCTGTCTCTCTCTCTCTATCTCTCCATCTCTCTCTCTCTATCTAGCTCTCTAGCTCTCTATCAGTCTATCTCTCAATCTCTCTATCTCTCTTTCTCTCTGTCTTTATCTATCTTTCTGTCTCTCTATCTATCTATCACTATCTATCTATCTTTCTCTCTATCTCTGTATCACTCTATCACTCTATCTCTCTCTCTCTCTCTATCTCTCTGTCTCTCTATCTAGCTGTCTGTCTATATCTGTCTTTCTGTCTATCTCTCTATCACTCTATCTCTCTCTCTGTCTATCTCTATCACTCTGTCTCTCTCTCTAGCTGTCTATCGATCTATCTCTCTATCTATCTATCTATCTATCTATCTATCTATCTATCTATCTATCTATTGCTCTATCTCTCTCTCTATCTGTCCAGCTCTCTGTCCTTCTGTCTCTCTGTCTAGCTCTCTATCTATCTATCTATCTATCTATCTATCTATCTATCTATCTATCTGTCTCTCTATCTCTCTGTCTCTCTCTCTATCTATCTATCTATCTGTCTGTCTGTCTGTCTGTCTGTCTGTCTGTCTATCTATCTATCTATCTATCTATCTATCTATCTCTCTGTCTCTATCTCTCTGTCTATCTATCTAGCTGTCTCTCTATCTGTCTGTCTGTCTATCTATCTATCCCTCTATCCTTCTCTCTATCTATGTCTCTATCTCTCTGTCTATCTGTCTATCTATCTATCTATCTATCTATCTATCTATCTATCTATCTATCTATCTATCTATCTATCTCTCTGTCTCTCTATCTATCTCTCTGTCTCTCTATCTCTCTATCTGTCTCTCTATCTGTCAGTCAGTCAGTCACTCTGTCTGTCTGTCTGTCTGTCTATCTATCTATCTATTTTAAAAAGATTTTGTTGATGCGCTCCACTTGGCCAAGCCGCCATTTCCCCAATTGCCCCCCGCCCTGCTTCATCAGCTATGACTTTCAAACCAATGGACTTGCCCACCCATGATGGGGTCCAACCTAGCCAGATACAACATCCTCCAAACATATTTGAGGAAATAGCTCCCTGAGTGTTGACAAGTGGGAAGTGGTCGAGCTTGGGGCTCAAGTGCACCATGGTTCAACTTGCATGGATCAGGCACTTTTTTCTGCCTTTTTGGGGTTCCATTCCCTAGGAAACCAGCAGCCTAGGGGACCAAAGCTGACACATGCTAAGCATGCCTCATGCAGGCCCCAACCAGTGCATTCCTTCCCATTCATGCTGCCACTGCACTTCCTCTTGTGATTCCCCAGGTGGCAGTGTAATAACGGCAGTCACAGCCCTCCCTGGGAGGAGGAGAGCATCCTCTGGGATGCTCAGTCTTTCTCCTCCTGGCCAGCTTCCCTTATCCCAGAACTCTTGTTACCAGCATCACAAGATGTAGCTCTACCAATGCACCTTGAGCCTGGGATATCAGGAGTGGAGGCTATCAGGGAGGGTACAAGGTGTCTGATAGATGCTGTTCTCTAAGGGTGAGCTCAGTAGAGCACCCCTCACTGAGCAATACTTGGGGCATAGTGGAAGAGCCACTGGCAAAATAATGGAGCTCATGCCACTTGTCATCCCCTCCTCCAGAAGCATCATGAGTGTGCTCGCTTATGCAAAGGCAGGTGGGGGGGCAGTGGGGGAAATGCCATTAGCAGTAGGATGACTTGTGAGGCTGTCCCATCCCTGTGTGTCAGGCACTCCAAGACTAGAAGGAGGCTGTGGACAGGAGATGGTGGCAAGTAACCCTCTGGAGGCAAGCACAAGGGAAATAAACGTTGTTTTTAAAAAAAAAATGAGTACTGTAATCTGTGCAAATACATGCCAATTTATAGGGCTCCCCTGCATTCCCTGGTGCCCTGGGTACCCTATGATTTCACTGGAAAGCAAAAATTTGTCCAGGCTTATCTTGAAGGCCAGTATTGAAGTCATGTCTGCTGTCTTTGCTGGTAGTCTGTTGTACAGGTTCACTGCCCTCTGTAAGAAAAATGTACTCCTAATGTTAATACTGAATTTACTTCCTCTGGGTTTCATGGCATGTCCCTGTGTTCTGCTGCTTGACACCAGAGCCAACATCTCTGACTGCTTGATCTTGTCACTACCCTTCAGTATGCAGGCAACCTCACAATCTCCTTTTTTTTTCCAGGTTGAACACTCTAAAGGCCCCCTAACCTCTCTTCAAAGCTTTTCTCCTCACACCCAGTCTGACAGTTTCTTCCTTGACAGGGTGTTTAACCATTTTGGCCTGGATCTCTTAAGACAGACATGTTTTGTCCAGTGGTGGCTTAAGCAGCAATGCAATAAACACTCTGATGCAGCAGACTGAGTTTCAGCCAGTCTCTTCAAAGCAGCTATCCCAGGTGACATCCAGGCTGCAACTAACTTTCTGGATCATATACCTTGAAATAACCTGACTTGTGGTGGAGTGCCAGGATGCCCTGTGTCCAGTGTTTGTAGGGGTCAACCAGTATTTATTAGAAGAGGATCATTTTCCAGACACGCTGAAGAGGACAGTGGTAAGATCCCTCCTCAAAAAAGTCACCTCTAAACCTTTAGGTTCTGCCGAACTACAGGACTACCTCAACCTCCCAGTTTTAGGGGAGGTCCTTGAGAAGGTTGTGGCATTGCACTTCAATGTGAAGATGGGGTGTTTCAACATCTATGAGCCACTCTAGTCTGGGTGGTATCCTGTGACATGCACTAGTCGCAAATGGGCGCCTACCGAAATGGTGACCCACTTGCGGCGCATGTTGACAGGGCAAGGGAGCAGGGAAGGTGACCGGATGGAGGGGTTCATGAATAGCAACAGGATGTCACTACATGTACACACACACATGGAGGGTGAAGTGAGTATGCTGAACGAGGGGCAGCAGGGTCTGTGAGGGGTGGTGCCACATGGTGAGCTGCCGAGCTGGCTTTGTGTTGTGGTGGGCGGGTGCTGGGTTGTGGTGGCTAGGATGCTTGGTTTGGGTCCGGGTGCAGGTATGTCTTGTTTCACCCTGCTCTAGTATTTATTTTTTTTTACAATGTTGCACCCCTCCTCCACGTGCACCCCCCCCCGGAGTTGAGAATGTTATAGTATGGGGGTGTGGGGTGAAGTCCCAGGGGGGGGCACAGCCCTCACGATAACATTAAAATGTGGAGTCCTTTGTGCCATTTTGTTTGTAGCCAGGGGTGTACATCTCCAAAATTGAATTTTGGCACTGTACACTTGCCATAATGATGATCACCTTTCGGTGATCACTGTTATGACATGGAACCAGTCTGGGTCCAGACCGCAACACAGCACTGAGATGGACTTTGAATACAAGCAGGATATTATAGATGGCTGAAATCACCCACTGCAGCTGCATTGCAGGAAATATAATACTTTTAAAAGAAGGTCATGGTTTTCTTACAGGATGGTTAAACCGTGGAACTCTCTTCCCTTGGACATACTACTTAACAAAAGTAAAACTACTTTTAAGTATAAGTTGGACAAATGGCTACTAGGAAAATATAGGGTATGTCAGTGATGGGAAATGGGATCGGAACCTCATGGGCATCTCCTTTTTACTCCTCTTTTCACCTCAGTATGAACCAGTATGAAATATCTGTCATATCAGCATCACTGTTTATCTAAATATTATCTTTAATTAGTGACCCTGTTTGTTGATGTACCTTCTTTAGACTATTGACATAATTATAAAATGATTTTTTGTTGCCCTTAGCTTTTTCTGATAACCTGTATTTTTTGTCCCTCTTAGCAGTTTTAATACATTTGTTAAATTTCTTTACTTGGTCTTCATATTTATCCCATGCGTCTGGTAAATGCCTTCATTTCGCTGCCTTATAATCATTTTTATTATTTCTTATTGCTTTGCATACTTTTTTTATTTCACCAAGCAGGAATCTTGCTTATGGATTTATATTTTGCTCTTTAGGGATATAATAATTGACACAGTATTGAAGATGTGAGCATCCTTTATTCCATGTACTATTTAAACTGAGTTCCCTGAAGTCATTGTCCCAGTCCCATTTGTTTTTTGGAACATTATAATTATAGTATAATTCGCTTTATTACTATACCAGGGACCAGATATTCAAAAGCCGGGTTTTGCGCTGAAGTCCCATATTCAAAAGCCCATTTTGCACTGGGCTGGTGTATTGGTGTTGTGCTGGGGCAAAAAGTGGAGGGGTGCACAAAGCAAAACTATGCAAATTGGGCTGGGACTTGAATATCTGCACAGGGCACTTGCACGGACAAAATAACGCTGACTGACACCTAGTCTTAATCTGGAGCAACCCTAGTGGCTGCCGGAGGTAGTGCATCAGCAACCCTTCCCCCCCCAACATATTAGGCCCCAGTTTCTAGTGGTGTCCATCTTCCTCTAATCCCAGTCCCAGGAGAGTTACATGTTGTCCGGTGGTCCCTCCCCCACCTGATCCCCATCTTGTAAAGTTACATTAATTCCCTGGTGTCCAGTGGTCCCTTCCCCACCTGACACCTGTTCCTGTAATGTTGTAACACTTCCCTGGTGTCCAGTGGTCCCTCTCCCAACTCAATCCCTGTTCCGTACTGTTTCAATAACTCCCTGGTGTCCAGTGGTCCCTCTCCCAACCCAATCCCCGCCCTGTACTGTTACAGTAACTCCCTGGTGTCCAGTGGTTCCCCCCCACCTGATCCCCATCCCTGTACATACAATAGCCACACCCTGGTGTGTCACAACCCACCCTATGGCCACAGCTGGCCCACCACAGCTGTGCCACTCTGCTGTTAAATAGCCCCCCCAACAACAAAACCCAGTCCCTGTTTCCAAGACATAGCAGGTCCCGGAGTCCCAGCCAACGCCCCCCATTGGTGGTAGTGGTTCCCCTGCCACCTGTGACACCAATGACCCACCCCCTGGTCCCCCTTACGGTAAGTCTGTGCCACACTGAAATGACAGTGGGTGACACAGCCACACCACACATCTCCTTGGCCACCTACCATCCAACAGCAGCAGGGAGCGCACTGCATATTCAGCATGCTCCCTACTACTTTCGGACTGCGGGTGGTTGGGAGCTGTGTGGGGCTATCACCCACCATCATTCAGCGCAGCTCCAACTGTATGGTAAAGAGAACTGGGGGGGTGGAGGTGTCAGTGCCGTGGGTGGGATTGCCACTTCCTCTAATGGGTGGTTGGCTGGGGCTATAGGCGTGCTATGTCTTGGAAATAGGGCCAGAGCTTTGTTGCTGGGGGGCTACTTGACATCGAAATGGCATGGCTGTGGTGGGCAAGCTGTGGCCGTGTGGGGGGGTTGTGACACACCAGGGTGAGAGGCTGTCTTATGTATGGGTACGGGGATCAGATGGGGGGAGAGACCACTGGACACCAGGGAATTAATGTAACATTACAGGATGGGGATCAGGTGGGAGGAGGGACCACAGGACACCAGGGAAGTATTACAACATTACGGGATGGGGATTGGGCAGGGGAGAGATCACTGGACACCAGGGAATTATTGTAACATTACAGGATGGGGATCAGGTGGGGGGAGGGACCACTGGACACCAGGGAATTATTGTTATGTTATGGGAACAGGTGTTGGGTGGGGGCAATCACTGGACACCAGGGAATTTTTACTTTCTTATGATGAACTGAGATCGGAGGGAGGGGGAAGCTGCTAGCACCAAGGACAGCTCATGGGACTGGCAATTTTTGATGCTAAAGGGCCTCCAACTCCATGTAAATGAGTCTGTAATGAGCATGCAAATTGCCCCTTAGCTCCTTGCATGCCCTATTGGCTCATTTGCATAGGGACTTTTGAATATTGCAAATTTTGCCCCGGCACTAGCCATTGCAGGGCCCTATTTTGGGGGTGCTATCAGGCAGCACTGAGTGGCTTAGCACTGGGAAATAATGGAGCTATATTCAGGCAAATAGCACCCAGCACTATTCATCTAAATATTGCATTTATGCGCACCGGCGCTATTGCAAGACAGAGAAAATGTTTGCACTCTGCTTTGTATTTTTTTGGATATTTGGCCCAAGATCAGATTAAACCTGTTTGTTTTGCACTCGTGTTGTTAATATACAGCTGCACCATTTGATGATCACTGCCACGCAGTGGTTCTCTTACAATACAGTTTGAAATCTCTTCCTCCATGTTGTTTAATACTAAATCTAGAATACTATTCCCTCTTGTACCAGACTTCACATATTGCTCTAGGTTTAAGGCATTACTCAATTTAATAAAGTAATTTTCGACCTGTTTGCCCCCTTGCCTTTGTTCCAGTTTGATGTTTGGGAAATTAAAGTAACCATGCAGTATCAGTCTGCAGTGGAGAGCTAAGCTTTCCAGGTTATCTAGGAATTGTTTGCTTTGTTGTGATTTAAGGGAGGGAGAGAGAACTGTAACATATACCCATTATAATTTTTCCTTTATTATCTGGGCTTAGTTTAATCCATAATTGCTTCACATCCGCACTATTGCCTTTGGTGATATCAATCTGGGATGCCTGTGTATAGAGAATACTGGATGGGCAACTGTGCACAACCACTGTGTTCTGCCACAGAGGGGTTCTGAGTCCCACTGACCTTGACAGCGAAGCTAGAGAGGTTCATGGGAATCAGAACCCTGAGGTGGCGGAACACACTGGTTGTGCACAGAGTTGTACAGCCTGTGAGTTTTATAGTGTATACATGTAACCCCCCTGCAAATGGGGGTTCCCAAAAGACTTCCAGGAGCTTGCTTGAATGCTCCAAGCCTGAATGGTGTTTGGCATTTAAGCCATTTATCAGTGAGTGTTTTTAGAGCCTCTGGTACTGTCTCTTTAAGAGCTGTCTGCTTGCAGACATAATTAGTTTGTATGGGGGGACTGTGTGCTTCTCTGAGTACCACTCGAGCTGCTGCCAATTCACTTCATTTTGCAGTCACTAGGGTGCAAAGGGAACCTATCTGAAAGATGTAACTGCCAGAAATTATTTAGAGTAATAATGAAATTACAGTTTGTCTAACCTGTTTTCTTTGCAGTCAGAACTGTGTCTGCTAGTTCCCCATTCTAGTTTTGAACTGCTGAACTGGACCAATCAGTGTGGGTAAGCTAGCTCTAAAATGGTGCCTTGGATGAATCAGAACTTGGACTCATAATCTGAGCCAGCCACTAGAGGATTGTATGGGCAGTGACTCTGGGAGATGTAGTTTAGACTTCAGTGCCTTTTTGGACCAACAGCAGCAGTCTATTGTGGTGACAGCCAATCCAGTCAAGAACTGGGAGGAACTCAAAGGAAGTGCCAGTTTTGTCGGTTGGAGTTTCAGTTGAGCTTTGGCAGTGAAGAAGGAAGGAGCCCTGTGCTTTTTCAGTGTGCAGTTTTAGTCAAAAACGTGTGTAAGGCCCAGAGTTCCGGTCTGCAGCTTGTGTAACAGCTTGTTAGGACTGAATCCGTCCTGTGAAAAGAATCAAAGGATCTCTGAAGAGTAGAAACCAGGCTCACCCTGTAGAAGACTGGAGGAATTGCTGAAAATTGCACTCGGTCTGTCAGGAACTGAATCTGCTGTGTGTTCTCCCGGGTATTGTGCAGTAATTGCGATCGGGATACAGATGCAGCCTGCCTGGTGTAGTGCTTTCTTTTATATGGATGTGTGAAGAGGTTTGTGTACCTCAAGTGAGCCCTGCTGACATTGAAGGACCCTATCTTATTTGGAGGTCGTGAGTACTAATTCAGGGTCGCTCCCTGTTGAATTGCCACATTAAATCCAAATGGAATTACTGTACTGCTGACTGTTTAATTCTCCTTTTCTCTGTGTGAAAGGGCCCCTACCAGCTGCCATGGTTTGGACTAGCCACTAGGGCTTGGGTACCCAAGGGACAGTAACTGATAGGGATAGGCCTGTGCACAGAGCCATAAATGAATTATTAGAGTGATAATCTAATTAACCTGATTTCCCCTGTCCTTGTTATATCCCCTAAATAAATCAGAGCTGCTTGTTTCAGCAAAGTTATACTGCCTGAGGTATCTGTCTATGTTAAAGTACTGTACTGTGATTGTTGCACTGTATCTCATTTCACAGGAGGTCCCAGTGCGGAACCAGACCTGGGGTAAGTGTATACTGTGAAGGTAATTTGATATATTGTGTGGGCCACTAGTGGGAAGAAAGGGGGGTTGCAGTGTCCCAGAGGGCTGTGACCAAGTTAGTTTAACTATTGCAAACCCTGACCTCTGGGTGGAGGCACCCGCCATTGGATCCAGGCCCCTCAACCTGTTAGTGGTAAATCAGGCAGGGGTAGTAGCCCCTGGGATAGCGCCATCTAGGGGTTACATACAGCACACCAAAATAAGCTAGATACACTGTAGGTAATTTAAGGAAGGTAATTTAAGGAAGTATTTTTTCACAGAGAGGGTTGTAGATGCATGGAACGGCCTTCCGGAGGAGGTTGTGGAGTCAAAAACAGTGGTGGAATTCAAGCATGCATGGGACAGCCATAAGGCAATTCTAGGGGGTGGGGGGGGTAGGAAGAAGTAGGCTGCTGGTTAACTAGAATCTGCAGCTTATCCATTAGGTAGGGAAATGGGCAGACTGGGTGGGCCAAGCGGTCCTTATCTGCCGTCAAAATCTATGTTTCTATGTTTCTATGTTTCTATGTTTTCATCACTGAGTCATACAATTAATTTTGTTTTTGGCAAGAGAAATTTGTGCTTTGCTGCCCCTCATTCCATAGTTCAGGGCTGGTTGCTAGGGTTGATGGTGAGTTGTTAGGGATGGGGCGCCCATATGTCTATAGTGTAGTCTACTATTGGTTGTCAGTTGCATTATTGGCAGGAATTGTCAAAAAAAAATCATGGCAACTGCATTTCTTGCTTAGTGAGAAACTGCTTACTGAGGAACCACCTTGGATTTTGTGTATAATTTAAAATATCTGGTTGATCCTACATATACTGTGATTTATGTGAGTGAATGTGTGGTGCGGCATTGTAGCTGGCTGAGCCTGCATTCGGCGGTTTGTGTTTTCTCAGCTACTGTGTGGCTTGTGTGCTTTCCAAATCAGCTGGAATGCTGTTTTACCACAGCAGGGTGCAGTCTTATTCCATGACCTTTGAGCTGTGGTACAAGAGCATTTAAAATGAGATGGAAATTGAGTTGGAACAAACCCTCACCATACATTATATTATTTTTCATATACTGTATATCGCAACACTTCCCCCTTGTTTGTACTCCTGTCCTTGTGAAAATGGCTATATCCTTCAATGTCTTTTCCCCACCCATCCCGATGCCACCAAGTTTCAGTCACTGCACAAGTCTGCACATCTTCCCTGTGAAGGAAATACTCCAATTTGCCTCTTTTATTGCCTAGGCTTTCTGGCATTAGTTAGTAAAACTTTCCATTTATGGACATACACACATACGAATTTGCCAGCAGAAACAGGCCACGATGGTCTATCTAGTCTGCTTGAATGTGCAGCTCAATTTAGTTCCCTGGAGCTGCCCCCCCCCCAACTCTCCCTGGAGTCAACTATCCCTCCCCTAGTACCCTAACCCTTCCCCATCCCAGGAAAACCCATCCTAATTTTCTTCTTCACTCTATCCCACCATCCTTGAAACTAGCCACTGTATTTACCACAAACACCTCCTCTGGCAACTCGTTCCACCCCAACACCACCCTTTCAGTGAAAAAGTGCCTCCTCATGTTCTTCTTAAATCTACCCCCACTAGCATCAGGCTGCACCCCCTTGTTGTACCCTCCTTCCTTAAGTTAAAGATGCCCTCAGATCTTACCCTGTTTATTCCCTTAAGGCACTTGAAGGTCTCTGTCATGTCACCCCCCCCCCCATCCTTCAGGGATTGCATGTTTAGCTCTCTCAGCCTCACCTCATATGTTTTGTCCCCCATATTCTGGATCATCCTGGTCGCCCTCCTCTGGACCCCCGCCTCCTGTAGCTTGATATCCTTCTTCAGATACAGACACCAGAACTGCACACAGTATTCTGGGTGTGGCCTCACCAGTGACCAGTACAGTGGCAACACGACTTCCTCCCTCCTAGAGGTTATTCCCCTGGCAATGTAGCCAAACATTTTATTTGCTTTGGCTGCTGCCTTGCAGCACTGTGCCAAGTGTTTCATGTCACCTCTGACCATCACTCCAGGATCCTTTTCCTCCTCTGAGACTGCCACCTGTACTACCCCCAGCTAGTAGCTGGCCCCTGGGTTCCTGGCATCCAGGTGCATGACCTTGCATTTCTTGGCATTGAAACCCAATTGTCAGATGTCTTACCATTTCTCCAGCCTAATTAGATCCTCCCTTAACTCCTGTCTCCCCTCCACCATGTCCACCCTCCCACAGAGCTTGGTATCATCCATAAAGATGCAGATTTTACTTTTGACCCCCTCTGCTATGTCACCAATAAAGATGTTGAACAGCACAGGTCCAAGTACTGAGCCCTGAGGGACCCCACTCGCTACAGACTGAGGTTTGGATAGTTCCTTCCCTACCACCACTCTTTGATTCCTATCCTGCAGCCAATTCTTAACCCACTCTAGCAGTTTGTCCCCAATTCCTGGGTCCCTCAGCTTGCTGGTCAGCCTGCCATGTGGCACTGAATCAAATGCCTTGCTGAAGTCCAGGTACAGGATATCCACCACCTGTCCACTGTCCAACAACCTCATAACCAAGTTGAAGAAGTCAATCATGTTGCTTTGACAAGATCTCTCCCTGACAAACCCATGTTGCTTGTCATCCTGGAGACCATTTTCCTCAAAGAAGGACACCAGTCTTTCCTTTAGAATGGTCTCCATTATCTTACTCACTATGGAGGTCAGGCTAACCAGCTTGTAGTTTCCTGGCTCATCCCTGGGACCGCTCTTGTGGAGTGGAACACATGAACTGTTTTCCAGTACTGTGGAACACATCCCTCCTCCAGTGTTGTGTTTTAACAGGTCCATCAGTGGGGCTGCTAGTACTCCCGCCAACTCTCTCAGGACCCTTGGGTGTAAACCATCCGGTCCCGGTGCTTTGTTCACCCGCAGTTCACTTAGCCCCTTAAGACCCTGTCCACCCCAATCTCTCCTTCATAATCCAACCCTCTCCCTGGGCTCCTCGCATTATTCTCCTCTGGCGTCGGTCCTTCCGCTTCCTTAGTGAAGACAGAGCAAAAGTATTCATTTAAAGCCTCTGCTTGGTCCTTCCCCTTTTCGGTCCATCCTTCTTCCCTCTTTATCCTTACAATTCCATCCCTTCTGCTTCTTTTCTCCCTAATGTAGTGGAAGAACTCCTTCTCTCCTTCCTTTATCCCCTGCGCTAGTCTTAGCTCTTTCTCTGCCTTGGCTGCTGGATCTCTCTCCACCTACCTCCCAAGATTTCTCTGCGTAAGTCACTCTGTCCTCCTTCTTCAGGGTATGCTTGTACTTCTGGAAGGCCTCCCTCTTTACGTTCACCTTCTCAGCCACCCTAAGTATTATACCAGCTAGGGCTCCAACACCTGGAGTTCTTTTTGTGAATCTTTGTGCAGGTGTTGGTGGCCTCTATCAACCCCTCCTTGATTACGGCCAATTTCTGCTCCTTATACATCTGCAGCCTGAGCTTTGCCAGGTGGTCCTTCAGTATGATAGCCATTCTAGCGAAGTCTGTCTTCCTGAAATCCACCTTTCTCATTTTTGTCTTGGCTGCATCCTTTCCCATGTTGATGAAAAACCACACTGTGGTGTGGTCACTGCCTGTAAGGGGATCCCTCACTTCAACTCCCTGGACATGATCCCCATCTGACAGCACCAGGTCTAGTATGGCCCCCTTTCTTCATCCTCTCTGCTTCATCTTTAGATCCTTAGCCTGCACTTTCTGCTCTTGTATTAATTGTGCTTCACTGCCCCCTTTCCCCCTAGCCTCTAGTTTGAAAGCTGTCCTATGGTTCCATTTGTTCTGTCTGCCAATATCTTAGCCCAATGTCTGTTTCATAGAATTTGACGTCAGATAAGGACCGCTTGGCCCACACAGTCTGCCCATTTCTCTACCTAATGGATAAGCTGCAGATCCTAGTTAACCAGCAGCCTACTTCTTTCTACCCCCACCCCCTAGAATTGCCTTATGACTGTCCCATGCATGCTTGAATTCATAGAAACATAGAATTTGATGGCAGATAAGGACCACTTGGTTCGGTGCACTCCATCCATTGCATACCATATTTTGGCTACTTGAAACCTGTTTCAGTTCCTAATAATAGTGTTTCCTTCCCTCAAACACCATCCCGTTGCCATCCATGTCAAGCTTTAATTGTATTGTTTTTGCCCTGCCTGCTCTAGGAACAGGTGACATTTCTGAAATCATGACAGTACATTTTCTTTGCTTTAATATAGTGCCCATCTCTTCAAAATCTCTTTGGATTTCAAGCTCCTTCCTTTTCCCGACATCTTTAAAAAGTTTGTTAAGGGTGACATGCGGTGGTCCTGCGATTTCTGGCTCTGAGGTGTATGACCTTGCACTTCTTGGCGTTAAACCCCAGTTGCCACTCCTTTGACCAGTGTTCGAGTTTCATTAGATCCTCCCTGAGTGCCTGCATCCCTTCCTCACTGTTCACTTTTGCACAAATCTTAGTGTCATTGGCGAACAGGCTGATCTTACTCTTGATCCCCCTCTGCAATGTCTCCAATGAAGACATTGAACAAAACAAGACCCAGCACTGAACCCTGTGAACCACACTAGTTACTGGCTTTGGCTTGGATGTCTCCCCCCTTTACAACTACCCTCTGTTGTCTGCCCTACAGCCAGCTCTCAACCCACCCCACCAGTTTCTCCCCTGCCCCCATTTCCCTCAGTTTGCTCAGTAACCTCCTGTGTGGCACCAAGATGAAAGCCTTGCTGAAGTCCAGATACAGGACATCCACAGCATGGCCTTCATCAACCGCCCTAGTGAACCAGTTGAAGAAGTCAGTTAGGTTAGTTTGACCTGCCCAAGACAAACCCATGCTGTCTCTCATCCTGTAGACCAGTGGTTTTCAACCGAGACTCTGCGGCCCAAAGGTGGTCAGTGAGCGCATGCTGGGGGTCCGCGGAACAGTCGGCCAAAATTTAAAGCAAAGCGAGGTTTTTTTTTTTATTTTAAATTTCGGAGCAACTGCAAGCAGACTGGAATGCATTTCACCAATAAAAACTGTGTTGCTCATGTTTAGTAGAGTATTAATTGGCAAGTACTCCCCTTTACTGACCAGTTTTTTTTAAACAGGTAATCACTTGCCTGACTGCACCCTCCTGCAGAAAATCTCACAGATATCTCTCACACGCTACACTCTACTTTTAAAATTAAAAAGAAAACCTGAAGCTGCCTAGTTCACTAAGCGCCCGCTCGACTACTCCTTGCATGCTACTTTTTTAAAATAAAAAAAAAACAAAGCCAACTGTCCTTCCAATTTGGGAGACCTGACAAAAGAACAAAAGGGCACTGCAGTAGGCAGTTGTGGTCTCTCCGCTCCTTGGTCCTCACAGATATCTCGCATCTTAACATTACTCGCTCCACGCTAAGTTTTTTAAAATTATAAATAAAAAACAAAGCTGCCCACTTCACTAAGCGTCCACTTCTGTTCTGATCACAGAGCAAGGGAGTCACTAATTTGCAGAGTCGCAGCTGACTGGGTAAGAAATAAAACTGCCTGTGTCTAATTTTCCATGTAGTTTTGCAATACATAGGCAGCTAGGTTTACCATTGTTAACGTGTACTACTTTGAAGTCATTTCTTGGCTCTTTGCAGTTGTGTACTTTATTGTGTATTTTATATATATTTATTTATTTATTTAGTTTTTGTTGACCGGGTAAGTGCACTAGACAAATCCTGCCTATTTTCAGGCTCAACCCGGGGGAGGGGGATACAGATGAATGCCAACTGACCTTGAACCAGATCAAGCTGTTGTATGTATGTATATGCATATGTGTGTATGTATATTTATATAAAATACAAAATCACAAATGCCCACACAATGCAAAGCATCATGGGCTACATATGCAAATCACCACAGAATGTTATGCTGGTTCAACTTTCAGCAGAATTGCATGGTGCCGAAAGGCCTCTCACACAGTTTGCAAAGGGTGCTAACAGATGACATAGACACGTGTTTCGTCCTACCAGGACTCATCAGTATGCCTCGTCTGTTTGACACCCCAGTGGAATGAACCAGCTACCCTAAGACGGTCTGTCTGGGTTATGTTGTGGTGAACCCATTAAAATAAAAAAATATTTAAAAGACAAAGAACCTTTGTGAGCAAACACTGAGGCAAGGGTTACCCCAAAGAGCATTTGGCTAGGAAGCCAAGTTTCAAGAAAATACAAAATCACACATGCCCACAAAATGCAAAGCATCATGGGCTGCATATGCAAATCACCACAGAATGTTATGCTGGTTCAACTTTAAACAGAATTGCATGGTGCAGAAAGGCCTCTCACACAGTTTGCAAAGGGTGCTAACAGATGACATAGACATGTGTTTGCGCACAGAGGTTCTTTGTCTTTTAAATAGTTTTTTATTTTAATAGTTTCACCACAACATAACCCAGACAGACTGTCTTAGGGTAGCTGGTTCATTCCACTGGGGTGTCAAACAGACGAGGCATACTGATGAATCCTGGTAGGTCAAAACACGTGTCTATGTCATCTGTTGGCACCCTTTGCAAACTGTGTGAGAGGCCTTTCGGCACCATTCAATTCTGCTTAAAGTTGAACCAGCATAACATTCTGTGGTGATTTGCATATGCAGCCCATGATGCTTTGCATTGTGTGGGCATGTGTGATTTTGTATTTTCTTGAAACTTGGCTTCCCAGCCAAATGCCTTTTCAGAATCCTTCAGAATGGTCTCCATCAACTTCCCCACTATAGAAGTCAAGCTCACCAGTCTGTAATTGTCCAGTTCGTCCTTGGGTCCACTCTTGTGAAGGGGCACAATGTGAGCCATCCTTCAGTCTTTGGGTGCATTCCCCATCTCCAAGGAGGTGTTGAACAGGTCTGTCAGAGAGCCTGCCAAAACCTCTGCCAGTTCCTTCAGGACCCTTGGGTGTACACAGTCCAGTCCTGGTGCCTTGTCCAACCACAAGGCTTTAAAGCCCTTCAGAACTCTGTACTCTTGGATGACCCCATCTGTTATCTCTGCTCCCCCACCCTTGCCCCCTTTCCCTTGTGGTATTGGGCCACACCTTTCTTTCACGAACACCGAGCAGAAATACTCATTGAGTGCCTCTGCCTGGTCTTCCCCTTTTTCTGCCCATCCCCCTCCATTTTGATTCTAACAATGTCATCCCTACAACTCCTCTTCTCCCTTATGTATCTAAAGAACCCCTTTTCCCCTCTCTGATCCCCTGAGACAATTTCAGCTCCTTTGCTGCCTTGGCTGCCCTGACTGTCCTACTCACCTTCCTAGATGCCTTTGTGAACACCTCCCTGTCCTCCTCATGCCCCGATTTTTTTTTTAACTTAATGAAAGCCAGTCTTTTTTCTCTCACCTTCCCCTCCACTTCCTTGCTGAGCCAGCTAGGTTTTGTTACCTGGACTGCTTAACTACACTTCCTATCACTCCCTGTTTGGCATTTCCAAGGCAGCAGTATATCCAATTCTCCCTATTAACTAGTAGGTAGGGTCAAAGGTAAAGAAAGGATAGAGATTTGATTTTTTTGTCTGTTTGTTTTAATTTTAGGCACTCTCCACACTTGTTCTGTTGGATGATTTGGGGGAAGGGGTATCACAATCAGCAATTCACACATACCAGTGATATAAAATCAGTTGTGCGGCACTCTCTGCCATGCTCACCTCTGCATCTGTCTTTCCTAAACAGAGAGTAGCCTGGTAAGGCCATGTCTCAGTCATGGTTCTCAGGGCACAATGACTCAATAATAGCCACTAGATCCAGGTTAGCCTCATCAATAATAGCCTCCAAGTCAGGAATTTTGTGCCCAAGGCTCCTTGTATTAGCATTCATGTCCCTCCATACCTTCCTTCCCCCCACCTGATGCCCTGCATCTCCCTCCTTTTCTTGCCTATGTTGTTACCTGAAGCCCCCCTGACTTATCTCTTCCCATTTTGTTTTCCTTATTCCTGGTTTCCATCAATCCACTATCCTCCTCTACCTGATTCATTTCCCCTTTTTCTTTTGTCTTATCACATTCCCTGCCTTCCTGTGCTGCTGCCCTAGGGGTGTTATTTATTTTTATTTAACATTTTTTAACCAAGTAACTACAAGGGCCTCATATGGCCATTTTCATGGAGCACCCGGGCAAGTAACAGGTTAACAGGATACATACATAAATTCTCACACTACGTGCATGCAAGATAACAGAAACAAAGGTTATATATACAATATAAACAGTCAGTTAAAACTGTGGCACCTCCACTTCTGTATGAAATACTGTTTTAAATTGTGCTTGAAAGTGTAATAAAATCTAAAATTATATAATGTAGATAAAAATAAGTTCCAGTCTTTCAGCACTTTGTAAACAAATGAACATTGAGCAGGGGATGACCTGTACAGAGGCAAACTTAGGCAAAATGTAGATACAGAGCAAGTCATATATCAAGAGCTTCATATTTGAAATAGATCCTTAAAGGATAACTGTGCATTACCATACCAAACTCTCAAAAAAGAAATTAACATAAAATAAAAAAAAACAATATTCAAATGAGTACCAATTAAGTCAACAGTATAATGTACAATATTGCATTTACCTAGACCAGGCTAATACATAATGACATGCATAGCAATAAACTATTCTAACTCTATTTAAAGAGGTTTCCACTGCAGCTGAATAAATTGGTAGTCCATAATTAATAACAGATAAAATTAATGATTATAAGGACATCTTTTTAGAGTTAAATGAAAGACAGTTCCTTATTCTGTACTGCAAACCCAATCAAACATTAATAGTCTTGAGCAAAAAATCAATGGGGCCTATGCATTAAAGTGTGGATTGCCTATGTGCCACTGATGAGCAGTGCATAAGTAATCCTAAGTGTCAAGGCCACACATTGGGGGTCCTGTGGGCCCCTGTGCACATGCACAAAAGGGACGCACGTCTCTTCCACATCTGATACCCAACCAATCACTCAGCTACATGCATGGCTGGTCCAGGGGCATGTTTGCTAACATGGCCAAGCTCTATCCTTTTCACTAAGGCAGAGTGCCAGCAAGGGAGTGCAGAATATGGCAGTGAGGACCCAGTCATATTTTTTATGCACACCCCCAATGACCTCTACCAGCTGCGGTGGGACAGGGAGCCCATCCACCATGCTGCCCCAGCCCAGCAGGCTGACAGTGAGGGCTGGGGGCAGCCATTTGTGTACTCGCCCATTCTTTACCTAAAAGGCAGTCCAATGCCTTCCAAGAATTCTTTGCTTGCATAGAGCAGGGGATTCACTTTGGGACCCAGGCCAGGTATCAAATTAGATGCCGTCTGTGCCCCTTGAACTGCCCCATGCAGCTGCATGTTGCAGGGGCAGTGCCTCGAATAGGCACCCTGTGGCTGTGCATGGTTGTGCATACTGTGCACCCTGCACCTATCCACAGGTGCATAGCTACGCAGGTCTGAGTATGCATGTACCCAATGCACCTTTATGCATAGCCCCCAATATGAGAAATTCTGAAAAACTAGTAGTTTGCATGGAAATCAAATGTTCACACTATCAGACTGGCTGCCCTATTAGCAGGAATTTAATTTTGCAGACCAGAGGGTCAAGTTAAGGGGAGAGACCACCAGTTGTACTTGAAGACATTGAAAACTCACTCATTATCAGGAGCCTAAGAACTTAAGGGGCAGTAGTATATGCCCATTTCATCAGTGTTGTAGCCATGGGTGTCATTAAAGCCCCAAACCCTCAGCAACTTGTGGAGTATGGAGGGTCGTTTCAGTTCTCAAGGCAGTGGGCATGACTTTTTTTAGGCTGTATGGGCTACGTGAAATGAAAAGGCACCAAAGCTGCACAAAAGACAACTTCCGATTTTGACAGTTCCTTTCACATATCAGTCAAGATTGCAGACAAGAGCTTATTCCACCTGAGCTGCTCATCAACCTTGATGAAACAGGTGTTGACCTTATTACCTGCTGCCAGTAGACTATGGAGACTACTCAGGCCAAGAAAGTAGAGGTATCAGAACTGGGAGACAAGCAACGAGTTACACTAACACTAGCCTGTATAGCCCCTGGCAATTTCCTCCCACACCAGGTGATCTATAAGAGCAAAACTTCAGGAAGCCATCCAGATTTTGTGTTCCCACCTGAGTAGAATATCAGAAAATCACTGGGCCAATTCAGATATTCTGATAGAGTACACTGATACTGTGACAACTCCATATAAACAGAAAGTTATTGTAGAGAAGGATTTCCCAAATGAGCAGAGAGCCCTGCTTGTCATGGAGTTGTTCCAAACTCACACAACTGAATAGCTAAACCAGAGATTTCATAAGTTTCATAAGTAAATTCAAGCTTTGGGACTTGCGTTCATAATGCTTGCCAATCCTATTGTTAAACAGTAGTAGTTTTATCACAATAAAAGTTGTCGAGTCTAGTTTCAAACATGTCCATTCTTGTGCTCTCTACCACATTTTTGGTAAGCTGTTTGACATTATCGGTAAATTACTATACTGTAAAAGTTATTTTTTAATTCTGTTAGGTGCTTGCCAAATTGGAGTCACACAGCATAATCCCAATAATTGTACCTGCATCCTGTACAGACCTCCTGCAGTCGCCTGATGTCACATGGTGATGTGTAAGTTAAATATTGCAGCCTACTCCCATCCCACATACCATTGTAAGCTGTGTCTGGAGCCCATGGCTGCTAACAGGAACATTTTAGAATAATCTGTATATTTTAAAATACCGCTCAAATGTTTCGGGAATGTGGAAGTGCTGTCTGGGTCCCAAATGAGCAGATGCATGTTTTCATGGGTATTCTATTATTTTGCGATGTTGCAAACACCAGTGCTCTTAATGTAGCAGCAGTAGAGGGAGGCTTAATAGTCTTATTGTATTGCTTCCATGGGGGGGTCTAAATGCCTAAAATAATACAGCAACACCTGGATGGGTTGTTGCTCTAAGTATTATTGTAGGCATAAAGACCCCTGTGGAAGCACTAAAATAAGAATATTAAGCCCCCCTCCACTACTGCTACATTGAGAGCAGTTTTCTTTGCAACATCACTAAATGGGTGGAATACCCATGCAAACTTGCACTCACTCGATCGGGACTTGAGCCGTGCTTCTGTATTCGTTGAAAAGTTTTGGTGGCATTTTAAGCTATACGGATTATTCTAAAATGTTCCTGATAGCAGCCACAGACTCCCACCACAGCTTAGAAAGGTATGTGGGATGAGAGCGGGCTGTAGAATTTAATTTACATGTCCCCTTTAACAAACTTTTTAAAGATGCCCTGAAGCAGCAGTTTACCACATAGTACGCTGAGCAGATTATGGGTCAATGCACAATTTACTAATGTAAAAGTAACAATATTAAAGCAGACAATATGTTTTCACAGATCAGCGCCACAGCACCAATATAGTGAAAATATATTGACCACAGAAATTTTGAGTTTGAGAGTATATGATAATGCACTAGCCAAATAAAAACCTAAATACTTAGAACAATCCACCCTCTCTATTTACACATTATTTTCATCACTAATTACTACATATTTAAGGATAGCAACAAACTACCCCTATTTCTAAAAAACATAAATTTAATCTTTGACACATTTAACAATAATTCGTTATCTTTCAAGCACATATTAACTAAATGAAACTCATGCTGATGGTCCACTTAGGGGCAAGGAGGCCGGTTAGCCCTGCAGGAGGGTCAGCATCGAGAAGCTTGTATGGCCAGCTTAACAAGGGGGTACTGGAGTCTATGCTTCAGGGTGAGCCAGTTGAGTGCGGCAAGGGCTTCACAGTGGTAGGACCTGGGGTGAGCTTTCGTGGCAGATCGTGCAATTTTGTGGTACAGAATTTGTAGTCTGGTGTGGTCAAGTTTTTCTAAGCCTAGAAGGGTTAGGGCAGCATAGAAAAGAGTAGGGAGGAGTATACTCTGTATGATTACCAGCCTAGTCTCTGGTATCATGTTGGCACTGAATCAAATGCCTTGCTGGCGCTTAGCAGGTAGAGGAGGCCAAGTTTTTGGTGTATCTTTTTTGTTACCATGTCCACGTGTGTCTTTAGAGTGAGCCCCTGATCTAGTGTAAGGCCTAGTTATCTAAATGATTGGACCACTTCTATAGTGGAGCCAGATACAGTAACAAGTGAGAGAAGGTGGGCCTGGGAAGGGCCTAGGGATTTCGGGACAAACAGGAGCACTTTGGTCTTGTTAGGATTAAGGACCAGATGATTTTTGACTAGCCAGGCTTCAGCCTTGGTAAAGACAGGCTGAAGCAGGGGCCCTAAGTCATTCAAGTGCTGCTCAGTTCTGTAGAGTATGGCGTCATCAGCATACTGCACCACCGAACTATTCCCACAGTGGAGACAGAGGTCATTAATGAACAGGGAGAACAGGAGTGGACCCAGTATGGAACCTTGTGGGACCTTCTCATTCATCGGTAGCGGTCCAGAGATAGCGCCTTTCCACTTGACCTGTTGCGAGCAGCCAGACAGGTAGTTGCAGAACCAGTTTAAGGAGTGTTGGTCCAGCCCAAATTTACTCAGCTTTTTTAGCAGGAGGGGGTGGCTTACCAGGTCATTTGTCTTGGTTAGGTCAATGAAGACTGCTCCAGTGGGGGTGCCCTTGTCCAACGTGATTAGCACGTCAGAGGTAAACCTGATAAGGGCAGTGTCAGTACCATGCTTTTGTTGGAAACCATGTTGGGAGGGTGCCAGAAGTCAGTTAGCTTTCAGGTAATCCCTTAGTTGGCAGTACATGAGCCGTTCCTGTATCTTTGCAAGGGGGCAAAGGATATAGATGGGTTTATAGTGACATATTGATTCCTTAGCTCCACCCTTATGGACTGGGACCATGTGGGCCTGTTCCCTGCAGGATGGGGTACTCCCCAACATTTGGAATCTGTTTATAAGCAGGGTGACAGGTAGGGCTATAGCAGGGGCACCAGCCTTGAGCAGCTGTGGATCCAAGCCATGTAGTCCTGATGAACCAGTGGATTTTAACAGTAATAGGAGGGGCAGCACTTCCTTGGGGTGCACAGACCTTAGATGGAAGTTGGGGGTAGGAGGATTTTGAATTTCAGTGACCAGAGGGCCCTGATCGTGGTGTGGAGTATAGGTTCAGTAGGAGCCCAGATCTGTGAAGAAGCTGTTGAAGGCTGCCACTGCCTCACCTTCATCAGTTAAGGTTAGTCCATTGCAGGCAATGTTGCCCTGCTGGGGTTCTAGTTCTAGTATTCATCTGTTGTACATATCCATACAGTTCATCCCCAGTCAGCTCCTTAAAGTAAAATATTCCATTTACATCCTCATTTTCTACATAAGTCTTAGTTAAAAAATACTTGAAGATGAACCATTAGCTATATTACAAACAACATTGTTTAATTCCGTGGCTATCTCCCAGGGTGTATGAACTTCACCAATAATGGTAGATAAGGAATCAGTTTTTAGTCCTGTTCATTTTCCCCATGAACTTATTCAATATCTTCCAATTTTATTTCATACCATTTCCATTTCAAATTATTTATTTAAATAAAGTTCAGACATGGTTTTCTGAACTAATTTTTTACATAGATTTCTTAACTTTTTATAATCATTTAGATTTATCAATGATTTATCCAGTTTATATTTTTTTCCAGACATTCTCTCCTTCTTGCATTAATTGTATTAGAGCCAGTGTTATCAAAGTCTGACTTTTATTCTTAGTTCTAAGTTTCTGCCTCGGGGCAACCTTATCATACATCACCATAAATTCAGTTGAGGTAAAATTTAACGCTGTATCAATATCAGGACTAGATAACAACAATTTTCAATCAGTATTAGCACTCATATCTCTGAACTCAAAAATATTAACGTTTCTGGAATTCCTGGAATGAATGAAGATTGGGGCATATGTGGGTTTCGAGATGATCGTATATAACGTATGGGATTATGATCTGCTAATGGCACTGACGCAACTGTTCTATCAGATCTGGATGTTAAAATCCAGTCCAGCAAAGTTTTCGTCCCAGTTCTAGAATTTGTATGTGCTGTTTCATTAGCGTGAGTCAATCCTAAACCCTAAATTCAATCTCTCTACATTTAATTTTTTTTGTTATTCAAATTAATGTTAGCACCGCCTAACAAAATGATTTCTTTAATTTTGTTTTTTACCAGCAGCAGCCCTCTAATAAGGAGATCCCATTATCTGAAAAACCAGGAGGGGAATATAACGTTCTGGTAAATACTGTAGCTGTTTAACCCCCCTCCCAACAGCACTTTAACAGACAAGAAATCACACGCCAACTCTACATGATTATAATCATCCAGTATATCAATAGGTCTTGAGCAGACATAAATTAAAATCCCATCCCTTTTTTCCCTAAGCTAGTCTTTCTGAATGGATTATAATTATGCAGCGTAACATCATTGTCTGAACACTTATTGGAATACCAGGTTTTGGAGACTGTTACAACATCAAAGCCATTTGATTGAACCCAAGCAGTAAATTCACCACATTTTGGTACCAGGCTGCGAATATTAACATGTACAATTTTAAGATTCCCCTTAGTTCCATCCATTGATGTTCTGATACCATTCGTTTATTCAGGACCAGGGTTCATCTGAGCATTGCCAGACATCATGAGCAGCATCAAAATGTGCTGCCTCTTTGAGCTGGCCCTGTTCATATGAATCTAATCACTGTCTGAAATACCAAGAAACCTCACTGAACACACCCTACCCTCACAAAGCCTGTACATCCCCTCCATAATACATTTGCAGCCATTTTCTTTATACCAGTGTGTCAGTGTGGCACAATTAGTATCACATCTGCCTCTGGGCCAGAAGGTCATGGGTTCTGGTCCCACAGTGGGATTGGGTTCGTACCTTAAATGCTAGCATCTTAGTGCAATACTGGGGGTTGCTGTACTGTCAGGGTGTGCCATCCTTCAGATCTGATGTTAAACTGAGGTCTCTTCTACTCATCTCTGGTGGGTGTCCAGGTGGAAGTAAAAGAATCCAAGGCATTTTTCGTAAGAGTTGGGGAGTTTTTACTCAGGACAAGAATCTCATACAGGTACATAAGACACTCAGATCAATACTGGTCACTTACAACAAGGTAGGAAACAGAAGGATGATACAAAAACAAAACAAAACTAATGGAAACTAAGGGAAATCAGAGCGGGTCAAAGCACCAGCCTGCACAACATTTCCAAAATTGCTGAAACTGTGGTCTAGAGAACTGTCTGTAGTCCGACTGATATAAAAGGAATAATTGACGTTTGAGACAAGAAAACAAATCTAGGTGAGACTAGTACTGTTCATGGATGACCCATCTGCAACAAGCTTGCCAATTAAAAAATCTCAAAAGGCCACATCTAAAAATCACATTCAGTGTACTGGAGTGGTATTTACTCGATATCCCTGTATATACGCCCAGTACCAGGACTTCATAAGTAATGTTAGTGAAGTCACACCAACAGAGCTGACCTGCCAGGAATCTCCCAAAAGATGATACATTTGTGCAATCAAAAAATAAATGGGACTGAGTTTCTAAAAGACCATTGCAAGCATCCCTGGGACAGTACCTTTCTGACAGCTGCTTATGATTGTGAGTATTACAGCCTCCCAGCTGACCATGACAGGTAAGCCAAATAGTATCCCAGAGGGTAACCAGAAATCTCGGATCTGTCAATTGTCTCAGTGTGCAAGAAGTAGTAAGAGAAGTGCCCTGTGGGAATACTAATGGCTCCGTGAAGAAATTCAACAGGATATGATATTACATACTGTACCTTTCCTGGACAATGTAGTGACAAGGGCAGGACTAACCTCCTTTGCTGCACCTTTTTTAGAATCTGGATCATATAATCAGGTTGGTGTGGGAGTCTCCAAGTGGCATAAGCATTCAATTTACCCAGCTCGCAGACTGGGAAGAGAAGGTCCAGCCATTCCTGAACTCAACAGCTCCAGTCCTTATCTATTGTCAACAAATATGTTCAAAAAGTAAAAGAATAAAGGTGGAATTAAACCAACTGACTGGATTAACCATATTCAAACCCCCATGACAGACCAGGGGTATGTGTATTGCCTTTTCAATGGGTTCAGGCGACTGCCCCACAGGTCACAAAAAATAAGCCATATAGCTGGGTCTCCAGCTCATATGGCAGGGGAAAGACATAATTCGAATAAAGAAATATGGACAATAACAGTGATTTTATCAGATAAACACATTTTCCTTTCAAAAGTGATACAGAGGACCAGTTAGCTGTAAGTTGTTTACCCTTCTGTAGTGTACACTCCCAGTTGCTAAGTGTCATATTGCAGGAAGCAAAAGTGACACCTGAAAGTTTAATATGTGAAGGTACTATTGGAATAGACCCCAAATGCATAAGGCTAAGGTCCGCCAACTGACCAAGACATAGAGTCAAGCTCTTCGAGGTACTTATGCATGCCCCCGAGAGGCAAGAAAAACATTCCAACAGGAGCAAAGAGGCACCCCAGGAGGCAGTATCTGCCAAAAAAAAGAACACTGTCATCTCCATAGGCATTTACATTCAATGACTGCGTCTGTGCAGTAATCCAAATACCGTGGATGTTTGGGGAGTGAGTGATGATCTGTAACAAAACATCTATACAAAAGATGTAAAGGAGAAAGCTTAACAGGCAACTCTGCCATACCCCCTGTAAAACTGTAATTCGGGTTCCCAGAAATCCATTAATCAATGAAAAGAGATGAGCACCACTGTATAACAATTGAATCCATAAAATAAAATGGTGGGGCACCCCATGGAAAGCTAGGGACTGAAACAAAAATTCATGAGAGACCCTATTGAAGGCCTTCTTCTGGTCCAATGAGACACGAAACCCATGAGCTGTGTCCCTGTTCCCCTGGGTAACCAGTTCATGGAGTCTAATCAGATTATTATAGATCAGTCATCCTGAAATGGAACAAGACTGACAAAGGAGTATAACCTTAGCAACAATCGTACTCGGCCACCACAACAGGATCTTTGCAAGTATCTTCAAATCAGTTTGGGATTATAAATGGATCTCCAGTTGCCTAAATCAGCATGATCTCCGGTTTTATACAACATTATTAAAATGTCTTGAAACATTTCTTGTGGGGGGGGGGGCAATCAAAATATCCAACATAACATTAAAAACTTCCTGAAGAATAACTGAGAGGAGATCAGAGAAACAAATATAAAACTCTGACCCGAGGCCATTAGGACCTGAGACTGTTTTCGGTTTCAAAGATTTCAATGCCATTTCCATCTCTGCTGAGCAAATCGTTGCTAAGATCATCTGTCGGTCCACAACAGTCACCAGGTTTGTCAATGGAGGTCCTAAAAAATCACTGATTGTACCAATCATAGGAAGAGGGGCACCAACGAAGGCCCGTAAGCTATTTTCAACAGTCGACAGGATTTGTGCTGAATCAATTGCTCCTGACCCAATACATCCTGTACTGAGGTAATGGTTTGGAGTGGACTCCCTCCTGGCAATGTTTTAAAATACACAGGGTCAGTTTCATGCCAGTCATACCAAATCGTTGTTCTGTATGCTGGGTCTGTACCCTGTTTTACAAATACACATTTCAGCTTTCAAAGTGTCAATTTGAAATTTATAGGAGATCCGTTCCATAGTTTGTAAAGTAATTAGGAGAGAAAGTTGGGACCTAAGCTGTAAATACTTAAACAAAGCAGTACGGCCTTTATGAGTCCCTGCAGTCCAAAAGAGTCTTTTAAAGTCTTTTTTTGTGTCTACCCACCAATCCACCATGGAATCATAGCAATTTACCACTGCCCACGAGCCTAAAAAAGTTCTCTGCATTGGGAAACAATATTAGGGTCTTCCAGCAAAGAGCAGTTAAGCTTCCAATACCCTTTCTCCACTGACTGCTGTATCCCCAAGCCCAGTGTAACATGTACCTCACAATGGTCAGATGTGGCAAAAGCCACCATTTGGGCTGTAAGAACCATACAACCTGTGGAAACAAAGAGATGGTCAATCCTGGTGGAAAGAGAACCCCTATGATAAGTATGTCCCCTTGAGGGAGCTTGCTTCTGTATGCATCCTGAAAACTAGTCGTGGCTACCATCTTTCGTAAGCACATAGTGTCACAAAAAAGTTTTTGGGTTCTACCAGTCTTATCATTCAGATTCTGGGGACAATTAAAATCCCCACCTAGAATGATAACTTCAACTGTACAGTAAATAGGTACAGTTGCAATAATGCAAATAAAGCTACTCTGGGTGCCTTGGTTTGAGGTGCATAACCCACTCCAAGTCTCATGGGGTGATCACGCAAAAGGACATCCAAAAGCAACACCCTACCTGGTTCCACATCCATCACCCGTAAGATATAGATACCCAGATACACAGACATTGTCAGCAGATAAGGGCCTATGGCCAACCCAGTCTGCTCATTTGAGCTTGTAAGTTCCCTTTACATTTTTCTTAAAGTCTTTTGCCCCTTACCACTGTCCTTCAGAATTCCCTTATGTCTATCCCACACATTCTTAAATCTCATAATTGTTTCAGCCCCCACCACTTCCTCTGGCAGGGTGTTCCACTTGGCCACCACCCATTCTGTGAAGAAATGCTTCCTCGCATTTCCTCCAAATCACCCTCCCTCCAACTTCATCCCATGTCTTCTAGTCCTGGAACATCTTTTTCTGGAAAATAGTGTATTCCTGTACCCTGTTCCTCCCCTTAATGTACTTGCATGTCTCTAGCTCCTCTCTCCCTCCTCTCCTCCAAGGAGTACATATTCAAGTCCTTCCACCTGTCCTCATAGGATTTGTGATGTAATCCATGTGCCATCTTTGTTGCCCTCCTCCTAACCCTCTCTACCCTATGTCCTTATGTAGGTAAGGTCTCCAGAACTGTACACTGTACTCCAGGTGGGGCCTCATTAGTGTCTTGTATAGTGGAATCATGACCTCCCTTTTCCTGCTGGTGATGTCCCTGCCTATGCATCCCAGCATGCTATTTGCTTTACCTGCTGCCTTGTTGCACTGTTTCCCTACCTTGAGGTCATAAGAGATAATAACGCCAAGGTTCCTTTCCTGCTTGGTGCATGCTATATCCTCACCCCCAACTGGATATGAACAGAAAGGGAGTGGAACAAAATACCCTCCCCCAAACAAGGATCCTCCCCCATGGACCAGATAGACGGTTCCCAGGGTCAAGCTTTTTGTGCTTGATAGTGGAGGTGATATTTAGTTTGGTATCCTGCAGGAAGATGAGGTGGCCACATGAAGAACACAAAGCAGTAAAGGTAGTCAGACGTCTCCTATAATTCTTAATGTTATTCACATTCTTTTTTTTGCCATTGAAAGTTTATTAACAGCTTTTTCCTGTACAGAGGACAAATCTGCATAGTCAATACAACATAATGACATTACATAAGGAAATGAAATACCTGCCCTCACCCCTCCTCCCATCCCCCAACCCCCACCTCACTAACTCTTGCACAGTATAAACCAATAGATGACCATAGAAAAGTTATTAAAGGCAGTATTTCCAGGCAGATTATAAGAAGTAAAAAGTTTGCAAGGGGACCCAAAGCTTTTTGAACCTAGCATTAGGGTTACGAAGATTTGTAGTTGTTCTTTCAGTTCTGAGATTGGTGAGTAATTCCCTCAACCACTCAGTACAGAAGATTTCTTTGGTATCTTTCCAGTGTCTCAAGACTAACTTCTTGACTGGCATTGAAATTAAAGCCATATGAAACTTACGAGCTAAGACTGGGATCTCAGAAAAATCCCCCAGTATGCAGATTTCTGGAGAGAATAAATCAGTAAAACCTAAAAGGGGACCTTCCTGTTGTTTGATAAAGGTCTATAGAGGGATTATCTTGGGGCAGGACCAGAAAACATGATGCAGGTTACCTTCAATTTGCAAGCATCTTGAGCAGGTGGATGATGGGGCAATACCATATTTGGCCAATTATTGTGTCGTGTAATATAAATTGTGTAATATGTGAAATTGCATGAGTTGAAGTCTGTCTTGAGTAATAAATTTATGACAGCCTTGCCATAAGACAGACCGGTTAATGATTGCCCCAGGGAAAAGAGAGGACCAGTAACTGGATGGGCCAAAATGTACTGGATTAAGCCAGTCATATAAGGAACTGAATGTCTTTGACACAGCATGTGGGAAGCCGGCCAGAGGAACCATTACAGCTTGAAACTGTGGGCCTATTGGGTACAAGGGGACTTCCCCCAATGTTTTTATTAGCAGGTGACGCAATTGGAATAATTAAAAAATGTTAAAGTTCTGGATACCAGCCTTGGCAATAATCTCAGGGGAAGACAGCCAACAGCCATCTATTACACTTATAAAATAGGAGAGGAGTGGCACAAAGAGGGGTAACCATCTTATTTGCCAGGGAACACCATTTAAACTACAACAATCCTAAACTGATAAGCAAGAAAGAGAGATATTTCTTCAGGGACTTCTAAATCACACTGAAGTCATTCTGGGATCTATATATGGCCCTAACGTTGATTCACCAGAATTTTTTGTAAACTTAATATAGGCCCTGAACCTCTTTCCTAGGTTGCCCACAATAATTGTGGGAGATTGGAATGTGGTCCTTTCACCTACCCTAGATAGGTCAACTGGTAGAGGAAGTAGTATTTCACCGGCACAAAAAGCTCTAATTGAATTTATTAAAAGTTATAACCTTAGTGATCCCTGGATACTGCTAAACCCTACTATAAGGGGATTTACTTTCTACTCTCCAGTCCATAAAACATTATCTCACATTGATTATTTCCTGGTAAATAACTCAGTACTTGAAGGCTTAATAGGTAGTGGCATGCCCCCGAGGGTTATTTCTGTTCATGCACCCATCTGGATGGAAGGTACATTCTCACCTCAATTAGGTAAAAATAGCACTTGGAAACTAAATACACAAATTCTTCAAGATGAGCAAACAGTGCAATCCCTCAAGGAAACAATTGTCCATTTTCTTGCACAAAATCAGGGATCTATACGGGATACTGATAAGCTTTGGTGTGCCCTAAAATGTGTGGTTAGAGGGGACTGCATCCACTTATCCCCCCTCAGGAAGAAAAAGAGGGAGAAACTATCTTCTTGGTAGCTGGCCGTTCCTCCTCAGACCACCTTAGGAAAATGTTTCATGTTTTCTCTGCATCTAGAGTGGTACCTTATCCTATGGCACTGATATCCCTGGATGCGGAGAAATCTTTTGATAGGGTAAGTTGGATTTTCCTATTTGAAGTTCTCAAAAAATTTGGTTTTACACAAAAGTTTGTAAAATGGATACAACTATTATATGCATGCCCCACTGCAAAAGTTTATTGTAATGGTGTTTTTTGAGAACTAATCCCCTTATTTTCTGGAACGCGCCAAGGATGCCCACTATCGCCTTTACTTTTTAACCTATATCTGGAACCACTCCTACACCATCTACAGCATTCCCCCCAAGTACAAGGTATACAGATTGGTGATTGGGACCTTTGCCTTTCAGCATATGCAGATGACATTATATTGCACATCACTAATCCACAAACTTCCCTTCCAGCAATACTATCTGAAAGGAGGATGGCTCATGTGGTGCCCCTCCACAAGAGTGGCCCCAAGGATGAACCAGGAAACTGCAGACCAGTGAGCCTCACATCCATTGTGGGTAAGCTGATGGAGACTATCCTTGAGGAGAGGCTGGTGGCCCTCTTAGAGGCCAAAGGACTACAGGACAGCAGACAGCATAGCTTCAAACATGGGAGATCCTGCCAAACCAACCTGGTGGAGTTCTATGACTGGGTAACTAGGCAACTGGACAGGGGCCAAGCAGCTGATGTCCTGTATCTGGACTTCAGTAAGGCATTTGACTTGGTGCCGCATGGAAGGCTGGGAATTAAACTAGAAGGCACAGGGACAGGTGCAAAACTAGAGAGATGGGTAGGGAACTGGCTCCAGGGAAGGCAACAGAGGGTGGTGGGTGAGGAGCTCTCACTCCCAGGGGTAGTGATGAGCGGTGCTTCACAGAGCTCAGTGTTGGGATCAGTGTTGTTTGGGATATTCATTGCAGACATATCATTGGACATCAAGAGCAAGATCAGTCTGTTTGCTGATGATTCCAAGGTAGGAACAGTGGTGGATGACCTAGGGAGATGACAAGGCTTGCAGGATGATCTGGCAAAACTTGCAACCTGGTCAGACATCTGACAACTGGGGTTTAATGCCAAAAAGTGCAAGGTGCTGCATTTTGGGATGAAGAACCCAAGGAGGAGTTACCAGCTGGGAGGGGAGTGCAGCTAGCCCAGACAGAGGAGGAGGAGAAGGATCTGGGGGTGCTCATTACAGGGTCAATGAACAACTCGGCACAATGTAGAAAGGCAGCTGCAAAGGCCAACAAAATGCTGGGTTGTATTGCAAGGGGTATATCCTCGAGGAGGGAGGAGGTGATTCTGCCACTGTATAGGTCATTAGTTAGACTGCACCTGGAGCACTACGTGCAGTACTGGTGCCTTTATCTGAAGAGGGACATTAAGTTACTGAAGGGGGTGCAGCACAGGGCAACAAAGATGATCAAGGGGCTGGGGGACTTATCATACGAGAGGAGGCTGAGGGAGTTGAACATGTACTCACTGGAGGAGAGGAGGGACCGGGGGGGACATGACTGAAACCTTTAAGTACATGAAAGGAATAAACAAGACAAATACAGAGGGGCTGTTCAAAGTAAGGGAGGGGAGGGACACCAGGGGCCATGATATGAGACAGGAGGGAGGAAGGTTCAGGAGGAGATAAGGAGACACTTTTTTTACAGAGAGGGTGGTGGCTTGGTGGAATGCGTTACCTGTAGGAGTGGTATCCAGTAGAACAGTGGACTGCTTAAAAAGGGGATGAGACAGGACAAGGGGAGGGTCAATGAAGAGGAAGAGTGGAAGGAAGGGGCAGCTGCAGAATAAGAGATGCTAGCTGCACATTTGAGCAGACTTGATAGACCTCTAGGCCTTTATCTGCTGGCAAATTTCGTATGTTCGTATCTATTATAGAGAAATTTGGCTTCTTATCAAACTATAAACTGAATATAGATAAATCAAAAATTATGCCACTAAACTCACATACTCACCGCTCACAATTAGACTGCCTTCAATTTAGTTGGACAACCCAAATAACTTATCTGGGACTTATACTTACACCTGACTTATCACAAATCCGAAAACTGAATCTTGATACCAAACTAGGAATCATACAACATGATCTCAAAAGATGAGCCGCTCTTTATCTTTCTCTACAAGGAAGAATCAACATAATTAAAATGAATGTACTCCCGAGACTTTTTAACCCCCTGAACATGTTAATTTTTTTCTCCTGCAAACATGGTTTAGGAGGGCTCATCAGATTATTTCCAAGTTTCTTTGGAAATCAAAGCCACCGAGATGGTCATTTGATAAACTTAGAGCTCCAAAGCAAAACGGAGGCCTCAAATTGCTGAATTTTTTCCATTATTATTTGGCAAGCCATATAGCTAAATATTTCTGTTAGTACTTCCCTGTTTATATTGGAGCAGCACCTTTTTACGAACCACTTTAGCTAAAATAGAGCACCTAGTTACTGGACAATCAGGTGTTTCCTCCTAGTAGCTTATTTATTTCTCCTAAGAAAGGCTTTAAGATACTAAAACAAGAATTAGTATACATGTCCCTGAAAGAACATGTCCAACTGTGTAGAGTTCTTAAATATAATAATACTAAGGATATCTCCCAACCCATTCATTTAAACCCAAATTTTCTGCTAGATAAACAATACCTAAAAATTACTGGATAGACCCCAGAACAGGAAGTTAGGGTCTTGTACTTAGTGGATCAGGATAAGATTAAGGCCTCATCTGAACTCCTTAAGATCTTAGGTCTTCCGCCCAATCAGATATTCAAAGCATTTCAAATTAAACACCTTTTAACTGCTACAGTGGGTTCTAATATTTGGGACATTGACCAAACAGATCTTCTTAGCACATTCCGTAGTTTGGCATGGAACCCTCATGCAGTATCTAAAATAACGGCAGAATTGTACCCTAGAATTTATCCCGACATCCAAGGAATGTCACCATATTGGAAAAATCAATTCCCAAATAAACAGCTTTGTTGGGAAGGCATTTGGAAAGCAATGTACTTCTATGCTTCTAATGATAAGCTGTGCCTAATTCAATTCTATATAATACATAATATGTACCTTACCCCACCAAAGTTATTTACCATGGGTAAACTACATGATCCCAAATGTAATAGGTGTGGCTTAAGTGAGGGCACTATAAACCATGTGTTCTGGGAGTGCCCCTCAATTAGGCCCCTATGGAACACGATCAAGAACAAACTTGACCCCCTTCTTGGACTGGAGTCATATTTTGAACCCGAAATATGTATTCTTGGGGACTACTCCCAAATCGCAGTTTTGGAAAGATGATATGCTATGGCTTTAATTTCCCACTCAGTTAAGCAAATGGAATTAAGGCATTGGAAGGATCCCCTAATCATTCCATACTCAGAATGGCTGAAGAAATTCTTATATAATTTAAGAATAGAAAAAATGATAGCTAGTCTCAGACATTGTCCCACTAACTTTGACAGAAAATGGAGCAAGCTTTAGTTTATTGTTCTAGGAATTACTACCTTTGAGCCAGAGGCTCTTTTACAAAGGTTCCATGTCAATTAAGTACAGTACAAAAAAGGTTACATAGATAACACAACAATTTGTGCTGTGTCAAGGACGAGAAAACATATACAAATACATATCAAATCATTTGTGCAAAAGGACATGAGATATCAATAATCACATTATTATTACAAGAAAGAGGTCATGCCAGATTAGGAGAAACAAATAGGGAAAAAGTCCAGAACAGAGAGGGTAAGTGAAAGGTGTGGGGAGCAGACAATAGCAGGAGGAAAGGTTTCCCAAACATGTCTTTGTCAAATAATGGAACAGGGTGGGTAGTGAGAAAATAGGAGGTTTAATCAGGGCAGTCACAGGAGCTGGAGGTGGCAAGGTGAGAGAACAGCCTTGATTTGAAAATACCTAGAGAGGCAGTAATATGAGTGCTGAGGGCATTTAGCCAGCTGGGGGCATGATAGGCAAATGATCTTTGTCCCTGAGAAGTCCGGCATCGGGGGACTTGGAGAGGCTGGTGTTCTGATCTTCTGGTAAAATGGGTGCTAGCGCTCAGGCATAACAGGTCTTGGATACAAGGTGGAGTGAGGCCCAGAGTAGATTTTTTCACTTTCAGGCAGGTAAGGTACTTTATCCGGTTTGAGAGCTGCAACCAACCTGAGTCAACATGGAGTTCACATGTGTGGGTACGTCGATGTGCACCAGTGAGCAGCCGACAGGCCTTATTTAGGGATGTTGTAATGCGACTAAGTGCTGTAGTAGTGGCAGATCCATATATAACTAAGCCATAGTCAATGACTGAGATGATAGAGGATTGGATGGCAATCCTCAGTGCAGAATGGGTAAGGAGCTGTCGGTTCCGATACAGAATCCCAATTCGCTGATTAATAGTTTTTGCTGTACTATCAATGTGAGTTGCAAAGGTTAGGCCTTGATCAAAGTTGATTCCAAGATATTTGAAAATTGGCACTTGTTCAAGGGTATTTCCCAGGTATGTATTAATGGTGAGTGGGACTTGCCGTTTCTTGTTTTCGGGTTAGAGAAGAGCATGGATTTAGTTTTTTGTGGTTTAGAACCAGCTTATGTTCAAGGAACCACATCTCAACTTTGGAAAAAGCATGCTGAAGGTTGAGGCGAAGAGGTTGGATCTTTATGAGTGGCAAGAATCACGGCATCGTCGGCATAGAGGATTATTTGTTCAGGGCAGGATTTGGGGAGGAGTTTAGGAAAAGGCTGAAAAGGAGGGGCCCAGGATGGATCCCTGGGGAACTCCTGAGCGAACCGGTTTTGAGTCTGAGAGAACTCCAGCTACTTTTACAGATTGAGGCTGAGCAAGGTAATTTTTTACCCAGTCACCAGGACCCTGCGAGAGCCCTAGGGATAGTAGTTGTTTGATAAGTAGGCCATGGTGTACTGTATCAAATGCCTTGGTTAAGTCAATGTGAACTGCTCCAGTTAGGTTTCCTTTGTCCATGGCATTGTGGATTGCTCCTGAGAATTCAAGTAGGGCAGTCGATGTGCTGTGCCCTTTCCTAAATCCATGCTGCTGAGTGCATAGGATGTTGTGCTTTTCCAGGTAGTCTGAAAGTTGGTCCGCCACCAAGCGTTCAAGGCCTTAGAGAGAGGTGGTAGTATTGATATCGGGCGATGTTACCAGGCAGTGACTTATCACCACTTTTGTGCACCAGAGTGACTACTGCAGCCTTCCATTTCCTAGGGAATTGGCTGTAGCAGAGGGAGAGACTGAACATTTTTGTGAGGGGAAGCAGTACTTCCTCCAGAGTGAGGGACAGAAGTTTAAGGTCAATAGTGTCACTGCTTGCTCGGGACTTAGAAATGGCCTTCTTTACATATTTATAGACTTCATGTGCCTTTACTAGTTTGAAATGGAAGGGTGGTTTGGTTGGAGAGGTAGTAGTAGAAGTAGAAATTGGAGGGTCGGCATCAGTGAAGAAATCAGATGAAAGGACACCACTAAGGTCCGTGAAGGTATCATTTAGGGTGTTTGCAATGATCTCTGGGTCTAATGTAATGGTTCCATCCACATTCATTATTGTAGGAGAGGATTTGGACTGCTGACCCATGATATTTCTTATGTTGTCCCAGAAGGATTTCCCTTCACCCCAGGAGTTGGAGAGGGCATTCTTGAAGTAGGAGCTCTTCATCAAGTGGATCTGTTTAGTACAGTGGTTGCGAGCCTGTTTATATTTTTTGGATGTCTGACAGAGTGCCAGTAGCTCTTGCAGTGGCCCAGAGGTGATCCCTACTTTTGAGTTGTGCCAATAGCTTTGCCGTGAGCCAGGGATTTGTGAGTGCTTTGATTTTGCGCTTTTTTACTGGTGCATAGGTGTCACAGGCAGTGTTGAAAGTAGTAATAAAGTAATCAAGGGCTAGGTCAACATCTTGAGTTTTGTAAATCAAGGACCAGTCTATCTGCCTAAGACAGGTCTTGAGATGAGTAAGGTTGCCATAAGGTAGGACTCTGCTATAGATGGTTTTTGGAGGCAGCTTACGAAACTTATTTGTCCAAGTACACATTATTGGAGAGTGATCACTGAGCGAGTCAGGGGAGAACACTTAAATTGGTTATACGGGTAGGGTGGCTGGTAAGGATCCAGTCAATGAGGGTGCTGGTCCCTGATTTGTAGTTTTTCCTGGTAGGGGAGTTTACCACTTGTGTTAAATTTGCTGCAAGGATAGCATCTTTGTTTGACCCTGCATCAGGAGCAAGCCAATTTCTATTAAAGTCCCCAAGGCGAAGGAGTTCAATGTCAGAAGGTTGTGTACTTACGAACTCGAGGACAGCCTGTAGGCCAGAATCAGGATCTTTTGGTGGGATATAGACAGCAGCAATCATGAGGACTTTGTTTTGGGCACCAAGTAGTATCTTGATAGGGAGGAGATGCACCGAGGTTTCTGTGGTGGGGTAAGAACCAGGGAGACAGGTGAGGTAGTCCTTTATGTAGATTGCACACCCACCACCCCTTTTCGAGGTCCTATCCAGCCTGAATATCTTGTAGCCTTGTATAGAGATGGTATGATCTGGAGTATTAGGTGTCAGCCAAGTTTTGACCATGGCAAGGATATCCGGGTTGTGTTGGCTGGCAAAGATTTGAAGGGAGGCCAGTTTTGGGAGGAGACTGCAGATGTTTAAGGTAGCAATTTTGAGCCCCCCCTCCATTTTTGCAGGCTTTGTTGTGCTGTAGAAGACAGGGCCAGAATTTGAGTGGACAGTTCCTGATATCAAGAGGAGGAGGAGTAGGAGTTTAAGAGACAGTTGCTGTACTTCGTAGTCAATAGAATTACACTTCTGAGGCTTATGCGGCTTTGACTAGTGCAGGCGTCTATGGTCCCAGAGTAAGGAGGTTGTTAGTAATAGAGGACGATATGCCCATTTATCCTTGTTGTAGTTTGTCAGTTGCACCCAGTCGCTTGCAGATAGGTACCTGGTGGTTAAGTCAAAAGCCAAAAGAATGATCAACAGCTGAGGTCCAGAGTCACTGAAATGTTAAAATTCCTGAAGGTGATTAACTGTGCCTGCACATATGCAGGATGTGAAATCCCTTTGTCTGTATGCTTCTTTGTCATTCAAACAGGTTGCTGAAAAGCCCACATACAGATCATGGAGCAGGTCAGACGAAAATGTGGATTCCAGCAGGACCCAGAGTCACCGAGTTTGTCAGATGTAGTTGCTTCACTTATGTTTTGCTTGGGATAGCTTCCAAAAAGTTGATTTTAAAATGAAAATAAAGATACCTGATGATGATTTTTTGTAGAAATCCAGTCCAGGAGACTTTCACGGATGTAGTGAGCAAGAATGGTATAGTTATCACAAGCAGAAAAACATGTAAATCCACAAAAACTAAGCTACAGACACAGACAAACACAAGCAGCCACCACACAGACCCAGGTGGCGTGGTCGTTTTTGCAATGCTAACTGTATGTACTGTACACTGGACAGGGGGATGCCAGTGGAAGCTATTTTTATTGATTTTACACATTAACCTCAACTATAAAGTAAAACATGGATTCAGATATTTTATTGACTTTACACATTAACCTCAATTATAAAGTAAAACATGGATTCAGATATGTGTTCTCAAGGTAAATCTAGATATATAATCATGGAACTGCCAGTATAAGTTGTTACTAGCACTTATTAGAAGGGGGAGGGAGAAGGGGTATGGTAGGATTATAGTTAAATTTGTTTGTAGATTTAGTGAAAGTAGATTTTAGTAGGCCGATGTAACCTCAAGGCCACAGTCATGTATGTATAGTTGTGTTTTTTTTTTTTATATCTATGTGCCTTGTAACACCATGTATGTAAGACTTAAACAGAAATAAAGTGTATTGAATTGAAAACAAATAAAATAGGAGAGGAGGCAGTCTCTGAAACATGGGAGCCAAGAGGGACAACGCATTTTACCATCTATCTTGAGATTAGGATTGCCCATTAAGTGGATTAAATTTAGACAGCTTCGGAACGTATATACTAAAGAGGTACAGAGGGCTAGACAAGCGTATTGTAATGACAAATTATCTAAAGAAGTAATTGAAAACCCAAAGGCCTTTTGGAGTACTATAAATAAATTACATAAAGGACAGAAAATGGATTATCCTCATCAATTTTTAATTGATGGAGCTAAGATGGATTTAGGAAATGGCGTAATAAATGCATTTAATCATTTTTTTATTAATATGGGTACAGATGTACTAAACACTGGATTGAATTTTTCAAGTCAGTTCTCTATTGTAGACAATGGGGAGAATCATGTAAGAAATAAAAATGCACAACAGAATGAACAAACGCAGTTTATATTTACTCCAATAACTAGCAAGGAAGTTAGAGAACTGTTATTGAAAATTAATATAAATAAATCTGAAGGCATGGATGGAATTCCAAATATTTTATTAAAGTTTGTAGCCCCTGTTATAGATCAGCCAATGGCAAACCTATTTAATATGTCTCTCACATATGCAGAGATGCCTAAAATTTGGAAAACTGCAAGAGTTGTCCCAGTGCATAAGTCTGGGTCTAGAATGTTGATAGAGAGTTATAGACCAATCTCCCTATTACCATCTATGACGAAAATTTTGGAAAAAATTGTGGCAGGTCAAATACAGGCTTTCTTAAAAAGAACTAATTTACTTAATAAATTTCAATCGGGATTCAGACCAGAACATGGAACTACTATGGCCTTGTCGAAGGTTACTGGGGACATTGTAGAGTATCTGGACAGGAGGATGCCAGTGGAAGCTATTTTTATTGATTTATCAAAAGCATTTGACACCCTGGATCATGGCATCCTACTGTCCAGACTGAGAACCTGTGGTATATCCAAGACGGCAGTCAATTGGTTTAGAAATTACTCGAATTCGAGACAACAACAGGTAACCATAAAGGACTGGACCTCAGAATTGAGGGAAATCATCTTGGGTGTACCACAGGGATCTATACTTGGACCTATTTTGTATAATCTCTATATGAATGATTTACATCTCTCACAACAAGGGATACAGTATCATTTATATGCTGATGATATAATTATTAATGTGTCTGGATTATCACTGGGTCAAATTCAGTTAGCATTGCAAAAAGCATTTGATCGTGTACAGGACTTTTTGTTGAGCTCCAAATTAGTCTTAAATGAAAAAAAGTCACAGGTTATGTTGTTTTGTAAGGGTAATGGGGTTATACCTGAACAGAGTTGACTTCAAATTGTGACTGCTACAGGGACCACCCTGGAGCAAGTAGATAGTTATAAATATCTGGGGCTTTATTTGGATAGTCATCTTAAATGGGATATTCATATTGAGAGTATGCTAAAAAAAGTAGGGAAATGCTTAGGATTTCTATACAGAATTAAAAATTACATGTCTTGTGAAGTCCGACAACTTGTTGTTACTGTAATGGTACTACCCATATTGGAATACGGTAATATCGTCTATATGGGTGCCACAAAAAGGCAGTTATCCAAATTGGATATTATGTACAATAAATTGGCTTGATTTATACTAGGAGTACTGAAAATGACACATAGATTAGAAATGTATAAGAAGTTAAATTGGGTTTCCCCGCCTCAAAAAAGAATTTTAAATACAATTACACTTCTGATAAAATGTATATTGGGGAAGGTCCCTGATTATATTGGTGAGGGTATTAGATTAAAAACACCAATTAAGGAATTACGTTCTAGACACAGTTTGGCTTGTGAGGTACCAAAACGAAATACTGTTCTGGGAAAAAATCATTTTGTATGCCTTGGTTCCGAATTATGGAACAAGTTACCTGGGAATCTGAGACCAGAAAATAGAAAATTCCAGATAAATTTGATAAAAGAGTGGTATGTGAACCATACAAATATAGAAGGGGAATTAAATTTGTAGTGAGAGGGAAATGAGAATTAAACCTGTACTTGTATATGTACTGTATGTGTTGTTTTTGTTGATTGTTATGACTGAATGATATATAATAGTGGAATCTGTTAATGTTATCTGTCTAAGTTTATTTATAATGTATGTGGCAATTTGTATTTTAATTATTTAATACAAGAGTAACTGGTATTGCACTTATGGACCCCACTGTAAATGAGCCTTGGCTCAGTGATGTTATCCATATTCATTTTTATATGAATAAAAATTTTACCTACCTACCTACCTACCATTAAAGGTTGTGTCAAATCCCGAAACTGCATATATCTCAAAAAAGCACACAACTGAGAATGTGCTTTGACTGAGGTAGCGATTGGAGTATTGTGCATTTGTATGGGGAAACACTTTGCCCTTGTGTACAAAAGCGCAGAGGGGGAGAGGTGATGGTATTTAATTTGGGCCATTTCTATCTTAAGCCAAATTGGAGTATAAGGATACATACTTTGAGAATCTTCTGAGATTAACCATATAAGATATTTGCTGGCATGACTGGCCCAATAGTAAAGACCAATAAGTGGCAGACAGAGGCCTCCCCTTGCTTTAGGGTCTGCCAGCTTATGAAAAGCCAGATGCAGTCTCTTGTTGGCCCAAATAAAATCAACAATAAGACTGTGTGCCTTCTTAACCCATGACAGTGGCAGCCATAAGTTTAACAAATTGAGTGGGTAAAAAAGATGGGGAAAAACATACATTTTAATCAGATTAATCTTACCCCATAGGGAGAGTGGGAGAAGGGACCATCTTTTTAGATCTTGGGTAACAGTGAGCAGTAGATAATCTAATTTATTTTTGTAAAAGAGTCAGATTTCTTGAGAGATCAATCCCGATATCTCAGAGACTGTTTTGCCCAAGACAGATCCAGTGTCATAATTTCCTGTCTCAAGGTTATATGGTTGAGAGGAAATACAACTGTCTTACAGATATTCAGTTTATAATTAGAAAGGGCACTGTATTCATTAATGATCTCCAACATGGACGGGATAGATGAAGTTGGGTGGGACAACTGAAGTAACAGGTTGTCAGCATAGGCCATTACTTTGACCTCATAATGTTGTATAGTGATACCTTGGATCCTTGGACAATTAACCAGCCGTCGTATAAGAGGTTCCAGGTATAAGTTGAAAAGAAAAGGGGACGGGGACAACCCTGCCGTGTACTGGAATTTAAAGGGAAAAGGGAAGAGGTGATTCCATTACTCAGAACACGGGCTGATGGAGGTTTGCAAAGTGCCTGGACCCAATTCTGGAATTCTAAAGGGAAACCAAATGCATGTAAGGTTCAGAATAGGAAATTCCAGTTGACCCTATCAAATGCCTTCTTGGCATCCAAGGAAACGAGGGCAGCAGGAACCTCCATATCCCCGGACACCGAAAAGACATGGGCCAGAGTACGCAAATGATCCACAGAAAATCTACTTTTCATAAATCCCACTTGTTCCTGTCCTATGAGATCAGGAAGGACTAGGTTTATATGATCAGCAAGCAATTTGGTTAGGATTTTAATATCTTGATTATGAAGAGAGATGGGTCTGTAGCCGGTTACCAGATCTAGGGGTTTACCCGTTCTGCGGAGGAGAACAATCAAAGCCTCAAATAAGGACCTGTCCATTTCAGAACCAGAAAGAATATGTTGATATAATGGAAGCAGTTGAGGGACCAGTTGCTTTGCAAAAACTTTATAAAAGTTGGGAGAAAGCTGTCTGACTCCAGGGTCTTCTCAGTAGGGAGCTCTTTTATTATTTTAAAAAGCTCAGCTTGGGAGCTAGGAGCACATAATAGGAGCTGTTGGGAGTCTGAGAGAGAAGGCGGTTGAGAACCAGCAAGGTAATTATCCAGCTTATCTAAGGAGGAAGGATTTGACATAGAGCTGTATTGCTGTGTATAATAAGTTTGAAATTCAGCCGTAATATCAGCCGGGGCAACTTTCAGGGAACCATCCGCAGATGATCTGATGGCCGCAATGAGCCTCGAAGACTCTTGTTGTTTGAGTCTTAAGGCAAGAAGATGACCGACTTTCTCTCCTTGATCGGTATACGAAGCGTTGGTTTTTAGGATCGTGAACTTTACCTTCTCCCTCAGAAGATCTAAATAAAAATTGTTCAGCATGATGAGTTCTTGCCTGATAAGGTCGGGTGTAGCCTGGGAGAGAGTGGCCTCTATTTTTCTAATTCGAGAAAGAAGGTTTAGCAGTTGGGCTCCTCTCTTCTTTTTCCTGTTAGAGGCCACACCAATTAGCAACCCTCTTAAATAAACTTTTAATGCACACCATTCGATATCAAGTTTACCCATAGAATTGTGATTAACTAATATGCTATTCACATTCAAAGTGAGTACATTTAGAACCAGAGCAGAAGTAGAAGACATGACAAAAAGGGAAAGAAAGAAAACATAAAAGAAGTATTATGACAAAATTCAGAGACATCAAATCCTTTTGCTTCTAGTCTTCTTCTGGGAAAGCTGGACATCTGCAATGTCCACCTCAATATCAAAAAGATCCTTCTGTGAGGAATGAATTGAGGAAGCTTCTAAGTTGTCATCCTCCACTGCAGCCTGCCCTGGGAGGACAGAATAACTGTTGCGAGTCAACATAAAATCCTTTCGCAAAACCTTAGATCGTGGAGTGGAGTAACAGCTTCTCAGTCTCCCTGCAACAGTGATAAAGCTATCTGTAGGAAGGGCAGGAGGAAGCATCCCCAGGGACTGCTACACATTGGAATCTTCTGGGCATGGAGAAGGAGTAGAATCCTGTTGGATGTCCTGGTGGGCCACTACTGAGCAAGAAGTAGGTGATACTGAGACAGTCGAAGTAGAAGGAACTACTGTATCAGGCACAATGGCAACTGGAGAATGGAGGGCAGCAACAGACATGGACTCAGGTGGCAGTTCAGGAGCTGGAAAAGTTGGACACGGGTCCTGGGGTAACACTGAGTCTATCACTAAGGAATCCACCACACAGGATTTTTGCAGTTGAGCTTTCTACACCATATCCTCTTGATCTTACTAGGTACCCTTACTGTGGACAGCCCAGGGACATTTTCTTAAAGAGTGACCCAGTTCATTGCAGAGGTTACATCTGATTGGGTTTGGACAGTAGAGGCTGGAGTGCCCAATACCTAAACATAATTCACTCACCTGTGTGTCACAGGCATTACTGAGGTGGGACAAGGATCCACACCTCCGACAGATCTTTGGCTGGCCAGCATGGAAGCAAAAACCTCTATCATGACTGAAGTAAAAACTACTGGGAATATGTTGGATGCCCACATCTGTCATTCAGAGTTTCACCTTTATCTTCCACCCCCACCAGTCCAAATATTTTCAGCGTCCAAGATAGGAAGGGGGTGGTCAGTAACATCTACCCATTGATTTACCCAGTGTAAAATGTCAGAGATATGAACCTCATCATTCTTGATGGTAATGGTTTTTAAGTAAGCTTTCATCATGGGAATTGCAATGAAAGGTGTCCACAAAGGAGCAGTCTTAACCGAATTTTATTTTGTCCAAAATCGATCCAAAAGTTGTGGAGTACGGAAGCTAACATCAAATTGAGTGTCACTCAAGATATGGATAAATGACAAAATCTCAGAAGCCAAAAACTGCAGGGAATGTTTTAACAGTTTGCATGCCACATAGACTCTATCCAGAGGATCTTCAATGCCACCTTTGAACTTAAGGCATATGGCATCGCGACTTTTAGCTGGCTTCCCCAGGTTAGAAAAGAAATCTGCCATGCAAAATGGGACCAAGCTGTCACCAGCTTGCTGGGCTGAGCCATGCCCATTTCCTTGTGGGGAACCCCAGATGTCTCCAACTGACTGACCCCAGTATGGGGGGGGGGGTCTGTCAAAGTTCCTGACAATGAATGTGATATTGTCGCAGAGTGCTCTTCTGCAAGGTCCATCATGTCAGTCCCGGAATTAGAGGGCTGAGCCAAAGAAGAGGAGGCAGAAGTCCATCAGGAGCAACCTGTTTCCAAACTGAAGGAGCAGGACATCCTCCCTCTTCAGCTGGAGGGAGTGATGATGCTGTGGGATGGTAGCCAATGTCCATGGCAGAAACCACCTGCATAGAGAGAAGGGTGCCCCAAGGTTCCAGGGGTGCAGGATGTGTAGTATCAGATAAACTGTTGAAGTGGAGCAGGATGCCACTGGACAAGGCAGCACGCAACACCAAAAAACCTGCAAAATAATATCGAACAAGAAAATATTCCACTATTATAGAGCTGCAGCGTTTCCACCCCAAGGCCCTCTCTCCCTGATATTTTACAATCTAGGGAGCACATTGTGCCTCCTTTGGATTCTTCACCTCCCCCCCAGCTAGTTTAAATGCTCATCCAAGTAGCATCTAAACCTCCCAGCAAGGACTGGGGTCCTCTTCCCAGAAGGAGGAAGGTCATCTCACTCATAGAGGCCCATATCTTCTCAGGTTGGTCCCCAGTCCCTGATGTAGCCAAAGCCCTCCTCCATGTGCTATACCTTCAACCAGTGGCTAAAGGTCCTGGTGTGGAGCTCCCTTGCCGCTCCACAACTCTCTGCAGGTAGCAGATGGGAAAAAATACAGTGTGTGTGTAATACGGTGGTCACTGGTCTCCAAGTGGCCTCCCACCTTAATGTCTATAACACTGTCCCTGTTTGTGAGCACCAGGTCCAGTATTACTCCATCATGTGTGGGCTCCTTGACTAGCTACCTGAGAAATACCCCATGCAGGGTGTCTAGGGTGTCCCTGCATCTAGCTGAGGCCATGGCGTGGAGTTTTCAGTCTAGATCTGGAAGACTGAAGTCCCCTACCAGCAACACCTCCCATTTTTCTGCTACTGTGCTGATAGCTTCCCCCAGTTCCTCATCCTATGTTGGAGGTCTGTAGATCACCACAGTATGAACAGTGGCTCCTGCTCCTCTCTCCAGGGTGACCCATAATAAATCCAACCCCTCCTTTCCTCCAGCTTCCTTGGTTTCTATCACACTGATGCCTGCCCTTACTGTACATAGAGCACCACCCCTTCTCCCTTCCTCCCCATTGTAGCCTTCCTGAACTGGGTATAGCCTGGGAGGGGTAGGCAAATACCTTATTTCAAATATTTAGCTGAACATTTATATTTTGGGCCCCAGATATTCAGCATTCAGTATTTACTAAGAATTATATATGATTTATTAAAAAAGTCCCATGATGGGCAACCAGCACAACCCCCCCCTGCCATCCCGGCCAGCTGTTGTCTCCTCTCATGCATTTTTGTTGTTAAACAAAATCATCCTGCCACCCCCCACCCCAGCAGCAGCTCCAACTCCTACCTTCCTCCCTCAGCACCCATATTTAATGATATGATAAAGCCCTCCCAGGCACAGTGAAGGTGACTGGCATAACTTGCCCTCCTCCACAGCTGACTGTCTTCTGAATAAAAGCACTCCTGCACTTGCTCACATAGTAAAACAGCTGATTACATGATTCTAGTGCCTGCCCTGCTGTCCCAGCCTGCATCTAACTAATTGGGACATAATGACCATTGAAAATAATCCTCTCAGCCCCCCCCCCCACTGACTGATGGGGAAGAGAGGATTCTGTGGGGCCCTAGTGTCCCACTGAATGCTGTACCTAATCTAAGAAATTTGACCATGAAGCCCCTAATACATAGCAAAATACAGACTGTAAATGTATAGCACTTAGTGGGTGGGCTGGAAATGGGTCCAACCAGCTATGGTTTGATTCTGGCCAGTAATACATTTTTAACTGGTGTGATAACCTGGTCATTGAATGTCTGTACTCTGTTGTACTGTGCAAAATTCTGTCTTTTTTTCACTGTAATTTGAAACCTTCCATGTCCAGAAATCACTGACCCCACTGCTTTATTTTCACAAGAGAGGATAATGGGCCATCGCTGGAGAGTGTCATAATGACTGCTGCAAAGGGATCCCAGAAATGAGGCAGAATGTATTTACAAGTAATAGGGCTAGAAAAGGGCTTGCAGCCCTGAAGAGGAGTAAGGTCATGGGGCCAGATGGGATACATCCATAGGTGTGCAGGGAACTGGCATAGGAATTAGCTTAACCCCTGGTAGGGCTTCTCAACAGCTCAATTAATTCAGGAGTGGTTCAGAATGACTGGAGGGTGGTGGACATAGTTCTGCTCCAGAAAGGTGGCAACAAGGAAAAGCTGGTTAACTATAGACCTGCTAGTCTTACTTTTGTTGTGGATAAACTGATGGAGACACTAGTCAAAGTAGATTTAGCAGACTCCCTAGAGAAAAATGGGCTCCAGGATAATAAACACCATGGGTTCATAGCACGGAGGTCTTGTCCACCCAAGACAGCCTTGTGCATGTTACTGCATGCAGGACATTGGCAGCCACGCCTCCTCCCATCACTGCATTGCAGTCCCTGTTTACCCTGCCCCCAGCTGCAGTTACCACTGACCGAGGACAGTGCTGTAAACATGCATGAGCTGTACGGCTTGCACTTACATTACAAAGCAGAGTGTCTTTGATTAAATGGTGAGCATATATTTACCTAAAATTGTTGAACCACATACATGTGATATTAAGGAAAGACTTCCAAAGTTATTGGATAAAAAAGTTGACAGTCAACTTGTGGTTATTCTTGTGGGAATAAATAATGTGGGGGGGGGGCGACCATGAGAAGGATGTGGTAAGGGAGATAACTGAATGCACAGACATTATTAAATAAGCTGGGCAAACCCCATAATTTCTGAACTGCTCCCTAAACTAAGCTTTGATGCAGAAAAAAAACCCCACACCATACAAAGAATAAATGCCCACTTAATAAATAATTGTACAGCTACAGCAATAAGCTTGCTGCACACCTGGGATACCTTTTTCAGAATAAAAAGTATACGCAAAGGATGATTTACATCTTAGCCCCCTTGGAATATCAACCCCTAGCCATGCTAACTGCAAATGAAGTACAGAATCATTTAAACTAGTGAGGAGGGGGGAAGGTGGAACAAAAATGGTCGATCCACTCCAAACAATCAGGCTAAACTTAAAAATGGACAGAAACAGACTAATGATAAAAACAACTTAAAATGTCTACTTGCCAGTATGAGAAGCATTAGAAACAAGAAGCATGAACTATAAGCATTATTAGAAATGCAAAGAGCCCTGGATGTGGTGGGTTTAACTGAAACCTGGTGGTCACCGAATGGCATATGGGGAAGAGAAATAGCTAGCTACACACTGTATCACCTGGATAGGAAGGAGAAAAAAGGTGTGGGGGTAGCAGCCTATATATCAAACTTAATCAAGTCAATAAATGTCTCTGAGAAAATTAAACAAGGGGCAAAGGAGACAGAAATTATATGGATAAGACTGAAAACAGGAACAAGTACTTTTATAACTGTGGGAGTCTGCTATAGACCCACGGGACTAAACAATGAAGACAGTATAACTATTTGTAATGAAATAGAGAGAGTCTGCACTGTGGGAGAGGTATTACTGATGGGTGGTTTTAACCTTAGTGATATAAACAGGGATAAGTTGGAAGGAAATAAACCATCTAGTAAAATATTTTTAGAAGTAATAGATCAAATAAGGATAGTGCAATACATAAGGTACCCCGAAAAGGGGGGATAATATACTTGAGCTAGTTTTGGCAACCAAAGAAATCAGGGTCACCAATTGTAGGGTTAGCCCCCCCCCCCCCGGAAATAGTGATCATAATTGTGTCCTCTTTACAATAAATAACACATCCCTCTCACTAAAGTTTGTAAGGAAGTCTATCTCATTAACACAGCTAATAAAGAACTTATCAGTAATGAACTGAAGATGAAGTGGAAAACTATTTTTGAAAATAAATCAGTTAATGATATGTGAGAATGCTTTAAACACCACATAACTGAACTATGCGATAAATTCATAATACATTTGAACTGGTTCTATTTGGGCCACTTTCGGTGGACAGTTGAAAAGTTTTTACAGATTACTGGGTGTGGAGGAAATGGGATTCTCCTTTTCTGTGTTGAACTTCAACTAATCTGTATTGGCTTTCAACTGCTAAACCATAGAGGACCTCTTTAGTCTTTATAGGTCACTCTGCATCTCCTTCATTCTCTCATCACTAACTATTAGGGATGGGCAAATTTTATCTTCCACTGATGGAATTCTGGCAAAATGTTGCTATTGCTTCCATGAAACTTTGTGAAACTGTCACACAAATTCTCATTTCTATCCTTGATTTAAAAATATGCCTGGCAGGGGCTTAGCTGCACTGAGAAGTGGTCTGCTTATATTTCTGATATGTTCCTAAGTTGCAGGATTGTGTAACACTTGAGAAAGGAGTTTGTGTGGATTTAAGGAAAGCCTACTAAACATATGAGTCCATAGCTTAATGGTTAGAGCATTGGAACAGTATTACCAGGGGTCTGGGTTCAATTCCTGGTGGGCCACACTTTTTCTTTCTCGTTTCCATCCTTGATTTAAAAATATGCCTGGCAGGGCCTTAGCTGTACTGAGAAGTGGTCTGTTTGTATTTGCGAAAATATTGTGAAATTTTGTGAAAATTGTGATTTCAACTCTTTCCATCTAATTTAAAAATCATTTGTCCAATGTACACCACATTTGATATGTCCCAGTGCCCATATAAAAGTGTACCAAGTTCCAGACCTCTGTCTTTAAAAATGACTGAGTTATAAGCCTCTAAACGTTCAGAATTTTTTTTTAAATTACAGTTAGCATTTTTTTTAATTACAGTTAGCTATGTAAACTAAAAGAGTTTGTACAAATTGCACCAGATTCGTTATGATGACATTACCCATGCCCATACGTATTTGTGCCAAGTTTAAGACCTCTGTCCTTAATGCTTACTGAGTTATAAGACCCTGAACTTTCAGCAGTTTTAAAATTACATTTTGCAATTACTTAAACTGCTGACTCTTAAGTCCCTATAAGTTTAAAACTAGTGAACAGAATATCACCAATGTGGTTACATTGATTGACCTGAAATATTAGGCTTTAAGGTAACAACCATAGTCCAGCATCAGAACATCATGCTGCCATGCTGACACACAGATTTGGAAGTAAGCCCCTGGAAGTCAAGTCGAGAGGGTTCTATGTGATACTGGTGACTGCAGATTAGTGATCACCATTAGGGTGAGTGTACATCAGCAAAAATAAATTTTGGTGATACACAAGCTCGGCAAACGTGAAGAGGGCGCCTGAGAGCTGCACTATTTTCTTAAATGCAGGGGGCTGCACCCCCACACTCCCCCATGGGGGGCTTTGGACTCTGCACCCCTACTAAAAGATTCTGAACTCAAGGGGGGTGTATGTTGGGGGGCAAAATACTTATAAAAATAAAAAGCCCCCTGCTGGCAAAAAACGTACTATGCCATGCTGGACCCAAACCCTGTACCTGCCAACTGACCACCCTCCCTACTATGCTAACAGAACAGCTCGGCAGCTTCCCACCACACCCCCTCCCACGTACCTTCCCCACTTCCTCCCCCCACATGCATATACACACGTACATCTCATCGCCCTACCTCACCCACCCACGTATCCGTTCACTACCCTGCTAGGTAGCCCTGAACAAGGGTGCCGTAATTGAGTCACAGTTTTTGTAAGTGCTCAACTACGGTTGCCCTGTTCACTGGATACCTGTAGGGAGGCAGGTCATAGCTAACCCTTACAATCTCCATGTAGCAGTTTCTATGAATCTTCCAAGAAAGTATGCATCTAAGTTTTCAATTATCTAACTCCAAAGGTTGCTAAGATGTAAGCATAGAACTATTTTCAGAAATGTTCACATGAATATTGAATTGCTAGACTTTGAGCCCCTATAACTTCCCCACCCTTCATCCAAATGACATGAAACTTGACAAGATGTTATGGCATTTGTAGACAATGTGCATGCCAAATTGCAGACCCATAGCTTTAACATGGACTGAGTTATGGCCAATTTTTAAAAAATGGAAAATTCTAAAACGTTTCATGAAAGTTTACAAAAATTCACTGAATTTCATGAAAATTCCATGAATTCAGCATTTGATCATTTCACCCACTTTTACTATCTATCCTCCTACAGATCATTAGTGTCATCTGTGAAGAGATATATCTTGTACTGGATTCCTTCTCCAATGTTTCTGATTAACATACTGAAGAGGACAGGACCAGGACGGATCCCTGTGGTGCCCCCATGTGACCTTCCTCTCTTTTGATTTGGCACTATTAATCACAGCCCTCTGCTACCTCTCCTTCAGCCAATTTGGTACCCATCTTGCTATAACTCATGCAGCATCCAGAAGCTCCATCTTCTTCAACAATCTTCTGTGAGGCACAATGTCAAAAGCCTTGCTGAAGTCAAAGTAGAGGAAATCCATGGCATGGCCTGTAGCCAATACTGCTGTCATCCACACAAAGAAAATGATCAGGTTGATCTGACAAAACCTCCCCGCCACAAATGCATGCTGTTACTATCTTGGAGTCCATACCTCTCAACTGCTATGAGTTATGCATAGCGCTATGAATATTACACTCAGATTTATCCTTGTTCCACAAAGGTTTACTGATGTTTCTCAGAATGTTAGAGCTTTTACTGGACATATGAACTATTAAAAAAATGAACTAACTGGATAGAAACATTTCTTAACACTAAACATATGGGGCTCACTATTTTTGAAGTATTATTATTTAAAATAAGAAAGTGTTACACATTCTGGCCATTTGCTCTGAATTTTGAAGGCCACTGTGATGATTTTTTTTTTGCAGTCAATATTTTTATTTAGCAACAAACAGGGTACATTTGCCATAGCAAGCAACATTTGTTGTAACACACACATGTACAGATAGCAAAGGATACAACATTACTACAGTACACAGTTGTGGATATACTGTATTCATTTATCAAAGCTTTCTAGGTGTTATGTAGCACACATTGTAGCTTTTGGGAGCTATACAGTTGCTATTTATTTTCTTCAGTACATTTTCTGAATTGAGTCCAGGTGAGTTGCTGGTGACCAGGCTTGGATATGGCAGAGATTATGTTGGGGGGGGTGGGATACTAGGTGGGGACTATAAGAGGGAAAGAAGCAAGCATTTGTCAATGCCGAATGTTTGCTTGCTGGCATTGGCATTGGTGGTGTAGGAGTTAGAGAGCTGCATAATAGGAATGGCAGTGAAGTATTGAACTGAAGCCAACCCCGCCACCACCCTGCAGAGGCTGACAAGCATTGGGATGTTCCTTTGCGTCGTCAGGCATAACAGCCACACCATTTCACCACACCCTACCCTGCAGACACCGACAAGTGTCACGGTGTGCCTTGGGGTCTTTGGCCCTTATGCTCGCCCCACTCCATCAGAACATATGGTGAGATGGGTGCTGTATAGGAGAATGGGGTGAACTTTGGGGCTGAAGAGTCCAAGGCACACCTCGATGTCTCTCACTGGCTGCAGGGTATGGAATGGTAAGAGCATTACAGGTGAGAATCCCAAGTCACACCCCTGATGCCTGTCAATCTCTACAGGGTGGGGCATTATGGTCGGAAACCCTAACGTCTCAGGCGTTCGTTGGCATTTTCACTCCAAATTTTCAACATGGGTTTTTTGTGACCCCCACCTAATGAACAGTGACAATATCAGTTTGTTAGCTGAAAGCTGATTTTGCACAGCGACTATGCCATTTGGCACCACAGGTGCAAAAACACATTTCAAACAGGATGTGGAAAATGACAGCTGTACTGTTCATGGGGAAGTGGAAAAAATGGCAATGTTGAAAATCTGCAGTGAAAATATTAAAAAAACTGGTGAAGTCACGAGCGTGTGTAGAAACTGCACAATGCATACCCATAATGCAATTAGTTTGGGGATGTTTTACAGCAGATTGTCAACACAGGCATTTTGGAACCTCCGCTCATGAACAGTGTGACTGTGATTTCCTTAATCTGTCCCGAACATTAATTTCCCACAGCGACCACGCATTTCTGCGCTGGAAATGCAAAAACACATTTCAGCCATGGTGTGAAAAATGACAGCTGTACTGTTCATAAGGAAGTGTGGAAAAATGCCAGTGGTGAAAATCTGGACTGAAAATATTAGAAATCCATGAACTTAATGAGGGTGTGTGGAAACTGTGCAATGGTCACTTGTAACACAGTCATTTTATGGACTTTTTTCACCAAATTTTTAACATAGCCATTGTAACACCTCTGCTCATGAACAATGTCACTGTGATTTTCTTACTCTGTCCTGAACATTGATTTCATACAACCGACTGCGCCATTGTACGCTACATGCGTGGAAACACATTTTGGGCAAGATGTAAAAAATGGCAACCATACTGCTCATAAGGAGGTGTGGTAAAATAACAATGTTGAAAATCTGGAGTGAATATATTGAAAATTTGCGAACTTACGAGCGTGCGTAGGAACAGCGCAATGCATGCTCATAAAACAGTCATTTTGGGGAATTTTTTCATCAAACTTTCAACATAGGGTTTTTGGAGGCCTACCTCATGAACTGTGACACTGTCATTTCATAAATCAGTCCCAAAAGGTGGTTCCACACAGTGACAGCGAAATCACCTTTCTGGGCTGATTAACAAAATGACAGTGAAAGAATTCATGAGGTGGGGTCCCAAAAACCCCATGTTGAAAATCTGGTGAAAAAATTCCAAGAATTGCCTGAGATATGCAGCAAAGTTGAAAAAAAACCTATTTATTACATTATACAGCTTACCGGCTTTTCCTCAGTTCGTGGTCGGCTTTGAAGAGTGCAGACATGTTCCCGGTCCACCGAAGATCGTCATGGCAGACTCTGGAGGTAAGTATTGGGTGAGGGGGATGTGGGGAGGTAGGGTGCGCAGAGGGTGGGCGTGGGTGGGGAGTGCGGGGGTCAGGACAGTCAGCGAGGGAAGGTTTTCTCTTTCAGGTTTCTTTTTGTTTTCTTGGATGACGCGGGACTTTTGCCATGCTGGGGTAGGCTCCCAGTGTGGCAGCAGGAAGGCTGTTTGGGGCACGGGGGCAGTGTAGCCGATGGGGGTTTGGGCACCCCCGTCAGCCATATGGACTGTTGCCATGCTGGGGTGGGCTCCCAGCATGGCACCCTCTTCTCTGTTGGGGGGAACATTGGAGCTGATGGGGGATTGGGCACCCCCATTGGCCATACAGTGTGTGTGTGTGTGGGGGGGGACTGCATTAGCACGCAATATGCGTGTGTGCGTGTGGCAGGGGAGCGCATCAGGGTGGCTATTTTCTTTTAAGTTGGTGGCAACGTTAGAAACTACTGTCACCGGCTGTGTCCCCCATTATTGGTGGGCATCACACACCCAAAATGCCATGCTGGTGGCCACAACACTGCCGCACCTCAGAACCTGCTTCAACCTGAAAGCTGCCACAATATGTTTCTTGCGCTGTGCACAAGCAAACATAAAAAGGGGGGCTGAGGTGGAATCGAAGCCCACACATTAGTCAATCTGGATCAAAATTGATGTGTCCCTGGTCCCTCAGGGTGGTTTTAGGAGGTCTTTTCTCCGTTCAGTCTGTGGGCCTACACTTTTGTGCATCAGATAGGATGGGTAAGGGTCCAAGACCTTGTGATATAGACTAGTGTTTTGGATTGACAAATATAATAACCTGCAGTTAATAATGCTGAGAGGTTGAGTGATACTGTATGTTGGAGTCTGTTGCTATCCAGGTAGTCCACAAGGTCCTCTGTGACACCACCAGACGTAGTAAATGTTCTGAACCTCATCACTCAGTTTTTAAAATAAATGCCAGTGGAACAATTTTATAATTGTAATAAGGTCTGCCAGAGTGTGTGTAACTGTGGGATAACAACACTCCTCTGATGGATAAGGAACTGGGTGTTGCCTAATGCTTACTTCCCACAATAATGTACATCCTGCATGTCATATTGATTAATTTCCTAGAAGTTATTTTTCAGTCTCTGAAGATTCCATCCTTAAATACAATTTGTTGGATCATGACGATGATGGCATTAGCAATTTCTGATGTCCATCCGTGCTGTTGCAGATTTGAAAGTCACTCTTTTCCAGTGGAAAACAGTGATAACTAATACAGTATGGACTAAAATCATATGAGGCGGGGTGGTAGAGTTGTTCAGAATTTAAAATTCCACTTCCAATGGAGTTCTGTAGAATTTTGAAAATTCAGCCATTTCTGTGGAATTCTAACAGAAACAAATTTATGAAATTTAGAAAAAAATATGTTTTTTTTTAAACTGCAGATTAGCAATCAGTGGTTTTCATAATCTGTGGAATTGGGTAGCACATCATTACAGTGAGTCAATGTGGGTGAATTAATTTACGCGAATGAATTAGCACAACTGCAATATGGGTCAGTGGTACATTTTTGTGAACATCCAATTTGTACAATTATGACTATTCAGTGATCCCCAGAGGCAATAAGAGCCTTGGAGTTAGAATCCTAAAGATGGGGGGGTACGGAAGTGCAGCCCCCATGAAAGATGCAGGGGGCATATCCCCTCTGCAATACAAAGGAACCTGTGCATTGCTTTGCTGCACCTGTGAACACTCACATCACTGCAGCCACTTTTACCTGCCTAGAATATCTACGCAGTTTGGCATGTAATTTTCAGCTTCAGTTATGAATTATAAGCTGAAATGTGCATCGCCGAATTGACCGATCACTATTTTCTTCTGTGCTAATAATAATTCCCTGAAATTGCATGTGCTGTAATTAATTTGCTGAATTGACATGGAGCCATGGAATAGCATCCTGTAGCTATGTAAACTTTGGATTCATTTTCTGCAAACTGCAGAATGATAATCCACAGTTTATGTAATCTGTATAAAATTTTTCCATAGTTTACAACAATGTTTTGCAGAATTCTGCAGAATCAAAAAGGAAAATTTGAAAAGCCTTGTCCAAGCAGATTTGTCATTCTGCATGAGTTCCGCTGGTGGAATTCTACATTCTGCATGGTTCCACTGAGTGGTGGGTTACGGTGCCAATAATTAACTGTAGGCTTGATAAGTTAATGATATTGGTATGGGTGGGGTCGCCCCTGCTTCAGTGGTAGAAAGCCATCCACATATAGTGGCCTGGCCACCCTCTTAGGATAAACAAGACCCTCTTCTTGTGATAATGAAGCTCTGATATTGTGAAGACTTTGACCATACCTCTATTTCTTTTAATGTATTTTTGATCATAGAAAAATCCCAGATCACACACACACACCTAATGATTTTTGAGGATGGGGGAAGCAAGACATAAAATACAAGGCCACTTTATTTTCTATATCGTCTTTCATACATTTCTTATCTCAAAACCACTTTATAGGGTTATAGTAAAAAGAGCCAAGGACAGTAAAATAATGATATTAGTACAAGGTACAGTTCGAATATTAAAATAAGTTGATATTTATCCTCCAATTTTTCCAAATTTTCAAGGGACTCTAAACCGCCTTAACACCTGCACCAACACTACATAGGTATCAGTGTGACTTATAGTGGTGATTGTGCAAAAGTACACTGTTACCGCGCACCACACATCATTGTGCAGTAGCGGTATACATGTTATTCAAATGGGTACCACGTTTGCGCTGTAGCGGTATACCACACTACCAGTATACTTTTGCACAATTATCACTGTGGATGGTAGTTTATCTGTCTGTGGGCCAGAAGGTTGTGGGCTCTAGTTCCACACCAGGATTGGGCTCATATTTTAAATGCTGGCATCCAAGTGCATTACTAGGGAAGGGTGTTGTACTATCATGGTGTGCCATCCTTCGGATAAGATATTAAGCTGAGGTCCCATCCACCCAACTCTGGAGCTGTCCTGGTGAGTGTCCAGGTGGAAGTGAAAGAACTCAAGGCACTTTTCACAAGAGTGGGGGAATTTTTTAGAAAAACAATTCAAAGACATGCAATAACTACACAATAGACATACAAAATATATACAATAACTACAGATGATACATACAAACCATGCCAACAATTAGTCAAGTACACAGCAAAAACCTACAAAGTGAAAGAAAGGAAAGGAAAAAGAAGGTGGCATATAAATGTATTAGAATTACTCATGCCCTATCTACTTCAGGACCCAATTCATTTTAGAACAATATTTAGACCAGAGATTGTGAGGTATGGTACTAATTTTTATTTTCCTAATAAAAATTGCAGCCTTTTCAAACATAAAAAGTAAGGTCCATTGATCAAGTACAAGTTGTTGTAAATCATGTTGGTATCTAATTTGCCAAATGTAGTACTTAATGGAAGGCAATATAATAAGAGCCATGCAAACATCATAACCTGTGGGAAAGTGAGCTAAATTACCATAAAGTATCACAGTCCACCAAGGTCCTTAAGTAGTCCTGCCAAGTAGTGTGCAACAGAATCTACAAAGTCACAACATAAGGGCACTCAAAAACAAATGATCCATCATTTAACAGTGCCCGATACAACAGGTTCTGGGGCAGAAATGTTCAATGATATTTTTATGTTTTAGCTTGTCTTTTATATTAAATTTTCCATGACAACATAGCCAATTAGTTAGTGTCTCACAAATATTGCGATATGTACTTCTCCATCAAATACTGCAATGCCCATGTGGTGGAAGGGCGCTGAATCCCAAAAAAGAGTTACAATAGCTTAAAATCCACTCAGTTGCACAGATTGGCGGAATGTTTTTCTGTTCTGGGGACATGCTGTGGATATCAAAATTTTTCATTTCTTAATCTTGGTCAAGAATGGAGTCACGTCTTTAAGGGAGAGGTTATTTTCCAAAAATCTTGGTATACTCCTGGCCCACTCAGTCAATAAGGGTGTCATTCATACTTCTGCCCATGACATCCAGGGATGGACTACAGGAGCAAACGAAGGAGATAAATTATAGTTAAAGAAAATGATTAAATAAAAAGCAACAGAGGTTATCCTTCTGAGGCTACCTTTTTGCACTGGAAGATATGTGCTATCCCATTTAATGGGGTTTAACCTACCACCCACAATAGTTGGAAAAAAAAAGGCTAAGGAGTTTAGTTTCAGACTATACACGTATAGGGAATATAGCATTCACATGCAAAGAAACCAGAATTTTAAAAGTTTTAATAATACTTATTCGTTTCTTTTGGAAAAATTGTCAATTTTTCTATAACGCCACTTTTTGTGCACCCAAATCCAGTACTACATTCCAATTTGTGACAACCATGTCACTACTGTCTAAATAAATTTCCAAATCTTATTAGGAGTGTCTGTAATACAAATTCCTCCAGTCTCAGCTGTATGGCTCACATGAGGTCTTATGGGTAAACCAACACTTTTGTCAGTATTAATTTCTGAACCAAAAGTATCTGAGAACTGACATAATGTATTCAATGCATGAGTAACAGAAGCAACATTTCTGACCAGAAGACATATATGTCAGCATATGCTGAAGATTCAAAACCAGTAGGTGGATATACAATACCACGTTTATCAGAATTTAATTCCAAGGATTAAAGTAATAGATCAAACATCAGGATGTACAGGATGAGGCTCAGGGACATTCCTGACAAACTATTCTCCAGAGCTTGATCTGTTGGCCACACCAGCCATTTATATTTGAAATGATTATCATCTTGTCATACAACAGTGTAATCCAATGCATGAATACAGAAGGAAAACTGTATTTTTGTAATGCAAGCAGGATGAGAGAGCGAGGAACCATATCATGCTTCTTCTTGCTCTGATGATGAAATAAAAACCCAGAAAGTTCTTCTCAGTTATAGTGATCTATTAATTCCCTGAGAAGAAGTAAATTATCATGAATCTTGTGCACGGGAAGCATGTTCGAGTGGGGAGAAGCAGATATGATAAGACAATTGCAAGTCGTTTTTCAAGTATTTTAGATAACATTTTTGCATCAGTATTAATTAGACACATTGTTTGCCAATTCTAAAGAATCTGAGTATATCACCATTTTTATGAAGACAAATCTGGATGGCAACACCAATGGAACCACTTAAACAGTTGTTAGAGGGAAAGAAATTATATACATGTATTAGGACGGGGTAAAACAAGGAATTTGTGACTGAAATAGTTCTCAAATCAGACTGTACTTGAGGATATTTTTATATTTAGGAACTTAATTTCCTAAAGTACCTCTTCGTTCAAAATAGTTTTAGCCAGGAAATACAATCTGGGACTAGAAAATTGCAGAAGGTGGAACTTGTCCAACCACTGTGCTTTATCAGGCTGTAGACAAAAGGTGTCCCTTGCAGTATTATTCAGATATTCTGGAACTACAGAAGGAATACTGTCCTTGGAAGACATGTGCAATCCCTGTTTATCAATTAAGGATACCATGAGCCATTTTTAAATATAGTCCTTGCAGCTTTGAAATACATTTGCAAGTTATCAGCCTTGGGTACCATACTTCTGTTCAGATAAAAAAATTCTGGCCTTGTCATATTGGAACTTTTTTCATTTCCTGTTTTATTGCATTTATTTGAGTACCAGGATCCATATTAGTATGTTTTAAGGACAACAATTTGTATAAGTGATGTCAGAGGTCCAAATACTTAAAAAATTCTGAAATTCGCAGCTGATGATATATGTATTTGGTAAGAGTACATATACCCAATTTTGTCTCGTTCCACTAGGAGGATAAAGTCTCATAAAAACAATCTACTAAGATACGAGTTCAAAGAAGCTCCTGAAAGCTGTTGCAAAAAGCAGAATTGTCTAATAATAAATTGTTAAACCTCCAGAAGCCTTCACTAGGCTTTTGTACTGGAGAGATCTGAATGGATCTCCCCAGTAACATATGGTCCGAGGACTCAGTAGGCATAATTTTGGCACATCCAATGTATGCTGCTCGGGATACGAAGAGAATATCTATCTGAGTTGTCAATTTGCCCCTGTTGTATATATGCCCAGCTTCAGAAAATTGAGAATGGCATGGCTCTGCTAGTCCCACATCTGCAATATGCTTAATTAGAAGGAGAGAAGCACAAGTTTATCCATCTTTGCCCCTCTGCCTTGCAGCTGAAAAGAGTAAGTGAGTAATATTTTATTTGATTAAGCACCCAATCCCAGGGGCTCTGGGTGCCATACAGTAGATTAATAGTTTAACACAGTTGTAAAACAATCATATTATAAAAGCAATCAGTAACAAATTCAATTATTTAAATTAATTTTTTTATAAATTAAAAAACATTTGCCTGGAAAGGCTAGACTAAAAAGTAGAGTCTTTAGGCCCTTCCTAAATGCCTCCATCATAGGGGCCTCCCTCAAAGGTCTTGGCAGCAAGTTCCAGAGGACTGGGCCAGCCATACCAAATGAGCGATCACCTGAGGTTTTTAGCCCAGTCCTCAGACTCTCCAGGAGGCCCTGGGTGGAGGAATGAAGGGAGCGAGCCAAGATGGCAGGAGTAAGGAGGTCTGACAGGTAGCCAGGGCATGCTCAATGTAGAGCCTTATAGGTGAGCAAGCCCACCTTGAAGAGAACTCGCCACCTGACCAGCAGCCAGTGAAGACCCTACAGGACCAAGGTCACATGACAAGACCTAGACAGTCCTGTCAGCAGCCTGGCTGCTGAATTCTGCAGTAGCTGCAGTTGGGGGAGGTTCCCTTCACTGACCCTGAGGTACAGAGCATTACAATAGTCGAGGATGGTATACAAAGACATGTACCAGTGATGACAGGTCTTCGGGTGGAAGTAGGGGTTTAATCCGGGAGATGTTCCTCAGCTGGTAAACACTTTTGATGAAAGCTGACACCTGTGCCTCAAATGTCAGCTTTTCATTGAGGGTCACGCACAGATTTCTCACCCTAGAGGGAAGCACTAAGTTAGGTCGACAGTAAAACTGCCAACCTCCCGCACAACGATGGCACAATACCGATGCAGGTATTGTGCTGCCCAATCCCCCAGTGTTTTCTGTGGGAGGCTGTGCCCCCCACACCCCCTGGACTTTAGGAGTCTCAACTCCAGGTTGGAGTTGGTCCGGGGAGGGGGCGCAGAACACTGGGGGAGAACAAAACACCAAAATGGACCATTACAGCAACTGTCGCTGTAGTGGTCTTTTTCCATGTTTCACCGTCGGGGTGTCAGGCAAGAGGGGGCCACCCCCCTAGAGGATGCCATCAATGGGGTCAACCCCAGGGCCAAACCTGTTGTCATCCCAGAGGTATCCCCATCATGCCTGAAATGTGGTTCAATCACCAGTACCTCTGTCTTATCTGGGTTAAGTCTCAGCCAGTTAGAGTTCATCCAGTCCTGGATCTCTGCAAGACATTTATTCAGCACTTCGACAGCACCATTTGTCCCTGGTGCAAAGGAAATGTACAGCTGAGTATCATCTACAGAACAGTGAATACCCACACTGTACTGTCTGATGATCCTCCCCTGGTGCAGCATATACACCATGAGCAACATCTGTGATAGGATCAAGTCTTGAGGAACTCCACAGGTAGGGGCATTGGGGATAAGGAGAAATTCCTCATCACTACCCTCTGCCTTCTGCCTGAGAGAAAGGACTCAAACCAGTTGATGACAGTACCGGTGAGTCCACAGTAATCTGTAAGGTGATCCAACAACATGATGTGGGCCATGGTATCAAATGTCGATGATAGATTGAGAAGAATGTGAAATGAGCATTCCCCTTGATCTCTTGCTATGAGGAGGCCATTATGCACCCGGACCAGTGCTGTCTCTGTGCTGTGCCTCATCCTAAACCCAGACTGGAATGGTTCATAGATGCCAAAGGTCTCCAGGTGTTCCTCAAGCTGTAGAGCCACTATCTTCTCAACAACCTTCCCTAAGACTGGGAGGCTGGAGATTAGTCTAAAATTTGCAAGGAAGTCAGGGTCAAGAGATGATTTTTTCAGAAGTGGCTTCACCAGCACCTCCTTCAAGTTGTCAAGGAAAACCCCTTCTGAAAGTGAATACCCGGCTATCCTGGTGAACACTGGACTGATAGCCTCGATGCAGCCCACTAGGAGATGCATCAGGGTTTGGCCCAGTTCACAAGTGGGTTGCAGCTTCAAAATCACCTCGGAGACCTCGGCCACCTCCATTGGCTGAAACTCTGCCCAGACAGTAGGCGTGCCCATGCTCCACCCAGACCCCACCCTGCGGGAGTGATCTTGACCCACTGGTGAGATCCCAGCCCAAATAGAGGATACCCTGTCAGAGAAGAACACAGCAAACTCTTCACAAAATGCTACTGAAAAAGCTATTTTCAGCTGTAGAAAGACAGGATGAAGAAGCCTGTCCACAGTTTGAAAGAGCTGAGCTGGTCTGTTCCTCCCTGCAGCAATCTCCCTGGACAGGAACTCTGCCTTCTTGTTTCTTGTCATAATAGCGACTACAGAATAGTGATCGCTATTATGGTGAGTGTATATCACCGAAAAGCAAATCAACGATATACACTTTCAGACGACCTGACATCCGGAATCAAAATAAGTTTTTATGTCGGGGGACTTTGCCCCCCGCACCCCCCTGAATAAGGATTACCAACTCCAGGGGGGTGCATGTTGGAGAAAGGGCAAAATCCCACATTTTAGAAAAAATTAAGTGCCGGAGCCGCAGGCAGAGACAAAAGCTTTCTGTACCCGCACCTAGTCCCGGTCCCAAACCTTGTACCTGCTGCACCACAGCAAGCTACCCACACCACACGGCTAGCTTGGTGGCAGCAGGTACACCCCCCCCCAAAAAACATTCCCTGTCCCTCCCCTTCCCTTCACACTTCCTCTCTTCCTGTCGCCGTTCAGTACCGTAGTGGTCAACTACAGTCACTACCATTGTAGGGTAGCCCAGGAGTATATCGCTGAATATGAGTCGCTGTATTGATGTGGTGCCCATATTTGGTCACTATGCTCACTGGATACCCTGCCTTCTTATGGTCAATTGCCCTTTGATAATCAGCATAATGATTCCTCAAAGCCAGTCTATCCTTCTCTAGCTGAGTCCAATGCCAGCAATTCTCCAACCTCCGACCCATGGTCTTCATCGTCTTGAGAGCCCCATCAAACCATGGGGTTCTCAGGCAAGAGGAAATAGGTCATACACAGACCGGTGAATGGTATTGAGCACCCCAGAGACAGTTGTATTATAGGTTGCCACCATCTCACCCAAGCCAGCTGCACAAACAGCACTAACACTGGAAAAATCAACTACCGCCATCAGTCCCTCTGGGGACAATCTCCCTAATGGGTGATAGCTGATCATCTCAACAGGAAAGGGACCATCAGGAGAGCCCCAAATAATAATTTCACCATACAGTGATTGGACCAAGCAACTCGATCAATCCTGAGGTCGATGATCTAGAGACCCAGTGAGAATACCAGGTCCAAGGCGTGGCAGTGATGGTGTGTCACAGAGGCAACTGCCTATGCAAGGCCCAGTGATTGCATTAGCTGGAGGAGGTCATAACCAAGTTGTGAGGATTCATCATCAACCCAGGCACTGAAGTCCCCCAGAATAAGCCATCTGGGTGACTCCAACACCCTGTTGACGATGAAGTCTGCAGCCTCCTGCAGAAATTCTCCACCCGACCCCGGAGGATGGTAAACCATGAGAATTCTGCATCCCGCACCTGGACCCCCATGCACTGCCACACATTCAAACGACAAGGTAGAACCCACCGGATATATGGAGAAATTCAAGCTGGATCTAAAACAGATGACTACACCTCTGCCCTTGCGATCCCTTCTAGGGCAGTATATCACAGAGTATCTGGCCGGAACCAATGCTCCAAAACTGAACTGGTATTGTCCCTCAACCAGGTCTCCTTGGTGCATGCCAGGTCGACTGAAGAAATCAAGTCCAACATAATCACTGTCTTGTTTCTCATCGACCTGGCATTGCATAATACTGCCCAAAAAGTATTAGTGAAGGCTGTAGGCCCTCTAGCTGCCTTCCCACTCGGTTCTGGTGGGAACCCTAGGAACAGAAACCAGATGCATCGGTCCTCTCTCTGTTTTTTCCTATGGTGCCTCCTGCTCAATACCAACCCAATCCCCCTCACTTCCATTGAGCCCCTAGTGCCCCACCATATATCCTCACACCCCCTACAAATACCCACCTCCCTACATCATCTTATAGAGGAAGTAGGGAGTGGAAGATCACAAAAGGGGTGGAGGTTATGCAGTAGGGCTGCCAGGTAGCTGATTAGGAGGGCCCAGGACTCCTACACATGTCTGAATGACTAGGATAGCTAAAATAAAATAAATAATGCTAAAATAAGTAGACCAACTAAACAATACACCCAATATAACAGAACTAATAATATAATATAAATCCTAAATGAATCACTTAGTCACCATTCATACTATAAATACAATAACGTATTCCTACACGAGCACTACCAACCAGTCATACACTATCTAATCCCAATGTCCACCCAAACAACCCACATCCAAAACTTATAAAATTATGAATAATTACATAAGGAGAATCCTCAGATTTGAAGTTCAGCAAAAGCTGCTTCAGGAGAAGTTGCAATTGCAAGTCCAGGAGTGAGGAGAGTCACTGGGGGGAGCCCTTTAACAGTGCTCCCACCACAGCTAAAAAGGGAATACAGTTCAGATTCAGGATTTAACAGTTCTCTCGCAACAATGAGATAAAATCCAACCTGAAACAAAACTTTTGTGAGTGGTCCTCACACTACCACTCACACAGTACCAAGTACTCACTGACTGTCCAGGGTTCAAAAAGAGGAAAGGAGGGGATTAGAGTTCAGCCCAACTTCAAAATGCAGAGTCCGGCACAAATCCAGAAAACAAAGCCGTCCAGAAGTCCCAAGAGCTCGAAGGATAGAATGGGGAAAACCCCCAAGAGTCGGCTACTATCCTAAGATAGCAGCCGAACTCTGAGCCCGGCACTTGAACCAGCCACCAGGCCCCCCAGTCAGTTCATGGTACCACTGCTCACTGACTGACCACCGTCAATCTTCAAGCCACCCCAGTAAGCCCTGTGGTATATTAACAGGTTCCTTGATGGTAAATAGTAAAAAAAATTCAACAGACCGTATTTGTCCTTGATCTGGACCCCCAGTTCAGCAATGATCCTTTGGCTGGACACCGAGATAAATGAGTCCCTATACTACAGGATGAAGGAACAGATTGTTCTGAGATGAAGTTCTTCCCCCTCACAACAACCTCCTCGTGGCAATCTTCCAACGCTCCTCACCAGAGCGCACCTGGCAACAGATCAGGGCCCCTACCAAGAAGACTCAGTCCCAAGTCAAACTCCTTTCAAATCCCTCCTTCTGACCAGCCAATGGAAAAGAATGGTGCTCGATAAGCCCCAACCAAGTAGCGCTCCAGCGCTGTAAAACCAACCAGATCTTCTGGAGTCACTGAACTTCAAGTAAGGGGTTCTATTTAAAAAATAAAGATACTAGCTGCTAGTCTACACTCACTATATGCCCTACCTACACTAACCCACCCTAACAATAAACTACTGTACTGACTCATTACTTACAGAATTAAAATGCACTTTATTGATAATGATAATGATGAGGCAGAAAAATATCTAAGGATCATTCAAATGATAGTTTAGTATTCAGAGCACAGACAGATGGACGCCCAGCCCGGTGGCCATCTTTTTTTTCAAGAGCAATTAAAGTTATCACAAATAATCACAACACATGAAGTATATAAAAAAGGTTCAATGACTTCAAATAGGGAAGCCCAATTGAATTTTGATTGTGCTGCAAAAACATTAATAATACGGTAGTGAACATCATTAATAATTAAATCAAGTAAAAGAGCTCTACCTGGGTGAATTTCAACAACTTTAGAGACAGAGGGATTGAAACCCTTAAACAGAAACCCCACCCATCACAAACATTCTCCCCAAAAGACCAGTAAGAGACCCCACAAAGGACATTGGGCCTGAACTGTAGAAAGCTTCTCCCATAGTTCCTGTATATAAGAAAGGAAAAAATGATAGCTAAAATGCCATACTTCCTGTCTTAAATAAAATATTTGAAAAAACTGTTGCCTCAAAACTCACCAGTTACCTCAACACCTATGAACTCTTGCCTTACTTACAACATGGTTTCTGAAAAGGGCATAGCATCACTACTGCCCTCCTCGCACTCATGGGCAGTATTGTCTCTGTCATGGATAGGGGCAGCCTCACAGATTATGTCTTCATAGATTTGACAAAGGCTTTTGACCTGGTTGACCATCCTGTGTTCTGCAACAAACTTGTTAGTTTGGGTATTTCCTCCACTGCTATCCCTTGGTTTAGTAACTATTTTACAACTTGGCTCTAGAGAGTCAAATATGGGTTTTCTCTATCTGAATGTACCCCAGCCTTGGTGGTGGGGTCTCAGTGATCTATTTTGTGCCCCCTTCTGTTTTCCCTGCACATTAACTCCATAAATCAGTGCCTGGCCCATTGCTTTGCCATCCTTTCTTCAGATGGCTTGGTCCTCTACACTTACTCAAAAGATATTGATCGTATCAACCAGAATCTGAGCACTGATCTCCAATCTGCAAATAATTGGTTCTGTGTTAACAAATTGCTTCTGAAAATGACCAAAACTCAATCCATGCTGTTTGGAATGATCTCTGGACTAAGGCTCTGCCTGTCCCTCTCACCCATCATTTACCATGATAGTAGTTTAGTCCCCTCAGTCACTTATTGTACTTACCTTGGAGTAACCCTTGACCCCTCATATGATTCACTTCATGTGATAGGTGTCTGTAAATCAGTAAATTCCAAGCTGGGTGTCTGTTATAAAGTGGGCTGTAATCATACTGCACAAGTTTGTGTTGCCATTGTCCAAGGGATGCTACTTCCCAAACTCCTCTAGCAGGCCCCTTTCTTCTCAATAGCTCTTAAACCTACTCTTCTTAAGTGGGAATGTCACTTAGAACAATATTTTCTGATTTGCTTTGGCATCCCAGAATCTCACCCATCACTGCTCTTTTTACGACAGGCTTGGTTAATGTCTTCCATTCTCTCTCTATGTGACTAAGGGGTTACTGAGTGGAACAGCCTGGAAGGCATTCTACAGTTCAGAATATTTTAGACTTTTTTTATTTCCTTCAGAATCTATCCAAGGCTGAATGAAACTTAAATCTAATCTCATAGAAAACTTTCACCTGATACATGGATTAAGGCATATATCTCACTGGCAAAAAAAAAAAAACTCCAAGTTTTTCAGTAGCTGTCATGCCGCAGAAGTCAGGCTGGGGGAGATCAACACCACTTCTGCACCTAAGCCAAACAGCATTTCATTTCTGGGCAGTGGGAGATTGGGACAAAAATAAATCAGATATCTTGAAAACCTCCCTGGAACCACTGGGTCACTGTAACGGGGGTTCATATTGAGTTCCACTGTTTGGGAATGGCAGGACTGCAGTGGCCATATCAACAGTAGTATGCCTGCCCTGGAGTATTTTTTGGGGGAAGTTCCATATCATTTTCATATGCAGAATTTTTAATAATCCCATCTGAAGGGTTGTCATCAATCAGTTCATTAGCCTCTGAATTAGACTGTTGCTGTATAGCAGTAGAAGCTCTCTTGTCTGTTACCTGAGCCCCACAACCTGAAGATAGTTCCTGTAATGCTGACTTACCTGAGTTGTCAGTGGTAGCTGTAGCACCATCATATGCCATGTTTGTACTGAGTTTGTTTGGCAAACACAAGTGTGGTCAGCTCTGGTCCTGGTAATACCATTGGATTCATGTGCTACAAGAGGTCACCAGGAGAATGGGAAGTAGCATTCATTTTTGGCATCATAGGTGGAACTTGCACAGCTTGTGGGACATCAGCCACCACTGATAATGTGCCAGTAATAATTTGTAGAGTGAATTTCCCATCTGGTATCCAGCTTGTCTCAACAGGGCCTTTGATCCAGCTTGCAGCGAGTCAAGCCCCGTCAGAGTCCCACGCAACTCTCGAATTTTGCCGTGCTGTATAAGGTACAAAGATTATGGGGCAGTCACCCTGCAAAGGCAGCAATGATTATCCTTGAATGAAAGGTGCATTATCCATGATAAGAGGTAGGTGGGTCAGCGTCCATAGCTTCCACATCAAGCTTTGACACAGTGGGCAAAGTTTCTGAACCAAGGTCTTCAAGGGTAAATAGAAGCTTTTTATTTTACTCTTTCAGCCCAAAATAATTTCTCCTCTTCTTCCAGCAAGTAAGTAAGACATAGTTTTTGTTCCAGCACCTATTTCAAATGAGGTTCAGAACAAAGTGCTTAACTGCGCCTGAAAAACCAGCTGGCGCGTTAGGTTGAAAGGAAGCCAACCTCAGCAGAAACCAGTTAATAAAGAAACAGCACTCCATTAACCAGTCACACACAAAGAGATGTCAAACAACTTGACTCCTGTTAGGTAGGAACTTAATTCAAACTTGTGCTTGAAGAACAGCACATGCCACACTGCCCCAGTGCTTCGGCACCTTGCCTTCCTCCGGGGGCCCTGAGGAAGGCAAGGTGCTGAAGCACTGGGGCAGTGTGGCATGTGCTGTTCTTCATGTACAAGTTTGAATTAAATTCCTACCTAACAGGAGTTAAATTGTTCGAAATCTGTTTCAAATGAGCCTGCTCCTGTAATCATAGCAATTTGATGGCAGAAAAGAACCCTTCTGGCCCATGTAGTCTGCCCAACCTTCCCCTTTCATATACCACCTCCCCACCTGCCCCCACCCTTTCCCAATACTCAGTTCCATTATACCTGTCCCATACCCTCTTAAATTCCTCCACTGTCTTAGCCCTCATCACTCTGTCTGGCAGTCTGTTCCAGGGTTCCACCACCTTGTCTGTGAAGAAGCACCCCCTTACATTGCCCTGAACCTATTTCCTTGCAGTCTGAGGCTGTGCCCTCTAGTTCTGGTTCCCTCCTTCCTCCTCAGCAGGCCCCTTTCACCTACTTTATTGAGCCCCTTTACATATTTAAAGGTTTCAATCATGTCCCCCTTTTCCCTTCTTGTTTACAGCGTGTACAGATTTAGCTCTTTACACCTCCGCTCGTATGTCTTTCCCTGTCTTCTCTGCACCATCTTTGTTGCCCTTCTCCAGGGGTGGACTAGCTGGGTCACAGGCCAGGATGCTATCCAAGGAGGACAGGCCACCATCACCTGAACTGTCTGACACCTTCCTTCATGAAACATAATGCGGCCAGACAATACTTTATTCGGACAGAGCTACAGCAGAGACACAAAGAGGGAAAGTGACGCACATTGTTGATGGCTTTTATGACTGAGACAGGTGGAGAGGTAGCAGAGATAGCATACAAACCAACAAGTTACTGTAAAACGGATTGCATTTCTTTCTGATCCATTGTGAAGATTGATTTGTCTGAGCAGCGGGATTGCATCACAACGTGCGATGCAATGCAGACTATTTAATCCACTGCTTCCCTTTATGCCTGTACAAGCCTCTCTTGAAGCTGCCCACTGTCTTCAATGAGACATATTACTTCCAGCAGTGGCACCCCAAGCTACCACCACCCTCTTCTTGAAGAAGTGCTTACTGGCTTCCCTCTTAAAACCAGCCCCCCTCCCCCAACCCAGCTGTGACCCTTCTTGTTATGGTTGCCACTCAGCTTAAAGAGATCATCCTAATCAGGACTAGAAATGAATTTTAAAAAGTGGTGTTTGACATGGAATACCATTGCCAAAGATTTGGTATTCTGTCTTGAAAACTGGTATACAAATCCAATTTTTGGTATACCATGCTGTCACTCTTGTAAGAAGCATGTGGATTTAAGTCTGTTTACAATATTGCTGAATAAAAAAAAATTAAAAAGGATAGGCTTTGAGTGTCTGTCTGGGAAGAGTGGGAAGAAAAAAAAATCACACATGCAATAATCACTACACACAACACTGTTACCTCGCCTCAGCAGTGTTGTGCATGATTGTTAAAGCTGGTGCCAGAACTTCACACATGCCTGTGTTCTACTCCTCCCAACAACCCCAGTCCCCAAATCAGAAACCCAGAGAGGCTTTTCAGCCTCAAAAATGATATATTTTGTTACCAACATTTAATAACATCAACTCCGATGTCTTTGGCTATAAGGTAAAGGAGTCCGGAGCAGCGCCGCGTCATTTGACCAGCTTGGTGTGGCTCCACACTCTGCAGCGTGGAGTTGCACAGTGGACTCGCATCAATCAGGTCAAATGATGTGGTGCTGCTCCCGTCTCCTTTACCTTACAGCCGAAGACATCAGAGTTCCTGTTATTAAATGTTGGCAACAAAATATATAGTTTTTGAGGCTGAAAAGCCTCTAGAAGTTTACAAACACCTGAGGGGTTAGATGCTACATAGCATCTAACTCCAAGGGTGTGTGTAAACTTCTCATTACTCACCCCAGGGGTCAAAATTTGCACCACCCAATAAGCTGGTAGATCCTTTAACTAGCCCTGCACTGGACAAGGTTACATTTTAATAAGGGAAGGGAACATTGTTTAACCAGGAGCAGCACACTAAGCCGAAGCTTGTTTCCAGATGCAACCTGGGAGCACAAGAAAGTTAAGTGACTTGCTCAGGATCACACAGTATGCACCTAGGTGTCTGTGGGATTCAAACCCAGGTCTCTAGATCTGCAGCTCAGAGTCTTAACCCACTGTGCTATGCTGCCCCTAATAAGCACACCAGCTGAGCCAGTGGAAAAGTCTGTGGGGCTAGTGAATTTTCCCAGTCAGTAGCCCTGCTGGATAATGGCTGCAAAACTTAATTTTGACCCCTGACACCCCGACCCATACTTTATTCTATATATAAATATATCTCTAAGTACATTCTATGCTTACTGATGTAATGTTTTGCATGATTAGTTAAGCACCGCAAGTAAAAGGCTTGACCTTGATGTGGTAAAAAAATTACATCCATGTTAGACATCTCTTCTCATTTTAACCAAAGTTGCAAAATGTAATAAAAACTAACCGGCAACAGGAGAATATTAATGTGTGCATTATGAGCAGGATAAAATGCAGAACTCAGAAGACCTGTGATATTATACTGTTACTCCCATTGCCACAGAGTTTCTTGGACAGTGGGCCTGATAACATAGGATTGTAACTAAGACAAGCATACATCCTAAAAATTTAATAATTCTGATTCCTAATTGTGTGGGCACTCAACCCCATTTCTATGTCTGCATATCAAGAGTTATGCTGCTATATTGCTAATGGAGGAGAGAATACTGGGAATGTGGCATGACTGGATGCAGAATGCAACACATGTTTGCTTGAAGCACATAATCAATATCCATGAATCTGGGCACTTCCTCCCTCTATCTCTCTCTTTAGATATATACATCTCCTCCCCACCACAGACCCACCAGATCCTTCCTCTCAGTACTCTTTTAATAACAACCTCCACACCCTTTTGCATTTCTTTTCTTACCTCTGTACTTCCTGTATCATTTTGTCTAGCTCCCCCACTTCATCCTGATCACCAAAAGTGGCCCCTCTCCTCCCATCACTATTTTCTGACCAACATGTCCAGTGATCACCTGCTGGACCCAGCTGCTACAGGATGTGTGCTGGTGCTCAAAAGGGAAGAGAGGTCAACATAACTGATTTTCTTGGCACTGGCTCACACACATATAAAGGTCTTGCTGCCTGACCCAGAAGTCATATGCTCATAATGCTCCACCTGAATATTGGATCCTAATGTAGGAATCAATCAACAATGTGAACCATTGAAAAGGAAAGCCCATTGAGCTGATACTCCTTTACAAGGTGTCACATTTAGAATGCGTACGTGACAAACCCAATTTGCAGTTGACAGTGTAACCCCCCCCCCACAAATGGGGGTTCCCAAAAAGTCTTCCTTGAGCTTGCCTAAATGCTCACTGCCAGGCTGGTGTCCTACGTTTTAGCAGTTTAAATGTGATTACCAGAGCTTGTATAGCCTCCTTGTACTGTCTCTTTAAGAGCTGCTTGATTGCAGCATAAGTAATCTGAGATGGAGCTCTGTTGAAAGATGTAATCAAATCAAATCAAATTTTATTTATAGAGCACTTTTCAAAATTGTCAAAGTGCAAATACAATACAAGAAAACAGCCAACAAATAAATATACATTTAAAAACAATTAAAAGACAATGGGTTGGCCTAATCAAAGGCTTTCTCAAATAAATAGCTTTTTAAAGATGCCTTGAATTGCTCTGTGGACTGGCACTCTCGAATCCGATGAGGTAGAGAATTCCACAGGGTTGGGGCCATAAAAGAAAAAGCTCTGGTCCCAGATGATTGAAGATGAACCCTGGGAACCTCTAGCAATCCCTCGTCGGCAGAGCGGATCGAGCAAAGAGGGCGGTAAGGCCGTAGGAGATCTTGCAAGTAGTCCGGTCCCTGACCGTGTAGGGTCTTATAGGTCAGCAATGTGACCTTGAAGGAGATTCTCCATTGCACTGGCAACCAGTGCAGTTCGCGCAGCACAGGTGTGATATGGCAAGTTCTTGGCAGCCCCGTCAACAACCTGGCTGCAGCATTCTGCACCAGCTGCAGGCGACGGAGATCCACCCCCGGCAACCCTAGATATAGAGCATTGCAGTAGTCAAGACGCGAGGAGACAAAGGTGTGGACTAATACAGGAAGGTCATCGTGTGGAACAAGGTGTTTTATCCGGGCAATATTCCTCGGATGATAAAAGGAAGACTTGACAACGGCCAACAACTGCGCCTTCAGTGTCAGCTCGCCGTCAAACATTACGCCCAGATTTTGCACCTTTTCAGAAGGTCTCAACTGGCTCCCCCCCAACACAAGGCTGGAGGAAAATCCGGGAGTCAACTTCTCTGCACGGTGACCCAAGTTCACCACCAGCACCTCGGTTTTATCCGGAGTCAGTCTTAACCAGTTAGCACTCATCCAGCCCTGAATCTCAGTGAGGCAGTTGTTAAAGACCGATAGAGCATCATTTTGTTTGGGTACAAAGGACATATAGAGCTGAGTATCATCTGCATAGCAGTGAAAACTCAGCCCATAACGGCTTATAATGTCCCCAATGGCAGCATATACACCGTGAACAATATGGGGGAAAGCACAGAACCCTGCGGCACCCCACATGACAGAGCAAAGGGAGCTGAGGAAAAAACTCCTGATACTACCCTCTGGGTTCTGCCCATGAAGAAAGACTGGAACCATCTGAGGACTGTCCCTGACAGTCCACAGAACAGCCGAAGGCATTCTAGCAACATCCCATAGTCCATGGTATCAAATGATGCAGAGAGATCGAGGAGAACCAAGATCGAATGGCTCCTCTGATCTCTCGCTATTAGGAGATCATTAAGTACCCGAACCAATGCCGTCTCAGTACTATGCCTCTTCCTGAAACTGGACTGGAGAGGATCATAGACTTCATGGGTGGTAAGAAAGTCCTCGAGCTGCAAAGTGACTACTTTCTCAATAACCTTGCCCAAAAAGGGTAGGTTAGAGATAGGTCTGTAGTTAGGAAGACAGTCTGGGTCAAGGGAAGGTTTCTTCAAAAGGTGTGTCACAGTGGCCTCTTTTAGAGACTCTGGAAACACCCCTTGGTCCAAAGAGCACCAGACTATCTCAGCAAGGACTGGTCCGATCACATCCCTACACCCCACAAGGAGGCATGTAGGACCAGAATCCATACTACAGTAAGTCGGTCACAAGCCCCGGACAATCTTCATGATATCCAGGATCGCTGGCTGGTCAAAATCCATCCAGGTAGATCGAGGGCCTGTAGCCTCACATCGACCACTGCCGTGCTCATTTGAATGCAAACTACAGATCTCTGACCTGATCGATGACACCTTACCATCAAAGAACCGAGCAAACTCATCACACTATATTTGTGAAAAGGCTCACCGACCCTGCAGACAGGTTGGATTGCACAATCTGTCCACGGTCCAGAAGAGCTGAACTGGTCGATTTCTTGATGCAGCTATCTCCCTGGACAGGAACTCTGTTTTCTTACGGGAGATTTCTGATTGATAGTCCATGTAATGGGCCATCAATCTAAGTCTGTCATCTTCCAGACCCGATTTCCGCCAGCAGCGTTCCAATCTTCGCCCCACTCTCCTCAACTCCCTCAACATCCCATCAAACCAAGGGAACCGAGGGAGAGGGAGAGGGGGCGAACAAGGACAGGAGCTATGGAATCCAGAGCCTTCAGCACCATATTATTATAGTGCACTACTAAGATATCTGCATCCATGCACTCCACAGGCCGACTCGATAGGTCCAGCACCTATAACTATTTGCTGAAAATCATTTAGAATGATAATGATAATGTAATTTGTCTAACCTGCTTTCTTTGTAGCAAGGACTGTTTTGTTTGTCTCCACTATCTTGGTCCTGGACTGCAAATTGGACCAATCAGTTCTGGTGGGATCTAAAATGTAGCTGGACTACAGGAGCTGTCCGAATTCAAAATCTATAGGAACTGTGGTTTGAGTTTTTGCGCCTTTTTTGCAGCTGAAGGGGGAGTTCTTGCTTTGACTGACAGCCAAATCAGCCAACCAAATCTTCTGGATCTTGGGGAAGTCCCGGGCTGCTTGCAGTTTTCAGTTAGAACTAAGCTGGAAGCTGAGCAAGAAGGAGCTGAAGTGTTTCTGAGCAGCTATCCTGAGTGGATTTGCATGGGAGAACTCTGAAAAGGCTAAGTTTTTGGCCTGCATGCTGGTGTGCTGCTCCTGAGAGGGAGAAAAGAGAATTATTTTGGACTAAATCCAAGTTTGTGTGACTAAAGTAAGCTACTGAAGTGGGCCAGGCTCAACCTGAAGAAGACCGAATATTTTTGCTGAATGCGATCGGCCTGTCAGGAGTTCCAGCTATCCCTAAGCTCCCGTTGTGTGCAGAGACTTTGCGATTGTGCCCTGGGAGCGCTTTGCTTGGTACAGTAGAATTCCCGTACATGTAAATGTGCTATGAGCTGCTAGTGGGTTGTGAGTTCATTCCCCACTGTGTGAACTGTGTTCTGCTTGCTGGAAGCTGTATCCAGCCCAAAATGGACCGCTTCCGAACTTGTCTCCTTGCGGTCTGGGCCTTGCCAGACTGGCCCATCCAGACTACCCACTGCACAGAGAAGCCATCGACGAGAGACCTGCCTGGGGATCAGCCCCCTGCACCATGTTTTAACAGGAACGATGTCTCTGCGACTTGTGTGGGCCCTGCTTCTCCTGGCATTCCAGATCAACCACCTGCAGTCTCAATTTTTGTCCAGCCTGTGTCCAGTCTTTGGTATTGTGAGTAAATACCAGGGTAGCTTCCTACAACAACAGTTTAATCTGAGTGTCATTTGATTGTCTTGTTGTTTTGTTTCCTTTACAAACTGAACCCTCTGGCTCTGGATTACAAATATTGTGTACTGTGCGTGTTGTGTTTTCCACCACAGGGCCCCAACCAGCTGCAACCACGGGCAACTGTCCTGGCTAGCCCATCTCTTCTCTACCTGGGTATCCAGAGGTGGACTGTGTGGGGGGACTCAAAGCGCATGCATAACTGCTTGATTGATAAAATCTTTAAGCTAATTAACCTGATTTTGCCCCTCCCTTGTTCAAGTCCCCTGAATAAATCAGATCTAACTTTTTCTGCATGTAATCTGACTGTGGTTCCAGTTTGTGCTCAAAGTGCTATACTGTTGCTAATTGCTGTGCTTAACCTTGTTTTACAGCGTGTCTCCAGGGTCAGACCAGAGGAACCAGCCCTGGTGGTAAGTGCACACAGTGTGGGTACTTGTGTAGTGTATCAGGGGTATTGTGAAAGTGATTATTGTATAGTGTTCAGGCCACTAGAGGGGAAAGAGGGGGGTTACAGTGTCCAGGAGGGTTGTGCCCAGGCTAGCTTGACCACTACCAACCCTGACCACCAGATGGAGGCACCCGTTTCACAACTCAGGCTCTTTAACCTGCTACTAGCCATGCAGGCAGGGCTAGTAGCCCTTGGGATAACGCCACCTAGGGTTTACATCTTGGAGGCACTGCTGGGATTTTGTGTCTTCTAGTGGCCGAAACTATGAATTATTGTCAAACATAAATAGCTACCCCAACAGAAGTGGCTGTACACCAGTTGGTGGGGTGATGTACTGGGCAGGAGATCGACCCCCAAAATGCTCTACTTATCCTGGATATCCCCCTGGGTACCAATAAGGACACTGTAGAGGGAATACTTTCCATGTTGAATATTTACAAAACCCTGTGGTAGTGGGTCAACAGGCTAATGTGCTCGCCCAAATTTCATGGCATTAGTAGAGTGTAAGGACCCAGTAGACAGTTCCAAAGTGACACAGACTATCACCCCTGAAGGAGCCCTCACTGCCTGGAGAGTGATAACTAAAGACAGTAAAGACCCCGGGGAGTATGAGCCTCCCCCCACTATCTGAGACTTTTGAGGAGAAATTTGCTAAGTTGTTGCTGGAGGAAGGGAAAACTGTGGAGGAATTAAGGAAACTGTTCCTGCCACCTGGGGGTGTTCCTCCCCCAACACCCCCTCCTGCTCCAGCACTCATTATTGCCCCTCCTTCTGTGCCCATGCCAATGCTGGCTCCTATGTCTGTACCTGCCATTAGTCATGACTCTTACCGAAGGTTGGGAATCTTCTCCGGCACCCTCCCCACCCCTTAAGGGGAGGATAATTGGGAAACCTGGATAGATTGTGTTGCACTTCTGGTACCTGAATGACAGTGTGCGGAGGCTGAGAAATGGAAAAGGATCATAGTAAGTTTGAGGGGTCCCTCCCTAGAGGCCATAACATTTCTGAGGTCCACAAACCCTGATGCATCTGCCCAGAAGTACCTATCTGCACTCAAAGGCAATTTTGGGAGCATTGAGTCGGGGAGAACTTGATGTGGAAATTTCAATGTACAAAACAATGGCCGGGGGAAAGTTTGTCTGCATATGTTGCTCATCTGGAAAGAGCGCTGCAAAAGGCTTACTGAAAAGGTGGGGTAGCCGCCAGTGACTTAAACCATGTGAGGCTGGGGCACATACTGCAACATGCAAAACATTCTAAATTGCAGCTTTAAGGCTCCCAGATAGAAGGGGTAACCCACCGGACTATTGTGACTTGATAAAAGAACTCCGGGAGGTTGAAGATAAAGAGGGGGATTGTAATTCTAGGGTGAGTGCAGCCCAAATGATCACGGAATCGGAAGGCCCTTCCAAAGTGGGGACCAATGAGGGTGTGCTGCCATGGGATGAACTGCTGAGGGAGTTCAGGGAAACAAAAAACAGTCTCTTTATGAAGACCACTCCTGCAAGTACAGGCATCGACTCTTATCCAACTGCATCTGCTATGGGGGTGGGGGCGTCCATCCAGGCATCTCCTGCTGACAGCAGCTCAAAACTCGATGCCTTGACTATGGAAGTAAGAGAATTGATGAGATGTCTCCAAATGTTCACCACACAGTAGACAGAGATGGCACCAAGGTTTTCAGTTGGTAGTAGCACTGCCCCAGCTCGCAATGTTATGCCTCGGCCACCCCAAATCCCAGATAACATATTTTGCCATAATTGTGGGAAGGATGGGCACATGAAGAGAGAATGCCAGTCCACAAAAGACCTAGATAAAATTGTATACATGCTTCAAGGAGAGCTTCAGAGAACAAATCAGTGGTCAAGGTGTACCCAAAATGACCGCAGTGAGGGTTTAAGAAGTAGTAACTCAAATCCCTATGTGGCTAAATCATCTCTCCAGGCCCCTGCTGCTGTCCCTCCAGACTGGTCCAAAATAGTGGGCCCTTCAATGGAGACTACGGTAGCTGTGAATGGTATTCCTGCTCGGGCTGTGCTGGACAGTGGGTTGCAAGTGACTATTGTATTTAAGGACTGGTATGACAAACACTTATCTGCTGTGCCCTTACAATCCCTGGAAGGCCTACATGTGTGGGGGCTGAGCGACAAGTCTTATCCCTACCTAGGATATGTCTGCCTCTGGTTGTCATTTCCTGCAGCTGTAACTGGTGTAGAGGAGCAAGTCGAGACACTGGCCTTAGTGTGTCCTCCTACTGGACTGTATGATGGGGTTCCCCTGTTAATTTGGGACCAACGCCCATATGTTTCAGAGACTGGCACAACTCTGTCACGAGAAACAAGGGCGACAGACTGGGACGGCCCTAAGAAGTCCCACTCTGATCAAGAGGGCCTATGATTTGCAACAGAACCTCAAGGGAGTGGACCAGGATGAACCGGTAGGGGTCATGTGGAAGAAGGATCGTGATTCAATGGTACTGGCCCCTAACACCCAGTGTACAGTTCAAGGGAAACTCCCACCTCTGCAAAGATGTCAAGAACAAAATACTGATGTTGGATGCACCAGGCAATAGAAAATTGCTGGAAGGATTCTTGGTTAAGCCCAGCATCTTGCCAGCTCATGCTCATGCCTATGCATGATGAGTGATGGTCCAGATTCATGATGTGTCAGATCAGGAGATCCGGGTGAACAGAGGATGCACCCTACCTATGGTACATTGTGCAGACACTGCAGTGTTGCCCAGCAACAAGCACCCTGGCAAGACAGATAGAGTGACTCCCGACTTGTTTGATTTTGGTGACTCCCCATTGCCAGCTGAATGGAAGACTAGAATTAGCCAGAAACTTGCCCGGAGAGATCAAGTGTTTTCATTGAAGGAATGGGATGTGGGATGTGTCCAGGGTGCGTAGCATCACATACGCCTGCACGATGAACGGCCATTTCGAGAGAGGTCTCGATGCCTAGCCCCTGCAGACATAGATGATGTGAGAAGGCACTTGCAGGAAATGCTCACGGCTGGTGTGATACAAGAATCCATGAGCCCATATGCTTCTCCCAGTGTGGTTGTGCATAAGAAGAACGGATCTGTGAGGACGTGTGTTGATTATCGAACTCTGAATCGGCAGACCATCCCCGATCAATACACCATGCCCCGTATACAAGATGCTCTAGATTGTTTGAATGGGAGCAAATGGTTCTCAGTGTTGGATCTTCATAGTGGATATTACCAGATTCCGATGGCTCTGGAGGACTGTGAGAAGACAGCCTTCATCTGTCCTTTGGGGTTCTACGAATTCCTGAGAATGCCACAGAGGATATTGGGTGCCCCAGCCTACTTCCAGCGACTGATGGAACGAGCGGTGGGAGACATGAATTTGATGGAATGCCTGGTGTACTTGGACGATGTCATTGTGTTTGGGAGCTCCCTAGAGTAACATGAGAGTAGACTGTTCAAAATACTAGACCGACTGGAAGATTTCAGCCTCAAGCTGTCCATCGACAAGTGCCAGTTTCCAAACCTCTGTGAAATATTTGGGGGCACATAGTGTCTACAGAAGGGATAGAGACTGATCCTAGTAAAGTTGAAGCCTTGACTACTTAGCCCCAGCCCCACAATTTGAAAGAACTACAACATTTTCTGGGATTCTGTGGCTACTACCGCCGGTTCATAAAGGACTATTCCAAAGTGATTCGACCACTCTTGAATCTTACCCAGGGTTACCCTCCTACCAATTGGAAATACATAAAAAGGGTCCATCAAAGAACCAGACAAAGCATATTTCTGCCCAGGTGAACTTTTTGGGTCCTGTTGGACGCCTGACTGTGAAGCAGCTTTCCACAAAGCCATATACCAGCTCACCAATGCCCCCATCCTTGCTTCTGCTGATCCCACCAAACCCTATGTGCTGCATACTGACACCAGTCTGCAGAGTACAGGAGCTGTACTGTATCAAGACCATGAGGATGGTTTGAGACTAGTGGCATTCACCAGTAGGAGCTTGACCCCATCAGAGTGAAACTACCCTGTGCACAAATTGGAGTTCCTTGCGTTAAAATGGGCCATTGTTGACCAGTTTCATGATTACCTCTATGGGGCAAAAATATTGGTGAGGACTGACAATCACCTGTTGACCTATGTACAGGCTTCAGCTAAGTTAGACGCCATGGGGCACCAGTGGCTTTCTGCACTGTCAACATATGATTATGCTGTCGAATACAGACCAGGCCTGAATCATATTGATGCTGATGCCCTATCCTGGAGGCCCATTTCCAAGAGTGACTGGGTCAGACTGTCTGAACCTGACATCCGAGCATTGTGCCAGAAGTTTTTATCTCTACTTTGTTTCTCCCCTGCTCTGTGCAGCCCCCATCTGACCGACTCCCCCAGCTCCATCCCGCGGAATTACCAGGGCTTACCTTACGCCCGGTCTGGGAGTGGTGCCTGCGGAGAGTCGGTCGCCATCCTGCCACTGCCTCCTTTTTCCATTTTCTCTCCCTTATTCCCCGAGGACCCCAGGAGAAGGACACATGCGTGTGGAGGCATGCATGCACCTTACAGCCCCGGTAATGGCCCTCCTCCACCCGCCCCAGTGGCCTATCGCTGGCACCCTCACTTGCGCAGCTCCCTGGCCTCCACCAGGGGGTAGCCAAGAGTGAGGGATGTCACCCCACCTCCCTGGAGAGGAGAGCTGCCTTGCGGCTGCTCCATCCTGCTCCACCCGCCCCCCCCGTGCCAACCTCCGATGATCTGGGCTCGCTCCCGAACCCGGGTTGCCAGTGTGCCATGAGATGAGACATCCAGCACCTCAGCCCTCTGCACCACCGGGCCGGCTGTGCCAAAAGTTTGATAGAAATGAACAGATGTCTACCGACACAGTGGACTGCTTAGCAGATTGCTTGGGCCCCTCTGACACCTGCATACCGGCTGCTTATTGCCACTTTTCTGCTCTAGATATTAGTGCACTACTTCAGTTTGACAATGATGGCATTCAACAGGCTCAATCCCGAGATCCTATGATTCAGCCAGCACTTGATGCCCTTTGTGCAGGAAAAGATATGTCCAAGTAGTGTTCCTCTGATCTGGGAACTGCTTTATTGTTTAAAGAAGGCCCCAGGTTGAAGCTGCTTACTCAGTTGTTGTATAGAGAGACTGTAGATCAAGGTGGCCAAGTAGATAAGCAACAATTGATCCTGCCCACAGCCTTCAAAGATTTGGTACTGAGGTCCCTCCACAATCATATGGGCCACCTCAGTATCAATCAGACCCTTGACCTAGTACGATCTTGATTCTACTGGCCCAAGATGGGGGCCAATGTTGAGCACCATGTAAGGACTTGTAGTCGCTGCCTGCAGAGAAAAGCCCTGCCTCAGAGGGCTGCACCCCTTGTCAACATTACTACCAGCACCCCAATGGAATTAGTCTGCATAGACTTCTTGAGTTTAGAGCCTGATCAGCAAAACATTGGCAATGTGTTAGTGCTTACGGACCATTTCGCATGGTATGCACAAGCTTTTCCCACCAAAGATCAAAAAGCATCTACCGTGGCCAAGGTGCTGGCGGAAGATTTCTTTGTCCACTATGGTGCCCCCCAGCGAATTCACTCTGATCAAGGCTGGGACTTTGAGAGTCGGCTAATCAAAGAAATGCTCTCTCTATGGGGGGGGGCGCAAACATCAAGAACCACCCCTTATCACCCACAGGGGGATCCTCAACCTCCACCCAAAAGATAAGCATAAATGGAGCCAGCAGATTAGCACCTTGTTACACACATACAATTGCACAAAGAATGATGCTACCGGGTTCTCTCCCTACTGCCTCATGTTCGGGAGAGAGGCCCAGCTGTCTGTTGATGTCTGTTTTGTGGTTTCTCCCGATGGGGTCCGAGCCAAAGATTACCTGCAATATGTACAAAAAACTTAAAGCTCAATTGAACCATGCCTATCAACTGGCCCAGATAATGGCCACCAAAAGAAATCTAGCCAACAAAGAGAGGCATGATAGAAAAGTAAAGGCTCAAGAGCTTAGGCCTGGAGACCGTGTGTTGTTGCAAAATTTAGGATTGCATGGTAAACACAAAATTGCTGATTGATGGCACCATCTTTCCCATGTCATAGTTGGAAATCTGGATGATTTGCCAGTGTACAAAGTGCGCCCAGAGAATAACTCCAAAGCTATCAAGACCATGCACCGTAACCGCTTGCTACCTATTGGTCAAGTTATAATTGAGGCTGAACAAACCAAGATTGATTCCCCTGAACTAGTGACTCGTGCTGCTGCAAGAAAGAAACAGAGTCAGCCTGCCCCCGTGGTTGCCGATTTAAGACTTTCCCCACAGCAGGCCCAGAATGACAGTGACTGCCAGTCTAACTTGGATGACAGTGAGTGTGATAATGCCTATTACCCCTCATATGAACTGAGTCAGTTGTTTCGTGGGAATCCTATGTTGAATTATGGGGATGAAGCTGGGCCTTCTGGACTGTCTATTGCCCCGGCATCATCCTTGGAGCCAATGCTCCCTGAAGGTGAAGTGCAAAGTATCACGTCTGAGGATGCTGAGTCTTTGTGTATTGTGGAACTGTATGTTTTGCCTGAAGGAGAGGCTTATGGTATGAGTCTTTCTGGTGACGTGCCAGAACTTGAGGAACACTATGAGAGTGCTGACAACCCCCCCTTCAGTGCCAGAGTGTCTTCAAAATGAGCCAAGTGTTGTAGGAACAGAGACTACAGAGTAAGGGGCTGATAGTGCTCCCAGCTTGGACATTCCTCTTCATGCAGAGGTACCCCTCACATGTGATGAAAGCTCCAAGATCATTGCTGAAAGTACAGAGACTGTGGTTGTTCACCCCAGCAAGACTGGTCAAGCTGTCAAGCCAGTGGTGCACTTCAGTTATGATTCCCCCGGGAGGCCAGTGGATTTGCCTCTCAATGTAGCCCACAAACGTGTTTATGTCTCTCAGAGCTCACTGCCTAAATTGAGCTTGATGGCCCATTCCAGGTGACTTGTTCTGCCCTCTCACCATGGTGTCCCTGCCCCATCCAGCCCCAAGTTAGCTGATAGGGAAGGGCCCCCTCTTTCACTGTTTAGAGTACAAGAAGTTATTACATGATTCTGTATAGAAATGTTCAATTTACCTGTGTGAAATATGCATAATGTATTGTCAGAATGTAAATTATATAGTGGAGTACATTGAAATGTATAGTAAGATGACAAGTTATGCCAATTGATGAATCAGATAGTACTTGTATAGCATGTTAATGGTATAAATAACTTGTATATGTTGCATTTTCAATGTTACGATGGTACAGACTTGACGTGGACGACAAGTTTTCCCAGGCAGGGAAGGGTGTAACCCCCCTACAAATGGGGGTTCCCAAAAAGTCTTCCTTGAGCTTGCCTAAATACTCACTGCCAGACTGGTGTCCTGCATTTTAGCAGTTTAAATGTGATTACCAGAGCTTGTATAGCCTCTGTGTACTGTCTCTTTAAGAGCTGCCTGATTGTAGCATAATTTATAAGTAATCTGAGACGGAGCTCTGTTGAAAGATGTAACAATTTGTTGAAAACCATTTAGAATGATAAGGTAATTTGTCTAACCTGCTTTCTTTGTAGCAAGGACTGTTTTGTTTGTCTCCACTATCTTGGTCCTGGACTGCAAATTGGACCAATCAGTTCTGGTGAGACCTAAAATGTAGCCAGACTACAGGAGCTGTCTGAATTCAAAAACTATAGGAATTGTGGTTTGAGTTTTTGCGCCTTTTTTGTAACTGAAGGGGGATCTCTTGCTTTGACTGACAGCCAAATCAACCAACCAAATCTTCTGGATCTTGGGGAAGTCCCAGGCCGCTTGCAGTTTTCAGTTAGAACTAAGCTGGAAGCTGAGCAAGAAGGAGCTGAAGTGTTTCTGAGCAGCTATCCTGAGGGGATTCACATGGGAGAACTCTGAAAAGGCTAAGTTTTTGGCCTGCATGCTGGTGTGCTGCTCCTGAGAGGGAGAGAAGAGAAATATTTTGGACTAAATCCAAGTTTGTGTGACTAAAGTAAGCTACTGAAGTGGGCCAGGCTCAACCAGAAGAAGACCGAATATTTTTGCTGAATGCGATTGGCCTGTCAGGAGTTCTAGTTACGTCTAAGCTCCCGTTGTGTGCAGAGACTTTGCGATTGTGCCCTGGGAGCGCTTTGCCTGGTACAGTAGAATTTCTGTACATATAAATGTGCTATGAGCTGCTAGTGGGTTGTGGGTTAGTTCCCTACTGTGTGAACTGTGTTCTGCTTGCTGGAAGCTGTATCCAGCCCAAAATGGACTGCTTCCGAACTTGTCTCCATGTGGTCTGGGCTTTGCCAGGCTGGCCCAGTCAGACTACCCACTGCACAGAGAAGCCATCAACGAGAGACCTGCCTGGGGATCAGCCTCCTGCTCCACGCCTGAACAGGAATGACACCTCTGCGACTTGTGTGAGCCCTGTTTCTCCTGGCATTCCAGATCAACCACTTGCAGTCTCGATTTTCGTCCAGCCTGTGTCCAGTCTTGGGTATCGTGAGTAAATACCAGGGTAGCTTCCTACAACAACAGCTTAGTCTGAGTGTGTCATCTGATTGTCTTGTTGTTTCGTTTCTTTTACGAACTGAGCCCTCTGGCTCCGGATTACAAATATTGTGTACTGTGCATGTTGTGTTTTCCATCACAGGGCCCCAACCAGCTGCAGCCCCGGGCAACTGTCCTGGCTAGCCCATCTCTTCTCTATCTGGGTACCCAGAGGTGGACTGTGTGGGGGGGGACTCAAAGCTCATGCATAACTGCTTGATTGATATAACCTTTAAGCTAATTAACCTGATTTTGCCCCTCCCTTGTTCAAGTCCCCTGAATAAATTAGATCTAACTTTTTCTGCATGTAATCTGACTGTGGTTCCAGTTTGTGCTCAAAGTACTGTACTGTTGCTGTTTGCTGTGCTAAGCCTTGTTTTACAGGGGGTCCCCAGGGTCGAGCCAGAGGAATCAGCCCTGGTGGTAAGTGCAAACAGTGTAGGTACTTATGTAGTGTACCAGGGTATTGTGAAAGTGATTGTTGTACAGTGCTCAGGCCACTGGGGAAAGAGGGGGTTACAGTGTCACGGTTGTGCCCAGGTTAGCTTGACCACTACCAGCCCTGACCTCTGGGTGGAGGCACCCGTTCCAGAACTCAGGCCCCTTAACCTGCTACTAGCCAAGCAGGCAAGGCTAGTAGCCCTTGGGATAGCGCTACCTTGGGGTTACAACAGTACAATTACATATTTATTAAAGAAATTGCACACTCATGTGACATCTCAAACAAAATGAATCAGTGCTCATAAATATAGACTCTGCTTTGGGGCGGGGTGCAGGGACTCAGACTGTGGACATTATCTGTACCAAGCTCATTATTCCTACTTCTCAGCTATACTGCCAGCCCTGATTTAATATACTGCACAGTTGGGTCCCAAGTACAAAACAAGCATTAAAGGTAGTCTGAGAGCCACAGCTGTGGTTCTCTGATGAACCCGCCCTGCCAGACTGCCACCCGCAGTCCAGGTCCGAAGCCACCAGCCCCTCACAGAAACGCAGGTATGGACTTGCCCTTAGGAACTGATTACCTCCAGGAAGGGAGCCCTAGCTGCCAATATTTGCTTTATTTACATGAGGACAGTTGTCTCTGGGTTTAAATCCAGAGTCTTTTACTGCTGTGGCCCACTGGCTGCAGTCAGCCCCAGGAGCACTCCGACTGGCTCCATGTAGCTCTGCACTGTTAATGTTTAATTATATTGTGCTAAATTATGTTTTCTGTTAAAACTGTCTTGTTTGTATTTTATAGCTGAAGTTTTCTGATTTAATGTAAATGCCTGTATTGTATTCCTCATAAGACCAGTATCGATCTCAGCTCAGGCCTTTCAAAACCCCCCGTTCACCTTTTTACGCTAGTATTGTGTTTTAAATAGCCCTGCTATTGCTCACTCAGACTTGGAGGCACCTTGCCTAACATCTTGGTCTGCAACACCCCCCCTGTTTAAGCCAGTCTGCATTTCTTTTTAGCTCCATGAGCGGCCCCACCCCCTCTGACTTTCTTATTTAATTCTCCTCTGCCTTCTCCTTCCAGGTAGTCTGAGAGCCACAGCCGTGGTTCTCTGATGAACCTGACCTGCCAGACTGCCACCCACAGTCCAGGTATGAAGTCACCAGCCCCTCACAGAAACACAGGTACAGACTTGCCCTCAGGGACTGATTACCTCCAGGAAGGGTGCCCTAGCTGCCAATTTTTCACCCCTCGCCCACCCCGGTCCTGATTAAATACACATAACCCCCGGCTTTCTAGCTCACTCCTCTCTAGCCCCCCCATCCTTATTCCACTATGTGTGTCAAATCATGGATCCTGTTCTGGTCCTTATTTTATCTCATATCACATGCCCAATATATGCCACCTCAAGCCTTTATTACCGTGGATGCTAATCTGATCAGCTCTGTAACTAGTTCCTGTCCCTACGTGGATATATGCCTTTTCAACTCCCCAATTCTTCAACACTATTTTCATATTACCTTTAACGCTGGTACACAAAATGAATTACCACCTCAGCTTATGACTTCCACCAACATCAAAGAGGCATCACCTCTACAGATAGCAGTCAGAGTACTTGTCTCTGCCACCCTTAGTGGGACGGGCAAAAAATGATGGGGCGTACCCCCCCAGGACGATGGCCCACAATGACTTAAAGGGGTTACCAGTACGAAGCTTACTATTGCCACTCTAAGAAAACTTTTACTCCTTCTTCTCCTGTGCTCAGGAAATGTGGAGCTCAATCCGGGGCCACCAGCTGCAATCACATCGCCCTTTGAGCTTGCCACACTGAAAGGAATGAGTTTCCTCCACATTAATGTATGCAGTCTGTTAAAAAAGTTCTCCATGATCCAGGCCTGGGTCCTCCATACTTGACTAGACATCCTAGTGGTTTCAGAAACCTGGCTTAGACTGGCTACCTCTGACAGGGAAGTCAATATCCCTAGCTATTTACTATTTAGAGCAGACAGACACTCCGGGGTGGAGGGGTTGCCATCTATGTCACGGATAGGTATACGGCATCCTGTCTGAGTGCTTTATCTGTTGCAAATGCTTATGAATATCTGTCTCTTCAAGTCACCATCTTGCACACTTCAAAATTATGTATCATAGCGTGCTATAGACCTCCTTCTTCCGATCTACAATTGTTACCTCATCTGAGAAATATCATCGAACAACAATCCTTAGAAATAATTATTCTTGGGGATCTTAATTTAGGTTGGCTATCTAAAACCATTGCTCCTCTCGTAGCTTTCTGTAACACCCATGGATTATCGCAACTCATTGTCGAACCAACACGAGTAAATAAAAAGAACATGGATAACAGCTCCCTGCTAGATGTTATCCTAATGAATAAACCACATCTCTTCTCCTTTGCCTGCACCTTCTTCAGTAATATCAGTGATCACTCATTTATTGCTTGCATAACATCAAGCAACAAACCTACTATTCTCTGAAGTTTTCTGCCAAGAGATCTAGACAGAACTTTGATCTCACTGCCTACATAAATGAACTGAAACACTCCTTGTATTGGCAAGAGCTCTATTTGGCAAAAAACACACAATCAGCATTCCACATATTCAGAAAAATCATCCTAGACACCCTAAATAAATATGCCCCTATAGATAAGGTGCGAATAGCAAAGAATGCACGTAGATGGTTCACACCATTATTAAAATCTGCATTGACTGAAAGAGATAACCTATGGAAAAAAGCACGCAAAACCCAGTCTGCTGCGGACTGGTGCAAGTTCAAAAGGGCATGAAACTCATGTAGTAGAATGGTTAGAGATACAAAAGCTGCATACTATCATTCTAAATTACTCTCTGCCTTCAAAAAATCCTACAAAATTTTGGAAAACCGTCAAGGACTTGTTTGGTCACACGTCCGGTGGCTCACTACCTGATGAAATCTCCTTAAACAATAACACCATTAGTGACAGACTGGAAGTTCTGGATGCCTTCAATAATCACTTTGCGACTGCAGACTTAGCCTTCGACAATTTCTCTGCGAATTTGATACACTCTCAGGTGGATAATCAACGTGCAGATCCTAGCGTCACCGATTCAGTCTTCTCCTTGCATCTTACTACTCCGAAAGAAGTTGAAGATCTATTGCTAAAACTGGATGTAAAAAAAATGTGCTGGTGCGGATACCCTCGACCCATATTTTTTGAAGGTGGCCATCCATGTGTTAGTCGTGCCCATAACCCATTTATTTAACCTATCATTAACTCAAGGATCCATTCCTTCAATATGGAAAACAGCGCACATTATACCCCTGTTCAAGTCCAGAAATCCCTGTGATCTAAATAATTACAGACCAATTTCGATTCTCCCGGTCTTGTCAATATTACTGGAAAAAGTCATAAGTAACTAGCTGAGGTAGTATTTAGAAGCTAATGACCTGCTTAATCCAGTCCAATCAGGGTTTAGAGCTAAACATAACACCATCACAGCACTTGCCAAAGTGACTAATGACTGGCAAAGAGAGCTAGATAACAGGAATTACACCTGCACCGTATTCTTGGACCTGAGCAAGGCCTTCGACACTGTCGACCATTCTCTGCTACTCTCTTCCCTGACCTCACTAGGTGGTGACCCATTATCTTTACAGTGGTTCAACAACTACCTCTCTGATCATTTCCAGCACTTGAAAGTGGAAGGAGATCTCTCAACTCTCAAACCTCTCCTAAGAGGTGTTCCCCAGGGTTCTATCTTAGGACCGATCTTATTTGCAATATACATCAACAATATTGATGAAAGCATAACTAAGGCCAATATTCATCTGTTTGCAGATGACACAGTTCTTTACGTAAGCTGCCCATCATTACAATCTGCATGTAATGACCTTCAATCTGAGTTCAACCTGCTGCAACACCAACTCCTAAACAAAAAACTATTACTTAACACCAAGAAAACAAAAGCAATGCTCTTTTCTCCCTCTGCCCAAATGGTAAATTCAGCCCTATCAGATCCTGTGCTGCAGATTACTACAATTCTTGGTGAGAAGTTGGAATTTGTCCCTAAATTCAAATACCTGGGAGTATGGCTGGACCATAGGCTCTCCTTTATAGAGCACGTTGAAGAATTACTCAAAAAAATTATGACAGAGACTAGGCCTGTTCTTTAGGATAGCCTGCTTCTTAACTAGAGATACCAAACTACAGCTGGTACAATCAACCTTTCTATCCTTGATAGATTATGCTGACATCCTCTACAGTCACTGTCCCATTTCCTACCTCACCAAACTTGACACATTATATCACAGAGCTTTGAGGTTCATCACAGGCCTGCCTTATTCCACTCACCACTGCTCCCTATATCAATCAGTGGGGTCGAGTTTTCTTCAATTAAGGCATGATAAAAATGCAGTCTTATGGACCCTGACAGCCATCTCCAAAAAACTGCCCCAATACATTACAGACTGTCTTCCTATAAAACCAATAGGCAATTACACCCTGAGAAGTTGCAAATCTCTCCTACTGATGGTTCCCAAAGTTAACTCTCACTTTGGCAGGGTTGCTATAAGCACTGTCCTCCTCGTGGAATAAATTGCAAAAAAAAACTGAAACTGAGGTCACCCATCAGCATCTCATCTTTCAAGCTCTTATATTCACGTCTCAGAAATGATCAGTGCAATTGTTTCCCATGACCATGAATTGCCATCATGCTAACCTGTACCATTTAACCATGAACGAATTACTTCTAGTGCTTGTCTTCTCCTTGGCCCTGGTCTGTCATCATGCTTTCATGTAACACCTTGATGCCTCTGTCCTCCCTTTGATACTGGTCTATCTTCCTGCTTTCTCCAGCCTTCTTTTCACAACTCTATGCTGCATTCCTCCACAATCTACACACAATCGTACTATAAAAGTCCTAACTCCCCTTTCCCTCTCCCTGTAGGCCCCCACTGCCGCATCAGTTCTACCGACCTATCCTTGGGACTTCACTTCTCACAATGTTTATCCTTCACTTACATATTATATACCCCTCCTGGTACCCCATCTGCCATTAGTTGGTGGTTCTCCAAGCCAGTTTCTTGGCTAGTACTAGTGACTGCCCCTGGTAAATGAACTAACTGGTACTTCTATACAGAGAAAAATGGTTTATATACAGTTGCGTGGTTCAATGGTGGACCTGCCCCCTTGTATTTGAATCCTCCTCTGTTATGGCTTGCCTTGTCTTCCTTTTATCATTTGACTCCCCTATTACTGCACCATTGTGTTTGTGTTTATATACTTATTTACATGTATTTATATGTTTTTATGATGAATGTTACCTGACCCTGTTCTAACCAGGTCCATCTTGTAAAAGAGCTCTGCTCAATGATGTTCGCCTGGCTAAATAAAGATTTTGATTGATTGATTGATTGAAAATCAATCAATCAATTAAAATCAGTCAATTCTGTATTTTATCAGGCAGAACACTACTGAGGTAAATGAGTTTACCTCTGTGGTATTCTGCCTGGTAAAATAAAGGATAGATAGATTGATTTTATTTGATTGATTTTAATGCTTGTTTTGTCCTTGGGACCCAACTGTGCAGTATACGGTATTAAATCAGGGCTGGCAGTATAGCTGAGGAGTTGGAGTAATGAGCTATGAGTGAGCTTGGTACATGCAGAAAACCTGTGGTTTATTCCCACAACCTCCACTTGCATAGCGTGTGACTGACATGTTGACTTGGGTTCCTGTACCAAAACCTCTGTGCCAGTTGATCATCCTTCAGATAATGTCCGAGTCCCTGCACCCTTCCCCCTCCACACACACACACACCACCAAAGCAGGGTCTCTATTTAAGAGCACTGATGCATTTTATTTTGTATTTTGATATAATGTGACCATTTTTTGTTTCTATACGGCATGAATTGGGATGGGGAAAAGCTAAAACAAAACTGCTATATCCTTTAGCAAAAATATTGTTTATTTACCTAGGGTAGCCCAGCTGACATGTAATACCTTGATTCCTGCCCATTTTTGTAGCTGGGTGGACTGACATGCTGGATTCTGGAAAATGTCAATGACTTCTTGCTCATGCCAGCACACACAGAGTGTAATTACGTTTAAACCAAGTCCCAACATTGGTGCTGTAACATAAAGCTGCTCATACACTGCCTTTGCAAAGTCCTTGATCTATTCACCTGCCACTTGCATAATACACACCCACAGAACAGAAGAATTAACAGTAGATTCCACAGGCAGCCTACCAATAAATTGTGATGATCTAGGAAACAAAACTTAGCAAAATATGGTGTGCAAATGAAGAGCAAAGCAAAGAAGTTTGAATAATAAACACCAGTGTGTTTTTTTTTTACTTATTGCCACAAAAAAGCAGTTTCCAGGTAATCAGTAACTCTAGCACCTCTGCTCCTCTACGAGTCTTCAAACTTCTTTGACTTGCTCTTCATTTGTGCACTGTATTTTACTGAGTTTTGTTACTTATGTGGAGATTAGCCATCTCCTAAACAGAGCAGCATCTGCCGTATTTGCAGGTGCTCGGTAATAGTGTTTGTAGATGATCTAGGAAACCCTGCCTGCCTGGTCCCACAGCTCACACGGCATCCCCTGACCAACCCCTAGGCCCCAGCCCCATTGGATCTTGAGTCCTGACTCCTGCCTGCCAGCAGTGATCTTTCCCCCTGCCCCCAGGCCTCAAAACATAGACTGCTCATCTCCGATTTGGACTAGTGGACTGATTCCCACCAAGCCACAATCCCCTCCCCAATCATGGAGGTCGAACACCAGGAGGAAGTTACAGTAGAGGGCGAGGTCTGGGGCATAATAAATACTACATTAAAATTAATTTACATTCACTCTCATGGAGTCCAGTAGGACTGGGCCACAGCCCGCACTGGTGGCATTTCTCCCCCCCCCCCATTTCATATGATTACCCCCTCCAGGCCGGCCTGTTCCATAGCACCCCAGCTAGCACCATTTTGACTCCTGGCTGATCTGTGCGGTCCAGTCATATCACCACCATGACCAGACAATCATCATCAGAACTGGAAAAGCCTTTAAGGCAAGGTCATCAGAGGAATAAAATAAATACACATTTTGAAATAAATTCATTTACTTTACCTACATCAGGGTAGGCACGCATAGACTCTGCACACTCCAGTCCTCCTCAACAAATGATGGTCTTGTTTTAAGAATGCCAGCAGCTCAGTGTACCGTCGGACATACTCACCTGTCCCACCCACCCGCATACGCGATGAAAAATTATTTAATATTTGCCAACGTCGATGGATGGTTGACTGGTGCAGCCCAAAACCCCACCAAAAATAACTAGCACCAAGTAACGATCATAGAAGGAAACCACGGCCAACACACATTCTCTGACTCCAGATGCAGACTGCGGTGTAGTAATAGTGAGCACAAACACTCAACCTCCTCTCTCCATCTCCGCTCGAAAAATAGCACTTGGCACCAATGGAAATAACACCTTCTCCTTCTCCCTCCTTCGCAGCCACAGCAGAGCACATCCAGATCAGGGCATGATGGGACAGTGAGCAGCGTGCGCAGCTAGCATCCCCAACCCCCACAGCTGATGTTATTGGCTGCATTGTGACTGGGGCTGGGAATAGAAGCAAATGAATAGTTAATCATCTCAGCGCTGCATTGGTGGGCGCAGGGCCTTTGATCTATTTTTGGACTTCAGTTCCAGCCCTGACGTCTGTGACAGACCCCCCAAAAAAAAGAACTTGAGTCTGGCAATCATGGCAATGGCAATTGGTGATAAGCCTAGAAAAAACATGAAAAAAAAAAAAGCAAGACAGCACACACAGGCCACATGCTGAAAGGCCAGGATGCAAATAGCATCCCAAGCACCCCTGCCAGTCCACCCCTGCCCTTCTCTGAACCCTCGCCAATGCATCTGTATCCTTGCAGAGGTGTGGTCTCCAGAACTGAACCCCGGAGTCTAACTACGGCCTCACCATGGCTTTGTAGTGGGGTATTATTACCGCCCTTCTTCTGCTAGTAATGCCCCTGCCTATGCATGCCAGCATTCCATTGGCCCTTCCCGCAGCCCTACTACATTGGAAAACTACCTTAAGGTTTGAGGAGACTATGATCATCAGATCCTTTTCCCATTCTGATTCTGTGATCCCCCCCCCCCAGCGTGTACCCTGCTCATTTGTTTTTCCCTCTCTAGGTGCATCACAGTGCACTTTTTGACATTAAATTTCAGCTGACATTTCCTGGCCCACTCCTCGAGCATCTTGAGGTCCTCCCTGATGTCTTCCTCCCCCTCTGGAGTGTCCACCCTATTGCAGATTTTTGTGCCATCGGCAGATAGGCACACTCTCCCTTACAAACCCTCCACAATATCACTGATGTAGATGTTGAAGAGGAGCGGACCCAAAACTGACCCCTGTGGCACTCCACTCCTTACCCTTGCCATCTCAGAGTGCACCCATTAAGAACTACCCTCTAAGTTCTCCCTGCTAGCCAGGCCTCTACCCAGCCTGCTATTTTCCCTCCCAACCCCATGCTTTCAATCTTGCTCACCAACCTCTGGGAGGCAAGATAGCGCAGTGATTTAAGGCTCTGAGCTGCAAATCTAGAGAACTGGGTTTGAATCTCACAGCCCCCACATGTATACTGTGTGACCCTGAGCAAGTCACTTGACTTCCCTGTGCTCCCAGGTCACACCTGTAAACAAGCTTTCAGCTTAGTGTGCCACTCCTGGTTAAACAATTAAAAAAAAAAAAAAAACTCCTATGAGGGACAGTGTCGAAGGCCTTGCTGAAGTCCAGATATGCCATGTTCACTGCCCTTCCCTGGTTGATTACTTGAGTTACCCAATCAAAGAACTCAATCAGGTTGGTCTGGCATGATTTCCCCTTGGCAAAGCCATGCTGTCTGCTGTCCTGCAAGCCACACTCCTACAGATAATTCACCACCCTCTCCTTGTTAATGCCTCCATCACTTTCCCCACCACAGACATGAGGCTGACTGGGCGGTAGTTCTCCTTCAGCTACATGCTACCTCCTTTTGTGCAAGGGCACCATGTCAGCTCTCCTCCAGTCCTCTGGCACCCTCCCCATATCAAGGGACAGAATGAAGAGCCTTGTCAAGGATGTGGCCAGCTCCTCCCTCAGTTCCTTGATCACTTTGGGGTGCGACCTGTTACACCCCATTGCCTTGACTGCCCTTAGTCTATCCAGCTCAGTCCTAACCCAGTCCACAGTGAATGGGCTCTGATCCACCCATTTATCCTACTTCATCTTAGATGCTAGTACCGGCCCCCTTGCCTTCCTCCTCCTCCCTGAACACCGAGCTAAAATACTCATTTTGTGCCTCTATCTTTCGTAGTCCTGCTCCAAGTTTATCCTACCTTTCCCCCTCAGTTTAGCAATCCCCTGCTCTCTTCTTTTCCTCTTCCTCACGTATCTGAAAATTGTTTTATCCCCCTCCTGGCCCTTTGGTTATTTTCACCTCAGTGGCTGCTTTGCCTTTCTGATTTTCCTCCCTGCCAGACTCCTGTTCTCCCTATACTCCCTATCCTCCTCTCTAAGTGTTATCTTAAATTTTCTGAAAGCTCTCCTCCTTTCCCTGACTGCCCATGCCCCCTTCCTAGTGAACTATAGTGGTCTCCTCCCCCTCTTGTTCTTCCTGACTGTTTTTATGCACATTTCCGTTGCTTCTTGAATGCCTCCCTGATAGCTTCCCAGAGTTCTTCCATTGCCCCTATCGTCTCTGTAACTTCCATTTTTTCCCTATCTTTCTCATATTATTAAAGTCTGTGTGTCTAAAGTCCATGACTGTCGTATATGTCTTACTTGTCTCCCTCCCTGCCCTGACACTGAACCGTACTGTGCTGTGGTCACTGGTGCCCAAGGCTTCTCCCACCCGCACCTCCTCCACACTCTCCCCGTTAGTCAGGATCACGTCCAACAAGTTGCCCTCGTTGGCTCCCTGACCAACTGTTGAAGGAATACCCCCTGCAGCTCGGCTAATACCTCCCTGCTCCTTGATGATGCTGCACCTAGGATTTCCCAGTCAGCATCTGGGAGGTCCAGGTCTCCCCCCAGTAGCAGTTTACCTTTCCGTGCCAGTCTAGCGATTGCCTGAGTTAGCCTACAGTAACACTGATGCCTTCTCTGACATGTAAGGCAACCCCCCCCCCCTTCTTGCCCTCCTTGTCCCTTCTGAACAGTCTACAACATGGAATGGTTCTTTCCCAGGTGCGATGCTCTGTCCACCAGGTCTCACTTATTGTGACTAAATCTAATCCCTCGTCCCTCCCTCATGATGGCCTCCAGGTCCACCTTCTTATTTCCTAAACTCCTGGTATTTGCTGACAATCCCTTCTACCAGTCTTCCCCTTTGTTCCCCCTTGCACCCGTCACCCTCTTGCCCAGCCATATAGTGCTACCCTTGATGGGGGGCTGGTAGCCCCCAAGCTTTCATCCTTGTGCAGCAGATTTATCCCCACCTCTTCACCTAGTTTAAATTGTAGGTATCCGCTATGCATTCTCCTAGCTTGCATTTCAGCACTGCTACCCCTTCCCTATTCAAGTACAGCCTGTCCAGTGCAGATAGGCTCTCATCCTCCCACGTAGATCCCAAGCCCCCTACCAAACCATACCTCGTTTGCTCACCTCACCCCACCAGCCACTCGTTGAACTCCTAATCCTCGACTTCCTATCAGTGCTTTCCCTCGGTACTGTTAACGCCTCAGAGAGCACCACTGATTTAAATCCCAGATTACTACAGGATCTAGCTGGAGCTCTGAATCTAGCCTGTGCCTCCATCATGCTAGTTTCTGCCAGATCATTAGTTCCTAGGTGGAACAGCAGGTGTGTTTTCTCATCCTGCTGCCTCCCCCTTGAGGGGATATAATGAATGCACTGCTTCACTGCTGTCATGCGGGGCAGACACTCCACCCACACTGCACTGTTTTTGTCTCCCTTCCCCCCCCACCTAATCCCTTATATTATAGAGTCCCCAACCAGTAGGACCCTGCTCTCCATCTCCTTCTGATCACATCTCCCTACCATCCTTCCCCCAACCCTCTGCATCCTATTTCCTACCTTATTATCAATACCCCCTTTTGCCCATTTCACTTCCTGAAGCACTATCCTTGCTGTGTGCCTCCAGCTTCTTCGCTCTTCACCCCCCCAGCTTTATGCCCCCACCAGGCTTTATCTGTCAGTCTTCCCGCCTCTGCCCTCCATTTTCTAACTTTTCCTCCCTGCTTATCTGTCCCTGCCAGTGCCCTGCCTGATTTTCCCTGGGCACCTTCCTCCCCATCCAGATTTTGTTCCTCTGAACCTGAGCACACTGTCCCCCCCCCCACTTCTGGGCTTGCCTGTTGGCCTTACCCGATAGGGCCTCCCTCTTTTCCAGTTGTTCTGCCCTTTCCTTCATGCTTGCCTCTTCTTCTTCCCCTGTGTGCTCTTCAGCTCCCTTTTCCTGATATTCCCCCCATTTAGTGCCTCTAGTGGGGCAAACCTATTCTTCTGTTCCAAGACCACTGCCTGGACCTCTCTGGTTGATAGTCCTCCCCTTACTCCCTCCTCCCTTGTGCTCTGTGCAGGCTTTGTACCTTTACACTGTATCACCTGCCATTCCCCCAGGTTTCCCTTGTACCCATTGCTGCCCTTATCTGGGATTCCTGTATCTCCTCTGGTGCTTTTCCTCTACCCCCTCCCCTTGCATTCACGCTCCCCAACTTTCCTCCAGTCCCCATCCCATCTTCCCCTTCCTGCAGCTGAGTTTGCTCCTTGTCCCCTTGCAGCTCCCCTTTTGACTGTGCCCTCTCCCCCCACAGTTCCCCCCAGCTGCTATAGCTCCCTCAGCAGGATTCCTCATGTCCCCCCATTGACTTATCTCCCTTTCCCAGCTTAGTGCCCATCTCAGCCATCCCACCTCCTCCCTTACTTGTGCAGTCTGCCTATATACCATGCATACCATACATACCCCCTTTTTCCAGGCTATATTCAGTACCATGGCTGACCCACAACCAGCACACCCTACCACCTTCCCAAAATTACCAGTGCCCTTGAAGCATTGGATCCCTGCCCTGGATTTGCCCTCACCCTGCTCCTTTTGCCCTTCCAATGTGGTTCCCCCCATTTTCTCCTCTTGCCTATGTTAAACTTGTCTGTTACATGCACGTGGGTTAATAAAGTGAAAAAGGACACCCCTATTCTGATCCAAAGCTGGATCCTGAAGAGGGGCGCCAAACACAACTTTAATGCAGCCTTGGCCAATGTTGACTGGTCCCCCCCTTGATAGAATCCTGAACATTGATCAGGTCTTACAATTCTTTGTGTCCACATTCAATATTATCAGTGACATCTTTGCCCCATTGAGGAAAAGGAAGATCAGGGCTGCCACAAATGGGTAGATTACCCAGGACCTCCTGAACCAAATGAAGGAACGGAACAATCTCTGGAGCCTGGCCAGAAGCTCAGGTAACCCTGTTGACATGCAAAAGTACCGGGCAGCCAGGAACAAGTGCACTGCACTCGCTAGGCAAGCCAAAGTGGTTTATTACAAAGAGCAACTGGAAAATAGCTGGGGCAATGGAAAGCAATTCTGGGATAACATCAAGGACCTGCTTGGCAAGGAGGACAGGAGATGTCCCTCCATGCTTAACATTAATGGCACTCCCACTCTTGATCTCCATATGATTGCAGAAACCTTTGATGTGGCCTTCTCCGTCCTGAGCTCTGTCCTCCCAAATAGCTACCTAAACTCACTCAAAACCCATGAAAACTTTTCCCACCCCAATTTTTACTTCAAACATGTCACAACCAAGGAAGTCAGGACCTACATACATGAGGTGCTGGGTAAAACTAGGCTTGTCAGCGACACTATCAACATGAAATTGGTGACAGTTGCTCTAAATGAGGTGGTGGTCCCTATCACCAAACTCTTTAACAAGTCTCTCTCCCTGGCAAAATTCCCAAAGATCTGGAAGGTTGCTCTCTTCACCCCAGTGCTGCAAAGTGGGGACTGGTCCAGCACTGCCAATTATAGACCAATCTCTATCCTCTCCTCCCTCTCAAAAGCACTGGAGAGGATCATGGCTGACCAGCTCATAGAGCACCTCCAGAAGTACAGCCTTCAGTGCCCTCAACAGCATGGATTCCAACAATGCCATAGCACAGCAACTGCCTTAGTTGAATTCACTGACTATGTTCACAAGGCCTTGGACAGAGGAAATCTGTGGGATCTATTTTCATAGATCTCACCAAAGCCTGCGACACTGCCAACCATTACATTCTGCTCGATCAGCTGCTGCACCTGGGGTTGGTGTCTGAAGCCACCCTATGGTTCTCGGACTACTTATCCTATAGAGTCCAGAGTGTAAAAGTCGGGACAGCTATCTCCTCCACAAGGGATATTACACTGGGTGTCCCACAAGGGTCTATCCTGGGTCACCTTCTTTTTAATCTTTTCATCAACAGACTACCTGAAGCATGCAACAGCAAGATCATTATGCTGATGATACGGTCATCCTTAGTAGCAGTGCCCAGTTTCAGCACTTACAGGATGAACTGCAGTGCTCATTTCACAGCTTGGAGGGCTGGTTCAGCTCACAGAAATTGCTTCTTAACTACAAGAAGATAAAGACAATGCTGATAACCAGTCACTGGCACAAAAAATCTCTCTCAGCCCTAACCATCACAAATAATAGGGCAGCCCCCCCTTGATCAGGTTCACTTGTTCAAATACCTGGGTGTAGTCATTGATGACACCCTGTCATATGTGCAGCACATTGACCAAGTCGTAAAAGCAGTGAACATCAGACTTGGAGTTCTCCACAGGCACAGGCAGTACCTCACTCCTGACGCCCTCAGGCTTGCCGTCTCCTCCTCCATCTTGTCTGTTATTGACGACGGACTAGTGGTGTATGGGTCAACATCTGATACTGCACTCAAATGAGTAGCTACAGCCCTCAACAAGGCCTGTAGGCTGACCCTCAGGGCTGACAACCTTACCCACACCTGCTGCCTCTATGAGCTAACTAACTGGCTCAATCTTGCCAACAGAATCAAGTATCAAACGTGCCTGCTAGGTATGAAATCTCTTCTCGGTAAAGCTCCTCAGTCCCTCAAAGAACTGCTCCATTCTGGAAGCTCCATTCATCGGACTAGGGGTCAGACCCATTGCCCATTAGCCGTCCCATTCAGGAAAATAGTGCTAGGCCAATGGTCCTTCTCTTACAGGACTCCATCCTGGCTAAACAAGATGCCAGCTCACCTTTTACACACTAACAGTCTTCACATTTTCAAGGTGGAGTTGAAATATCACCTAGCAATGGCTGGGGCCTGTAGTTGCAGGTAATTGTAGTGCTGTTTCCACCTGCTCTCCTACTCTTGGAAGGCTGCCTATGGGGTGGGGAGTCATTGACTATGGCAGGTGGTTCAGGGGCACTTCATTCTTGTCTTGCATTCGTGTGACCTGGATTTGAATTGACGTTAAAGCTCAGCCCAACAGTTTCTCTTCTTCTTGCATGGGACTGGCCTAGCCCCTCCTACCCAGACTTGCACTTCTCATTGCCTGCCACTTTCCCATTTCATCCATGTGGGGTACCCGCAGATGCCCTCTGGCACACCACCCACCCTCCCCACATTGCTTCCCCTTCTTTCTTACTGTCTCCCTACTGTACGTCTCTGTTACCCCTGATAAAGATCGCTCTCAGGCTGCATCCCCTTCTTCTTTGTGGCCCCCTGCTCTTCCAGTTACTCCTGGGTGTGTAAGATTCACATCTCCCATGTTACTGTGTTTTTTCTCTTCTTTTTTTCCCACTGTTTAGTGCACCTCATAGCCATAACCTGCTGTACGTGCTGATTGATTTATCTTTTACACAGCATTCTGAGTTATATTTCTCCCTGCTACAGAGTCTGCCATTATGGGATTTCATCATTGTTCCTATTTAGCCCTAGTTTTGTGTTTGAGTACCGTCCATTCTCACTGCTCTGTGCAAAGTTCTCACTGTGTCAGCCATGCATTAGCATTTTACTGTTTAGGTTGTATTGTTGTATTCTTGTAATGTTGTATTGTTGAATTGTTGTATTGTTGTACTGTTGTATTGTTGTACTTGTTGTATTGTTGATTTGAGTGCTTTGTATTCTGATGTGGGACATTTGGAAAAAAACATTTGCTCAAAGGTCTTTCCGAATATCGAAATAAATAAATAAAATAAACAAAATAGATTAGTTGCTGTATTGGTCCTTGTAAGAACAGATCCAGAAGCAAACGGTTTGATACCTTTTAATGGACCAACATAGATGTTCCAAAAAGAAAACAGTGTCTCAGCTTTCGGACCAGCCAAGTCCTTCCTCTGAGACTGAGAAAGGACTTGGTTGGTCCGAAAGCTTAGACACTGTTTTCTTTTTGTAACATCTGTGTTGGTCCCTTAAAAGGTATCAAACCATTTGCTTCTGGATAAATTAAATAAATTAATTAATTAAGCTTTTGGTTTAGGCCCAAGGCTGAGATTTTCACTGTTTAAAGGTTATGTGTTTCCATGCCCTGTGACTTTCATATGTCTGGCCAGGGAATTAAATGGCTGCACCTGGCTGTCCTGTCCACCAATCATAGCGTAGCTTTTCCCATAAATGTCAAGTACTCTAGAGAGGGAGAGATGGGAGAGGGTGGAGTTTGGGTCATACTCTGACTCTCATTAGAGTCAATCAGCCCTGACTCTTTCCCCACTGAGACCTCTTAATCCCCACACAAAGGTACAAGGCCAAATTGTAGCTTCCTGTCAGAGCTCCACACCTGAGTGAATCTCATACAGAACAGCTCTGAAAGCTCAGACAGCACAGATTAAATATCACAACCCAGAATTTCACTCAGTAACAGTTGTAACTCACAGTACTGATTTAAATCCCCACCACCTTATCCCCTTTCAGCACAAACAATTCCAATATCAAAATTAAACAGAAATAAAGAAAAAAAAACAGCACTTTCCTGAACAGCTCTCTTGCTTCTGCTGCTCCCCAGTGAATTCTGTTAGCCAAGATGGTGTCTGCTGTTTTCCCCCTCCCCCTCTCACAAGGCCAAACTGCAGTTTCCTGTCTGAGCTCCACACCTGCGTGAATCTCACACAGTTACAGCTCTAAAAATTCAAACAGCACAGATTAAATATCACAGCCCAGAATTTCACTCAGTAACAGTTGTAAATCACAGTACTGATTTAAATCCCCATCACCTAATCCCCTCACAGCACAAACAATTCCAATATTAAAATTAAATAGAAATAAAGAAAAGAAAAACAGCACTTCCCTGAACAGCTGTCTTGCTTCTGCTGCTCCCCAGGGAATTCTGTGAATTAATAGGAGAGATGTGTCAACAAGAGGGATAGTAGTGTCCATATCCATTGCAGGTTCAGGTTCCATAAAGGTAGCACAGGCCTCAGAAGAAAGGAGAACAAGGACAGAAGTCAACCTCCCCATCCCAGAAGCATCTTCACAATACACCACTCCAGGATCCACCATACTCTTAGTATCACTCCCTGTCGAACAGTAAGGGATTTTCCTCAGTGTCATTGTCAACATTTTCCTTGTCATAAGACAAATAATACAATTGTCCTATTGGTACTGTAGTTAGATAGAAATTATATACCTATGTTAGGATAGGGACAAAAAGAGAAGTTTGTTACTGAAATAGTTCTGATGTAAGACCATCTGTATCTAGAGATATTTTTTATATTTTGGGGAATTAATTGCCTGAGCTACCTCTATGTCCAAAACAGGTTTGGCTAGGAAATCCATTTCAGGGCTAGAAAAATGAGGAAGGTAGAGCCTGTCCAGCCATTGTGCAGCATCTGGCTGTAGATAAAAGGCGGCTCTTGCAGTATCATTCAGGTATTCCTGAACTACAGAAAAAAATACCAAACTTAGTATACTGTGGCAATCCCTGTTTATCAATTAGGGATACCTTGAACTGTTTTTATGTGTGCCTTGCATGCATGCACAGTGAACATTTTGTGACTAGATTGGCTTTTGAGGGGTGTGGCACTGTCAGTCCAATGCAGCGTGGTCTGCAAGGGGCTTGTCAGTGTCACACTAATCATCAGCCAGACTGATCATGACACTGTTCCTTCTCACTGGGTGGAAGCTTCATGCAATTCAAAGAAGAGCACTGACCCAACCATAGGTTGGCTCTTTCCATTGATCTACATAACTGCCATGCAGCAAGCACAGCTGATCTGTCATGATTAGACTGCTAAGGTTGAATTACACCCTGCAAAAAAGAAAACCGTTCATCAACGTCTGTTGCTACCCTGCCATTAGTCTCCCCATCCAACCCTCTCACTCAGCACCTACCACCCAACACCTCCCCAACAAACATAACACTGACATTGGGGGTGCCCAAACCCCCAGAGTCATCTCCTAAAATAAAGAAAACTATCACTTGTGTTTTTTTTTGTTTTTTATACTATAACCTGTAAAAAAAAATCCAGCAATGTCTGTTGCTGCCGCCTCTGTTAGCCACTCCACCTCACCCTCCCACTCAACACCCATGATCCCACAGCCCCCAAGCCCTTAATTACCCTCTGGGGATCCAACACCATAATCCTCTCTGGACTGTAGACACATCTTCAGTCTTCAATGCTGGACCATAAATTGAGGAAATCAGGTATGTGATTCATTGAATTTCAAAGGGGTTTTGAACTTTAGTGGCATAACTTGCTCATTTTTGAATATTTTTGCCCCAGATTTTCAGCATGCCTTTTTTTGGGACCCCCAACTCATGAATAATGCCTATGAAATTAGGCAACTATTTCCTGAAAGGTGATTTTGTGGTCACTGCCTGAAATCACCTTATGAGGCAGGAGTTGAAAAATGTCTCCACCCTTGTTCATGGGGATGGGTCATAAGAAGGCTATGTTGAAAATTTTGGGTAAAAACATTAAAAAAACAATAAAGTTAGGAGCCTACATTGAAATTTATGCATGCAGGCTTGAAACGTTGGTAATTTTCAATGTTTTGACCCCAAATTTTCAACATAGCCATTTCTTTACAGCACCTCATGAATGTGACAGCTGTTATTTGTCAAATCCTGGCCAAAATGTGTTTTCACACTTGTGGTGCGAAATTTCCTTTTGGGCTGGATTTGAAAATGTTCTTCATCCTTATTTATGAGGTGGGCTCATAAGAAGGCTATGTGGGGTCATAAGAAGACTACGTTAAAAAGCTGGGGTAAAAATGTGAGAAAACAAGAAAGTTATGAGTCTACATTGCAATTTTTCAATGCATGCTCATATGTGTGGTAATTTTCAATATTTTGACCCAACTTTTCAACATAGTCATTTTTTCGCACTGCCTCATGAATGTGACAGCTTTCAATTCTCAAACCCTACCCAAAATGTGTTTTAACACTTGTGATGCAAATTGGTGTTTCAGCCATTGTTTTACAAAATTACACTTGTTGTGCTCAGAAGGAGTGTTAATAAAGAATGCTGAAAATAGGGGGTAAAAATGTAAAAAAATAACTAAGTTTCAAGGAAACAAATTGTTCCATTTACTAGTAAGTTAATTTTTTGCAGATTTTATCCCCTAATGTTCAGCATATCCCCTGTGTTACCCTACCTCCTGAACGTGGCAGGTGTCATTTTTAAAATCCCCTCCAAAACTTATTTCTACAGTTGCACAGCGAAATCACCTTTCAGATGGGATTTAAAAAATTCCACCTATCTTGATCATAATGTCAGGTCATAAAAAGACTGTAGGACATTTGGGGTCAAAATGTGGGAGCCATTTAAAAGTAGAATATTGCCTCTCAGTTGCCCTATCCTGGGTAATTACAATCTAACAGAGTGTCAAAGCAGGACATCACTGAAAATGATCTGCTTTCTCCTGGGTAAATATATAGTAAAAATGTATGCAAGCAAGACCCAGTACAATAGCAATACCAGCTGTGAACATTCAGTATTGACAAATGCTTGCTTTTTAACCCTTACAGGGCCATGGACTGATATATTCATCCAGAACGCCAATACATTCTAATTTTGTCAGCAGTCTAAGGCTTAATCTGGTCCTTGCAGCTTTAAAATACATCGGCAAGTGATCAGCCTTGGGCACCAGACTTTTGTTCAAATAAAACTTCTGGATCTGTCATATTGGAATTTTTTCACTTTGTTTTATTGCACTGATTTGAGTACCAATATTCATATTAGTAGTATGTTTTAACGACAATAATTTATATAAGTAATTTATAATAATTTATATAAGTGGTGTCATCAGAGGTGCAAATACTTTAAATATTCTGAAGTTTGCAATTGATGAGATATGTGTTTGGAAAGAGTACATATTTCCAGTTTTGTGTCTTATCACTAGGAGGATAAAGCTTCATAAAAACAATCCACTGAGGCCGGTCCAGTGGTGCAGATGGCTGAGACACTGCAGAGCACCTTACCGTATGCCACACCGTTGATCCAAGTTCAGGAAAAAGCTTGGGTTACTGAGGGCCAGGGTGGGGAGCTTGGAGAGGATCAAGCTTGGCAGTTCTCCTCCCCCTGCCTGGGGTGGTGAGCAATCCCAGCTTTTCACTGCCACTAGGTGGAGACCTGGTGGTAGCATGGATGTGAGGGAAGCTAACATAAAGTCAGGTGTGTGGAAGGGGCTAGCAGTTCCGGAGTGCATGTGTGCTTCCACGCACATACACCATCCAAATTTGCCATAGCCCTGGGAGAATAAAATTAAGGTGGAAATTGGGGGGGCACTATGCTTAATGAAGCCATGCCCAAGATGTCATGGCCCACTCTGTCACTACAGGAAGGGTAAGGGGATATCTGGACTTGAGTCTTTAGGAATGGAGGCTGGCCCTCCTCCTCCTGGCCTTGTCTCAGAGGGAAATCCTTTGGGGATTTCCTCCCGAGGAAAGGAGAGAGAGGTAGCAGGCTGACCAATGACACCCAAGGATAGGACTGATCAGTCACCTGGTCCACCCAGGATGATGAAAACCTAGATAACAAATTTAAAACAATCCACTGAGGCATGGGCCCAAAGAAGCTCCGCGAGGGAGTTGCAAAAAGCATACTCATCTAACAATAAATAGTTAAACCTCCAGAAGCCCTTACCAGGTTTTTGTATTGGCGAGATCTGAAGGGATCCACCAGGAAACATATGTTCTGAAGACTCAACAGGAATCATTTTAGCATATCTAATGTGTACTGCTCAAGAAATGACAAGACTGTCTGTGTTGCCAGTTTGCCCCTGTGGTACATGTGTTCACCCTCAGGAAATTGGTATGCAGTTGTTAGCCCCCGATCAGCAAGAAGCTTACTTTGGATGAGAGAGGCACAGGTTTATCCTTCTCTGCCCCTCTGTCTTGAAGTTGTAAAGGGCAATTATAGTTACCACCAAGGATCACAACATGTGAAGTGTGTAAGAAAGGTTCAATGACTTTAAGGAGGGAAACCGTATCAGACTTTGTGGCTACAAATACATTAATAATACACTGTATTGAACATAATTTATAATGAAATCAAGTAAAAGGGCTTTACCTTGGTGAATTTCAACAGCTCTAGAGACAGAGGGATTAATACCCTTAAACAGAAACCCCACCATGTCACAAACATCCTCCCCAAAAGACCAGTAAGAGACCCCATAATGGGCATTGTGCCTCAACTATGGGAAACTTCTCCTATAGTCCCTGTATTTAAGAAAGGACATCACAAACTTCTTATTAATTCCTGACAAATTACCATCCTTCCTGTCTTAAACAAAATACTTGAAGAAATTGTCACCTCAAAACTCACCAGTTATCTCAACTTCTATGAATTCATGCCTCACTTACAGCATGATTTCCAAAAAAGGGCATAGTACCATTACTGCACAGTTCACACTCATGGGCAGTATTGTCTCTGCCATGGATAGGGACAGCCTCACAGGTTCTGGGTATGATGGGGTGAAGCTTTGTAAACTTCTTATGTATTGTGTACTATTGTATTATGGCTTTATCAGGCAAAAGGTGTTTTCTTTGCCCACAGATAAAAAACCAAAAAACGTTTACATCCATCACATAACACACAGCCTTTCCACAGTTATGGCTATGTTCTCCATGGCTTTTCATAAAGGCCTATCTGCAAGTAACACGGTTGTGTGTCTGACTGGGCACTGTTTGTGGCTGATACTTTAACAATGTGAAAAGTATAAGGAATTTGTGGAACTGTGTTTTTTTTTCTGCAGTCCAGATTCTTCGTGTGTGCTCCCAGCTATCTTGCCAAGGTAAAGGTACCTTTTATTGGCCAGTGTCCACATTCAATCAATAAACCTGTGGAGGGTCTAAACATTTCCATAGCCTGGGGCAAGCGGTATCACTTTGCAACTGTCAGTTGGTATCATACTTACGTGCTGGTATTTCTGCCTTGTTGCATTACAGGTTTCCACAAGCAGCCCAAGTATTTGGATTTAGAACAATTCAATTGACTTTGTGTGGAAAGTTTATTTCTGATAGTTTTTTAATGTATTGATTAAAGACTCTTTTGTCTGTTTGATCTAATTTTTAATTTTTTAAGTTTATGTCAGCAGTTGTTCATCAGTCCGATGAGGCTGAGGGAGAAGCAGTTCCTGTGCCATCTGACACTTCAGGTGATGGTGATGCAGTTCCACCAGTACAGGAGGGGAATGGTGAATCGTGTCCACCAACTGGACCTGGTATGAAATTATTGAAAGGGGGGTTCTGCTGTCTTGCACACCTGGTGCCCCCTTAAACACCAACCTACCCAGGGGTCGGCCTGGATTCTTTTAGGTACAGTACACAAAATAGATACCAGGAACAGGTTTTGGTACTTGCACTTGGGGCAGGGGTATATGCTGGCTACCCTGTGTTAACCTAACCTCCCCCCAGGAACAAATATTAATTTTCCTCCCACACACAGTCAGTCTTTCCCCACCCAGTAAAGTTACACACAGAGCAATAACTATGAAAGCCAGAGTTGTAAAGTGCCAAATGTGTTATAAAGTTATAAACCTATTGATTTTAGGAAAGGGGTAAAGGGAAGCAAAAAACATAGAACTAAACAATTTTGTCCAACAATTTTAACATTTGTTCCCCAAAGAGTCCCCGTACCTCCCAAGGGTGCACTCTGCTTCCCCCACAGCCGTAAAAGTTCTTACTATCTGTTTCAGTGGGTATTTCAGCAGATTGCTGGTGGCCAACCAAATTACAAAAGGCTGCAGGCAGGTTGTGATACAGTGGGAAGAACAGTCTTTTGAACTTGAAATGGCGGAACTTGATAAGGAGCCTCAAAGTAGTTGGCAAACAAGTGTAAAACAAATATTTTTAGCAATCTTCTGCATGGGCTTCCTGCGAATTGACAAAGTTTTGCCCAGGACTTAACCCCCTTTATATCTAGCTAACTAACTAGCTTTGAAAAGAACTTCTCAGAACCACAGCCCAGAGACACTCACAGTTTGTTGACAGTCACTGGGGGAGCTGAGGAATACTTTGGATTGGCAGTACCGCTCAGATTACAGCAGATGGTCTCTCCGTGAACAACAGATGCAGACTGGATAATCCAAACAGGTGCAGGATACTTCAACTGTGACATACATTTCATGTCTTCACTCCTAAGGCTTTTCTTCATCTTTACCTATCATGAGCCTTTCATTGTCATCACACGAGAACCTCCCAGGCTTGTGGTCACCCATGGCTGCTCACAAGGCACACACTTCCACAGGAACTGAAGTTCATTTGGGCTGCCTTACAGTCTCTGGCCAGCCCAATTACTTTGCATTCCAGTTGAGAAACAGTTTAAACAGTTCACAGGCTTTTGAAATTAGAAAACAGCAGTCCAAGTAAAGTCACTGAGAAAACAGGTTAGCAGCCCAATTTCTTTCTAGTTAGAATAAAGGGTTAGATAGGCACTCTGCCTAAAGGTTTTTTTGGGTTTGGATAGGCCTGTCTGTACACAGGCTAGCCTTCTGGCTTGTGCGTCTCTCCTCCCTCAAGTCTCAGCTGGACTCCCCCTTAGCATGTTTTGCACTCAAATTTTATAACCAGACCCAGCTTTCCTTCTGATTAACCAGTTCATTCCCGGGCACTCTCTGGTGCCCTTTCATCCTTTCCCAGCAGCCATTATGAATGGCAAGCTTATGGAGGCCGCCACTTAAAACAAGTCCCTGATGGGGTCCATGCCTAGTGCTACTTCAGCCCTCTTTCAGCCTGCACAGCCATCTAAATGCACAAGGAATGCCTCCAGGGCTGTCCTAACTGTTCCCTTCAAATGAACCACCCTTGGCCAAAGATCCCTATCCTACTGTGAGCCTAAATGGTTCAATGGTCTGCCTGCAGATCTTGCTGACTCCTCCACACTTGGCCACTTTAAAAATGGGCTTCAATCTCTTCTTGCCAGCAAATCTGACTGCCAGTGTTTCTGTTAACCCACGGCCTCTGACAGCAGTTCTTGCACCTGTCAAACACTACCCTCTCTCTCACTCCCACCCTCCTGTTCCACAACTGCCCACTTCCCCCCCACCTCCCACCACCTACTACCTCCCCTTGACAAAGCCTCACCTTGGCTGCTAAAACTGCATTTCTGCAGACTGGGAGCACCCCGTCTGAACTGTAACATGATTGTTAAACACTGTACTGCACTTAATTAGTGCTGCATTAATTATGTTTCTCTGCAAGTGTGGTCCTGTTTCTCTTTACTTCTTGTACCCTGCTTAATGTTGTAACTGCACACTAATACCACTTGTTAGTTGATGTCTTTCTGTTCTGCAGTGTTTCTTCACCTGTAAACATCTTGTATTCCTTTTTGACATGGAGTCTTTGTAAAAAGGTATTAATCCAAATTTGAAATAGATAAATAAAAATAAATTACCATTTAAAATATGCTGCTCTATTTTGGCAGCCCATAACTTTTACAAGCAGCCTATTTTGGGGCTAAGAGTTATAGGTCCATGCCTGCTTGCCCTAAGGGGCCAGGAACTGCTTTGTTTACTTTGTGGGAACCCTTTTTGCTCACCAGGGCTACCAAAATGATAGGTGCCCATTTCAGACCCTTTATTAATTTTACTAGTAAGGAGCTGCGGCTCCTTTAAGAGTTTAGGGCTGCACATGTGCAAATGGTGCATGGTGGCAATATTTTTTGTTTACATTCCCGTCTGTCATTTCATGGTTTCACCTCAGACCAGACAAGTGTCTCTTTCCCCCAGTGCCACGGAGGTGCAAAAGCACACAATGGACCATGACACCCCTTCCCCCAACAAGGGCTGTGGAGGAGAAGATTTTGGCGGCTGCAGCTGCAGAGACTACAGAAGACCTCTGGTCCCACTTTCAGTTACACTGGGAGCAGAAGCAGAACCAGGACACAGCAGGGATGCAGCCCCATATGGTAAGCCCCACATGGGGGTGGGGGCCTTACATTATCATGATCTTTTATGCAGTATGTCCAATGATGCTCAACAATTGAGTGTAAGGTGTGAATGAAAGTGATTTTTTGTTTATTTAGTATCATTCTATGCCACTCTGAAACAAATAAATGAAATTAAAAATGTGCATTGTGCACATATTTTGTCAACATTGTGTGATACAAGTGGAAGAGTCTTGAAAGGCCAGAGTCATGTTAAAGACATGTGAGAGATGGGCAAACTCCACACTCTGTAATAGGCATAAAAAAATCAGTTTAACTGAACTGTTATGGAAGTACCGACTTGAATCACATATGTCATTGCACCAGTTTGCATGACTCATTCTGTGTTCTGTCCATTGAGTTGTGCACTAGACTCCTTATCCAGGTCCCCAAAGGTATTTCCGAGGACTGTGAAGCAGAAGCAAATAAATAAAAGTATTGCTTTAGCACTGACTCTGTATATTGAAAAGTTTGGGCCTCTATTATTACCAAAAAAGGTGTTGCATAATTTACAGTAGTAGAAAGCCACTACAGCCAGTTACTGATACTGTTATTTTCTTGGCTGAACAAGCACCCACAGTTATGAACATGCTGTACAAACATACTAATCTGCCAGCAGAAACAGGCTTCATGGTCTATGAAGTCTGCTCGAATGTGTAGTTAGCACCGTTACATTGCAGTTGCCTCATACTCCCCCTTCACAGTTACCTCCCCACCCTGTCCCATGGATCAGCATGGATTCGCAGCGGGAAGGTCATGCCAGACAAATCTGATAGATTTCTTTGACTGGCTGACCAAAGTAGTAGATCAGGGAGGGGCTGTGGACATGGCCTACCTAGACTTTAGCAAGGCATTTGACACAGTCCCACACAAAAGATTAATATACAAGTTAGCCAGACTGGGAGTGGGTCCCAAGATGACAGCCTGGGTAAAGAATTGGCTGGAGAATAGGACACAGAGAGTAATAGTAAATGGAGTCCACTCTGAAGAAAGGGGGGGTTACTAGTGGGGTACTGCAGGGTTCAGTATTAGGACCGGTCCTCTTCAATGTCTTTATAAGCGACATTGCAGAGGGACTGGAAGGAAAAGTATGTCTCTTTGCAGATGACATAAAGATCTACAGCAGAGTTGATGCACAAGGTGGGGTGGAAAGGATGAGAAGGGACTTGGCAAGGTTAGAGGAATGGTCAAATGTATGGCAGCTTAGATTCAATGCTAAGAAGTGCAAGGCAATGCACCTGGGAAACAAAAACCCAGGGGAAGAGTACACAATGGGGGGTGAGATACTAACAACAACAAAAATGGAAAGAGACCTGGGGGTAGTCATATCAGATGACCTAAAGGTGGGCAAGCAATGTGAGAGGGCAGCAAGGAAGGCTGGGGGGATACTGGGATGCATAGGGAGAAGCATCGCTAGTAGAAAACAGGAAGTTATTATCCCTCTGTACAGACAGTTGGTGAGACCCCATCTGGAGTACTGCGTGCAGTTCTGGAGACCCAATCTCCACAAGGACATAGACAGGATGGAGGCTGTCCAGAGGAGGGCAACTAAAATGGTGCAGGGTCTGCACCGGAAGACATATGAAGAGAGACTTAAGGAGCTGAATATGTATAGCCTCGAGGAAAGGAGGGAGAGGGGGGGGACATGATAGAAACTTTCAAGTATCTCAAGGGAATCAACAAAGTCCAAGAGGTAGTATCTTTCAAAAAGAGGTGTGCAAGAACAAGGGCACAATTTGAAGATAGAAGGGGCGGCTCAGAGGTAATTTAAGGAAGCATTTTTCACAGAGAGGTTGTGGATGCATGGAATGGACTTCCAGAGGAGGTTGTGGAGTCAAAAACAGTGGTGGAATTCAAGCATGCATGGGACAGTCATAAGGCAATTCTAGGGGTTGGGGGTAGGAAGAAGTAGGCTGCTGGTTAATTAGGATCTGCGGCTTATCCAATAGGTAGGGAAATGGGCAGACTGGGTGGGCCAAGCGGTCCTTATCTGCCATCAAAATCTATGTTTCTATGTTTCTATACCCTTTTAAAACTTCCCACCATCTTACAGGATGCCACCTCCTTAGGCAGAGTGTTCCATTTAGCCACAACCCTCTCCTTGAAAAAATGTCTCGTCATCTCTCTCTCCTATATCTTCCCCCCCAATCTGAGACCATGCTCTCTCTTGTCCCTTCCCCTCCTCAACTTAAAGACCCATTCTGTACCTGTTTTGTTTATCCCCTTCATATATTTAAAGATCTCAATCATATCCCCCAACACTGCCTCTCCGACAGGGTGTACATGTTTAACTCACTCAGCCTGTCCTTGTAGGGTTTGTCCTCCAATCTCTGGATCATCTTTGTTGCCCTGCACTGTACTCCCTCCAGTAATCTGATATCCTTCTTCAGAAATGAACGCCAGTACTGCACACAGTACTCCAAGGGTGGCCTGACTAGTGACCTGTACAGCGGCAGGATCACCTCCCTACTTCTGGATGAGATTCCTCTCACAGTACACCCCAGCATCTTATTAGCTTTAGCTGCCACCTTTCTGCACTGTGTGGAGTTGTTCATATTCCCCACTATAACCACCACTAGATCTTTCTCCTCCTCGGTGATAACTAACTGAACCTATTCCAACTGGTAGCTCCTCTCCAGGTTCCTTGCTCTGAAGTGCAGAACCTTGCACTTCTTCACATTGAAACCAAACTGCCATGTTTCCGATCACTCCTTCAGTTTAGTCAGGTCATCCTGTAGCCCCTGGCACCCTACTATGTCATCCACCACTACACCCATCTTTGTATGCAGGGTTGAAACTGACTTCCTTTTCAGTAGTGCCTTTACAAGCCACAATGTCTTATCCAGCCAATTGGATGACTGGTTGATTGAGTGAAGGTAAGCATACTGAATACTAATGCTTATATTCAATGACATCAATAGTACCTATTTTATATTTGCTTGTGTGCATGTGCATTGCAAACATACAGCGCTCCCTCCTTTATCCACCACCCTCTCTTACCACTAGTGTGAGCGCATATCATGTTTTTCAGAAATGTTATCTCCCCCTTTAACTGCCACCCGCTATTATCTGCTACCCTCTTTTATCTGCCAAAATGTAGGATGTACAGAGGTTGGTGGATAAAAGAGGAAGCACTGTATTTTCATGAGTAGCAGCCTTCAGAGTAGAGATGTTGCGAAGTTTTACTTCACTCATGGAGTTCCAGCAAAGTTACAGACTACAGTTCGCAACATTTTACCATTACCTTTAAAACTGACAGTTCATCTTTTCATAACTTTGTCTGGTAACTTCGCTTGTTAACTTCAAATTTGGGGTGCCAAAAGGCCAAGTTTTGAAAATAAGACTTCTGGTAAACAACTTATCTCAAGATCACATGTTTCAGCTTCTGCACTCACATGGTAAATATCTATATAGTGATTCTGCCTTACTTTCATTTTTGCATTGTTAGTCAGTCTAAGAGAGGAGAAGGAGCCTGTTTGCAACAAAGAGCTTTATTAGAGATTCAGAGAATCACAGTGCATTTTTTTTACTGTTTTTTCTTTCTTGGTTTATTGATTTAGTTCTTGTGCATAGTTTTGTTCTAGTTAAGCTTAATTTAGAATATACTTTTTAGGCAGTTTCATTTTGCCCTGTTTTCTACAGTTTTCCTATCTTTCTAATTCAAGCTTTTTTTTTGTTTGGAGAGGTCACAGTGATGGTGATGGACAAAGAATGGGTTTGCTCCCATGGCAGTGGTGCAATACAACAGCGTCAACCCCAGCACCTCCTTGGCATTCCCTCTAGCAGAAGCAGCAGCAGCAGCAGCAGTGTCCTCAGGGGTGTGCTGGTCAGCATTCTCCTGACCAGCAACATCAATAGTAGCCCCAAGTTCCCCCTGTTCCCCTTGAGGGACAGCAGCCAGAACCTCCTATGTCCCCCCTTGGAACCATCACTGCCACCAGATCCCCCTCAGCAGAGGGCGCCCTGCCCATCATCCTCTGTTCCTCCACCACCAGTTCATCATCGCCAGCAGCACTGCCCTATCAGATCTTCCCTTGTGTGGGAGTTCTCTGAAACTGATGAATGTGATGACAGCATCATCACATGTAAATTGTAATACAGTAGAAAGCATTTTTTGTGATATGCCCGTTTGTCAGTGCACCATTTATACCAGGTATTTCAAGGTGCCACCACATTGGCTGTGCCCTTTACAATACATCTTTCAGCATACAGCTTCATTGGCTGTGATTCTGTGTGTAGGAGGGTTGAACAGTTAGGAGAACATGGTGGCTGTTTCTCTCACCTAGTGAGAGTTGCAGAGATAGTCACTGTGATTATGTTGTTTTTTTGGGGGTGATTTTGTTTCTGGTATTTTTTTTTTAAATAAATGATTTGTCTGGTTGCTTGTACATTTGCCGTATGATTCTATGCTGTATCACAGTGAAAAAAAAGATATCTGCAGTGCGGAGCTGAGAAGAAAACCAGTTCAGTGCTGACTAGTGGAGACACAAAGAGAAGAAGCGAGCATATGTGGAGAATAGCGAGTGGTTATGGAGTGGACCATGTTATTTTCAAGGCCACTGCATGGATGCTTGTGGGGTTGATTTGTTTTTTCAGGGAGAGATTTGTCTTCTGTGAAGTGGGAAATGCACTAGCGAGTGAGCGGGCAAGCAATTGAGTGGGCAGGCGGGGAGAGGGAGTTTGCAGCAGGAGGTGTTTGAAGATTAAAAAAATGTTATAGAAACAGAAGAAAAATATGAACTGTGACTTCTAGTAGGGAGAGTTTGTGTTTACGATTATGTGGTTGATGGGTTGCCTGTCAGGTTGGCTTGGAGCAACTTGAGGAATGGTAAAAATGAAAGTAGTGGGAAGAAGTAGTGCCAGCGGTGTGCAGGGGTTGATTGACAGCTTGTGTTTATCCCACATATATGTGGGATACATTTAGAGTGGTTAGACTTACCCCACATATGTGGAGATAAATGGATTTATGCAGTGGATTTTGGCTCCACACTTATTGCATAAATATAACTTCTTTCCTTTTTGTGAGTCAGTGCTACACCGTCTTACTCTTTTTCATATAAAAAAAATATAAAATATTTTAAAAAATGAATGTACATTTCTTTACTGTTCCACTTGTCTGTATTTCTATACTGTCTGCTTCAGTTCTATCTTTCAATTTTTTTTCTATCTATATTTTCTTTCATGATGCTCTGTCTCCAATTTCCATACATCACACCTTTCCTTTCTTTCTGTTTCTTACTTTGTTTACTGAAAGTTTTCTCAACTGTCTCTATAAATATGTCAGGTGGTTAAAGGTTAGTACTATTGCCAGTGCCACATGTTATGGTGCTGTGTGTCACTACTCCAATACTGTTCTTTAGTTGTGATGCACTTTGTGTTAATTGTGTTTTAATCACAATACACATTACTTCTGTCTCCCATGATTTGTCTCAAGTGTCCAAATCTCAAACACTTGAATGCACACAACTGCCAAGCACAATATATAAATTTCTTACTTCTGGAAATTGTCTCCCAAACCAGAAATCAATAATGCTGGTAATAAACTGCTGCTGCTGCCACTGCTACTATGCTGTTTAAATCACAAATTTCACACTTCTGGAAATTCTCTCCCAAACCAGAAATCAGTAATGCTGGTACTAAACTGCTGCAGCTACTGCTGCTATTATGCTGTTTAAGTTGCCCTCTTGGACAGTCTGTGTTGTCAAGCACTTTCGTACATACAGCTGCCATGCACAATATATTTCTCACTTCTGGAAATTCCCTCCCAAACCATAACTGAGTAATGCTGGTAATAAACTGCTACTGGTGTTGCTACTACTGTGCTGTTTAAGTCACCCTCTTGGACAGTCTGTGTTGTCAAGCACTTTAGTACACACAACTGCCAAGTCAAATAAATACATTTCTTGCTTCTGGAAATTCTCTCCTGAACTAGTAATCGGTAATGCTGGTAATAAACTTCTGCTGCCACTACTACTATGTTGTTTAACTTACCCTTTCAGACAGTCTGTGTTGTCAAGCACTATAGTACACACAGCTGACAAGCACAGTATAAACATTTCTCACTTCTGGAAATACACTAAAATCTAAATAATAAAAAGAAGCTCCTGAAGGACTTAGATTGCTTTGCTGTACCCTTCTGGAGATCTCTTCAAACCTGGCCTCTTCCACATTTACAGCTCCATTTATACCAAAATGACATGCAAACTGGGAAGACATTAATAAGCAATTCCAGTACTTTGCATGGAAAAAGATGCAGTCTGTTATTCTTTTTACCCAATAGCTTTGTGACCTACTAGCAAAGGTAAATATTTTATTTCCTTTTCATGATGGGGGGGGGCTGTAATCACTTTATTCCTAACCATTTTTATGTTTGCTTATGCGCATGCACAAGAAACGTCTTGGGACAGTACGACATTTTAGAGGTGTGTACCTTTCTGCCCATTGCAGTTGGTGCTTTATGGGGCTCATCCCCCTCAGGCACCAATGAATCAGCAAGCTGTCTATGACACCAGTTTGAGAGAAGCAGTCTTCACTTGAAAGAAAAGTGCTGCTCCAGTCAGTGATGGTTATGAGTTGACACTTTATGGGGCTCATCCCTCAGGCACCAATGAATCAGTGGGCTGTCTATGACAGCAGTTTGAGAGAGAAGACCACACTTGAAAGACATCTGCCACTGCAATGAGGGACCGTTTCATCATTGCAGCGGGACCTTCCCCCTCCCTCGCAACCAGGCACACAGACATACCTTCTCTCTGTTGGCAGCAGCTCACAAGACTCTGGCCATGCGCATTACAGTGCACAGTAATGTGCATGGCTGGAATTATGGTTCTTGACATCTTCTGCCACCGAGCACTCTGTCCCCTTTGCTCCATGAGCAACTTGTTTGTTTGGTGTGTCTTTCTTGCTGAATCATTTCAATAAATAAATAAATGAGCCATAGTGCAGCTTTCCACATTGGTGGCTCCTTCCACCCACCACACACTCCCTGGAAAGCTGACATTGGGATGCCCAATCCCCATGCTGGCATGTATCCCCCTCCCCCCATTAACGTGACACCTTAGTGTGCCAAAATAATTTTTTATGTTTCTGACAGCGGGATGTCCACTCCCAGTGCTAGATGACACCCCACTGACCCAAATATTTCAAGTGCAGACATCGGGGTGCCCAATCCCTGTATCAGCATGCCCCCACCACACACACACACACACACTATTGTGACACACTGGGAGCCCTCCCCAGTGTGCCTAAATGTATTTAATTTTTGGCAAACTGTAAAATAAAGAAAACTGTCCCTGAATTCTTTTTTTCCCCAGTAAAAAGAAAATGGTCCCTCATCATCTCTCCATTTCTCCCTTCCCCCACCCTCCCTCTGCAGACCCACCTCCCTTACCCCCTTACCCCATACATACCTCCAGAGGTCAGCAGCAACTATCTTCTATGGATCGGGACACGTCTGCACTTTTCAAAGCCAAACTGAAGAAATGATGGTAAGCTGTGTAATGGGACTCAATGAGAGTTTCAACTTATCTTGCTATCTCAGCCATTATTAGGAATGTTGGCCCCAAATTTTCAACATGGGGTTCCTGGAACCCACCATGTGAACACTGTCATTGTCATTTGGTTACTCGATCCTGAAAGGTGATTTCAATGTTGCTGCATGGAATCACCTTTTGGGACCAATTAATGAAACGACTGTGCCAATGTTCATGAGGTGGGATCCCAAAAAACCCATGTTGCAAATTTGGTGAAAAAATTCCAAAAAATGACTGTGTTATGAGCGTGCTTTGCACAGTTTCTACGCACACTCAAAACTTTGCCAATTTTTTATATTTTCACTTCAGATTTTCAGTATTGCCATTTTTTCACATCTCCTTATGAATGGTACAAGTGACATTTTTCACATCCTGCCTAAAATGTGTTTTCACACCTGTGGCACAGAATGGCATGGTCGCTGTAGGAAATCAACTTCCGGGACAGATTAACAAAATCATAGTGGCACTGTTCCCGGTTCCGAAAGGTGATTTCACAGTTGCTGCATGGAATCACCTTTTGAGACCAATTAACAAAATGATTGTGCCAATGTTCATGAGGTGGGGTCCCAAAAAACCCGTGTTGCAAATTTGGTGAAAAAATGCCAAAACGTGATTGCGTTACAGGCATGTGTTGCACATATTCTACACACACTTGTAACTTCACCAATTTTTCATATTTTCATTCCAGATTTTCAACATTGCCATTTTTTCACACCTCCTCATGAACAGTAGAGCTGTCATTTTCACATTCTGCCCAAAATGTGTTTTCGCACCTGTGGCACCGAATTGTGCAGTTGCTGTGCAAAATCACCTTTTGGGATTGAGTAATGAAATGATAGTGCCACTGTTCATGAGGTGGGGTCCCAAAAAGTCCATGTTGAAAATTTGAAGTGAAAATACCAACAAACGCCTGGGGCATTAGGGTTTAAAACCCTAACGCCCCACCCTGTAGAGACTGACAGACATCGGGGGTGTGACTTGGGGTTGTCAGCCATAATGCTCATACCATTCCATCCCCACCCCCACCCTGCAGCCAGTGACAGGCACTGAGGTGTGCCTTGGGGTCTTTGACCCTAATGTTCACCTCATTCTCCTCTACTGCACCCATCTCAACTTATTTCCTTATGGAATGGGGTGAACATAAGGGCCGAAGACCCAAAGGCACACCGCAACACCTGTCAGTGTCTGCAGGGTGGAGTGAGGTGGAATGGCATGAGTGTTATGGTCAATGACCCAAAGGCACACCCCCAAATGCCTGTCAGTCTCTGCAGGGTGGGGGTTGGTGTTAGTTTAATACTTCACTGCCATTCCCATTATGCATCTTTCTAACTCCTGTGCCAATGCCAATACCAGCAAGCAAACATTCAGCATTGACAAATGCTTGTTTTTTTACTGTTTTTCTATGTTCAGATATTATCACTAAGGTGATGAAGTCATGTTGCTGCATAGGTCCAGCCTGTATCTTTTTTTGGAATTTAGCATTTTTTCCAACCATGGAATGTAAGTATATTTTTTTGGGGTGGCTTATTCTGAAAATGTTTGCATGTGTCAGACTAACTGTTTTCTATTACTGTTGCTCTAATTTCAGGTAATTTTAAACAGGTGTCATTTGCAATGCTGTCTGAGTGGAGAAGATGGTGATGGCTTGACTTGTGGAGCAGGAGACAGCAGCACAGGAGACCTGCGAAGACAAGAAAAGATTATTTAGACTCTACTCAAGTACTCACTGTGGGGCTGGCCTCATGGTATAGCTGTTGTCAATTCCCCATCTTACTAAACACCTCACTGGTAGCACTTCACTTGAGCACATCAATATGGGAAAGTACAGATGGGTGAGTACAATTGGGAGACTCTGAAAAGGGCGGCTGCCACACTACAGTGTCACACAGTATGAGCAACCACACAATTTCAGCAATCCCCAGTGTCAATGTGTGGTGTGGAGTTGGAACCCTTTAGAAAGGGAGGTGCAGGGGTGCAGAGCCCCCCTGCTAAAATAGAGACTTGTGTACCATTGCATGGCTGCACCTATTGCTGTTAATATGTGCAACAGGTGCAAGTAGGGTGATAAAAGGGAGAGGTAATTAGGAGTTAGCTAGCTGCTGTAGGACCTACCTGTGTTGCCACAATATCTGTGGCATTTCTGGGTAGCCAGCATGGCATGCCACTGCTTCTGTATGGCTGGTTCATCTATTTTCAGCTATAGGTCTAATTTTGTAGCTGTATGGTGCATCACCAAAATGTAGCATCACTCAAATCGTGATTACTCTAATATCTTTGCTCAATTTGCGTTCTCTCTAATATATTCACCCAATTGATATGGAACCACTCATTGTGGCATATAGCTTGTTTCAGCAACATGTGACTTCCAATCCGATAGTATATTGCAAACTTCACCTCTGTATCAAACTTCACTGTCAAAGTTGCCAACTTCACATTTCACTGAGTTATCAGTTTACCATGAATTTTGACTTCACATGGCAGATTAAATTTGTGAAATGAAGAAATTAGTGAATTACTCGGCAAAGGAAAGTTTTCTAACTTCGCACATCACTACTTCAGAGTGTACTGTACAGAATGCGCTCATTGATGGCTCAGCTGGTGACCAACCATGGAGGGGTGTGGGGGCTGTGCTGGTTGCCAGCTCGGGGATGGGGGAGAGGGGTGGTGGGGCACTGTCAACTAGAGTGGGGGGTTGGGGGACCACTAGACTACCAGGGAATGTTTTTTCACATATTTCTTGGGAATTGGGTCTGTGGGGGACCACTAGACTACAAGGGATAGTTATTAGGTTTTACAGGGTGATCGGGGATTGTGGCTTGTGGGGTACCTTAGACTACCAAGGATATTTATTGCTTTGCACTGGGAGATCAGAGATCAGGACTTGGGGAGGGGATGCCATGGATATTTGTTGATTGTTACAGGGTGATCAGGGATCAGGGCTTGGGGGGAGCCCTAGGCTACCAGGGATACTTATTCATTTGCACCTGGTGATCAGGGATTGGGGTGCGGGGTGGTAAGGCACCTGTCCGTGGTGCTAATGCCACACAGCCTACCTATTGCTTATGGAAAGTCTTCCTGATGTGCTCTCTGTTTTGCACAGGGCCATGTTTGTTGCAAGCTGTTGGACTTTCACACTGGGACTCAACCCAATAGAGAACCAGGCGCAGAGTCTCTGGTGTACCAGCAGTCAGCGCAAGCCACCTTTAGTATGGCTTGTGCTGACTTTTTGAGAATTGGCCCCCAAATCAGAAATAGCAGCATTTTTAAAATTACGTAACATAACATATAATGGCAGAATTTTTTGGCACGGGGTCATAATGTCGCAAGACAGTATGCTGCATGGCAAAATCACGCTGCCAATACAGCATGATTTCTGCCATGAGGCATGTCATTTTTATGTGGGGGGGCTCTGCCTCACACCCTCTGTTATTTGGGCTGTGCCCCCGAACTCCCCCAAATAAAGATTCTCAACTCTGGGGGGAGGGGTTACATTGGGGAGCACTCAAAGTAAAATAAAAATAAAAGTTTCTGGGACCGGGAATCAAACCTGGTCTCATACTCAGAGCCTGGGATCTTGCTGCTGTGGCTCAGTCCAGTGAGCCACGGCAGCTGCTTGGCAGAACCCACTCCCAGCAGAATTCTTATCCTCTGCCTGGGAAAGGGTGAACAGTGCAATACCACATACAACAGTATACGCTGTATTGCACCATTCGCTCTTGCCTACGGCACTATCCCAGGTTAGCCATAATGTCATACGCTATTAAGCATGCGACATTATGACCCAGTAGGGAATTGTTTGTAGCCTAAAAGATAGTCAATAATATATGGCTAATTTCTCAACACTTACTCATAACTTTGGTAATATTCAATATTTTGACACCAAATTTTCTTCAGCATAGTAATTTTTTTCACACCACTTCATTTTCACAGTTAATTATTTTTATTGAGTAAACACAAGACAGCAACATATGACAACGTAATACAAAACCTATTCAGCTTTTGGAAACAGTAAAGTGCATGGACATTATTGACTGCAATCAGCTCTGATTCACACATTCTGCAATTCTTTGTAATTTTTATCATGCTTTCAGCAGGGGGTTCTGGGGATCCATCATTATCACTTCATGAAACCTGTATAATCAATCCAGTAGGGGGTTGCATTTATGGGATCTTAGCAAGTCTTTGCTGTGGGTGGGAGCATTCCCTGATGCCCTTTTTTGGATATAAGTCAGATAAGGGGCCCATCTATTTTGAAGCTCAAGACTTGACTTGGTATATTGGCCAAACAGTCTGTTGTTCACAGCAAGGGTTCCTAAGGTTCTGTACCATTCTTCAAATAACAGAGGTTCTGGGGATCTGACTTTCCTTAAATTTACTCTTTTGTCCTCTACTGTCATCTGCATTAACCAGTTCAAATGTGAGGTTTGCATACCTAACTCTGTATTGGAGATACCAAGTATCATCAGGGCTGGCAAGGCAGGGAGCTCATATTGGAGGGTGTCTGAGCAGCAAGTTAAAATTCTGTTCCACATAGGGTGCACTTTTGGACATTGCCATAATATATGTAATAAATCTGTGCCTTGTGCATCACATCTCCAGCATCTGTCATGAGGTAGTAGTCCCATGGATTTTAGAGGGCTGCTGGTGTGTGTGATACCATAGATGCAAGATTTTATTTTGTACAAAGTCAGAAGCTCTCCCCAGAATTGCAGTGCTCCAGCACTGCATGCAAATACTTCCACTTGACTGACTCAAAGGCCTTTTCAAAGTCAATTGCAATGGCCGCGGCTGGTGTTGGGAGCTTAGAGGTGGCCTGGAACAATGTGATAAGGACTCTTAAGTGGTCTGCACTGAATCTTCCCTTGATAAAACCCATTAATTAGGGGGTGGATAATCAAAGTGAGGATCTCCTCTAATCTAGACACTAGCATCTTGGCCATAATTTTGGCATCTGCATTAATTAAAGGAAAACTGCATCCTCATATCTTCTAAATGTCATTTGTTTCCATGTCAACAGACAACTCTTTTCATGTAGCTGTTAAAGATGTATGCAGCTGCTTCAGTTAGTTTTCACACTTCATACTAGGCTCTGTCACTGTCCTGGGAGGGTCCATTTCATGGTTGTTGAAATGTCATTGTTCCTGAGAGCTGCATTAGCATATGAGAATGTGACATGTAATCAACCTTTAAACTCCCCAGTATGCCTGTCTGCTTAAGTAGTTTTAAAAGAAACAAGCTGCAAGAAGGTGTGAAATACCACATTTACTTTCAATGAGTTTTACAGGCTATCTGAGTTGTAATGCAGGTTCCCCCCCTTAAACTCCATTCAGTTTATAAGTTTTCAGAGAGTTTTTGCAGGGTATTTGTTATTTCAGCATAGAGATACATGATATAAATGGTTGATTTGACATCATGTTTTCATATGCTAATGCAGCTCTCAGGGACAAAGAGATTTCAATAACCATGAAATGGACCCTCCCAGGACAGTGACAGGGCCTAGTAAGACATGTGAAAACTAACAGAAGCAGTCACATACATCTTTAACAGCTACATGAAAAGAGTTGTCTCTTGACATGGAAGCAAATAACATTTAGAAGATATGAGGGTGTAATTTTCCTTTAAGGAGATTGGCCTGTAACTGGTCAGGAGCATACCATCCTTTCCTTCCTTTGGGAGCACCATAATTATAGCTTCTTTCAGGAAGCTTGGCAATTCTTGGTTAGCATCATCGTCCTGCAACATATACAGCATAGTTTGGGCTACCATGTCAGTTATAATCTGGTAAAAGTCTACTGAAAAGCTGTCACTCCCTGGGGTTTTACCCAATGCCATACTTTTGATAGCTAATTTAAGTTCTGCTTCACTAAAGGGAGAATCAATGTCATTTTTTGGCCCCTCCAAAATCTTAGGGGGTTGGAGTTCCACCAAAAAATTTGAAAACTTTCCTTCATCCCACTGTATGTGAGACTTACACAGATTTCTGTAGTAGTTAGTCATGATTTTGTTAATATACGCAGATGACCTTGTCCTCTTTACTAGTGACAAGGCTCTTGACACTATATCCAAGGTTTTATCCGATAACTACTCTGCAGTGCACACCTGGTTCCATACACGTTGCCTAATTGTTAATGCTAAAAAACCTAAATCCATGCTATTTGGTTCTAAACCCTTCCTATCTGTGATTGCCAAGGCTGGATCCACCCTCTCAATAGTCTTACCAGACAACACTGTACTTGAAAATGTACTAACCTTCAAATATTTGGTAATTATTCTGGACCAGTCCCTCTCCTTTTCCGATCATATTTTCTCTGTTATATGCTGTATTAACCAGAAACTTGGTGTGGGCTATTGGATAAAGTCACCCCTGACCAGGGAAGCCTGTTTAGCCATTGTCCAAGGCAATCTGCTACCCTTGATTGACTACTGTGCCCATATTTACTCACACACATCCTCAGCCTTGCGTGCATGCCTCTGCTCCACTTACAACAACATATGTCATTTCACTCTCCTGACACCATAATCCACTCACCACTGCCACCTCTACCAGACTCTTGACTGGCTCCCACTACACTGCAGATTTGATTATGGGCTTGGTTGACTCCAGCACAGCACCATCAGGCATGGCAAAGCCTCCCCTTATACTTCTGTCCTCAAGATCACAACTCCCTTGAGGTGTCTACGTGCATCCTCATCCCCCCCCCCCGGATATCCCAAAAGTCTCCTCGGCTATGGGTAGCAGAGTGCTATCTGTAGCTGCTCCCACTCTGTGGAACAAAATCCCCATGCTCATCCACTCTCTGGACTTCCATACCAATTTCAAGACACATCTCAGACCCTGGCTGCTTGATGAAGCCACATGCTGTGGCTAGCAAGGATAACCCACCCCAACCTTTCTGATGTTTTCCTCTTAGGCTGCTTTGGCCTCCCCTACCCTCTCTCATTTCTTTGGACTCCTTTCTTACATCCCTCACTACCTACTTCTCAGGCTCTCCCACTTGGCTATTGTCTTGCATGTTTTTTTTTTTACATCATGCATTAAATTTGCACTTATCCTTCGTAAATAATTGTATAATAATTGTTGCTTATCATGATGTACTGATTGTTTTTTTTCAGGCTCTTGTTAATTTTCTTTCCTATGTTATTTTCTGTGTTCACCAATGATGTCTGTCTATCTACATGGCTTGTACTCATTGTATTACTTGTCACTACCTCTGTAACTGCCACCTGTGTGGTCCAGGTCATGCCTGAAAACGGTCTCCTGGATGAGTGCATTTACCTGGTTACCAAAGACTTAAATAAATAAATAATCATTAACAATGGCTTACAAATAATGACCCACCAAGCCTAAAAATATTGACATAACATATGTTCAGAGTGTATATTGCAGCTGTAACCCCATCTAAGTACTTGCATCTGTACATACACGCTGAACCTCTAACTTGCAAATATCACCGGGTCTTGCTTGTACACATTTTGTTTTCTCAGCTCCATTTCCCTCCTGGCACTGGAGGATCTGGACTCCCCACACTGTGCACTGCCCCCCTATCCCCAGGCTTATCCTCCTGGGTGGGGTCACTGGGCGGGCGCCCTCTCCCCAAGGCACTCGGTTGTGTAGCCCTGGCTTGCCCCCCTGGGATGGGTCAGGGGAACAGGACCCCCCCCAGCAGACCTTAGTCTGGAGTGGGAGCATGGCAGAGAAGGGAGCCATCATTAGTGGGCTGACATTTTTTGTGCAAGTTTTCCTTGGGGGCATGGACATGCAGTGATGCCAGCATTTGCTCTGCCCCCTAACGTGTGGCACTGGCTATGATGGTGTCCCCAGCTTCTCCCAGAGGTCCGCATAGTGCCAGACACTCTTTCTCCCTCACCCTGGAGAAGGAGAGCAGCCCTGGGGATGCTCAATCTTTCTCCCCCTGGCTCTCCAAATCCTGAGTCCATCACCGAACCCGGGATGTTGACACTGCAAGTGGATGCCTTACCACTGCGCTGGCAGAATTGCCCACTTGTACATATTTTTACTATATATTTACCCAGGATACAACAGATGAGTTGCAATATCTTATTTTCAGTGGTGTCCTGCTTTAACACATTGCTAGACTGTAATTACCCGGGATAGGGCAGCTGAGAGGCAATATCTACTTTTAAGTGGGCTCCCACATTTTGACCTCAAATGTCCAACAATTTTTTTATGACCTGACATTATGATCAAGACAGGTGGCATTTTTAAAACACCATCCAGAAAGTGATTTCGCTGTGCCACTGTGGCCACAGGTTTTGGAGGTGATTTGACAAAATGATACCTGCTATGTTCAGGAGGTGGGGTAACACAAGGGATATGTTGAATACTGGGGGCAAAAATCTGCAAAAAATAAAGTTATGAGTAAATGTTGGAACAATTCATTTCCTTGTAACTTAGTTATTTTTTCACATTTGTACCCCAAATGTTCAACATAATGTTTTTATGACCACTCTTTCTGAGCATGACAGGTGTCATTTATAAAACAATGGCTGAAACATCATTTTGCACCACAAGTGTTAAAACACGATTTGGGTAGGATTTGAGAAATGACAGCTGTCATATTAATGAGGTGGTGTCAAAAAATGGCTACGTGTAAAAGTTGGGGTCAAAATATTGGAAATTACCACAGTTCCAAGCATGCATTGAAAAATTGCAACGCAGACTCAGAACTTTGTTGTTTTCTTATATTTTTTCCCTAAAATTATCAGCATAGCCTTCTTATGACCTCACATAGCCTTCTTATGAGCCCACCTCATGAACAAGGGTTGAGAACATTTTAAAATCATGCCCAAAAGGTGATTTTGCACCACAACTACAAAAACACATTTTGGCCAGGATTTGAAAAATAATAGCTGTCAAGTTCATGAGGTGCTGTAAAGAAATGGCTTTGCTGAAAATCTGTGGTCAAAATATTGAAAATTACCAAAGTTATGAGCCTGCATTTGTAAATTTCAACATAGGCTCCTAACTTTGTTGTCTTCTAATATTTTTGCCTCAGATTTTAATCATAGCCTTCTAATGACCCCACCTCATGAACAAGTGCAGAGAACATTTTTAACTCCTACCCAAAACATGATGTTGTGCAGGGACTGCTAAATCACCTTTCAGGAAGCAAAAACACATTTTGGCTAGGGTTTGATAAATGACAGCTATCACATTCATAAGGTGCTCTAATGAAATGGCTATGTTGAAAATTTTGGGTCAAAATATTGAAAAGTACCAAAGTTACAAGGCTGCATTCATCAATTTCAATGTAGGTGCATAACATTGTTGTTTTGTAATATTTTTACTCCAGATTTTCAACATAGCCTTCTTATGAACCTGCCTCATGAACAATGGCATAGAAAATTGTCAACTCCTGCTTGAAAGATGATTTCACACAGTGACCATGAAACCACCTTTTGGGAGAGATTTGCCTAATTTCACAGCAGTTGCTCATGCAAAGGTGGGGTCCCAAGAAAGGCATGTTGAAAATTTGGGGCAAAAATATTCAAAAGTGACCAAGTTATGCCACTAACTTCAAAACATCATTGAAATACATTGAACCGTTCACGTTCATGCATGCACACACATACACAGAAACACACACACACACACACACACACACACACACAAACACACACTCTCTCTCTCTTTCACTGTGTCTTGTCTTCAGCTTTGGAATTGTTTTGATATGTGTCAGAGTACCAGACAGTCCTGGTCTGTGGAGGTGCCTCAGCTCACATGGGATATCAATGGCAACTTGGCTGGTATATAAAATAATTTAGTACCATTTGGATGCTTAGCAAAACTGTGTTAAGTGTTCCAGCTGTGAATCTGTACTGGGGAAATTGTTTTTTCTCAAACTTGAGATAAATTCTGCAGTTTAATTTGGGCTAGGGCTTTACAGACTTCCTTTCATGACTGAGTGAAACAAAATGGAGGACAGCTGGAGAGGGGAGGGGGACATTTTGATAATGAGCTTCTCTGGAACTGTCAGATAGTGGAAGGGGTAAACATTCAGCTCATTCAGTTTCAAAGAGATACAGCAGTCTTCTTTTTACAGTACACTGAAACAGATGCAGATTGTGTATGGTGCCTATGTCTGCTTTACAGACTTCTCAGCTGATATGGAACCCCAAATGGATGTTTAAAATTCTCAGTAGGCTGATCATGACAGATCAGCTTGCTGAGCAGTGTAGATCAAACAGAAGAGCTGACCCATAGTTAGGTCAGCTTTTTCATTTCAAGTACACAACTGTTTCCAGCCAGCAAGCCAAAACTCTGTCATGATCAGCCTGGCTGATGATTGGTGTGGCACTGACACACCCCTACTAGACCACTCTGCATTGGACTGACAGTGTCACACCCCTCAAAAGGCACTCTCATATCAAGACATTTGTGCATGCGAGCAGGGCAAACATAAAAATTGCCTTAGGTCAGCGGGAGGGTTGGAATTCAAGCCACCAAAGAATAATTTAGAAATAAGTAGGTCACATTTTTTTTCAACGTGGGCCCAAATTTGTGGAATTTAATGCCACTTTACTTAAGACCTCTAAATAGTCAAATTTGTCTTAGTGTAATAAAAAATGGTTTAATGCATGTTTTATCTTAGAAGCCATTTTGCTGTCATGACATGCATACTAGTTGATGTATTGTGCTGACGTTGTGTACTGAATTCTATATGCATATTGGGCGCTATGCATCAAGGGCAGTGGTACATGAAAACAGCACATATCCCACCCACATAGCTGCACACCCGCTGACAGGTGCGCCCATACCAGCATTCACTAATGCCAGCCATCTGTCCGTGGCTTCTCCCCCCAGTGTGCAGGACTACGCAGAGTGGCAGGGGGAGGAGTTGAGGTCCTGGGAGGGCATCCAATGGGATGCCCTTTCAGGGTCCAGAAGTGGATCCCTCACAGAGCAAGGCGCAGTTCTGGGGTTGAGCATGCCTACAGCAGGCACCAGGACCCACTCACCCAGTGATGGGTTGTGTGACCCCCTTCTCCTGGCACTGCTGCCATCACCTGCAATGCCTATTCATGCCAGTTGGCGCTGGGCACTCACCCGACCAGCAGTCCCAGCCCCCCTCACTGCCCAGTGGGCTGTGGCAGCATGGGAAGGTCATGGCTATGTCCCACTGTGCCTAGCGGGAGACATTTGTGGTGGTACATACTGGGCTATGCCTGGTCCCAGCTGGCATACCTTGTGCCACCTTCTGCACCCATGCAGCCAGCACTATGTGAGTTAATGAATACTGCGTAGTGCTGGCATGCTCCGGAATGCCCACAGCGTGTTGCAGTCTGTGAGGCAAGGGAAGCGGCTGCATTCTTGACCTGTGCCCAGTTTCATGAATGCCGTGCCGGGTTCACGGGACCCCACTCCCCGGCATTCAAGCATATCCAATGCCAACACACCAGGTTTATGTGGCATGTCGGCATTGTGCATAAGGCACATTTAGTGGATTTATCAAACAGAATGTTTATGATTAATAGTGTGCACTTATTGCTTATATGACCTAGTACTGATTATATATACTGTAAATCCACAGCAATATGCATGTTTTTGTATTTACATATTTAAATGTCTGATCTTTATCCAGTGTTATTTATATGAAATGTTACTATGTGATCATTTGTTCCTATAATGACTTCATTGGAAATGAGCTTGTCTCAGTTGAGTATCCTATTCATTTACTGCTACTTTACTACTTACTACATCAGCACAGTAAAGTATTTTTTTGAAAAAGCAAACAGCATAGTGTACTTAATCTATAATTATTATACTAGTATAGGAGGACCTTGAGTGATGGGCATCTGTTGTTTTAATCACTGGGTTTGATGGGAAGAGAGAGAGATGCTAAGTGGGAATTGCTTTATCAATTTCCATTCAGTACACTAATAACTTACAACAGCTTAATCTGGTTCAAGGTCACTTGGCATTCATCTTTATCCCCCCCCCCCGGGTCATGCCTGAAAATAAGCAAGACTTTGTCTAGTGCACTTACCCAGCCAACAAAAGCTAAATAAATAAAATAAAAAAATACTGTCATAACATGCTGTTGCAGTAGCTTGGTGTTGGCAATGCATGAACTGAGTACTTCACACCAGCACAAGTAACTGATGACATCAGAAGTCTTAAATGGTGGTATATAAGCAATAAGACATGATGAGGTGTGCATTAGACAGTTCTAATTCATGGCTAGGGTGCATAGTGAGGCACGAGACCACAGGCCGAGTGCATCCAGTCCCTTAGCCATGTGTTAGAACTGTCTAACCCATGCAGCAGAGTGGCTTATTGCGCTTATGAAATGGATATCTGTATTTTATGTGCATTTAAGAGTTAAAATTCAGAGGTTTAAACAAGAAAAATGTAAACTCTTTCATGTATTTTGACATAAAATAGTCCCTCTGACTACATGTGTGTAAAAGTGTCTTTTTTTTTTTGAGTTCATGACATTTGTACTGGTGTGGCCTCCATAGCTGTAGTTTTTGTTACTGTGCCAAACTGTAGTTGTCATGGCTGCTCCCTCCCCCTATGATAGTAATCTGTAGTGAGAAGGAAGTGAATGCTAGAAAATCATTTCTATGTGATATGGGCATCTCAATAAGAATGAGCCCCAAAACAGCGATGGTATTTCAGTGAGGAAAGATATTAGCAATCGCCGAAATGGCAAGAACTGCTTTTCTGCGTGGGGCTCAGCACCCGCACCCCCCTTACTTAAATACCCAACTCCAAGGTCATAGCAACTCAGGGAGAGGGGCTGTGGACATGGCCTACCTAGACTTTAGCAAGGCATCTGACACAGTCCCACACAAAAGATTAGTAGTCAAATTAACCAGCCTGGGAGTGGGTCCCAGGGTGGTAGCCTGGGTAAAACATTGGCTAAACAACAGGACACAGAAGGTAATTGTAAACGGAGTCCACTCTGAAGAAAGGAGGGTTAATAGTGGGTCACCGCAGGGTTCAGTACTGGTCCAGTCTTTTTAATGTCTGTATAAGTGGACATTGCAGAGGGACTGGAAGGAAAAGTATGCCTCTTGCAGATGACACAAAGATCTGCAACAGGGTTGATACACAAGGAGGCGTGGAAAGGATGAGAAGGGACTTGGCAAGGTTGGAGGAATGGTCAGAAGTATGGCAGCTTGGATTCAGCACAAAGAAGTGCAAAGTAACACACCTGGTAAAGCAAAACCAGGGAAGAGTACACAGTGGGGGGTAGTAACAACAACAAAAATGGAAAGAAGACCTGGGGTAATCATGTCAGATGACCTTAAGGTTGTGCAAGCAATGTGAAGGCTGCCCATTTCTGGGATGCCCATGTGTCCAATGAGAAGGTGGTGGGAGGGCTGGGGGATACTGGGATGTATAGGGAGAGGTATCACCAGCAGAAAACAGGAAGTTGTTATCCCCCTGTACAGACAGTTGGTGAGACCCCATCTGGAGTACTGCATCCAGTTCTGGAGACCCCATCTCCACAAGGACATAGACAGGATGGAGGCAGTTCAGAGAAGGGCAACTAAAATGGTGCAGGGTCTACAAGAGAAGCCATACAAGGAGAAACTAAAGGAGCTTAATATGTATACCCTTGAGGAAAGGAGGGAGAGGGGGGACATGATAGAAATGTTTAAGTACGTCAGTGGAATCAACAAAGTCCAAGAGGGTAGCATCTTTCAGAAAAAGAGGTATGCAAGAACAAGGGGACACAATTTGAAGATAGAGGAGGGACGGCTCAGGGGCAATGTGAGGAAGTATTTTTTCACAGAGAGGGTGGTGGACGCATGGAACAGCCTTCCTGAGGAGGTTATGGGGTCTAAAACTGTGGGAGAATTCAAGAATGCATGGAACAGACATAAGGCAATTTTTGTTGGGGGGGTAGGAAGAAATAAGCTGTTGGTTTAATAGGATCTGCAGCTTATCCTCTAGGTAGGGAAATGGGCAGACTAGGTAGGCCAAGTGGTCCTTATCTGCTGTCAAAGTCTATGTTTCTATGTTTCTCCCCTCTGGGTCAGACTCTACTTGGGTGACCTGTAATGGGATGGCCCTTCTCACTAATATGGCCACTCCCCGCTTATTAGGGTGTTGTTGAAATTCGGCTGCATAAAACCCTCCCACCCACCCTCTCACGCAGCTTTTGTGTTCTTCACTATTTAGGTGCATTTCCTGCAGAAAGGCAATGGAAGCCTGCTGTCTTTGCAGCTCTTGTAGTATTCTGGCTCATTTCACTGGACTATTGATCCCTCTGACGTTCCAAGAAACTAGCCGTAGGGCCCCCATTTTACAAGATATATAGACATTTGAATCATCTGAGGATGCCCTTGTGCCCACCTTTGTAACTTTAACAAATATATGTAACAGTCTAAAAGTTTCCATATAACATAATTATATACATAATGCCATAGGTACAGCAAATTAGCCATTTGTGGTACTTCAAGGTGTAACTATACCCTCTTCCTTCCTCCCGGAGAATCTCTGAGGAGCAAGGTAAGAGACCAGAAAATTAGTCTCCCGGCTAGAAAGCGCCTACTTCAACGTGGCGTGTTTCAGCTGGGTTGTCAGTGGTCACCCGGTAAGATAGTGAGCGACAGACCCATACCACTAAAGTAAGTGCAACGCAACAGAGAGGGTAAGAGGGGGAACTTAAGTATGAGAAAGTCCCTTCAGGGCCCAACAAGATCTGAATGTTGCCCGGAAGCCCCTTTCCCCAGACTGAGACATCCCGAGCCAAGGGGGGTGAGAAGAAACCCATAAAGGATGACTAAGTTGGTCCCAAAGAGAAGGGAACCCCCCCCAGAGAAAAACCCCAGGAAAACACCCCTTTTAAACTGCAGGGTTCTGTACCCTCTTCAGCCCACTGGCCAGTGACCCGCCCCACTGCAACTCAGGGAATCTCCCCCCATCCACCGAGGCACTCCCTGAGATGCATATGCATCCCTATTGTCAGTGGGGATTACAACCGGGATGCTCCGACCACCAACCCAACCACCCAATATCCCAATGTCATCTTATTTTAGTTTGGCTTGACCAGTACCGTCTCATCGTCAATTCCAATTTGGTGCCAATATGATATTCCACCATGCCCCACAGCCCCTCTGGCTGTCTCCCTCCCACTGAGCAAGACTTTTAGCTCTTGCTTAAATGTGAGGCATTGGGTATCAGCGTGGGCAATTTTGGGCCCAGGAACTACCCCCACTCTTGTGGGTAAAAGAGGTGTGTCACCTCAAGAGAAATATGGGGAGAATTGGGATGAGTCCCCCCGGGTCTGAAACTGGGTCAGAACCATCCGACCATTCTGAGCTTAATTTCTAAGAACAATGATCCTGCCAAGCTCCTTCACCCCGGCATGTCACAAGCCCCAGGAGAGGTCCCCAGGCACTATGCCTTCATGTTTATCCCATAGGTCCAGCCATTTGCGGTTTGCTATAAACGTAGCTAATCTCTCCCCGGCCTCCTGGACTGACAAATTGCTTTCTTTTCATCCCTGGATTCATATCCTTCCCAAGACTAAGTTTAGTTGGGATCTAGTAAGAAGAAAGGCGAAATGGGAAAGGAAAAAAAAAAAGGTAAAAGGAAGAAGAGATGAGAGGTATAAACCATCTCAACAGCAGTCAATAGTAGTTGAATAACGTTTATTCCTTTGCCTTTCTAATGACCAGGGTTGATCGCTGGGACGAAATCTAAGCATACAGTCGTCCGTCTTGAGGAGCTACTGAACAGAGTCACTTTTAATGCTTAAGTTCGGTGTACTCATCTGCTCAAGTTGTTGCTTCATTCTGAGTAGGGGCTGCACATTGGACAGCGGAAGTCCCATCGGGCTGGGGATGGCTTTGGAGCACACCCTGTCCCACACTATTTGTGCATCACCAGAACGTGCCACTGCAGATTTTCTTGGCCCCCCTCATCTGCCAGGTCCCCCAGCTTTCTATTCCCTCCTCAAGTCTGGCGCCTTCTTCTGAGATTGAGACCCCATGGTTTTTGGCCCATCTTACTGCATCGGATAGCTCTGGAAAGCATTGCCAACCGTCAGAGGTATTTATTTTAACTCTTGCTGGATACTCTAATTGAGCCTGGCACCCCACCTGTTTGAGTGCTTTCACCACTCTGTATGCTTTCTGCCTGCGTGCGAGAGTCTGAGGGGCATAGCCTTGATCAAAATATAATCGGACATCCCCGAACAGAACTTGTTTCTTACTCCACGGCAAACGGAGAATTTCTTCTTTTATTCTGTAGTCCAAGAATGCCATAATTACTGAGCGGGGTCTTGCTTTAGGGTCTTTGGGTTTCATTATGAGTGAGTGATGGACTCTTATAATGCCCAGGTCCCTGCTTCCCTCCAGACCAAGGATTTCTTTCAAAAAACTGCTCATGAACTGGATGATTTGGCCTGATTCCATTCCTTCTGGGAGACCACGCAAACGAAGGTTATTCTTTCTATTACAGTTCTCCTGATCTTCCAACTGCTGTTGTAAAGTGAGCTCCCTCTGATGTAAGTCTTGGAGAGCTGAGTTGTGAATATCCGTGACAGCTGTGTATTCCAAGATTGTCTCTTCCATTTGGGAGGTTCTCTCCATAAGTTCCGATATCTGCTGCCTGTCTTCTGAGGCTCTTTGCTCCAGTCTGGTTAGGGTATCACTAATTTGTTGTAGTGTGGTACAGAGGGTTTTTGATGTGATGGTGAAATTTTCCTCGGTGTCATCCCCAGTCACAGGTGACTGGGCTATTAGTTCTGCTATCTCAGCGTGGATTTTGGCCTGCTGCTGCGTTCCTGGATTGGCAAATTTAAGCTTTGGATGTTGCCCACTCATCCCATCTTTGTATTTTATTTTAGGGGACATCATATATTCAACGATGCTACATTTTCTCGACAGTTTTCTTATGTTTCTGGCTGGATTTCAGCGGATTGTTGTAGTTTAAGTCTCGAGATCTGTAATCAAGCTACCATTCCTTAGGTGACCGGAACCAGAAATCCAGAAAAGTATTTTTGATGTTTCTCCTGAGCAACTGGCATGCGCTGAAGTCAGATAAGTTCATAGATCATTACCATGAAAGAGACTCATGGTGGGATGTGGAGAATCAGAGAAGGATAGGGCTCTGGAGCTGAGATGGATTAAATTTGGGCCAGGATAACACCTGTATTATGCCATTGCTGTATGTGTACCATAATCTGCCTCCTCAAGTTATACTAAAAGGGGAGGGACAGGGGTCCAGAACAGACTCCTTGATTTGGTATTTTAGGAGTGCAAATTTATAAATCCAAAACAAGAAAAAAGGGGTCATTTCGAAAAAGTCCTAATGAGCATGGGTACCACCTTTTATATAGAGTGCCACTACCAGGACATACACGCTCCTGCATCAGTCCCCTCTCCTAGTCAAGCTCCTCCACACCACTGCTCACACGGAGCCCCTCAGAGCTGACTTACAGCAACAGCCCTGTTCTTACCTATGCATGAATTATTTAGATAAGTAAGGGCCAGTCAGGCACTGTAAACTTAGACACCATGTGGCTTTAACTGTCGTTCCCACCGTACCAGCACCACATGCATCAAATTTGCCACCCGGATATTTCAGTACAGCCCCGGTGTGGCTCAGCTGTCTGATGGCTCTCCAAATCGGAAGTGGAGGGCGAGTACTACTTTAAACTTAGCTGCTGATTCAGCTTTAATTGGCTGTACGCGCCCTGCCTGGACCAGCATCAAAAGCCCACATGGGGCTAGTTAATCAGCAGCAGTCATCCCAGGACCTGCAACAAAAGCACACTCAGGGCTAATTATAGCACTCACCCCCCCCACCCCTGACTAGTTAAAGAAGTTGCAGTGCAGCTGAGCTCCCTTGTGGTAACTGCCCCTGGCTATGAAAGTTTATATCTTTTATAACTGCCACGAGTGTGGCTTGCTGTGTAACAGACTCTCTGTTGCTGCTGTTGCTCCAGAGCCCTTCCAGGAAACTATGTTTGCTGCTGAAGCGGGTAGGTGGAGGGAGGCACTCCTACACTAGCCTCCTTCACTTCCTGACGAGCTGCTATCCCTCACTCTCCCACCTGCATGGACCAGGCCACAGTCCAAGCTCCGTATGGGCTGGGAGTAGAGTGCACCTGACCCACTGACGTTCACTTTAGCGCGGGTGATCGTGCTGCTTGCTGCAGCTGCCCCAGCTCATTCTCCTCACACTCCACATCCATGCTGGTTGCTGCCAAACAAAATATTTATCGGGACAAAAAACCACCACCACTAGACCCAGGGAAAAAGATTCTTTTAGTTTAAATACATTGGCCATCCACAGCGCAAAGTAGCCCACTTAGGGGTATTACAGAAACTCTCACATGCCTGTGACAACACTAGCCCCCCACCCCACCAGTGTTAAATTATTTTAATAATGTTGGGCATTATTTCCAAAGAATCCAAACTTGACCACCTGGGCTACTAATTTTACTTACTGGCTACTAGGCCATCTAGTGGGTGATAAATGGTTTTGCTGCCCCCCCCCACACCACTTTACTGTCTTTTTTGCTATGTGTTTATTAATAACATAGAAACATAGACTTTGATGGCAGATAAGGACCGCTTGGCCCACCTAGTCTGCCTATTTCCCTACCTAGAGGATAAGCTGCAAATCCTATTTAACCAACAGCCTATTTCTTCCTACCCCCCACAAAAATTGCCTTATGTCTGTTCCATGCATTCTTGACTTCTCCCACAGTTTTAGACCCCACAACCTCCTCAGGAAGGCTGTTCTATGCGTCCACCACCCTCTCTGTGAAAAAATACTTCCTCACATTGCCTCTGAGCTGTCCCCTCTATCTTCAAATTGTGTCCCCTTGTTCTTGCACATCTCTTTTTCTGAAAGATGCTACCCTCTTGGACTTTGTTGATTCCACTGAGGTACTTAAACGTTTCTATCATGTCCCCCCTCTCCCTCCTTTCCTCAAGGGTATACATATTAAGCTCCTTTAGTTTCTCCTTGTATGGCTTCTCTTGCAGACCCTGCACCATTTTAATTGCTCTCCTCTGAACTGCCTCCATCCTGTCTATGTCCTTGCAGAGATGGGGTCTCCAGAACTGGACACAGTACTCCAGATGGGGTCTCACTAACTGTCTGTACAGGGGGATAACAACTTCCTGTTTTCTGCTGGTGATACCTCTCCCTATACATCCCAGTATCCCCCCAGCCCTCCCTACCACCTTCTCTCATTGCTTGCCAGCCTTAAGGTCATCTGATATGATTACCCCCAGGTCCCTTTCCATTTTTGTTGTTGTTACTACCTCCCCTCCCATTGTGTAATCTTCAGCTGGGTTTTTGTTTCCCAGGTGCATTACTTTGCACTTCTTTGCGTTGAATCCAAGCTGCCATACTTCTGACCATTCCTCCAACCTTGCCAAGTCCCTTCTCATCCTTTCCATGCCTCCTTGTGTATCAACCCTGTTGCAGATCTTTGTGTCATCTGCAAAGAGGCATAGTTTTCCTTCCAGTCCCTCTGCAGTGTCACTTACAAAGACATTAAAAAGGACTGGACCCAGTACTGAACCCTGCGGTACCCCACTAGTAACCCCTCTTTCTTCAGAGTGGACTCCATTTACAATTACCTTCTGTGTCCTGTTGTTCAGCTAATGTTTACCCAGGCTACCACCCTAGGACCCACTCCCAGGCTGGTTAATTTGACTACTAATCTTTGTGTGGGACTGTGTCAAATGCCTTGCTATAAAGTCTAGGTAGGCCATGTCACAGCCCCTCCCTGGTCTACTACTTTGGTCACCCAGTCAAAGAAATCTATTAGATTCATCTGACATGACCTTCCCACTGTGAACCCATGCTGTCTTGGGTCCTGTGCCCCACTGGCCTCTAGGTACTCAAGAATTCTTTCCTTCAGAAGTGATTCCATCACTTTCCCTACCACAGAGGTCAAACTGACAGGTCTGTAGTTTCCTGCCTCTGTCTTGGTCCCACTTTTGTGAAGGGGAATCACATCCATCTTCTTCCAGTCCTCAGGTACCACACCGTCCTCCCATGATTTGTTAAAAAGGGTAGTTAGTGGTGTCACTAGTTCTCTGCTTAATTCTTTTAGAATTCTGGGGTGAATTCCATCTGGCCCCATTGCTTTGTCTACCTTCAGTTTTAGGAGTTCTTTCAGAACCCTTTCTTCTGTGAAAGGACTGGGATCAACCCCCCTCTCCAGAATGCTTCTGTTAATTGGATTAGGCACCTCCCCACTTCCTCTTTTGTGAATACTGAACAGAAGTATTCATTCAGTATCCCTGCTTTTTCACTGTCACTCTCTGCCCACCCACCATCCATTCTATTCAGCCTCACTATCCCTCCCTTTGTCTTTCTACGCTCCCTGATATACCTATAAAAGGTTTTATCCCCCTTTTTAACCGAGTTAGCTATCTTTTCCTCAGTTTGTGCCTTTGCAATTCTGACTACCCTCCCTGCTTCTTTCTGCCTTAACTGGTACAGTTCTCTGTCCTGCTCCTTCTGTGTTTCCTTATACTTCCTAAATGCTACCTTTTTCTCCCTAACCTTCACCGCCACCTCTTTTGAGAACCATAGTGGCTTTTTCTTTCATTTTGATTTGTTTATTTGCTTCACACAAAGGCTTGTTGCCTCTGTGATTTCAGTTTTGATATTTGCCCATTGTTGCTCCACCCCTCCGTCTAGCCTGTTTGCTGGTGCTTTTCTAAGACACTCTCCCATCTTGCCAAAGTCAGCCCTCCTGAAGTCCAGAACCCTCACTTTTGTATGACTTGACTCTGTAGCTGAGTTTATCATGAACCACACTGTTTGGTGGTCACTTGTTCCCAAATGGCTACCCACTTCTAGATCTGAGATCCTTTTCACTGTCCCCATTTGAGAGTATGAGGTCTAAGATTGCTCCCTCACAAGTAGGTTCCAAAACTAGCTGTTTGAGGCATGCCACCTGAAGGGCATCAAGAATGGCCCTGCTTTTGGATGTGGCTGCCGCAAAAGTGCTCCAGTTAACATCTGGCATGTTAAGGTCTGCTATGAACAGTATCTCCCCTTTCTCTGCCATCCTAAGTATGCCTTCTATCATATCCTTGTCCATTCCCTCCCCATGAGATGGGGGTCTATATACAACCCCTGTGCGGATTGTGGTGCCATTTCCAGTCTCTAAGGTGACCCATGGTGCCTCCTCTCCTCCCTGTTTACTCTTTTGTTCAGTTGCTTTTATCCCTTCCCTTACATAGAGAGCTACTCCCCCCCTTCTGCCCTCCCTGTCTCTCCTGTAGGTTGTGTACCCTGGTATGTTACCATCCCAGTCATGGTTCTCTGTGTACCATGTTTCTGTGACTGCTACAATATCCAGGCATCCCTCTTCCATCAAGGCCACCAGTTCAGGGAGCTTGTTGCCCAGACTACGGGCGTTGGTACTCATTACCCTCCATTTCTTGATGGCCTTACCCCTTTTTGCCCCATCCCTGTTCTTATTGTATTTGTCACTTTCTCCATTTACCCCTGTGCTTCTCCCTATCAACATCTCTATGTTGGTGTCTACCTCACTTGGTACCCTGATATTTTGGGGGGGCTAGGATTTCCCTGCTCCTTTCCAGTGCCCCCCCCCCTTGGCTAGTTTAAATGCTTGTCAATGAAGTATTTAAACCTATCACCTAGGATCCTGGTTCCCCTCCTGGACAGATGCAGGCCATCATGCCAGTATAGGCCTGCATCCCTCCAAGTGGACCCCCAGTCCCCAATGAATCCAAATCCCTGAGCACTGCACCAGTTTTTCAACCACAGATTGAATCCCATGGTGTGGAACACCCTAGCCTCACCCATGCCATAGACAGGCAGCACCTCTGAGAAGATTATCATGTGTGCTATTTGTCTAAGGCCCCTCCCCATCTCCACAAATGCTTCTTGCACTGCTCTGATCCCTTTCTTAGCCAGGTCATTTGTCCCTAGGTGGACAATGACATCCAGCTCCCTCCCCTGTGCAGCTGCTCCTGCGATCCTGAGGATTCGATCCCTGTCCCTCCAAGCCATGGCGCCAGGCAGGCACTTTACCTCCCTCTCCCCTTCCTTCCCCAGTTCTACCTTCCTAACAATGGAGTCCCCCACCAGGAGTTGTTTCCTTCCCCTGTGGGGTCCCATGCCACCCTCCTGTGGGTCTCCTTTGTGGAGGTTCCCAGCATCCTCCTTGGTCTCCACTGTGGGTGCCTCCATAGAGGAACCACACTTTCCAGAATGGCATAGAAATATGGAGAGGTACAACTGGAGGATGCGCCTCTGTTCCACCACCTCACCCTCCCTGAGCCCACTGTGGTCCAACCATTCCTCTTTCTTGGCAACCTCTGAGGCAATGGCAGTGACCCTGGTGGTCCCTGGGTGGGACAGGAGGTCCCACAAATCCTGGCCAACTCAGCCTGGAGATGAGCAACCTCCTCCCTCAGTCCAGAGGGGTGTCTGCAGATGGGACAACAATGCATCCTCCAGAACATCTCCCGGAAGACTGCTGCTCCACAGCCACTGCACTGCACCACTCCCATCATGTTTTTTTTCTGGCCCCCTAACTGTTATTTGGAATACTTACTCTTTCCTCTGTTTGTTTATTTCTTTTTTTTTCTTCTCTCCCTACTTACTTACTTTCTCTGCACCCTTTTAGCTCTTGATCTTCCTGTTCTGAGACAAGAAGTTCCTATATTTCTCAGTAGTCTCCTTACTTGCTCAGAGTCAGACCTCCAGCAGCTGGGGGGATGGAGAGCTACTCTTGCCCTAGTAGGATGGTGAGTCTTTGGTGGCTCCATGACTACTCACTTCCTGCTCCCAAACAGGAAGTTCCTGTTGTCAGTTAAATCCTGTGCCTATAAAAGTAGAACTGGTTTAGGGTGGAGGGGTGGAGGGTAGGGAAGGAGGGCAATATAGTATCAGTACAGAAGTGTTAGTTATACCAGTAGCTCCTTCCTCCTGGTGCTCTGTCTGTCTGTCCTCTGGCAGAAGCTATCTAGGGCAGTGTTTATATCTGGTCTTAGCCTTGCTCCTTCTAGCTAAGCCACTCCCCCTACTTTGCAAATCTTTCTACACTTAATTAATTTCACAGATAACAATTCCCTTCTGACACCTGTGACAAGCACCTAGATAAGTACACAGATAACAGATAACAATTTACTTCAACTACCTCTGACAAACACACTAATTCCTTTTTTTTTTTTACCCTTAATTGAAGGTCCCAGTACAAAAGATCTAGTTCTTAGTCCCAGTAGAGAAGTTTTAGTTACACCAGTAGCTCCTTTCTCCTGGTGTTCTGTATTTCTCCATCTTTCTCTGAATTTGTATCTTCTTCCTGTGCCCCAACTGCAACTTTTTATCTAACACTCCCTTTTTCACTCTTATGCTGTCCTATACACATTTCATATCTATCTGCTGTCTGCTGTCACTACTGTATTTTCTGCATACTAATCTATTTTTTTTAACAGATCTGAGAGGATGTTGACCCCTTCTGTATCAGATAAGTATTGCTCTACATCTAACTTGTCCTGTCCTTACTATTTAATCCCTAAGAACTACGGATCCTTTGTGACCTCTTTCCTATATTGTATTCTACAGGTCCGATGTATGTTTTACCCTTCAAGGCTCCTTGCTCTCGCTCCCTAGTTCCCAGGTAAGAGATCTTTTCCATATTATCTACACTTGGATTTACTGTAATGGTGTGGCTCTGTATTTTTATTTATATTTTTTAATAACATTTTTGCCTTGGAGGTTGACACTGGTGAGCTTTCAGCCCTGTTTCCTCCTCACCCGTCTAGCACTGACCTCAACCATATCCAAGAAACCCAAAGTCCCCCGTAGATTGTCTCTCCCTCAGCCCGTGTTGGGTCCTGGAGGTAAGGGCCATTCTCCACCCACCCAGTGAGTCACTTCCAGGATTGGGCCAGTGGTTTAGCTGGTGGCATGGGATGGATGTAAGCAGCCAGGGTTTCATGAAGTCTGTGTTGACGATTTTTAAGTTTTCTTCTCTTAGGTCCCCTCTGTGGTGGTATGTAAGCTTGCATGCAAGGATGTGCACAACTGCTACAGAATAACTGCCCCTTCCCTTTTATGTTGCTTAAGCTTCCAGCACCACCCACAGATCTCCACCTGGGGCAGTCAAGGGCTGAATCAGCATGCCTCCCCACCCTGAGACAGAGGAGCTGTCCGCTGATGGATGCTCAGTACCCCCTCCCCCAGCAACCATGCTAGCTCCCAAACCCAGGTTGGGGGCATGACTTCAGGAAAGGCACACAGAATGTCTGCCCTCCATGCCTTCTGGCCTGTCTTATACTGCAGTAATTTTTTTTTTTATTGCATGAAAGTTTGCTATCTGTTAGATGGAATGTATGCTATGCTTAACTGCTGCCAAAGGGGATTGTGTGTGTGTAGATGCAGGTGGTTTTGTGTGTGTTTGTGTGTGTGCGTGCATGTGCGTGTGTGTGTATAGATATAGGCGGTTTTGTGCATATGTGTAGATATAGGGTGTGTGTGTGTGTGTGTGTGTGTGTGTGTGTGTGCGCGTGTGTGTGATACATAGTATACAAGGATTTCCAAATAGCCAATACCTTTCTGACAGTAATGGGAGGGTGCTGTTGTCAATGCCTGCCATGGAGGGCTCCTTCTTTGTTTGTACTGTAGGATGTACACACTACAGCATTTATATTATACTTGAACTGCTGGTTTGGAAGGTGGGCAATACTGTGGGCAATAGCTACCTGTGTGTGCGTGTGTGTCAGAATCCACAGCATTTTGGAGACCAGGTGATGCAGGCAGCCTGGTGCTAGCTCCAACTTCTCGCTCCAGCCACCCGATCATTTTACTCGGTTATTTTCTGAGCCTACCAAAGTGTATAAGTTCTATAACCTGCTCGGAAGACTTCAGAATTGTTGCTTCATTGCTGGTTTGTGAGATTTCCCACATGGAGGTCGAAATGCGGAGAGCTTTACCAAAATGTAGTCTGCCAGCAACACTGGAGAAAGGTCTGAAGAAGCCTAGGGCCTCTAACACTGCTGATACATCTGGGACTCCTAGCTTTCCCTCGGATTTAGAGCTGCTTACCCTAGCTGGCTTCCTTGCTGAATTCAGACCTTTTAAGGATGAGCTCTGCTCGCTTACCTCGGAGATCAAACCTATCACACACGTTCTTGAGGACATTTCCCGGCAAACTTTGGATTCAGAGGTCCGGATCAGCTCACTGGAAAAACGCTGTGATAAGCTTGACCCTGAATTAGTGGCAATGAGACACAAGATCACTAAAGTGAAGTTAAAAATAGATGATCTTGAGGGCCATAGCCATAGGAACAACGCCATCCTCATTGGGCTCCAGGAGGCTGAAGAAGGGCAGGATACCATCCTCTTCATTCAAAAATTCATAGAGAAAATTGCTGGGGCCCCTCTCCATTTGGCCCCAAATATGTAATAGAGTGGGTGCATAGGGCACTCAGACTGATTCCTCTGGTCGGATCCCCCCGAGACCATTGATATTTAGGTTCCTAAATTACCTAGAGTATCAGCACTTTCTGTCCAAGGTGAAGGAATTGCAAGAGGTCCGATGGGAGGGAACCAGGATTCGAGTAGCGCAAGATCTTCCTGCCACTATTCATCAATGAAGGACGGCCTTTCATCTGATTGTATCCAGACTCATTGCTGCAGGGGTCCGCTTTCGTATGAACTATCCTGCGAGGCTCCAGGTCTTAATTGCGGGTACTTGGCATAGTTATGAAGATCCAAATGCTGCATGTACAGGGCTCAAGGCCACATTACCTGATCTCTTCCGAGACATTTGAATTTACCTGGTAAAGGTTTGTTAATTTCACTAATAAATAATGGAAGGGCACTACAATCTGCTAAAAGTGCACTTGAAATGATGCAAACATGCTGTGAATATGGCCCTACGTGTTGGAACTTTAGGTTGGTTTATTCCTTCTGTTTGACCCAATTTTCTCCACTGGAACATTGACTGCTCCCATTCAATAACCTTTCCGGGTATCCCCGGGTTACTGTTGGGCACATGTGTGTTTCTAACTGCCAAGAAGCACAATGTTTGCACTTGCACATGTTGTTATTTAGTTCCAGTTTTGTTTATGCACACTTTTGCTTTTCCCACCTTTATAGCAGAGTGGAGACACTACCTCACTGCAACCACCAGAGGGGGCTTGTTTCCTACTTTTTAAGGACCTGTTGGTAACTGGTCACATAGGTAGAGCGGGTGTTACAAGTTAAATTTCCTTTTAGATTCATAGCTCTCAATAGCTCCACATTTAAAATTTAAAATTTACTTTTAATTCAAGTCACTGTTTAGATAAAAATCAAATCGTAACTTGCTCAATATTATCAACCAAATCCATGACTTGTAATCTAATGCATGGAAAGAGTTACTATTCTTGTTGTTTTTATTATACTGAGCAGTATACAATAGCTCATTTAGTTGGTTAATTAGTATATATTGTTGGTATAAACTACTTGGGTTAATTTGTCAAGAAACCCACAAGGTATATATAAAATGGTATGCTCCCTGGGCCCAAGGGGACTTTTTTTTTTTCAATGCGATTTACATTTTGGTGTTTTTCTTTTTTCTTTCCCCTGCTTCCCTGTTATGGGGGGGACTGGGAATGATTAGAGGTGGCTGGATGGAAGGAGCTATAGTGAAGGAGAGCCATGAACACAGCCAGCAATAGTTTGGGGATTGGGGGTGGGGTTGATTCTAATACACAGACCTGATTTTCTTTTTCCTGTTTGGTTTTGGGGATTAGTAGGGGAGTTACTTTGGATTTTGGGTAGAAAGGAAGGGAAGGGATACAACACAGTTTTCTGTAGGTTAAAGATACTGGCATTCCTGATGATACCTCTGCAGTGTTTGTTCAACTTCATGGCTGAAATAGCTTATGGCTAATAGTCTTAGAATTGCTACTTGGAATGTCAAAGGGGTCAGATAGAAATTGAAGCAATATAAAGTATTAAAGCATATGTCCTTATTGTTAATAGATGTTATATTTATACAGGAATCTCACCTACTGGACTCCAAAGCCATTTGGATGAGGAGACAACAAGTGGGCCACGTATTTTCCGTGGGGGGGGCAACCCAAAGTTGTGGTGTCATGATTTTGATAACCAGGAAAACCTCGTTCTCACTTATCCAAATGATCAGGGACCCACAGGGTAGATTTATTTTTGTACATGGTACTATATACACAACAGAGATTTTATTGGGCAGTGTTTATGGACCAAATGTGGACTCACTAGGGTTTTTCGTGCAGCTAGTTAATGCGCTCACCCCTTTCCTCTCGATTCCAATAATACTGGGAGGTGATATGAACCTCGTATTCGACCCCACCTTAGATCGCTCTGGAGGTGCTCAAAAAGGGCTTTCACCAGCTCAACGGGACTTCCGTGAGCTTATTGATCAAATTGGTCTATGTGATGTATGGCGGGTACCTAACTCCACAGAGAGGAGCTACACTTTTACTTCTTAAGTTCATAACACTGCTTCCCGTATTCTATCTTAAACCTTACTGTCCGGGTTTTGGCTTCCTCCATTCAGCCGGTTCCCCCCTCAGACCACTCTCTGGTAGTCTGTCACCTTTCCTTTTCACCTCTTCCCAAAAGGGCAACACATTGGAAGATCAATAACCAGTTGCTGAAAGACCCAGACTTGACCACAGTTCTCTCTGAACATACTGAACAGTTCATAGGTGTTAATCACAATTCCACCTCCAGACCAGACCTGGAATGGTGTGCTTTTAAGGCTTATATTAGAGGGATGTTAATTAGTTTGTGTGCTCAAAGAAAGAAGAAGAGGGAGCAAAAGTTATCCAGCCTCCTTTCTCAAATCCGAACAATTGAAGCTACTTTAGCTCCCTATTCTTCTGACATTCTTAGACACGATTTGGCTAAATTAGGAGATGCTTACTTAGAGATCCTGAGATAGAAGGCAGAATTTGCAATTTTGAGGACAAAATCATCTTATTCAGATCAGGATGAGAAAGCTGGGCACCTGTTAGCACTCCGGATCATGGGTGTAGGCAGGCATACTCCAAGCACTCCATGGTGTGCAATTTTGTTTAAGTGGGGTAGCAAATAGGCTCTGAACTGCTTCCTTTTTCCACGAAAACTAACAAAGAAAATACTGAACCTTTCTGTAATTTTATTCATAATAGTCAAAACCAGAAGGATTGGTCACTAATACTCTCTTTGTATCCCAAGGACAATACAACTTTACAGGCTCTGGGCTGGTATGTGGGTGTCTTAGGGAACAATGCATGGCATTTGTATATACCCATGCATGGCAACAACCACTGTCATGAGATACAAAAGTTGTATTTATTGTGCCAAATGAGGCAACAAACACGGTCCTGGTGTACGTTTGTATATCGTCTGGCTACACCCGGGGGGGGGGGCTCACCCTAACAAGGGGGGGTAGGGTAGCAGTGAGTCCACTTGGTGTGCAAATCTGAAATCCCTGGCTACACCCCTGCTCCAGATTAAACAACAGGAGTCATCCAAATATATAGAATTCATCCGCTCTAAAATGGATGGATCTCTGAAAACATCCCCATCGAATATTGTATCAGAATTTAGTAAATACCATAGTAATTTGTACAGCTCTATGTCCGATCCACCTTCAGTTCAAATTTTAGATGAGTATCTGATCACACCCAATTTGCCCTCTCTTTCTGAAGAACAGCAAAGTGCACTTATAACCCCTATTTCCTTGGCTGAATTGGCAAGGGTAATTCAAAGTCTTCCCTCCGACAAAACTCCCGGTCCAGATGGATTCTCTGCCAATTTCTATAAAAAATTCCAAAAGCAGCTACTTCCCTTACTATTACCCCTATTTTAATATATCTTGTCAGGAGCATCTGTGGACCCCACCTTGTTTGAAGCCCTAATTGTTCTGTTACCCAAGCCTGACAGGAACCCGGAATTGGTTTCTAGTTACTGACTCATTTCTCTATTGAATCAGGATATTAAAATTTTAACCAAATTAATGGCAGACCGCATTAATTTTATTTTGCCTGATCTCATTGGTCCAGAGCAGGTTGGCTACATGAAAGGTCGCTCTTCAGTCGACCATCTCCGAACCCTGTCGAATGTCTTCTCGGCATCCAGAGATGCTCATTTTCCTCCAGCTTTGGTCTTTCTGGATGCCGAGAAGTCATTTGACAGAGTGGACTGGAATTTCTTGTTTTGAGCCCTCAATGCTTATAGCTTCCCCTTAGAATTCCAACATTAGATACAAGTGTTGTGCTATTCCCCGTCTGCATGGGTTACAGCCAATGGGGAAGTATCAAACCTTTTCCCATTATCATCAGGAACCAGGCAGACTTGCACCCCATCCCCACTGCTTTTTAACTTATACTTGGAACCCCTTATTTGTCGACTGATGGCTTGCGAAAGAATCCAAGGCATAACTATTTGGGGTCATGAAATCAAGGTCTCTGCTTACGCGGATGACCTTCTTTTAGAAGTATCCCACCCAACTGCATCAATCCCCCCTATGTTATTAATCATTGAAAAATATAGCCAACTGTCCTACTACAAGTTCAATTTAGATAAAACGGTAGTGTTTCCCCTCAACCATAAGATACTTAAAGGCTCCATTACTGATCTGGGACTTTCTTGGAAACAAGATTCTTTAAGAAACTTGGGAATTGAATTATCAAGGAATTCAGTACTTACCCAGAAATTGAATTTGGACTCCCTGGTGAAACTCATTACTATGGACTTAGACAGATGATCCAAGCTTCCGATTTCCCTCTGGGGCAAAATCAATTTAATCAAGATGAATGTTATCCTCTCCATTTACTTAATATTTGGTTACCTCTTTCCTGGCTCCCTAAAATTCATAGCCTCATTACAAAATTCATTTGGTCCAATAAACAGCCCAGACTGGCTTATTATAAGCTAGCTGCCTCTAAGGCTAAAGGGGGTCTATGCCTCCCCCATGTAACCTTTTACTACTGGGCTAGTCATTCCTCCATATACCTTCGATGGTTGTCTCCTTTTGATGCAATATCCTCTTCTCCCTTCTCACCCCACTGGCTTAAAATTGAACTAGCTCTTATGCGGGACAGTGATATTACTCCATCTGCTCTGTTACATATTAAGGCTAGTTCTCTTCCATCCAGATTAAAACTAACCCCAATAGCAATCTCGGTCAAAATTCACACACACATTTGTGTTCTTTCCTCAAATATAATCATATTCAAGACTTAGCACAACCCATATGGGGAAACCCTAATCTCAGAATAGATAATGAACTGCTCAATGTCCATTGGTTGCCTCACTTGGGGGATGGGCACCTTTCCCTCTTCATGACAGAAGAGGGCTCTTGGCTTTCTACTACAGAAATATTAAACAAATTTAATATCTCCACCCATAATGTTTTCAAAATATTTCAATTTAGACATTTAATTCTGAAAGTGTTTGGTTTAACCCCCTTCACAACCGGCCACAATATCCTTCTTAAATGAATTGGGTTCATTGGCAGCTTCCCAACAAGCAGTATCCAAGATCTATGGGATCTTGTACAATTGGGCTTATCTGGACTGCTTTGCTCCCTCATCCTATTGGAATCTATCTTTCCCCACTCTAGATTTAGACTGGCCAACTCTATGGCACAACTGCCACAAATACATTACTCAGGATAGGCTGAGTCTGACCCAGTTTCATATATTACACAATTTATATTACTCTCCACAGAAATTATTTAAGTTTGGCCTCCTCTCGTCACCTACTTGTGTTTGTTGCCATCAAGAAAAGGGCTCCCTGTATCATATCTTTTGGACCTGTCCAAAGGTATCCATACTCTGGACCAACATTCAACAAAGGGTGGACCCTTTATTGGGGCTGAATACCCTATTTACCACAGAAATGTGTGTACTGGGAGACTATTCTGAGGTATTGGTGCTTAATTGCAGATACCATATAACCCTTATCTCTATGTCTGTTAAAAAAGTGGTCCTGCACCATTGGAAGGACAGTGAAGATATATTTATTCCGAATGGCTTAATGAGCTGCTAACAATTATCAGAACAGAAAAGGTGATAGCAAGTCTCAATAATACGTTAAAGAAGTACATGAAAATCTGGGGCCCCCTGCATACACTTTATTCTCTTTAACTTTAGTTTGCCGGTAGTTCTTTAGTCCCTAGATTTACCTGTTTTTTAATATCTGTGTTGTGTAGGGTGGAGGGTGGGAATAAACATGGAGGGTGGGGATGGGAAGGCGGAGGGGGGAGCAGTTCCAACATATTATCCAATACATGATTATGGTATATTGTTTTTACTGGATCTGTTCTCTGTACTGTTAAAACTCAATAAACTTTGAATTGAAAAAAAAATTCCACAGCATTTGTTAATAGTCCAGACTTTATGGGTGGGGGGCAGAGAATGGTGCATGTGATAATGTCAAAATTTGACTGTACGTGTATATGGGTGGCAACGTTTTATCACTTTGTTAATATCCAACCATTTGATGGCTGGTACAGGGGGTGTTAAGTGCCATGATCAATATATGGATTATTGTGTGTGTTGGGGGGGGGGAGGTACTGTACTATAGTCAATATATAGATTCTTGTGTGTCACAATTTATCTATTTTTTTTTTGTTCCTCCCTTGCACCCCCCACTAGTCTCACCCTTCACTGCCACTTCTGGCACCTGGCTCCCCAGTAACGCTACATCTTGGAGGGTTCAGCTTATGCCTGCTGGGAGGCCCCTCTACTAAGGTGAATGAAGGGGAGTAGCCTTCCTGGAGGGGGTCTGTCTGCAAGGTGTGCAGGGTTGGGGGAACAGGAGTGGTGCTCTAGGGGGACATGTGGCATGGGAAGAGCTAGGCAGTCATCATCTGGCAGGCCAAGATGGGCGACTTTTCCATTTTCTGGGTCCCATCTCATTGGCATAGACTGAGGCAATGTCCTGGAGGCAGAACTAGTTGATGTTTGGTCACTCATGTCGGCAAGGATGGGAACCCTGTGAGAGATGATGCTGTTTTGCTGCTATTGTGCCTCAGAAGGTGCCAAGAAGTACGACTGCTTGGACTATGGTGGGCTCCAGCAGGGTGGAGGTTGTGGGTCAGGAACTCATTCTTCAGCCACTAACACAACTCTTGTGATGCTCTGGCAAGATGAGACTGCCAAGAGAGAGAGAGACACCTGTCATAGTAGCAAGAGAGGATGTGAGGATTCTTCATGTGGGAGGCCCCAATGTGGGTAGGGGTGGCAGAAAACCTCAGCAAATATCAGTGCTTGGGAAATTTGTGGAGGCTGTGCTGAAGGAGAGGCTTATGGACTACATGGAGTCAAATGAGCTGCATGGTTTTACCAGTGTGGGTGTGGGTGTGTGTGTGTGTGGGGGGGAGCTCATTTCAAACCCTCATAGATTTCTTTGACTGAGTGACTAAGGAGGAAGATCAGATGAAGGAAATGGATGCGGCCTCTCTGGACTTCAGTAATGCCTTTGTCACTGTGACACACAGGCTAATAAAGAAACATAGAGAAACTTAGCAAGCTGGGGTTGTGGAGAAGGTAGTAAGCTGGGTATCAAACTGGTTAAAGGATGGGAGACAGAGGGTGGTGATAAACAGAAGCCACCCGGGAGACGGCAGAGTGACCAGTGGAATGCCACAGGGATTAACACTAAGTTCTGTCCTCTTCAATGTCTTCGTAACTGACATTTATATTGAACCAGAGGTAAAGGAGTGTCTTTTTGCAGATGACACAGAAATCTGCAATAGGGTGGACGCCCATAAAGGAGTGGACAGATTGCACTGGGACCTGGGGAAACCAGAGGAGTAGTCTAGGGGTGGTAGCTAGGTTTCAAAGCCAAAAAGGGCAAAGTCACGCACCTTGGGCAGAGAAGCCAAGGGGCTGTGTATAAGAAGGGTGTTACTTACAGTCAACAATCAATGAAGGACAATGGGGAAATCATATCTGACAATCTCTAGGTGGTGGGGCAGTGCTACAGGGTAATTGGTAAAGCTATTGAGATGCTAGGATGCATAGTTATGGTGTTTTCATCCATAACTATGCAATCTGCATGTTAGAAATCCATGAACTTACGAGGGTGCGTGGAAACTGCGCAATGGTCGCTCTTAACACAGTCATTTTATGGGCTTTGTTCACCAAATTTTTAACATAGCCATTGTAACACCTCTGCTCATGAACAGTGTCACTGTGATTTTCTTAATCTGTCCCGAACATTGATTTTGCACACTGACTGCGCCATTGTGTGGTACATGAGTGGAAACACATTTTGGGCAAAATTTGAAAAATGACAGCTATACTGCTCATAAGGAGGTATGCTAAAATGGCAATGTTGAAAATCTGGAGTGAAAATATTGAAAATTCATGAACTTACGAGCGTGCATAGGAACAGCTCAATGCATGCTCGTAAAACAGTCATTTTGGGGAATTTTTCCACCAAATTTTCATCATAGGGTTTTTGTAGGCCTACCTCATGAACTGTGACACTGACATTTCGTAAATCGGTCCCAAAAGGTGGTTCCGCGCAGTGACCGCGAAATCACCTTTCGGGGCCAATTAACAACATGACAGTGACAGAATTCATGAGGTGGGGTCCCAAAAATCCCATGTTGAAAATTTGATGAAAAAATTCCCAAAAATGCCTGAGATAGGCATCAAAGTTGAAAAAACCCTATTTATTACATTATACAGCTTACCAGCATTTCCTCAATTCGCGGTCGGCTTTGAAGAGTGCAGACGTGTTCCCGGTCCACCGAAGAGCATCGCGCCAGACTCCGTATGTAAGTATGGGGTAAGGGGGATGTGGGTAGGCAGGGTGCGCACAGGGTGAGCGCAGGTGGGGAGAGCTGGGGTCAGGACAGTCAGCGAGGGAAGGTTTTCTCTTTCAGGTTTCTTTTTTTTTCCTTTGGACGACGCGGGACTTTTGCCATGCTGGGGTGGGCTCCCAGCATGGCAGCTGGAAGGCTGTTTGGGGTGGGGGGTAGTGGAACCAATGGGGGATTGGGCACCCCTGTAGGCCATATGGACTGTTGTCACACTGGGGTGGGCTTCCAGCTTGGCACCCGCTTGTCTGTTGGGGAGGCAGTGGAGCCGGCAGAGTTAGGTACCCCGTCAGCCATATACACTGTGGGGGGCATTAGCATAATGTGCGTGCATGTGTGTGGGAAGAAGTGGCTATTTTCTTTCAAGTTGGTGGCAGCGTTGAAACTAGTGTCGCCGGCTGTGCCCCCCATTATTGGTGGACATCACACACACCCCAAAATGCCATGCCGCTATTGGCCACAACAGTGCTGCACCTCCAGAACCGGCTTCAGCACCAAGCTGCCACAATATGTTTCTTGCGCTGCGCGCAAGCAAACATAAAGATATTTGCTTTTCAGTTCAATCAGCTCATTGTTAGTATTATTGTGATGAGATAAAAGGGCTTTAAGTCCATCTTACCCACCCCATCTGCCTCATGGCAGTGACTGCACTCAATTTGTGTAGGGACACACACTGAAACTTAACCAGAATGCTAGCTCTATTCAAGCTGTATGCTGTAGCACTCAGTACTCTCCTGTCCCAGAACTCTGTCTAGTCCTACTTTGAAAGCTTGAACAGTGCAAGCACCCACAAATGTACTGGACAGGGTATTCCACATATTATCCAGCCTCTAGGTGGGATTTAAAGGTATTTTCAAAGAACAGGGGCGTTACCTAGTGGCCATGGCCAACATTTCCACCTCTCAGTAACAAAATTTGAATATAAAAAGCTGTGTGTGGTATTAGCCTACTTTGGCCTTGTCCACACTGCACTGCTACAATGTCATAATGGTGCCACACTGGTACAGACAGCAACAGTTACCGTGTGTCCACACTGCCAGAGAACAGATCCGGTAACGGTTCCGAACCGCGCAGCCCGTCCACATTGTGCGTGCCGTGGGACCATTACAGTCAGCACTCTATCCCACAATGCAGTGCATGCTGCACTGGGGGACAGCTGGAGCTACATGCTCATGCATCCACACTACAACCAGTAACACTACGGAGGCAGCACCAGTTCCGTAACCATTGTTGAAAGCACCTCATAAGTGGTTTCAACAACGGTCATGGAAATGCCTCCTGTAACATTACATGAGTAAACGCAAACCATTGCAGTAACAATTTGGCCCCTCTGTGACGATACAGAGGGGTGTTTTCAGTGTAGTGTGGACAGGGCCTAAGTGACTGCTATCTGTGTACTGCATACAGACCCAGCATTACTAGTATCTAGCACATTGCTTTGTCAAGCTCTCTGGTATATAGTATTTCCCCTTTTCCCTTCCCTTTGCAGGAGGCAGTATAGTGTAGTGGTTAAGGGCACTAAGCCGCAAACCTGGAACCTGAGTTTGAATCCCATCAGCCCCCACTTGCATCCTGTATAACCCTGAGCAAGTAACTTAACTTCCTTGTGCTCCCAGGTCACACCTGGAAACAAGCTGTGGCTTAGTGTGCCTTTCCTGGTTAAACAATTTCCCCTTTCCATACAGTGGGTATGAAAGGCACTATATAAATCTAGATTCCTTTCCTTCTCTTTGTAAAGCCTTTTGGATACAGCTTGTAGAAAGGCATGGTATAAACCCACATTTATTTCCTTTTTCCTTCGTAAAGCATGTTGGAATACAGTGTGCATGAAAGCTACTATATAAACCCAAACTCCTTTCCTTCCCTTTGTAAAGAACATTGGGATATAGTGTATATGAAGAGTGCTGTATAAACTCAAATTAATGTCCTTCACATCGTAAGGCATTTTGGGATACAGTGTATATGGAAAGCACTATATAAACCCAAATTCCTTCCTTCACTTTCTGAATTACTCTGGGATACTGTGTGCATGAAAGGCACTATATAAACCCCAAATCCTTTCCTTCTTTTTAAAAACCACTGTGCGACACAGTGTGTATGAAAAATAAAATATAAAGTCAAATTCTACTCCATTACAAATAAACCCCATTAGCTGTTCAGTAGTACACTGACATATTGTCCATAGAGAGTCGTATAACTTCCCTCTGGAGACAAGGCCCCCCTAGAGTACAGCTAATCATCTCTGCTGATAGTGGGGCCAGAATACTTTTGTCTGCTGGCTTTTCAGACAGTTCACAGCAAGGTTTGTCCTGGCTCCATCGCAGTTTCTGTCCAGATATGCATCTCCACATCACCGTACTATTTTATTTACTTATTTAATGATTCGGAAAAGACCTTTGAGCGCAAGCTCTTTTACAAAGGTTCCACGTCATAGGTTGCAAAACAAAGTACAATAGGAGAAAGCAGAGGTACAGCACAATGAACAACACAGCTTGGATTCAGAACTTACAGAATTACTCAAAACATAGGTACAAGTTAAATAACAAGAAAAACACTTTATGGGGGGTTGTGGGGGGGGGGGGATAAGCAGCCACAAAGTACCTTGTCAGTAATAACGGCTGCAGAACTTGTAAAGGAGTAATACATTGTTGATACAGTTAAAATGTCCCATATCATTTTAAGCGTTTCAGTTCTCAGCAGCTTTCAGAAGCAGACTCACTGTGTGGTTTGCTGGCACCTACCAGATTTTATATTGCTTTTAAAGGTGGATGAAGTGGCCGAAATTTGCTCCACGGAGTGATTCGCGGAGTAACGTGAAATCCGCAAAGTGCTCTGCAACGCAAAGTGGGGTACTTCTCATCATAATGGGGCATGAGAAGTCCATTGAAACCAATGACTTCACGTTATTCTGCCTTCCCCAAACTACTTCTCCACCAATTTTAAGGGGAAGTACATTGAAATCAATGTACTTCGCATCACTTTGCCTTGTTATTGAGCTCCAAGGCGAATTTACAGTGCTTCATTGGATTGCAGGTCACATAGGCTCTAAGTTGTTCTGCACAGCCTCAGTGCATGTGTAATGGAAGATGGAGACAGTTTCCTCTCGGAACTCTGCAATTCAAATCCTCTAAAAGCTGTTAAAAAAGCCTTTCTGAGCTATTTTTTTTCTCAAAATTTAGTGCATCGATTGTAGGAAACCCTCCTGTGCTCATATCATCGAGTGTTTATTGTTTGTGTGTGGATTTTGAATGTTAATTTAGAACAGTCAATCTGTGTACTGCGAAGTGTGCTTTGGGGGAGGGGTGTATCTGCGTTGTAGGTAGATTAACTGGGAGAAAAAGGCAGTCTTTCTGTTTTGGTTATATTTTTCTTGTATAACTGTGTTAATATACACACAGTAATATCTTCAGTAATTCTTGACATTTTTGTTTCTGATTGTAGTGGTGCAGCAGTGTATAATTTCAGTTTGTTTAAAACATTTGGTTATGTTGCTAAATATTTTCAATTTGCTACGCAATACTTGTAGTGTGTGTGTGTGTGTGTGTGTGTGTGTGTGTGTGTGTGAGCGATGCGTGCCATTAAATCAGACAACTTCTATTGTGCCAGAGTAATTGCAGCAGTGTGGAAATGCTATCCACTGCACCTGCATAAATTTGTTATACTACTTTGTGGTATCTTTACTAGTAGTGGAATGTTACTGCCTTGCCTAACCCCACCCCCAACCAGAAAAGGTATTATTTTCCAGATTTGGATTTGTGACTTGTGAGCACTGGTTAGGTGTTGTTGTGCCTTTATGTCTGACTCTACATCTCTTGTGTGCTCAGCGCAATCTTAATCTGTCTGTGCATTTGCAGTACACCAATAATTCTGGGAGACTTTGCAATTTTTGTTACCCTCTCATTTCACTTCACCAGCACTACGAAATTTCCTGTACACAAGACAGTAGCATTTTGGAGATGCAAATTCATTCTGGTGGCTATGTGTGACCACTGCACGCATGACAGAGTGTGCCATTAATTCTGGGAGGCTTTGCATTTTTTGTTACCCTCCCATTTCATTTTGCTGGCACTGGGAAATTTTCTGGACACAAGACAGTAGCATTTAGGGATTCAAATTAATTCTGGTTGGTGAGTGTGTGTGACCACTGCGCGTATGACTGAGTGCACCATTAATTCTGAGAGACTTCACATTTCTTGGTATGCTCTCATTTCACTTCGCCAGCACTGGGGAATTTTCTGGAAACAAGAAAGTAGCATTTTGGGGATGCAAATTAATTCTGGTGACTGTGTGTGATCACTACGTGTAATGCCAATCAACAGAATTCCTGTTGATGTGGCTTGGTGGAACTGGCACATTAAATTTGTAGTAACTGGCGGGAATTTTTCCCATAAAGAAAGCCAGTTATAATTCATTGTTATAACCAACTGGTTATAAGCACAAACACGCACCAGGTTTCCCTTGCTCCACGCATGTGCACACTATTGACTTAATGCTACCGGAACTACTGCACATTCTGTTTTCTGTACTTGCTGGATCGTGTTTTCAAGGCAAGAAAACACTACCCATCGATTATATAAATCAAAACATGGGGAGGTGTGTAAAACTTAAATTTTACACACACCCTCAGTCCTTTTGTAAACCTCTCAAGCTTCACACTCAGGGTATATGTAACATTCCACATATCAAATGTGTACAATTCTCATTATACCCACCTCCCCATGTATTATTCTATATATAATTAATGGTTTCCTCTTTTTCCCATAGGGAAACCATGGCATAAATTGCCATTATAAAGGAGCATTTATAATGGCAAACGTGCATGATTTCCCCCACTCTGCGCAAGCGCCTGGTCGAACTCCTCCTTTCTCGGTCACTGTCTCCTGAACAGCAAACCCAGCATGAATACAAACTGCCACGGACACTCGGCAGTAAGTAACATTTAAAAAAAACTTAAAATGTACCACATTTGCTACTGGATTGCCCACCCTCACAAAATTTGAAAAAAAATGTTTGAAATTAAAGTGAAAGTCGACCACGCGCCATGCCGTAGTCGGACTTTGGCGCACAGCAACCTCTTTTATTTTACATAATTGTTGAGGTGAAAAAGAGAAACCCAACAATTATATAAAATAAAATATGGGTCTGGGTATGTGTAAACGCGAATTTACATTGACACCCTGGGCTGACTACGCATAAACCCCTTGAGCTTCATTCTCGGGTTTATGTAGCATCAAACACCTCGGGTGTGTGTAAATTCTCATTACACACCCAGACCCATACTTTATCCTCTATATGATTGTACCAGTCAAAGTTGCATTTAGCTTTCTTCCCCTTCATTGATAATAGCTTAAGGTAGAAATTGATGGTTAAAAGAGTGTCTGTACTTTGGACTCAGAGGTTCTGAAAGTTCTGATAAAGCTTGGTCTAATAACTATCAGAACTTTTCATGGCTCATCAGAACCTTTGGGAACATCAGAACCTTTTGTGGTTCTCACATGCCTATTAATTAGGTGATCTAATTAGCACACCCTCATTTTTTTTAAATCCTATCTAAAAAAACTATTATTCTTCCCTGCCTGACATTCATAATGCTCCCTTTTCTTTTTATGCACTTGTACTTTCCCACCTGCCCTTTCTGACAGCCCCCAAGCTACATCACCTGCCTTCTCTGGGAGCTTACCCCTTGCCACTGAAAAATATGCCCCCTTCCCCACCATAGTGGGCTGTCAACATTTCCCCAGCCCCTCCATGACTTCTGTGTAGTGGCAGAGGTGGCTTTAGTCAGTGGGGTGGAGCCTACAGATGGCTGGCTTTATCCTGCCATGGCAGGGGTTCATTACACTGTTCTACTGATCTCTGGGATGCCAAGGGCAAAGATGGTAAGGCACACACATGTCAGATATGCTCCTGTGCCACCGCGAGGCATTCCCCTTCTCCAGCCAGGCTGCAGCCTGCACTGCCAGCTGTGCTCACTGGGTGGCAGTAATGCTGCAGGGTCTGTTAGCCTCCCTCCCTGAAGAAGGAGGTGGGCACCCTCCAGAATGCTCTGCCCTCCATCCTTAAGCCCACCCCCAGTGCCCCCAGGCTCATTCCTGAACCCAGGCTGCTAGCGCTGGGAGCAGTAGCCTCGCTGCCGTACTGACAGGCTGCCATGACTCTCCTTCTTAAATTTTAGGCAGCTGTGCATTTTAGATGAATAAATTTGGTACTGAGAATTGAACTTGCCTAAATGAAGCCAGCTGCTCGCATGGAGGAATCACAACATCACTTGAACAAACATAATCTGTAAAACTTTGTCTGTTAAAATATACTCTGTTTCCATTAGAATAGCATTAGTAGCTGTTATGATGTAATCCTGATGTTTTGTGGCTGGATTTCATTATTAGAAGATAATTTGTCAGGCAGCCCCATGGCCCACCAGACGGTAGCATGTTGTGCTTCCGTGTCAGTGAGCCAGGATTGGGAGTTGACTCGGAAGCTGGGTCAGGTGGCCAAGCAGGATGGCATAGCACTGCCACGTGACAGCACACCCAACCAAACAGGGGTGGCGCTGTGGTTCCATAGCCTTAGCAACTCCTTTGGTGGGCTGTGTGGCTTCCTTTCTCTGCAGGGGTGCCACTGCTGGCATGCATGGGAGGCCCGACAGGGTATTGCCCAGGATCAGGGAGGTGGGAGCACTTAACATAGAAACATAGAATCTGTCAGCAGAAAAGGGCCACTTAGCCCACCCAGTCTGCCTAGAATTTTCCTTTCTACTCTGTTTCTGCATACCATAACCAGTCTCCAGCGACCTCCTTCCTACCTGCCTATCTACTAATATTGCTCTATGTTTGTCCCATGCATACTTGAAGCCCACACTATTCACCTCCACCACTTCTGCTGGCAGTCTATTCTAGGCATCCACCACTCTTTCAGTGAAGCAATACTTCCTCGCATCCCTCCTAAATGTCATTCACAGCTGCATCTCATGATTATAAGAATGGGAGCAAGCCAGAAAATCTCAGGTCTCTCATGCTGCCTGTATGACAGCTGCCTGTACTCTCGGGCCACCACATCACATCATGTAGATCCCCACTAGCTTGAACAGTGGGGGGAAAGGGAGGAGGATGGCTAATAAAGTTTGGAGGCTGCCGACATAACACTCGGAAGGAAGTTGGAGGTGACAGTACTGGAGTAAAAGCTCTATAACAAAACAAACAAAAAACCAAAAAGATAATTTATCATAGTCCCAGTTTCTTAATTTTTTGTGTTTTTCCCATTCCCTTCCCCCTCATTTGTATATCATGTGGTTTGTAATGTATTTTTCTACTTGACTGAAAACTAATGAAAGAAAATAAAACAAAAGAAACTGTTCATTACTGCAGATCTGAACAAAGTCAGTCTTCCTGGTCTGTAGGCCTGCCCTGCTGATACTAGACCACAACAATTTCAAGAGACGTCATTTTTAGGTGAGTTATTATGTTTGCTTGTGCACATGTGCAAGAAACATTATGCAGCAGCTTAGGAGAGAAGCGGGTTGTGGAGGTGCGGCAATGTGGCTGCCAGTGACAGCACTGCATTTGTGGGCTTTGAGGTGTGCATCCAATGCAGGCCCAGTGTCCTGATGACACTGGTTCTGCAGAAGTGCCACCAACTTGAAACGATTTGGCCGCTGCAATGAGGGACTGCCTCATCACTGCAGCGTCAGCAATTCCACTGCAATAAGAGAGTGACCCATCATTGCAGGGCGGTACCTTGTTTGGCGTAACATTTCTGTGAACATGGTGGCGGCTCTGTGCTGCTACCTCACAGTCCCATGTAAGCTGGCAATGCCCAATCACTCTGTCAGCATGCCAATGGCCCAATTCATTTGTCAATGGGGAGCCCACTCTCCGTCGGCATAATGTCCCCCCCCATTTGTTGTATGCCGAGGGGGTGCCCAATCCCTTTTGGCATCGTGTCCCCCCAAACAGCCTTTATTTGCCAACAGAGGGCCCAATCCCCATCGGCTTTAGTCTCCCCCTTCCCCAAAATGCAGGTGGCACACTGGGAGCCCACCCCGGTGTGCACAAATGAAGCCTGAAGGAAAGAAAAACCTTCCCCCAACATCCTTTTTATTATTTTTGTCCCTGAAATAAAGAAAACAGTCCCTCATAGTCTGTCGTGCGCCTTCCCCCAACCCGCATCCACCCTCTGCACAGCCCAGCTCCCCCCACCCCCCCACCACATACTTACCTCCGGAGCCCAGCTCGAAGATCTTCAGTGGACCGGGAACATGTCTGCACTCTTCAAAGCCGACTGCGAACTGAAGAAATGCCGGTAAGCTGTATAATGGCATAGATAGTTTTTTTTCAACTTATGTGGATATCTCTGCCATTTTTTCGACTTTTGCCAACAAATTTTCAAAATGTGGTTATTGGGACCCCTCCTCATGAATACAGTCACTGTCATGGCGTTATTCGGTCCCAAAAGGTGATTTCATGGTCACTACGTGGAATCACCTTTTGGAACTGGTTAATGAAATGACCATGCCACTGCTCTTGATGTGGGCTCTCAAAAAGCCTATGTTGCAAATTTGGTGAAAAAAATCCAAAAAATACTGTTTAACGAGCATGCGTTGTGCAGATTCCATCCTTCCTCGTAACTTTACGAATTTGAAATATTTTCACTCCAGATTTTCAGCATTGGCATTTTTCCATACCTCCTTATGCACAGTACAGATGTCATTTTTCACATCCTGGCCAAAATGTGTTTTCACACTTCTGGCGCAGAACAGCGCGGTCCCTGTCGGAAATAAATGTTTGGCACAGATTAAGAAAATCACAGTGACTGTGTTCATGAGCAGAGGTGCTAAAATGCCTATGCTGAAAATTTAGTGACAAAAGTCCATGAAATGACTGTTACGAGTGTACGTTTCCATGCACCCTCGTAATTTTGAGCATTTATAATATTTTCACTCCTGATGTTCAACACTGGTATTTTTTCACATAGAAACATAGAAGTTGATGGCAAATAAGGACTGCAATGCCCATCCAGTCTGCCCATTGCTTTTTCTACCTTATGAATGTGCCATCAGCCTTTGCTCTGTCAATGGCCTATCTATTCATACTCATCTGTAGTGCTTCCTTATGCCTATCCCATGCTTGTTTGAAGCCATGCACTGTATTCATGTCCACCACTTCCTGAGGAAGGCCATTCCATGCATCCACCACCTTTTCTGTGAAAAAGAACTTCCTCACATTACCCCTTAATCAGCCTCCCTCTAATCTCATGCTGTGTCCTCCTGTTCTGCTATTTTTCTTATATTGAAACATGTTAGACTCTTTCACCTTGTTAACGCCCTTAAGGTGTTTAAATGTTTCGATCAGATCACCTCTCTCCCTCCTTTGCTCTAAGGTATACATATTGAGCTCCATTAATCTGTCCTCATATATTTTCTGATGCAGTCCCTGCACCATTTTGGTTGCCCTTCTCTGGACTGCCTCAATCTGGTTAATGTCCTTGTGAAGGTGTGGCCTCCAGTACTGCACACAGTACTCCAGATGGGGCCAAACCAGTGCCTTGTAAAGAAGGATTATTACCTCCCTCTTCTGACTTGTGATACCCCTACTAATACACCCCAACATCCCCCTAGCCTTATCTACTGCTTTAGTGGCCCGCTGGGATGTTTTCAGGTAATCGGTGATGATGATGCCCAAGTCTCTTTCTTCCCTTGTGACTGCCAGCAAGTTCCCTCCAAGCCTATAGGTGGCTTCAGGGTTTCTCTTCCCTATGCGCATGATCTTGCACTTCTTTGCATTAAACCCCAGTTGCCACTCTTCTGACCATTTTGCTAGTTTATCCAGATCTCTTCTCATTCTGCCCACCCCATCGGGATCATCTACTCTGTTGCAGATCTTGGTGTCATCTTCAAACAGACAAACCTTACCCTCCAGTCAATCTGTAATGTCATTGATGAAGATATTGAAGAGGGCTGGCCCCAGGACTGATCCCAGAGGTACCCCACTTGTGACTTGCATCTCTTCTGACTGTATACCATTTACCACCACTCTCAATTTTCTGCCCGTCAACCAGTTTGCCACCCAGTTGACCAACTTCTGACCCACCTCAAGCCTACCCAGCTTATTAATCAATCTTTTACGTGGAACAGTATCGAAAGCTTTGCTGAAGTCCAGGTAGGCGACATCAACTGCTCCCCCTTGGTTCACCACTCTGGTTACCCAGTCAAAGAAATCTATGAGATTAGTTCGACAAGACCTTCCTTTTATAAACCTATGCTGTCTTGGATCCTGTGCTCCTATGGATTCAAGGTGTTGCATTATCCTTTCCTTAAGGAGTGCCTCCATAATCTTTCCCACTACTTAGGCAAGACTGACTGGTCAGGAGTTCCCTGCCTCCTCCCTGCTACCACTCTTGTGGAGTGGGATCACATGAGCCCTTCTGCAGTCTTCTGGGACCTCTCCTGTGCTCAGAGACTCACTAAACAGTTCTGATAATGGTTCGGCTAGTTCTACCCTTAGCTTCTTTAGTTCCCCCTGGATGTATGCCATCAGGTCCCATTGCCATGTCTACCCTAAGCTTATTGAGCTCTTGTAGGACCCTTTCTTTTGTGAAGGGACTAGTGCACACCTCCTTCCCCCCGTGTCCATGGTGCTGAGCTGTGGACCCTGCCCTACTTTCTCTTCAGTAAATACTGAGCAGAAGTATCTATTTAGGATAGATGCTTTCATATGGTCCTCCTCCTCCTCACATGCCCCCTTATCCCTTTTGATCTTAACAATACCCCTTCCGGACATTCTCCTTTCACTAATGTATCTATAGAAAGTCTTGTCACCTTCTTTTACTGTTAGTGTTTCCTCAGTTTGGGCCTTTGCCTGCCTTACTGCCTTCCCTGCTTCCCTTAGGGAAGTTTGGTATGCCTCCCTATCTTCATCCTGCTGCATTCCCTTATATTTCCTGAAGGCCAGCCTTTTGGTTCTGACCTTTTCTGCTACTGTTTTTGAGAACCAAAATGGTTTCCTTCTTCTTTTGCACTTTCTTTTCTCTCTAACACAATGGGTGTTGCTTCATATTGCATCCTTAATTCTTGCCCACTTTGCCTGTACCCACTCACCTGCATTTCTTTTTGCCAGGGCTAGCTTAACACTGTTTGCCATCTTATCCAAGTCTGCTCCTCTGAAGTCCCATATTTTGCCTTGGAATGGGATGATTTAGTTTTAGAGGCCAAATTGAACCATACCATGTGATGGTCACTGGCCCCCAGGTGACCTTCTAACTGGAGATCTGAGATCCTTTCCCTGTTAGTCAGTACTAGATCTAGGATAGCCCTGTCTCTTGTGAGTTGTTGTACCAGTTGTTTGAGGCCCTCTCCCTGCAGGGAATCCACCATGTGTCTAGTTCTGGCAGATGTTCCTGTTAGTATTGAACAATCTGTATCTGGCATGTTAAAGTGTCCCACTATCAGAACCTCCCCTTTAGCTGTCATGCTTTGTATATCTTCTAACAGTAATGTGTCTATGTCCTCCCCATGGTCTGGAGGCCTGTACACAACCCCAGTTCATGTGGCTGTCCCATTTCCTGTTTCCAGGGTGACCCACAGTTCTTCTGGCTCCTTATGTGTATTCTGAATTTCTGTAGCTTTGATACTTTCATTGACATAAAGGGCCACTCCTCCCCCCTTTTTGCAAGTCAGTCTCTTCTGAACAGTACATAGCCAGGTACTGAAGTCTCCCAAGTGTGGTTACTGGTAAACCATGTCTCACTAATGGCTACTACTGTATGTCCAGTTAACCTCTATCATTATTGCCTGCAGGTCTAGAATCTTGTTTCCCAGACTGCAAGTATTTGTGTATATGATTTTCCATTGCCCAGATTTCAGTGTGTTAGTTTTTGGGCAAGGTGTGGCATTTCCCCTGTGTGTCGTATGGGAAGCCGGAACTTTTCTTTACCTGGTAATGCAAATGAACTACAAACATGCTGAACTCCTGTTTGACCACTAGCTGAGGGGGGAGGGGTGTTCTTCCCATTTGACATATGGGGTACTGCACCTCTCTCCCCATCTGCTAATTTAAATCTTCTGCAAAGACGTCAAACTTCTGCCCAATGCACTGACTCCCTACTTAGTCTGATGCAGTCCATCAAATTTAAAGAACTTTCACTCACAAAACTTTTGCCAGTTCCCTACAAATTTGTGTCCTTTTTCCTGGCACCAGCCCTTGAGCCACATGCTTAGCTCCCCTATCTCCCCTTCTCGGACCTTCCTTATGAACAGTACAGCTGTCATTTTTCATATGTTGCCGGAAATATACATTTACACATCTTGCGCAGAATAGTGCGGTCGCTGTTGGAAATTAATGTTCAGGACAGATTAAGAAAATCTTAGTGACAGTGTTCATGAGTAGAAGTCACAAAATGCTTATGTTGAAAATTTGGTGAAATAATTCCACTAAATGACTGTGTTAAGTGCATGCACTGTGCAGTTTCCACTTATGCTCGGAAGTTCGAGCATTTTTAGTATTTTCACTACAGATTTTCAACATAGCCATCTCTTCACACCTCCCTATGAGTGGTACAGCTGTCATTCTTCATATCCTGCCTGATCTGTGTTTTCGTACATCTGGCACAGAATGGCACAGTTGCTGTGGGAACTCAAAGTTCGGGACACATTAACAAAATCACAGTGCCACTGTTCATGAGAAGAGGTCCCAAATGCATTCATGAGGTGTGAGTCACAAAAAGGCCATGCTGAAAATTTGTAGTGCAAATATCAACGAATGCCTGGAGCGTTAGAGTTTCTAACCATTATGTCCCACCCTGTATGGACTGACAGGCATCAGGGATATGCCTTTGGATTGCTGACTGTAATGCTCATGTCATTCCACCTCCACCCCCTCCACCCTGCAGCCAGTGACAGGTATTGAGATGTGCCTTGGACTTTTCAGCCCCAGAGTTCACCCCATTCTCCTGTACTGCACCCATTTCAGCATGTCCTTATGGAATGGGGTGACTGTAAAGCCAAACACCACAAGGCACACCTCAACACTTATTGGTGTCTGCAGGATAGGGTGAGGTGAAATGGCATGAACATTATGGGTGATGACCCAAACACATGCCGCAATGCCTGTACATCTCTTCAGGGTGGAGGTGGGGTTGGTGTGAAGTTCAGTACTTCACTGTCATTCCTATTCTGCATCTGTCTAACTCCTGCATTTCCAATGCTAATACAAGCAAGCAAATATTTGGCATTGACAAATGTTTGTTGTAGATGTGGTGACTTTTTTCCCCCACATCAGGGAGTTGCATGTAGGGACTTAGTCCCCAGGTAATGTCAGGCCCCTTGAAAACCTGGCCCCAGATATCGACATTTCATAGGGAGGAAGAGATGAGAGAAATGTGAAATCACTAGGCAGATGACATGCACAGGACAACAATTATGCTGGCTGCTGCATATTCTACAGAGAAAAAAAAGGGAAGATAAAATAAATAAATAAATAAATAAGGAAAAGATGAAATGTGAACTAGGTTCTGTTGAAACATAAGCGATGTCCCTGAAATGTTAATGGGGGAAGGCGGCTGTACTAATATATTCATCTAGTTACACCGCTGATTTCTAACTCAGACAATCCCAAAAAGCAGAGTGCTTGCAGATGGAGAATGCATTCTTTAATATCTAGCCGTAAAACATGTTGTTAATTATATACCCTGGAGATAATACTGGAAAAAAGATCAAAGGCTTTGAGAAGCTTTTTGAGTTATATTTCACAACTACAGGTCCCATGTATAGTATTTCTAAGTACTAACATCCGCCCAGTTCAGCAAGCAAGTTCCCATCTCATCCTGGAAATAATTACAAGTTACCGGAGCAGGCAGACATCTGTGATGTACTGTAGGCTGATTCAGAATCAGGATGTTTTGGACACTTATATTCACTCTCTCTTTCTTTCTCCCTCCAAATTTCTCTACCTCTGTCCCTCCCTCTTTTATTATCTTCTGTCTCCCTCCATCCCTGCTCGCTCTTTCTCTTGTCCTCCCTACCTCCCTCGTCTGTCAATCTCCCTCTCCTCCCTCCTTCCCTCTCTCCCTCCCTCACACCTTGCTCTCTTTCTTTCTCTCCTCCTTCCTTTCTCTCCTCCTCTCCCTCTGTCCTTCTCTTCCTCCCTCCATCCCTCTCTCTCTCTCTCTCTCTCCCCTTCACTCTTTCTCTCAGCTCTCTTTCTCTCAGCTGTCTTTCTCCCTCCCTCCCTACCTCGATCTCCCCATTTCAATGAAATTCAAATGTGTTTATTGGCATGACAAAATATGCAGATCTTGCCAAAGAGTACATATCAAACTATTCATAAGACATAAACACAGTACAACATACCATACTTAAATTATTACCTCTACAGTACAATCTGTTGTATTTTGAAGCTGGTGGCAGGATGCATATAGTTTGCAACTATTTCTGCTACATTGTTTGTCTCTCAGTCATGTACAAAAGTTTAGCTTAATCATTCAGGAACTGGAGATCACCAGTCTTGTTGATAACTTTAGATGATATTTTTGTCATACACAGTACCTTTCTCTCTCTCTCTCCCCCCCCCGCACTCTCTCTCTCCCTGCTCTCTCTCTCTCTCTCTTTCTGTCTCTCTTTCAGTCCTCTATCTCACCCTTCTCTCTTCTATGTCTCTGTCTCACCCCTCTTAAAAATTTTCTGGACAAATCTCCCCCATGCGTTCATGTTCTTTCTTATCACTCTGAATGCAGAAATTGCCAGCTTTCAAGCCTCTAAAAACTGAAAAAGGCAAAGAAAGGATTTTGGAAGCATATTGATGCACAGTAATGGTGGCAGGCAATGCTTAGTGAACACATTAACCATCATAAAACAAAATGGAATGTACAATACTAATTTTAGTGATCTGATTGGCTGGTGTACCCACAATTATATTATGTATTTTCACAGTTTATTTATTAAGGATTACCTGACTGAGGTGCATCTTGTTTTCAAAGAGCTCCTGCTTGTACCTTGAGTTAATCTGGGAGATACTGAAGCACAGGAAGGTCAAGTTGCCTGCTCAAGGTCACTCAGGGAGCCAATGGCTCTGGTGGGTTTAAACCTAGGAAAGCCTGTTTCACAGTTCAGTGCTTGACCCTCCAGACCAGACCTCCAGACCATTCTGAGACTGCCCCAAAAATGATTCACAAGCTAGAAAGACTGATGTAGAAACATAGAAACATTGAATTTGACAGCAGATAAGGACTGCTTGGCCCACCCAGTCTGCCCATTTCCCTACCTAATGGATAAGCTGCAGATCCTAGTTAACCAGCAGCCTACTTCTTCCTACCCCCATAAAAATTGCCTTATATCTGTCCCATGCATTCTTGAATTCTCCCACTGTTTTTGACTCTACAACCTTCCTCCGAAGGCGCTCCATGCATCCACAACCCTCTTTGTGAAAAATACTTCCTTAAATTACCTCCGAGCCGCCTCTCTCTTCAAATTGTGCCCCTTGTTCTTGCATCTTTTTTTTGAAAGATGCTACCTCTTGGACTTTGTTGATTCCCTTGAGGTACTTGAAAGTTTCTATCATGTCCCCCTCTCCCTCCTTTCCTCGAGGCTATACATATTAAGCTCCTTAAGTCTCTCTTCATATGTCTTCTGGTGCAGACCCTGCACCATTTTAGTTGCCCTCCTCCGGCAGCTTCCATCCTGTCTATGTCTTTAAGGAGACTGGGTCTCCAGAACTGCATGCAGTACTCTAGATGGGGTCTCACCAACTGTCTGTACAGAGTGATAACAACTTCCTGTTTTCTACTGGTGATGCCTCTCCCTATGCATCTCAGTATTCCCCCAGCCCTCCTTGCTGCCCTCTCACATTGCTTGCCCACCTTTAGGTCATCTGATATGACTACCCCCAGGTCCCTTTCCATTTTTGTTGTTGTTAGTATCTCACCCCCCATTGTGTACTCTTCCCCTGGGTTTTGTTTCCCAGGTGCATTACCTTACACTTCTTAGCATTGACTCTAAGCTGCCATACATTTGACCATTCCTCTAACCTTGCCAAGTCCCTTCTCATCCTTTCCACCCCACCTCGTATCAACTCTGTTGCAGATCTTTGAGTCATCTGCAAGAGACATACTTTTCCTTCCCAGTCCCTCTGCAATGTCAGCTTGTAAAGACATTGAAGAGGACCAGTCTATTACTGAACCCGCGGTACCCTCACTAGTAACCTCCTTTCTTCAGAGTGACTCCATTTACTATTACTCTCTGTGTCCTATTCTCCAGCCAATTCTTTATCCAGGCTGTCATCTTGGGACCCACTCCCAGGCTGGCTAACTTGTATATTAATTTTTTGTGTGGGACTGTGTCAAATGCCTTGCTAAAGTCTAGGAAGGCCATGTCCACAGCCCCTCCCTGATCTACTACTTTGGTCACCCAGTCAAAGAAATCTATGAGATTTGTCTGGCATGACCTTCCCACTGTGAATCCATGCTGTCTTGGGTCCTGTGCCCCTCTGGCCTCTAGATACTTGACAATTCTTTCCTTCAGAAGTGATTCCATCATTTTCCCTATCACTGAGGTTAAACTAACAGGTCTGTAGTTTCCTGCTTCTGCCTTGCTCCCACTTTTGTGACGGGGAATCACATCTGCCCTCCTCCAGTCCTCGGGTACCACCCCATCCTCCCATGATTTGTTAAAGAGGGTAGTCAGTGGTGTCACTAGTTCTACCCTTAGTTCTTTTAGAATTCTGGGATGAACCCATCAGGCCCCATTGCTTTGTCCACCTTCAATTTTAAGAGTTCTTTCAGAACCCTTTCTTCTGTAAATGGGCTGGTATCAACTTCTGTATCCAGAGTGTTTCTACTGTTTGTTTTAGGTACCTCCCCCTCTTCCTTTGTAAATACTGAGAAAAAATATTGACAGGCACATTACGGCTTTTATTTTCAAAGATTTGCGGTGGACACAATAGCAAGATGCATCACTCTTGCATCGCAAATTGCACCTGCGTCTGCATTAGAAAGTTGCGCTACTATCAGAAGATGATTGCACCACATTCTGCTGCTCCTTTATTTGCATTCAGAATAGGGATGCAAAAGTAACACAAAAGCGACATAACTTCTGTATGATGTAGCCTGTAAATATGCAGCAATTATAATGCAACTGTAAGTGGTAGTTTTGATGCAACTACGAAAAAAAGGCACAATTACAGTATATGTCACACATCTGCGTGGCATGTCTTGATACAGTTGTGTCAGCAGTTTTGAAAATACCACCACAGCTCTCTAAATGCTGCATGTGTTCAGGAGTATGTAATGTGAACCTGAAAAACGGAGTGACTTGGTAATTTGATGTGGTGGAGGTGGGGGGACACATTGTTCTAGGAATCCCAATGAACTTTGGCCAAGATGGTATTCAGCAATTGCTGTGTCTGAGTGCCTGAAGAAAACTTTCAAACATAAAGAGGCCCTTTTTCACCACTTTTTTATTTTTCTTATTTTATTTCAGATTGGGATTAATACCTTTGAGTCAGAGACTAGTTCACAAAGGTTCCAAGTCATACAAGTACTTAAGACAGAACAGACAACACATAGGTTACATAAGCTTACACAGATTACATGGTAATATACATTGCAGATTACAGTTTGTCGGTATTAAAACATAGGTTGCAGCGGTCAGTCAGTTAATCATGGGCACTCAGGACACAACGTAACTGGTACAGGCATCAGTGCAAGGAGAGTGTTGTATACAATACAGGAATAGAAATGTATGATCTCACCAATGTAAGTACAGAGTACAGCAAGAGTAACAAGGGGAAGACTTGTTTGGTAGAGTAGAGCAGCCAGAGAAAGCCTTTGTTGGCTCAAACATAGGGGAACTGGGTTTGGAGGGGAGGGGAAGCATGTGCAAAACCAGGGAGAAGGGGAAAGGAGGAGAAAAGGGGTATTTGTTGGGGGGGAATACAAGTGGTTGGGCTGGGGGAGTGAGGGAGGGTGCACGAGGGGAATAAGGCTGGAAGAAGGAGGGGGGAGAGAAGTGGGAAGAGAACAGCAGTGACAGGGGAGGATAGAGTAGCAGGTAACACTGGTGAATGAAAGGGGGGTAGGACAGTAGCCAGGTAACACTGCTATGGTATGTGCAGGAAAGAGTTTGTGGTCTGGGAAGGCATTTACAGGTATTATCCTGGGCTAAGTGGGCTTCTAGGCCTGGTTTGAATTAAACATAGAAACACAGAAACATAGAATTTGACGGCAGATAAGGACCGCTTGGCCCACCTAGTCTGCCCATTTTCCTACCTAACAGATAAGCTGCAGATCCTAGTTAACCAACAGCTTACTTCCTCCTACCCCCCCACTAGGACTGCCTTATGCCTGTCCCATGCATTCTTGAAGTCCCCCACTGTTCTTGACTCCTCGACTTCCTCAGGGAGGCTGTACCATGCATCCACAACCCTCTCAGTGAAAAATACTTCCTCACATTACCTCTGAGTCCCCCTCTATCTTCAAATTGTGCCCCTCGTTCTTGCACATCTCTTTTCTGGAAGATGCTACCCTCTTAGACTTTGTTAATTCCTTGAGGTACTTGAAGTTTTTATCATGTCCCCTCTCCTTCTTTCCTCAAGGGTATACATGTTAAGCTCCTTTAGTCTTTCTTCATATGTCTTCTGGTGCAGACCCTGCACCATTTTGGTGCCCTCCTCTGGACAGCCTCCACTCTGTCTATGTCTTTGTGGAGATGGGGTCTCCAGAACTGCACACAGTACTCCAGATGGGGTCTCACCAACTGTCTGTACAGAGGATAACAACTTCCTGTTTTCTACTATTGATGCCTCTTTCTATGCATCCCAGTATCCCCCCAGCCTTCCTTACTGCCTTCTCACATTGCTTGCCACCTTTAGGTCATCTGATATAATTACCCCCGGGTCCCTTTCTATTTTTGCTGTTGTCAGTGTCTCAGCCCCCCTTGTGTACACTTCCCTTGGGTTTTTGTTTCCCATGTGCATTACCTTGCACTTCTTTGCATTGAATCTAAGCTGCCATACATTTGACAATTCCTCCAACCTTGCCAAGTCCCTTCTCATCCTTTCCACTCCATCTTGTGTATCAACCCTGTTGCAGATCTTTGTGTCATCTGCAAAGAGACATACTTTTCCTTCCAGTTCCTCTGCAATGTCACTTATAAAGACATTAAAAAGGACTGGTCCCAGTACTGAACCATGCGGTACCCCGCTAGTAACCCTCCTTTCTTCACTGTGAACTCCATTTACTACTACCCTTTGCGTCCTGTTGTCTAGCCAATTTTTTATCCAGGCTACCACCTTGGGACCCACTCCAAGGCTGGCTATCTTGTGAATTAATCTTTTGTGTGGGACTGTATCAAATGCCTTGCTAAAATCTAGGTAGGCCATATCCACAGCCCCTCCCTGGTCTACTACTTTGGTCACCCAGTCAAAGAAATCTATTAGATTCGTCTGACATGACCTTCCCATCATGAATCCATGCTGCCTTGGGTCCTGTGCCCCACTGGCCTCCAGGTACTCAACAATTCTTTCCTTCAGAAGTGATTCCATCATTTTCCCTACCACTGAGGTCAAACTAACTGGTCTGTAGTTTCCTACCTCTGTCCTGCTCCCACTTTTGTGAAGAGGAATCATATCTGCCCTCCTCCAGTCCTCAGGTACCACCCCATCCTCCCATGATTTGTTAAAGAGAGTAGTCCGCAGTGTCACTAGTTCTACCCTTAGTTCTTTTAGAATTCTTAGGTGAATCCCATCAGGCCCCATTGCTTTGTCCACCTTCAATTTTATTAGTTCTTTCAGAACCCTTTCTTCTGTAAATGGACTGGTATTGACCCCCGTCTTCAGAGTGTTTCTCTTGTTTGGTTTAGGTAACTCCCCCTCCTCTTCCTTTGTGAATTCTGAGCAGAAATATTCATTCAGTATCCCTGCTTTTTCACTGTCACCCTCTACCCACATTCCCTTCCCTTTATTAATCTTCAGTATCCCTCCTTTGGTCTTTCTTTGCTCCCTAATGTACCTATAAAAGGTCTTATCCCCCTTCTTAACAGAATTGGCTATCCTTTCCTCGGTTTGGGCCTTTGCTATTCTGACTGCCTTCCCAGCCTCTTTCTGCTTTAACTGATAAAGTTCTCTGTACTGCTCCTTCTGTGTTATATTTCTGAATGCTGTCCTTTTCTCCTTAACCTTCCCTGCCACCTCTTTTGAGAACCATACCATTTTTTTCCTTCGTTGTGTTTTATTGATTTGTTTTACACAAAGGCTTGTTGCCTCTGTGATGGCTGTTTTGATCACTCCCATTGTTCCTCCACCCCTCCTTCTTGCCTGTTTGCTAGTGCTTTTCTGAGGCACTCTCTCATTTTCCCAAAGTCAGCCCTCCTAAAGTCCAGTACTCTTGCTTTTGTGGCTTGTGATTGTATGGCTGTGTTTATCGTGAACCACACTGTTTGGTGGTCGCTTGTTCCCAGATGGCTACCCACCTCTAAATCTGAGATTCCTTCTCCATCCCCATTTGAGAGTACCAGGTCTAAGATTGCTCCCTCCCGAGTGGGTTCCAATACTAGCTGTCTGAGGCATGCCCCCTGTAGGGCATCAAGAATGACCCTGCTCTTGGGTGTGCCTGCAGCAAAGGTGTTCCAGTTAATATCTGGTATATTCAGGTCCCCCATCAACAATATCTCCCCTTTTTCTGCCATTCTAAGAAAGCCTTCCATCATTTCCTTGTCCATTCCCTCCCCCTGAGATGGGGGTCTGTATACAACCCCCATGCGGAATATGGTGCCATTTCCTGTCTCCAGGGTGACCCAAAGTGCCTCATCTGCTCCCTGTTTACTCTTTAGTTCTGTTGCTTTGATCCCTTCCTTTACATAGAGAGCTACTCCTCCTGCTCCTCTTTTACCCTCTCTGTCACTCCTGTAGATTATGTATCCTGGTATGTTGACATCCCAGTCATGGTTCTCTGTGTACCATGTTTCTGTGACTGCCACAATATCCAGGCAACCCTCTTCCATCAAGGCCACTAGTAAAGGAGCTTGTTACACAGACTACGGGCATAGGTACTCATTACCCTCCACTTTTTGATAGCCTTACCCCTTTTAGCCTCATTTCTGTCCTTACTGCCTTTGCCTTTTTTTACATTTAAATCTGTTCTGCTTCCTAATAACTTCTGTACCTTGGTGTTTACCTCACTAATCATCATGTTTTGTGGGGGGAGGCTAGGATTTCCCTGCTCCTTTTCAGTGCCTCCCCCCTTGGCTAGTTTAAATGCTTGCCAATGAAGCATTTAAACCTCTCACCTAGGATCCTAGTTCCCCCCTGGACAGATGCAGACCATCGCACCAGTATAGGTTTGCATCCCTCCAGGTGGCTCCCCAGTCCCCAATGAAGCCCAAACCCTGAGCTCCACACCAGTTTTTCAACCACTCATTGAATTCCCTGGTGAGAAGTGCCCTAGCATTTCCCTTGCCATAGATAGTCAGCACCTCCGAGAAGGTTACTGTATGTGCTACTTGTCTAAGGCCCCTTCCCAACTCTACAAACTCCTCTTGCACTGCTCTGATCCCATTCCTAGCCAGGTCATTTGTCCCTAGGTGGACAATGACATCCAGCTCCCTCCCTCGTGCAGCTCCTCCCACAATGCTGAGGATTTGCTTCCTGCCCCTCCAAGCCATGGCGCCAGGAAGGCACCTTACCTCCCTCTCCCCTTCCGCCCCCATTTCTACCCCCCTAATGATTGAGTTCCCCACCAGGAGTTGTTTCCTTCCCCTGTGGGGTCCCATGCCACCCTCCTGTGGGTCTCCTTTGTGAAGGTTCCCAGCATCCTCCTTGGTCTCCACTGCAGGTGCCTCCATAGAGGAACCACTATCCACCAGAAAAGTGAATGAATTGTGGAGAGGTACAGCTAGTGGGATGCAACTCTGTTCCACCACCCTCTCCCTCCTTGAGCCCACCCTGGTCCAGCCTCTCCTCTTTCTTGGCAACCTCTGAGGTAGTGGCATTGGCCCTGGTGGTCCCTTGGTGGGGGAGGAGGTTTCAAGAATCCTAGCCAGGTCAGCCTGGAGACGGGCAACCTCCTCTCTCAGACCATTTGCAGCTTTTCTTTTGTAGGCGGGCAAACAGCCTGAAAAACATGGGGTCTTTTTGTGTTCAGTTCATTACTTGTTTTTTTAAACATATAATGGACTGTGTTGGGGATGCTACAGTTACCGAAGGATGAGAAATCCTAAAAGGTAGGACTGCCTACTAACTTCAAAGAAATGAAAACATTTTGGAAACGAGCAGTATGACAGTCGTTAGTGCTGCGGGCGGCTCAGAGACAGTGCATGTTCAATGCACCGGCCAGCCCGTTTCACAAAACCCACATAAAAAAGCAGCACATTTTCACAATGGGGTCCATGTATTACAAAAAATAACAAATAAAGGAGTATGTATTAGAAGGCAGTCAGACCATCTTGAGATTTTGGGGACTTTGGGAACCTCTCTAGCTTCACTCTCGAGGTTCCAAGTCCCCAAAACTTCTCGATGGTCTGACTGTCTTGTAATGCATACTCCACTATCTATTATTCTATTTGTAACCTCCCCCACTGGCCCCCCTTGTTCAACTAGCAGGGTTGCTCCTCTCAAGCCAAGGCGCCACTGAGATGGGTGGGGGTTGTCACTACAAAACAGTTCTATTGACCCATGGTTCTACTTCGGAGTCTGCCATCCTTAGAAAGGCAAACCAAGTGTGGCAACTACCTGGCTCAAACCTGGGGGACCATTTAGCTGGCCATCAACCTGGGTCCCTGGGAGAAAACATTTGCTCAGCATTATGATAGGTTTGTACTTCTGGTCAAGGGCACCCAAGTAAATCCAGATACTGAAAGCAATATCTGTACTGTCCAAAGGTTAAGATTCTAGAGTGTGGCTTTTATTCACATACACAGAGAATAACAAAGCAAAGATGGACCCCCACAGAGCTACTCACACTGGTAATGCAGATTACTGAGGTATGGAGCACACACACACACACACACACACACACACACACACACACACACACACAGAGCGAACCCTCAGGTTCTGAATGGATCTGGGCATGCATGGCCTGAACTGGTACACTTCTCTTCTTCCCCTTGACTTGGCACCCCAGCCAGTACTAGGACGCTTTCTCATATATCATGAGGAATTATTTTAGGTGGCTCCCTACCACCTCTAAGCACTCTCTGGCTCACTGTAAATCCAAAATCCAACATCTGGGTATTTGCCTCAGGCACTGGCCAAATGCACTGAGAGAAAATAAAGGTGCCCAAACTGAACCCGGAGAGGTAAACATGGTTACTCCAGATGGGGGGGTCTCCCATCTTTTGCTTCCAATGTTTGTACTCGGCCATTGATCTGGTTACAACACCTTTCTCTGAAACTCTTTTGTAGATGCTCTCTTGAAATGTATTTCACATTTAACATTCTACTTCTCACACCTTGGATGTGTCATGAAATTAAAAGTTCTGTATATGGCTATGTCTTTACTCTAGACCCTCACTTTTGCAGATGCTTTTAAATCATACACAGTCTAAAAGTTCTGTACTTGGCAAGTCTCCCTCAGACCCCACAGTAGACAGACACTTTTACTTGAAACACAGTCTTGGTAAATAGAGTTCTTTTGTCAGAGAAAAACTCACCACAGGAATGTAGGTGCTCCAGGGCATTTTCCACAAAATGTCTCGGGTACTCACAGAACAAACAAATCTAGGCAGCTTCACCACTCTCCAGGCTGGACCAGGGGATTGCCCCTAACTCCTGGAATTCCTCCCCATCCCTCTGGGGATGGGGCACTGGGAAATCTTCTAGAATCAGTCTCTTATCATTTCACATGACAGGTCTTCTGTGTTCTTCTCTAGGGTAAGAACACACTACCCCTTCTCCTGAGGTAGCTCTCTTTCAGAGCTAAGTCTAAGGAGCTGCACTTCTGCAGCACTCCTCACTCTTTAAACTCTCTCTCAAACTGACTTTGAATCTCCCAACATTCTATTGCTAACCCCTGTAGCTAGCATTCCATTGTGACTTATGCTGCTGCAAGAATTCTAAGGTGACATTATCACTTAAGCTCAGCAGAGGCTGATGACAGAGTGTGACAGTGTGAAACTCATTTAACTGGCATCTCACAAGCTGCCATTCCCTGCCTGCCACTGATTCTAAGTGGGATTCTAGTAACCCCTTGGAACAAGGGGGTTACACCCACCCTCGGCCAGGAAAATGACTGTCCACAGTCATTACCTACCCAGCACTAGGCCATCCTACAATATGTGTTGACTATGGGGAGGTAGCGTTATCTTCTCCCATACCATGTGCTAGGCACAGGCAGACAACACTAAGGACCCTGAGGCCATTGGCTGATGCACCAGCCCCTACACTATGATCTTACTATGGATAACCAGTGGCCCTGGAAGAACTGTCCAGAGCACAGCCCTAAGAGACCAGTACTGTGGTCCCTTCTGCAGGTCAGGACCACAGCCTGTCTATCCCCCTAGCCCTCTAGGGAAAATCTATCTAACCAAAAACAAACTTACCCAAAACAAGGGAACCTCTCCCCCATCCCTGGACACCTGCAAACCAAACCAAGGAGCTAACACTATACCCAAGCATTACATTCCCACACTCTCTCACAATTACACCTGTGGAAGAAAAAGTTAACTCATGTTAACAACTACACAGTACTTTAAACACAACACTTTAAAGCACATGAGGAACTCTGATGAGTTCCTCCAATCATCTTCTTGACTTCTCTTCTGTCTTCATCAGGAACCAACTGAAAGAGAAAAGACAAAAACACCCAAAATCTGCAAACACAGTACATAGTCATAACCCTTACAATCAAAACACTGGAGAATACTCCCCAAAAATATTTTTTTGAAGAAGATAGAAAAGTACAAAACAGTAGAACACATCAACATTATGTACAATACACCTTTTGGGGATGGAATGTCCTAAATGTCCCAACTAGTGACAACAGCACCCAAAGGCAAGGTCCATGAAAGGGTCTCTCCTGGGCCAGAGCCCGGTAAAGCACAGTTCTTGAAGTACTGCAAATCCCAAAGAGGAGAGTCTTTGTGGACAGTTCAACAGTCTGTAGTCTTGCAGTTGTAGGGTGTGTATTGCAATGTCAATAAAGTAAGAAAAGTCTGGATTTACCAGTCCCTTGAAGAACGACAAAATGGAACAGCACCTGGATCTCCAGCCGAAGACTATCCCTGGCAGTGTTTTTAAGATACAGCTTGGCAGAAATCTTATGGAAATGACAGGATGGATGCCTGGAAAACTGCTGGGGGTGATGTCATCTCTGGCTGGCATCATCTGGAGATGGAACCTTGGAACAGGAAAGGAACAGCTGGACTGAAGTCATCCGAAACCCCGGGCGATGAATCAGGAAACAGCTGGGCTGATGTCTTCTCTGGCTGATGTCATCTAGAAGGTCAGGCCATGAGGCACACTGCAAGACTGATGAATCTGGATGCACCTTTGGATCCTGGAACACCAGACTGGTGGAACAACAAGAGTACAGCAACAGCTGGATGGCAGCATTGGCTATCACTGCTTCGCTTTCCACTTGGTAGGCATGGGCGCCATTCGCAGGAAGCTGGTTACATTGAGGGTAGTACCAGAATGGGTCAGGTGCAAGTATTATTACCCCGTCTGGGCGCTCATAATTCACTTTATGGAAAGTCTCATTTCCCTTTTTGGCCACAATACGTGCAGTGTCTAGGAACAGTGTCCTGCCCACTTTCCAATACTGCAGTTTGTCTCCCATCACTTTGTTTCTGACAAAATGATTTGCACCCGGATGCAGTTCTTTAGTTGCTCCTTCCACTAGCCAGGCTCTCCTGTTTTTCTCAATCTCCTCCCAGACTCTCCCAGGGAAAGGTAGGAAAGGACATTCCATAAATCTCATTTGCCTTCCTATGAACCAGTCTTTCCTCCTTACTACTCTTGGTCAGATTAAGACCACTGGCATGGCTTGGGGGTGGCCAGTCCTGGTTCTGCCAGTGTCGCATACTCAATGCTACGTAGAACGGATCCCTAACCCCTCTTCTGAGGGCAAGGCTGTGGAGTCACCAGCTTCTTCCTCTGGTTCCTCCTAGGCAAGAGCCCGAGGCTGTGGACTAGCACCTTCATCGTAAGGATACATAGCTTCCCCCTCCTCTTTCTCACTTAGGACCAGGGCCCAGGAGTGAACAGTCATCCTCACTCCTGAGACTGTCCACTCTTCATTGGGAGTGGAGGTAGACACCTCCCAATCTAGGGTCTCTTGGATCTCATCCTCTCCTATCAGACTAGGACTTGGACCCCCTCTCCACAGATCCACTGATTCTCCCTTTGCACTCTCCATCTGTGACGTGGGTGTGGAGACATCACAAGGACTCTGCTCTGCCAGTACATCCAGACCCTATTCCTTTGTGCCACACTCTGCTGGGCTTCCCCCAACAGGCTCCACCTGGTGCTGTGTGCTGCCATTTGCAGGATCTTGAAGCTTTGTCCACGTGGGAGCCAAACGAATCTTGGGTGCACTAGTTAGGCCTTGCTTCTCAAAGCACCCTGAACAGTGAAGAATCATGAAGACATCCCTTCCAGCCTTGAGGCACATTATGCATACTCTCACAGGGTATCCGGGAATTGTAACATGAGGAGGCAAACTTCCCCCATAGAAACATCTCTCTATTTCTTTCAGCTTGTTAACCTCTTTCACTATCATAGCCTGGGCATGATCCGGGTAGCGGGATGATCCCAAAGCTATGACTGCAGAAAAAACACACAAAATTTCACTGATATCACTGAGTTCACTTTGCTTGGAACAGTCTTATAAAATGGCTCCCCTGCTACTGTGTTTACATTACTACCTCATCCTGTAATGGCGACGGCAGCACACCATGTGCATCAACATTCTGTATCTGACTCAAGCCACTGCGCATCCGATTTACTGCATACTAATAAATTTTACTCAAACTGCACAGACTGTACTGTTTTGCTTCCTCAGCACATCTATATGATTTTCTAGGACTTTACATTAGCTTTCAATCACTTTTACTTGCTTAAAGTCACTAAAGTCACAGTATTTCTGGAACAGGATTGGCTGTTTGTTGCAGCCTCTCATACAATGCACAGTCTCTCTTTTTGCTCAGAAAATTACATTGTTGCTGAATACATAATCATGCTCACAGTCTAATGCTCAGAATTCTTGCTTAGGTTTGATTTACTTTACACAGTCGTTCCTTGCAAAAACAATCCCACTGTTTACACACAGATCCATCTGGCTTTAGAAATATCACACACAGTTTGAGCTCAGTTTTGCTGAATGGTACTCACTGAATCAGTAGCTGGCTTTACGATGGGAATTTCGGTCTACAGCCTATCCTGGAGGCCTCTGGGTTGAAACGGGCTGGCAGTCCTGCCGACTGTCCCTGTGAACACCACGCTTTCTCCCCAGTTGATCAGAATACTGGTTGAGCCTGATTTAGTACAGAAAAGTCTGATGTTTAAACTTTTAGAGCATTTACAGTCACTGCGACGCTCCTCTTGGCTAACCAGCTTGCACACCACTCACTGTCTCCCTCTCGAACACTGGGCAGCACACTGAAGCTGGCTTGGGGGTGAGACTGATTGCAGTCTCACCAATCACTCGACACCATGCAAATGAGTCTCTCTATCTCTTCTTGTGCTCTTCTCCTATTCCACGGCAGTCGTCAAGCAGGCAAAATTTAAACTGCAAAACAACTTATTTTCTTTTCAACTGTAACTTCACAGCGGAAGCACCATTTTAACCATTTTTTATGGCAATTTCCTTAGTGACTCTCCCAGTCCACACAGCAAGCACGTTAAGCTTCTAGGGCACAAATGTCTCTTTGATTTCCACAGTTCTCCATACTTTTTCTTGTCACAACTTGACAATTAATGTTGGCAAATGTTCTTTTTGATGCACGACAAGGGGCAAACACAATCTGGCTTTACAGCTGCTTGGTAAACATTGGCACAATCACAGCAGCACATGAACAGCAGGCACACAGTGGCACATACGGATGGCACTTCTCTGCAAATCCCTTATGCACAAAGCTTCTGATTTTTTGGGCTACCTACTGCCAGACAGACAAAATGCTAGCCACAACCTGAGCAAACATCTCTTGTTCTCTCCCAAATTCCAAACAAATCCTCAGCGGTGCCTCCATTTTGTAACTCCCCCCACCGGACCCCTTGTTCAACTAGAAGGGCTGCTCCTCTCAAACCAAGGTGCCACTGAGAGGGGTGGGGTTTGTCACTATGAAATAATTCTATTGACCCATGGTTCTACTTCGAAGCCTGCCATCCTTAGACAGGCAAACCAAGTGTGGCAACTACCTGGCTCACACCTGGGGACCATTTAGCATGGCCATCAACCTGGGTCCCTGGGAGAAAATGTTTGCTCAGCATTATGCTAGGTTTGCACTTCTGGTCAGGGGCACCCAAGTAAATCCAGGCACTGGAAGCAATAACTGTACTGTCCAAACCAGGTTGGGATTCTAGAGTGTGGCTTTTATTCACATACACAGAGAGTAACGAAGCAAAGATGGACCCTCACAGGGCTACTCTCACTGGTAATGCAGATTACTGAGGTACAGAATACACACACAGCGAACCCTCAGGTTCTGAATGGATCTAGGCACACATGGCCTGAACTAGTACACTTCTTTTCTTGCCCTTGACTTGGCACCCCGGCCAGTACTAGGACACTTTCTCATATATCATGAGGAATTATTCTTCGTGGCTCCCTACCACCTCTGAGCACTCGCTGGCTCACTGTAAATCCAAAATCCCACATCTGGGTATTTTCCTCAGGCACTGGCCAAATGCACTGAGAGAAAATAAAGGTGCCTAAACTGAACCCAGAGAGGTAAACGTGGTTACTCCAGATGGGGGGTCTCCCACCTTTTGCTTCCAATACTTATACTCGGCCATTCATCTGGTTACAACACCTTTCTCTGAAACTCTCTTGTAGATGCTCTCTTTTAATGTATTTCACATTTAACATTCTACTTCTCACACCTTGGAGGCAGGGATTTAAATAATTGATTAGCAGTTTTTTTCCTGGGACAATAATTACTGTACAGAAAGTATTTATATAGGTTTTCTAGAAGTGTTATGTTTGTTAAACACAACGAGGCAAGTGCTATGCATTTTTACAATGTTTTTGCACTTTTATGAGCAAAACGCTAATCAGTTTTTAGAGTTAAATAAAACCCTGCTTGGAGGTGTCATGAAATTAAAAGTTCTGTATATGGCTATGTCTTTACTCTAGACCCCCACTTTTGCAGATGCTTTCAAATCATACACAGTCTACATGGTTCTGTACTTGACAAGTCTTCCTCAGACCCCACAGTAGGCAGACACTTTTACTTGAAACACAGTCTTGTTGAACAGAGTCCCTTTGTCAGAGAAAAACTCACCACAGGAATGCAGGTGCCCCGGGGCATTTTCCACAAAATGCCTCGGGTACTCACAGAGCAAACTAATCTAGGCAGCTTCACCACTCTCCAGGCTGGACCAGGGGATCGCCCCTAACTCCCAGAATTCCTCTACCACTTCACATGACACGTCTTCTGTGTTCTTCTCTATGGTGAGAACACACTACCCCTTCTCCTGAGGTAGCTGTCTTTCAGAGGTAAGTCTGAGGAGCTGCACTTCTGCAGCACTCCTCACTCTTCAGACTGTCTCTCAAACTGACTCTGAATCTCCCAGCATTCGACTGCTAACCCCTGCAGCTATCATTCCATTGTGGCTTATGCTGCTGCAAGAATTCTAAGGTGACATCATCACTCCAGCTCAGCAGAGACTGAAGACGGAGTGACAGTGTGAAACCCATTTAACTGGCATCTCACAAGCTGCCTTTCCCTGCCTGCCACTGATTCTAAGTGGGATTCTAGTAACCCCTGGGAAGAAGGGGGTTACATGTAGATTCTACACTGTGAAGAAAATAAAACTTCTACAGTAGTAATCCCTGCATCTTTTTATAATTATGACATTAGAGGCCAGGCAGCTTTTTTCTATACACTTTCTGCACTGCGAATGATCCAAACCTATGTAACCTATGTAAAGCGTATGTTGTAAGCTCTCTAAACATGTTCGGTTTTGCCCTGTTATATGCTGCAACACTGTAAGTTATTCCATACCTCTACCCAACTGTCATATGATTTGCACAATCTGCCAGAGAAATGCACACTACCTTTTATGTGAATACTGTAACAAGTCTATGTGTACACTGTAGCCTGTATGTGAATATTGTAAGAAGTCTATGTGTATATTGTAACCTGTATAAAGATGTAAATATGTAGCTTGTGCTACTATCCCTCTCCCCCCTCCCCCAGGGTGCATCTGAAATCGAGCAGTAGTCTGCTCAGTATGTCTTCCTGGTAAAACCTTAAAAATAAATAAAACCCATAAGACCACATTAGGGCTGGCTTATTTTCCCCTGTCATCTGATATAGATGAGGGACACTGACAATTTTTTTTTTGTTCAACGTATCTTTATTGAATTTTGATTAACAATCAACATCCATTACAACTAAAAATAAAAGCCTGGAAAAACCAGGGTATACAGCCCAAAAACTGGCTGTATGAACTATATACAGTCCCATATATACATACCCAGCAGGAATCCATCTCAAAGCAGTACACGTATCCAATAGGGGCCCCTGTATAGAAACTACAACCCACATTGCCAAATAGTAAAATATTATCAAAAAATATAATCTAAACAAATAAACAAAGAGCAGTTCACCAATCCAATGGAGAGAAGAAAGAAAATAAGAAAGAATCCAAACAGGAGTCAACTCCACCATGCCACCATATATACTATTTCAAGGTACTAATCCAGTGGTGGAGATCAAAACACCCCTTGGGTTAAATCAGAGATGGAGTCCTGCCATGCCCCTAGAAAGAGAGAGAGAGAGAGTCCCCATCCCACCTAACATCTGGAAGGCTTACACTCGGTCCCCTTTAGCCTTACTAGAATCTCAAGTTATCTATATATTGACCACTTTACTCGATCAAGTCAAAGAAAGGAAAAAAAAGGGAAAACAAGGTACTAATCAACCAATTCCTTTCTGAAAAGAAGAAAAACTAAGCCCTTGCTACTCAGAACAAGACAGACGGACCTGCAGCAATCTCTGAGGTGAATAAATTGCTTCTAAAGATGCCCATCTCTTAGCATATAACCTTTTATTCCCCTCACTCCAGAGCTGTCTCCTTACCCTACCCAAAATAACCATCAAGTCCCGCACCCACTGACCATAGGAATACTCCTGGTCGTCTTTCCAATGCTGAACTAAAAAAGACTTGACTAGTGCAGTCATCAAAGCCAAATGGAATTTGGCTAAGACTCCAGGAACTTTTGAGAAATCACCCAGAACACACACCTCTGGGGTTATATATTCTGAGTAGTTCATCAGTGGGTCCATACGCTGCCTAATTTCAAACCACAAAGGGGAGATTTTACAGCACTCCCACATCACATGTAGCGAATCCCCAATTCCCATCCCACATCTAAAACAACGGTCCGTCTGCCTAAGCTTTCTATCGAATAGTTTTGCCGGAGTAAAATAGAGATCAGACGCAATAAAATACTGCATGGTCCTAAACTTAGGAATTGTTATATACCTATGATCTTTCCAAATTGAATCCCAAACAAGAATCTTGGGAGCCATTACCTTGTCCCAGTATGCCACCTGCATGGGTAAGGGTGGACTAACAAACTCCACCAGCTTCCTATAAATCTGAGAAAGAGCATTTGCCTTCGGATCCACTGCCTTCAGAAGATCCCAAGTAAATGACCCATCTGAAAACCCTCCAATCTTTCTCCACCACTCCTCCAGCAACCAAGTTAGTTGCAGTTTTTTGAAAAAGGGCATCCCCTCCATCGAGGCTGGAATAACAACCCTTTCACCTTGAACAAGGTCCCTCACCTTTAGACCCCTCACCTGGTAGGCCCATCGCTCACTTATCGCCTGCTCCCCAATTTTGAATGTGGGATTACCCACCAACGGTTGGTCCCAGGATTTCAACTGCAATTTTCTCTGCGCCGGGGAGAGAAAGGACCACCACACCCTCAATGACTTCCCAATCGGATTCCCACCCTCTTTCATGAAATTCTTTGCAAGATTAGCATATATTAATGCCTCAGATGAGAAACCTCGCTCTTTCAACATTTGCCTCTCAATTTGTAGCCATGTTGGGATATATGCCTCCCCATCAGTCTCCCTAACCCAGCGAAGCATAAAGCCCAATTGTCCTGCCACATAATATAATAGGAGATCAGGCAGTTTAATCCCACCCATTACCTGGGGCAAACGAAGTGATTCATACTTCTTCCTAGGTGGTTTAGAGTTCCATAAAAAGTCGGAAAGAAGCTTCCTGATAACCCTAAACCAAGTGATATGAATATCATACGGGGCAATATATAGTGGGTATAAAAGCCTGGGCAACATATTCATTTTAATAAGGCCAAGTCTAGCCATAAAATTCAAGGGGAGCTTATTCCATCTCAATATATCTCCTCTTATTGCCGATACCACCCCTCCATGTTTGCCTCAGTCCCTCTTTCACTATTTGCCGTGACCGAATGCCCAGGTACTTAATCTCATCTGCCCTCACTGGAGACTAAGATGAGTGAAACTGCTCTAAATACATGCGGGGTCAAGGGAGAACCTGAGTTTTGGTTAAGTTCAGCTTATAGTTTGACACCGCCGAGAAACACCCAATTAAAACCCTTGCTCTCTCAAAACTTATGGCTGGGTCCTCTAAATGCAGCAAAATATCATCAGCAAAAACTGAAAACTTAAGTTCCCTCCCCCCTACCCTTACCCCTTTTATAAGTTTGTCCTCCTTGAGAGCTCTTAGCAAAGGCTCCAAATAAATATTAAATAATATTGGCGATAGAGGGCATCCCTGTCTAGTCCCATTTTCAGCAATACTCCTCGTGAACTGTACCCATTGCACAAGATCCTAGCGGTGAGTGTATAAAGGTGTTTAATACCCTTACAGACCCTCCAGAAAACCCATCTTCCTCATTGTGGAAAACAGAAAACCATGGAAACCCTATCAAATGCCTTTTCGTCTAATGATATTAAAGCTAGAGGTAATTGAGAATCCAATGCATAGCTGATTATATGATGAAGCTTCCTATGGGCGTCCTGAGCCCCCTTCCCCGGCATAAATCCCACCTGCTCCTCACTGATTAAAAGTGGCGCAATGCTCAATATTCTGTTAGCCAAGATTCTCGTTAAGATCTTGATATCCTGGTTCATTAAAGCTATAGGTCTATAGCTGTCCACCCTATCCCTAGGTTTGTCTGGCTTGGGAATCAGAGATATAAACGCCTGGTACAACGGCGGATGGGACAACCCCTCTTGCATAATAATATTAAAAAAGTCTAACAGAAGGGGGAGTACAGTCTTAATATGTGCTTGATAAAACTTTGCCGTAAGACCATCCGGCCCCGGAGTCCTACCCACCGGTAAAGACTGCACCACCCCCAGTATCTCCACCTCCGTAATAGGAGCCGCTAGCTTACTAGCCTGCACTTCGTCCAAAACCGGGAGGGGTATTCCCTCAAGAAAAACATTTATTTCCTCCTCTCCAACTATATTTCCCACCCCATATATGTCAGTAAAATAGGACGCAAATGCCTCTGCTATTTTTTGAGGGTCTATTATCAATTGCCCCCCGTGCCAAATAGAGGTAATAGTTCTGCTAGCTTCCCATTCCCTAATCCTGGCTGCTAGCAGACGACCTGGGACATCCCCCTGGAGGAGATATTTAGCCTGTATCCTATCCAACCAATATGCCACCTTACCATATCCAATATCCGTCCATTCCCCCCGAAGGGATTTAAGTTCCCTATCAATTTCTCCTGAAGACCCCTCCAGAGGAGATAATGAAGCTATCGCCCCCAAAATGAATTTCTCCTTTGCCTTCCTCAATCTGTTCCTCCTAGCTGCCAGAGCCTGAACCGCCTCTACATATAGTACTTTACATGTCGGCCACGCCAACTTTTGATTTTGTAGGGATGGTAATTGAAACTGAATGAATCCTCTTAGGTGCTCGTCTAGCTCCTCCTGTACCTTAGGTTCTGCCAACAACAAATCATTCAATCTCCACCTAACTGGCCTGGGAGGAGCAGGACTTGGTTCCCACAACAACGAGATGGGGGAATGATCCGAGAGAACCCTAGCCTCAGTCGTCATACCCTTCACTTCCCTAAGAACCGTATTACTAACCAAAAGAAGTCAATACGTAACTGGGACTTATGAGCCCCAGGTAGAAAGTCATAGTGTTGCCTTCTTGGAGTGGGTCCCACCGGATCCACCAAGGCAATCGCCTCACCATCCTATTCAAGGCAACCTGTGCCTTGGTTAAAACCTACCAGATGGAGGTATCCTATCCTCAAAATTGCTGGCGACCGTTCCAGTCCCCAGCCAAGATAAGTAAGTCTGTAGGTGCTGCGATGTCCCTTTCTATGGAGGCAAAAAATCTCATGGAAGAGGGGTGGGACCATAAATAGAGGCCAAAGAAATTGCCTTACCAGCTAAAACCCCGGACAGATATAGCCCCTACCATCCTCCCTTAACAGCCCCTGTTCCATCCTAAAGGGCAATTGTTTCTTATTAGAATCACCACCCCGAGCTTTTCCTTACCCTGCCCATACACCTGGCCAACCCATAATTTTTTGAGACAGCTTAATTCCTCCGTTAGCAAATGTGTCTCCTGCAAAGCAGCTATGTGAGCCCCCAAGTAATTAATATGCCTCAAAATAACCATTCTTTTGCGTCTACCCCTAAGTCCTTTGACATTCCAAGAAATTATGTTAATACAGGTCATTATCCACCAAATAAATCATAACATGAGATCCATTTCACCCAAACCTTACCATTCTGCCTTCCCTCACTACACACTCTAAAAACTCTCTCTCTCTTTCCCAACCCCCAATCCCACCCTCCCCGCCCCGATCCTTCAATCGTCCTCCTAACGATTCATCGGTCATGGATGAGCCTCCCTGTGGTTTCTCCACCTGTCCTCCCTAGCCCTATCCTAACAAGAGTCTGTCTGCCACTTAGTCCTGCAGTATCACCTCGTCTCCGACAGTGCCCTCCCAGTTCCCACATATTCCCTAATAATTCAAAAAAGACAACAAACTCCAGAACAATGCCATGTTGGCAATCCCAAGCAGGTCTGTTCACACTGGCAACTGGTCCTGCATAAACTGATTCCACCAGATATAAAAGGAATCAAACAATGCCATCCTTACATGTTCCTTTAATAAGAGGTGGTCGCACCAACCCCTGGAACTTTGCCCCTGGAACCAAACAACCTCCCAGACCCCACTCTAAACCCCCAAGACAACCCACACGGACCAAACAGATGTGATGTAATCCCCCGGGATACTACCCAGTGAGAGGAAAGGAAAAAAAAAAAAAAAGCAATACAGCCATGGCTAAATTAAGCTTAACGACTTAGAAAAACTTCATATTGTCCTTGTCAAACTGTAAAAAGGTCCACACAACCCCACTTCATCTGGGCAGTCCACCTCAGGTCTGAGATTTAAATAGGTTAGGGAGTTCAATACGCAGACTTTCCAGCACATCCCTCGCGGTCAAATACCGCTTTTCTCCAGATTGTAGTCTCACCAAAAGCGTTGCTGGATACTGCACACGAAATTTAATTCTGGCTAAATATAGCTTTTTCTTGATCTCCACATATTCCTTCTGCTTCTCTCTGATTAAAGGGTTTGATCCTGAAACATCCAAAGGGTCGCGCTGCTCCATTGAAGAGATTTAAGCTGTCTGGCCTTCCATAGGACGTCGCATCTTCTCTTTAAAGTTGAGGAACTCATAATGATCACTCTGGGCCTCGCTCGTGGGAACTTCCTTAACGCCTATGGGCCCTCTCTAGGTTATATGCTTCTCCATATGGTGTCTGGCCCAAAAGCTTTAACAGCAAGTCCTGAATGAATGAAACACAATCTGCCCTCAGCTCTTTCCGCAGCCCAGCCAGTACCAGGTTATTTCTCCGCTTCTTGACTCCTGGTCATCAATACGATCCTCAAGTTTTTTAATTTGTTTTTTGGCCAAGATCAGTTCCTGCTCCATTGTCAGCACTTTCCTCTCTTGTGACGCAATCCTGGCCTCAGCATCCCCCATACGTTGTGCAAGAGATTGCAGTGCTGGTTTTACTGCAGCAAAGTCCACTACCAATCCCTGTAGCAGCTTCTTAATTTCCTGCAGGTCTTCATTAGACTGACCCATTACCCTTCCCCTATCTGTGTCTTCCTCCGGTTCCGTAGGAGTGGGGGATTGTGGCTTGGGTCTTTGGTCCAGGGATCTCGTGCAGGGCTCCATAGCTTCAGGCTCCATCCCACCTTCCAGCTGCGGCCTGCAGCTCCTGATTGCAGTGCACCCAAGCAAAACCTGGTAACAGTGCCCCGAGGCTTTTACAGACTAGTTGCCGCTCAAACTCGCGACCGCTACAGTTAGCACCCCCTCCTAATCGGGAGGCGACCGAAATAGGCAGACCCCTAAAAAATTAAACAAATAATTTGTAGCTCGGGCCTAGGAGTGGCACGGAGGATGTCCGACTCGTCTCAGCACATCACGTGACCCCGGGACACTGACAATTTTGGTATAAGACAAAACACGTGTCTGTGTCTTCTTTTCTCACCCTGTGCCTGTTATGTGAGAAACCCTTTGGCATCATGCATTCCTGCTTAAAGTAAAACCAGCCTAAATTTTCATGTTGATTTGCATAATGAGATCTTCCATGATGCGGTGCACTATGGGGGTACATGTGATTTTTGTATTTCTTTGAAAACTGTCTTTGTTGTCAATGCCACGTTTGGGCAACCCTTGCCTCTCTGCGTTTGTGCTGAGGTTGCTGAGGTTCCTTGTCTTTTTACCTTGCTTTCTTAAAGGGAATCCGTATGCTTCTTATATGATTATTTCATCAGTTGCCATAATTATGCAGAAATTGATTGAAAAGGATACATTTAGAAAAGGACTTTAATAAAACATTGAAAAATGGCACCGGCTCGGCGGCGCTGAAGGTTGAGGCGCTGGATGCCACACCTCGCATCAAGCCGCGATCCAGGTTCAAGAATGAGCTCAAGTCATCGAGGGTCAGCTGGGAAGGGGGAGCAGGAGTGAGCAGCCAGCATATTTCCCTACACCTTCCTCCTGAACAAATTTTCTGAGGTTTCCAAATTAGACATCTATTAACTACTAAACTGGGAAAGAATATTTGGAATATGTACCAGACAGATCTTATCAATACACTATGTCTGTTGGCAAGGAGTCCTCGTGCAGTTTCAAAAGTAACAGCAGAACTATACCCAGCTATTTTTCCAGAAATTCAAGGAGCATCTACATATTGGACAAACCAATTTCCAGAAAAACAGATTAAATGGAACAGAATATGGCAAGCAGTATATTCTTATACCACAAATGATAAATTACATCTCATTCAGTTCTATATATTGCATAACATATATTTTACTCCAATAAAATTAGTTGTCATAGGCAAACTGCAGGACCCTGTGTGCAACAGATGCGGAGTTAGTGAGGGATCTATCCTTCATATTCTGTGGGAATGTGCCCCAATCAAACCCCTTTGGCAAATGATTAAGAATAAGTTAGACCCCCTTTTGGGTCTGGACCATTGTTTTGAGCCTGAAATTAGTATCTTGGGGGATTACTCCCAAATCTCAGTACCAGAAAGAAGATACCTATGTCTTTAATTTCCTATTCAGTAAAGAAATTGGTACTAAAACACTAGAAAGATTCCCAGCTTATTCCTTACTCGGAATGGTTTAATGAACTACTATTCAATTTGAGATTAGAAAAAAATGATTGCATGCCTTAGACATTGTCCCAGCAGTTTCAATAAAAAATGGAACAAGTTTTATACATTAACACTAACTGCCATTTGAGAATTGTAATGCTGTGAAGGTATAAATATATAATGAAACCTAATGAATAGCAAACTGTGAAGATACTGGATCTAGACCGGGAGAGGGCAGGGGAGGGAAAGAGGGAGAAAGAGATTTTAGAAAGTTAGATAGTCTTGATGTAGTTAAATAGTATTCATTTTCTGTTGGGCCAATGTAACCCTAAGGCCAAATGTAATATGTCATTGTACATGTCAAACTTAAGGACCTTATATGTAACATGCATACCTTAAAGTGTAAAATAAATAAAGTATATTGAATTTCAAAAAAAAAAAAGGATTGAGCAGCCGGCAGGCAAACTCTCCTCTCCCAGGGAGGGGTTTGTGGCTCCTGGCACCATAGCGACACCCAGAGGTGACTGGATGCCCTACAGCCAGGGCCACTTGGGACAGGGTACAGGAGGAAGCAGAGGCCTACGTAGGTGACACGGGAGCATGCAACTTGATGTGCTGGCATCATTGCATGTCCTCCTCCTTAGGGACTTTATGCAGAAAACCCCTCACGAGTGAGCACTGTAATGCCCCTGATGCACTCCCACTCCTTATGGTCAAACAAAGCCTAACGTAACTCAGGGCTGGGGTGTAGGGTGATGTTGGTCTACCCCCCTGCTCAATCCCTCTCCATCCCTGCCAACCCCCGGTGACCAATGCTTTTTAATCATTGATGTGGAGGCATCCATTTTGTGGACAGTAAGGGTGTTACAATGATGTCATTGCCTCACCAGTGTTAACAGCGTATAGTGCAGCAGGACAGAACAGTTCAGCTGTGCTGTTAGGGGTCCTTTTGTAGTCTTAAGAACACCCTGGATTTTATGTTTGGCAGAGTGTAACAAAATAATCCAGTACTTTTCTTCATGATTTAACAGGCTCCCTGTCTGTAAGAGCAGTTTGTTTTAACCTGCTTCATTGTACATTGTTAGAGCTGGTGAGACAGAGTCATCATCAAGGCACCCTTTTTGTCCACAAAATGTATTCCCCACATCACAATTTTAAAAGTATTTTTCTGTCTTACCAAAGACATTTTCTAAATATAACCCAGAAGTTTACATACTGGTTCCTCATAGTAACCTTTACAATAATTATATAGGGAATCATACCAATTCCTTTTAATGTGGGGTCCACCATATCCCAAACCTATAAGACCTCATTAAGGCTGGTTCATTTTCCCCATACAGCTGAAGCACATTGATGAGTCCTGTGTAGGACAAAACACATGTCTATATCTTCTGTTCATAGCCTCTGCAGATTCTATGAGAGGCCCTTTGGCACCATGCATTTCTACTTAAAGTAGAACCAGACGAAATTGTCATTGTGATTTGTGTATATATCCCAAAATGCTTTGCATTATCAGGATATGTGTTTTTTTTTTACATAAAGGTTTAAAAGTGGTTAAAGCTTTTCTTATTTTGTTTTGGCAGGGTCAGAGTTATAAACCAGGCATGAACACATCAGGTGAGCCCCTCATGAATTATAACTCTAGAATCTGTGGCTAAAAAGGAGTATGTTTTGAATATTGCAAGAGAAAAGACATTTTTACAACATTAACACTCCAGATTCAAACTCTTCCTTGAATTTTCCAGGGAGACACAAAGGTGATATCACCAGCTATTGAACTGTCACCCTGCTGAGATTGATTCTGGGACTCAGGTTGCATTACTGAGCCAGCTAAGCTACTTATTCACTTTGGAGAACAAAATATATTCTTCCAGTGATGAAAATTCTGAACATGAGTTTTTAAGAAGCAGGCCGAGGCCTTCAGTGCATTCCGATGAGACTGACAATGAAAGTGATGACTTGCTTCTCTGCAGTAAAATGGATTATGTGCCAGTTACCCCTGCTAGGCAGTTGCAAATCTGATTTATTGCTGGGGACTGATTTTGATTACAAACTTAACATGATTCTAAAGTAAATGAAAATGTAATAGGAGCTGCATATTGAAACTCTTAACTGCATGAACTTCCATAAGGCTTTTTAGAGCAAGCATGTGTGGAATGTTTGATTATCTATCTATCTATCTATCTATCTATCTATCTATCTATCTATCTATCTATCTATCTCATACATGGATGGGAATTTTGCCCTATTGAAAACGCCTCCATTTATTTCCCCGTATACCTGTGACTAATCTATTAATTAAAGCTATATGCCTGCACTAATCAATAAATTGCAGCTATATACCTGCACTAATTAAAACTGCATACCTACACTAATCAAACAATTAAAAGTATAAACCTGCACTAATAAAAAAGTATATACCTCCACTGTGTTAAACTCTTTGAGACACCACTAATAACTCAATAAACACAGCATTAGGAAGCTATCCAAACCAATTAATAAGCTACAAAAGAACCTGGAAAAAAGGCACTGATACAAAACCCTTCCAAACACAGACATCCCACAGACTCCTAGCTGCACTCACTACTCACCATTCCCTATTTGCCACAAGACACCTTACAATAACTATCCTAATGTATTATATTCAACAAAAATTGGGTAAGGGTGGTATTTAAGGATGTATTCCAATCAAAGGGGCTAACTAGGGTAATAAAGTCACTTGCCCTTCAGGCTCGTGGCCCTAAGTGGCCTCCTTGATTGGTATACAACCTTGAATACCACCCTTACCCATTATTTATTGTGTGTGTATGTGTGTGTGTGTGTGTGTGTATATATATATATATATATATATATTACGGTAGCATGGTAATGCTACCATAGTTAGGGTTGAGTAGCCCTTTTAAGGTTAAATGATGAAACTTTGCACCTTAATAACTTTGCCACTGTTCAACGGATGCACCTGAAATTTGGCAGGCACAGGGCGTAACCATATACCTTGGGATCTGCCAACTTTTGTACTGGTTGGATATACAGCTGCGGAGTTATTAAGTGACATCCATGCGTGCAATTATGTTTTTTTGCACATTCTTTGCTCACGCCTACAGGTTGCACGGTTTGCGCGACCTGTCTGAAAACTTCAGGGAATGTGTGGCTGGTATCCCTGATGTGCCTTTTGAAGATTTTGTGAAGACATACTGAACGATTGAAAAGTTATTCAAAAAACAAGTTCCCATTATAAGTCAATGGGAAAAGTTAAAAAGTTCGACACTTTCACAAATGCAGTTTTTAGTGTCGCAAATGGCCCTAGTAGTATCGTAAATCCACCATTTTGTTTTCAGTTACTGATCACAGAAATGCTTGGCATTTAAAATTGGGACTATCTAGTGACACAATTCTTTTTGTGTTTACCTATTCGAGCTCTGAGGATGCTAGCCATGTCTTTATTTTGGGGTTAAACACCCCAGAAACATGTTTTTCAAATTTCTGAGAAATGTTGCGTCGCACCTGCAACACTTTCACAAATTTTTGTGAAAGGAATCACAAATCATGACTACTTTTCTAGACTATGGGCAAAATGACAGGAATTATTTGCCACTCTACTTCAAAAAAATGGTTTGGTCTTTTGGGCTGAGATTTGGAGGGAAGGCAACCGACATCTCACAGATGTGCCTTTTGGTAGTTTGGTGACAAAATATTGCACAGAAGCAAAGTTACAGTACTCCAAAGTTGATGTTTTTTTCCCATAGACTAACATGGTGGCATCCATCGCCTTTCGGGGCTCATATCTTGAAGCGGTGAGAGATAATGGAATTTTCGCTATGATAATGCATAGCCCTCTGCTCCGAGGCCCATTATTATGCATACATTCTTTATTTTCACTGTGTTTCTCAGTGGAGCTTTTGGAGAAAAATATGGTGTGCGCTTCAGTTACTGTTACATGTAGGCTTTACACTTGTGTTTCCATACCTGTTTGCGTTAGCGTTCCCGTGTACACTACCATGTGCATTCCCCTTTGCGTTTCCATTTGCGTTGCTGTTCCCATTTGTGTCTCCACTACTGTTTATGTTTGTCTTTCACTTAATGTCACCGTGTGCATTACCATTTCTGTTGGCGGCCACCCTTCCATTTTCCTTTGTGTTTGTCTTTCATTTTGTGTCATCATTGTTCTTACTGTTACCATTTGCATTTCCAATTGCATTCCTGTGCCCGTGTGTGTTACTGTTTGCCTTTCCATACGTGCTTACATTTGCATATCTGTTTCCTTTGGCATTATTGTTGCTGTTACCGTTACCATTTGTGTTTACAATTGCGGTACCATCACTGTGCGTGTTACAGTTTGCGTTTCCGTACGTGCTTGCATTTGTGTTTCTGTTTCCTTTTGCATTATTGTTGCTGTTACAGTTATCATTTGCATTTACAATAGCGGTAACGTGACCATGCACATTAACAGTTGCATTTTCGTATGCACTTGCATCTCCGTTTGCATCACTGTTCGCTTTGGCGTCATGATGCTCCTGCGTTTTTATTAATGCTTGCTTTACGATTTACATTTCTGTCACCATGTGTGTAACTGTTACCGCTTGCGTTTGTGTTGCTGTTACTGTTACTATGTCACAAAAAAAATCACGTGGTGGGAGCATTCCATTCACTATTTATAGTCCTCATTCTCAAAAGAAGGAAATTAGAGGTAAAAATCCATTTAATGCATCTGTTAGTTGTTCTCACAGTGAAAAAGTGAGGAATTTGCTGTTGTTGTTAAACCTCTTTGCACCCCTCATTCAAGCTTCTCAACCGGTATTGCATTGGGGTCATCGGGTCCTAACTCTCACCCCATTCTCCTATGCCTCAGCTTGTTCATACATGTGATGTGGTGAGAGTCAAGGCCAATGACCCCAATGCACAGCCCAATGCCGGTTGGTGGGGTGGGCTGAGGGGGTGCAAGTGGGGTTTTCAACCCTAACAGTGAATTTCCTCACTTTTGTCGCTGTGGAACAACCCGAACTGATGCATTAAATGGAGTTTGTTGCCTCTAAGATATACATATATATATATATATATATATATGTTACCCCCAGTCCCCTGGAGTTACTAAAATCACATCAGTGTCAGTGCTAGGTAGGGAAGGTAGCTGGTGAACAACTAATTAAATGGATTTTCACCTGCTCCCTCTCTGTTTACTTGGTCTCAGCTGAGAGGAGGGAGGTGATGTCATTTAGAACTCTCACAGCAGCATAAGCCACACTAGCTAGCTGTGAGTGGGGGAGTTGTAGAACCTTCAATTAGTTGTTGGTTGGAGTTCAGTGTGAGCAGTTGGAGGAGTGAAGAGCTACAGTGTGGGCTCTGAGGAGAGCCTATTTTTCTCACCCTAGTGCTCAGAATCATCTGTCTGCCTTGTAGAAGTGGTGGAAATCATCTAGCAGGAGTTTTCTAATTTTTCTCATCCTCTGTGAGATGAGAAGAACTGGAGAATAAATCTCTATAGGCAGTCCCCTGACTTTGATCCAGGACATTGAAGCTGCCTTTTTGTGCACAACCGTGAGTAATCTGACTTTGGATATCCCAGGAGGAAAGTACCTGTTTTTTTTTCTTTTGGGGTATATTCTGACAACGGGAAATACACACCAAGTTCTGTTCTGTTTGAGACTGTTTTCATGCCTTACCTAAAGTTGGCTGATGGTAGTGGAGTCCCCAGTGAGACTTGATACATTGTTCAGGACTTTATTTTACACTCAGGAGTAGTGTTTCTAATGCTGAATGTGAAAGTCATTCCAAGGTGCATAGCTCTACTGTTTGCAAATGCTGAGTTGTAACTCTGAAAGAATAGCTGGATATGGACTGAGGAAGCAAAAGGTGGGCAATCCCCCATCTGGAGTGACCTGTTCAGCACTACAGGTTCTGTAAGGGTGCCTACTTATTCAGGACATGGTGGCCAATTCCTGAAGGGAAAGTTTACCCCTGGTGTGGGTTATTCTAATTTTGAGCACCAGTGTGCTTCGTCATGGCCAGTTGCCACATTGCCAAATGTTTAAATCTTATGCCACATGGGAAATATTCTAAGTTGTAGCCAGTGCCACTAGAAGAGATGTAAGTTTCAGCTGAAGCTTTGCAGCTGAAAAGGGTTTGAAGTCCTATGCAATATGGGAAGTTCAGAGTTTCTGTCTGCTACAGATGTTGTTGTTCTGCATTGTCTTGTGCCATGACATGTAAATCCTTGGGGTCCACCTTTGCTTTTGTGTACCAACTTTCTAATAAAGCCACCCTCTAGAATCCCAACCTGGTATGAACAATCTCGTTACTGCTCCCTGTGTGGAATTACTGGGTACCCCTCCAGCAGTTCAGATCTAGCATAGCCCCTAGCAAAAGTTATCTCCTCAGGACCTGGGTTTAATAAAGGTGATTTTGTTTTTAATGCTACATTTTGTACCCCCACCCTTTCTTTCCCCTAGATAGAAAAATATGGGAGGTGTGCTTAGTAGTTAAATAAATGGCCGGTGTGGGGTTACATAAATGGGGTCTCGTCCAAGGATGTTGTTCAATTAGAGGAGGGAACTAGAGATTTTTGCTGAGGGTATGGCTAGTGTTGTCTTTCTGATAGCATAGTAGCCCAAAACAGGAAAGGAAGCTTTGCACAAAAGGATTTTGCTCAGGAGAGTGCCATCCGTATGTGCTGCTTGCATACCTGCTAGTATGGAAACAAAAGAGTGCTGCTGTGTGTGTGTTTGTGTGTGTGCCAACTTATAATGAACAGTAAAGCCAGAAAGTGTATATCGTTGTCTCTGCATCTGGAACATTTACAGAGCTTTTCAAATTGCAAGTTTCAATTGCTAAAAGTAGTGTGGACTTTAGGAAACAGAGAGAGAAATGTGCCCTGAAAGTTTCATGTGCTTTGTGTGAAAATTGGGGGGGAGTCATTAAAGAACTTGCCCAAATCTGAGGAGAAAATGGTAGAAACTGTGCTCCCACTGCTGAAATTGCAGCTGAGAAAAAATGTTACAGTCTGCAGTTTAAATTTGCCCTGCTCGACGATCGTCGTGAAGGAAGAGTGAGTGAGAGACAGAGAGACTCATTTGTATTATATTGAGTAGTTGGTGTGATTGCAATCAGTCCTACCCCCTAGCCAGCTTCTGTGTGTAGTTGAGTATTCAAGGAGGAGAGAGCGAGTAGCGTGTGAGCTGGTCAGACCAGGATCAATCATCGAGGGGCTTGTGAACATTCTAATCTGTAAAAAACACTTTTGCTGTATAAACTCGGGCTCAACCCATTTTCCGACCATCTGGAAAGTGAGCGTGGCATTTGTGGCTATGATTGGTAGGACCGCCAGCCTGTTTTACCCCAGATGCCTTCCAGGATCAGCACCAGACCGAAAATTTCCACCAGAGAACTTCAGCTACTGATTTCAGGGAGTAAGACCCAAACTACTGAGCATCAAATTGTGTGTGATTGTCAAGCCAGCTGAATCTGTGTGCAGTGTGATTGTTTTGTAAGGAAGGATTGTATGTTGAAACAGCAAGGCACCAAACATAAATTCTGATCATAGACTGTGAGCATTTATGATGGGTTCAGTAAGAGTAAATGTTTCTAAGCAAGATAAAGACTGTGAGTTGCATATTAGGCTGCAGCAAACAGGCAGTTCTGTGCAATGGGAATACTGTGGCTTGCAAGTGACTTTGAGCATGTATAAATAGTCTTTGATTCAATGCTGATCGCAAAGTTAGAGTTCAAATCATATGAATGTGCTGAGAGATACAAGCAGTGCAATCAATAACAGTTTTGTGCAAAAATCAGTAGCCAGAAAAGGTCGGAAAAAATATTTTGAGTCAGAAACAGATTTGATATGTGAGGAGAGCTACCACTGCCATTACAAGCCGGGGTTAGCAAATGTAGACACAGCAGCAAGGAGCCATTTTGTCAGACTGTTAAGGGACTAGTGAACAAATGAGTAATAACAAACTTTTATGTATTTGCTTTTAGACATGGTTTCAGGAAATCCATGATACCTGGGTCATGCCTGAGCTATGATCTCAGAGGAGATTGCAGCACTGAGAGAACTAGAGAGAACATTCTATGGTGAAGGGTTGCCTCTCAATGTAGCAATCCCTAGCTATCCAGTGAGACTGTGCATTATGTGCCTAGGGCTGGAAGGGATGTGTTTCTGATAACCCACTGTCTGAATTGCCTAGTAAAGTATGGTATGAGCAGGGGTGCATTGCTAGAGAGGGCATCACAAATTCATTTGACTCCCACGTGGACCACAGTAGGAAACTCAGCAAGAAGCAGCATGCTGCACCAGGTTGAAACTGTAGGGGGAAGCCCCATAGAGTGTGGCACAGGAGGAGAGAGCATGGATCTACTGCAAGAGCAGGAACAAAGAAGGGTCTCTACACCCATGTCCCAGGTGGACAGTGCAACAGAAGGATTCGTGGACCCATGGAAGTAAGGTCCAAGTCCTAGCCTAGTAGGGAGGATGAACTGCAAGAGACACTGAACTGGGAGGTGTCTTCCTCTTTGCCCAGTGTGGAGTGGACTGTCTCAGAAGTGAGGACATCTGCTCACTCCTGGGCTCAGATCCTGAGTGAGGAAGAGGAGGATCAAGATATGTATCATCATGTTGAGGGTCCCCGTGAGTAACCTCAAGCTTTTGCCTCTGTGGAGCCAGACAGAGAAGAAGAAGGCTATAGTAACCTGCCCACAGAAATAGTTGGGGACAAGTTATTTCATTCTTTAAGTATGAGGCACTGGCTCAACCAGAACTGGCCACCCCCAACCAAGCCATGGGTCGCTCATTTGTGAAAAGTAGCAAGGAGAAGAGACTGGTATATAGGAGGGCTGACGCCATATATGGGAAGTCCTTTCCTACCTTTCCTCATATAGTCTAGGAGGAAATTTAACAGAACAGGAAGTCCTGGTTGTTGGAAGAAGCAAGCAAGAATTTGTACTCTGGTGCAACAGAATGTGTCAGGGACAGAGTCATAAATGATCAACTGAAATTCTGGAAATTGGGCAGAACTCTGTTTATGGACACTGTGCAAATTGTGGACAAGGCAGGGAATTAGAGATTCTACAACATTAACTTTGAACGTCCAGATGGTGTTATAGTGTTTGCACCTCACCCCGAATGGTATTACCCTTAATGGTGCCACTCCCTGTGAATATGTCCAGCATGCCCTGAGGGAAGCGAGCAGTTGCAGTCTGTCATCTAGCAGCAGCAGAATCCAAGTAGGAAGATGCAGCTGTACTGGTATTCCAGGATTCTTCAGGTGCATCCAAATTCATCAGCCCAGCAGTGTTTTCCCATTTTCATTGCCTGGCCTTCCAAATGACATCAACCGAGCTGTTTTCCTGTTCCATCATTTGGTTTCCAGATGACATCAAACCAGCTGTATCTGAAGATGGAGAGGGAGAGGGTCTTCAACTCAGAGAAGTAAGGTGATCCTTTGTTTTCGGTCTTCAAGGAACCGGGTAAGACCAAAACTTTTCTATTTTCTAACTGACTTTGCACAACACACCTTACACTGGCAGACTGACCACAAACTGTTTGAATTGTCCTCAAAGACTCTCCCCATGGACTGCAGTGCTTTTCAGTCCCTGCACTGTTCCAGGACTGTTCTCCAGTGGGCTCTGGCCCAGGAGAGGCTCTTTTATGGACCTTTCCCTGGGTCAACAACATTCTGTCACCAGTATGGACAATTTAGGACATTCAACCCCCAAAAAGTGCTGTATAAATGTCTGTAAAAGCTCAGACACAAAGGGCAACCCTAACAGGCATATGCCAAGTGCAGTCCAGCCCCTAGCCTTACTGTCTGCTGAGCTTCACTGAACTTCACTGACTGGGAGAGAGACCAATCACAGAGGGAAGGCAGACTCCAATAGGTGCAGAAGCAGGGATTCCTTGACAGCAGTTCTTCCTGGCTGAATCCCCCTTGGTGTGCACAGTCCGGGCTCCAATCTCCACTGAGTTGACTTCTTTCCTCAATTGCTCTGCTCAGACCCTGCTAGCGGCTATTCTCTCAGCATTAGAAGTAGTTGGAACACTTACCCAGAATTCATAACTGCTGTATGTAAATCAGCATTTGTGCTGCTGTACCACTACTGAAACAGTGGTTGACTAATAGAAAGCTCTGGCTGGAAGCAACAGCTCAGATACAAAGGACACCCCTAGGAAGCATACCCAAAGAGTGGTCCAGCCCTTAGCCTTACTGTCTGCTGTACCCACCACTGAAATAGTGGTCAACTAATATAAAGCTCTCAGACTGAAACAACCAAAAGCAATAGCTCAGACACTAGGGCAATCCTAGGAGGCATATGCCAAGTGCAGTCCAGCCCCTAGCCTTACTGTCTGCTGAGCTTCAGTGATCTTTGCTGATTGGGTGCCAGACTCTGATAGGTGCAGAAGCATGGATTCCTTGACAGCAGTTCTACCTGGCGGAATCCCCATTGGAGTGCACAATCCAAGCTGCTATCTCCACTGAGGTGATTTCTCTCCTCGATTGCTCTGCCCAACCAGCAGCTGCTCTCTTCTGCTGAGCTTTACTGATTTTTGTTCTATCCACTGGCACACACATGGATATCATTAGCTGCCAACACTGCGGGAAACTCTTTAATGGTCATGTCACCTGGAAGCCAGGCTGCTGTCCCATATGCTGGGAGGTATGTCACCTCAGGACTCAGCTCCATGAGGCATGGGGTAAGATCAGCCTCCTACGTAACCACCTACAGGGAAACATTTCTTTTAGGAGTGCACCTCCACATCGCTGACACCAAAGCAGCACACCTCTCCCCCAGAGAATGACCAAGCCTGGGGAACAGCAACTGGTTACAGGAAAAGGGGGTAGTGCTCAGGAAACTCTTCCTAACAAACAAAGCACTCTAAACACAGGAAACAAGTACACACCTCTTAAATCCGTACCATCCAAAAGGACAGAGGATGTCTTGGGCCAGCAAAAAGCTGAATACAACAGGATAGCAAACCAACATCATAAACAAAATCACAAGAACAACAGGAAAAAATTCTTAATCATAGGGGACTCCATGATTCGCAGTGTGGACCCCCACATGATACAAAATGAATGTGAAGATGTACAAGTCAGATGTCTCACAGGAGCATCCACTTGGAGGGACACTGATCAAACAGTCAATGTAGTTAAGAGGGAAGAAGTGGACTCAAACATCCTGGTCCACCTAGGGACCAATGACCTTGCTAGCCTGTCAGTCGAGGAGGTTAAGGAGCACACTGCACAGCTCAGCAAGAAATTGGTTTCATTTTCATCCAGCATTGTTTTGCCTGTTTGGGAAAAGGGAAAGAACAGGCAGAAAATCAGAGAGAAAGAGATAAGTGAGCTCAACGCATGGCTCAAGGACTGGTGCCACACAAAGGGACATCACTCCATTGGAAAATGGGGGGAAATTCTGGGAAAGGGAGTTCTTCAAATTCAAAAGCCTCCCCCTGACTAAGGAGGGAGTCAGGACATTGGGCCAGAAAGTTGACATCCACGTGGGACATTTAAACTAGCAGGAGGGGAGATGATGGTAGCTCTAGGAGAAGCACACATAAAGCCTGCTGTCTCTCCCCCTCCAGCTAGCACCATATCTACATACTCCAGGATCACAAAAGCAGATAGCAGGAATCATGAAACCCTTTCCAACTCTACAGCTGACCAAAGCAAAGGAAAGGGAGGAAACAAAAACATAAAAAAAGGCAAAGGGATAAATAATAACATCAAGGGAGGGCATTACAAACAAAGTGACACATCAAGAATGGTCCGTGCTATGCCTCAATGCAAGCAGTCTGGCTAACAAGATGACTGAATTTACTGCCACAATAGCTGAGGCAGGACTAGACTGGGTTGCCGTGACTGAGACATTGTTCACAAACAATCATGGTTGGGAAGTGACTATCCCAGGGTATAACTTGTTCAGGAGAGATAGGACTGGGAAAAAGGGAGGGGAGGTAGCTACAGTATTTATAAGGATACCATCAATGCTACAGAAATGCAGCAGGCTCAAAGGGAAACAGAGGATCTATGGATTACTATCGGGGCCAGAAACCCATTTAAGTTAGAATAATCTACAGACCCCCAAATCAGGAGGAAGCCAGGGATAAGGAAATCCTGGAAACCATCCTCCAGATGTCAAGCAAAGGGGACGTGGTGCTGGTGGGGGATTTCAATCTACTGGATATAGATTGGAGTATCCACACAGCAGCATCACTAAAAAGCAGGGAATTCCTAGTCACACTACAGGAAGCAGGCCTAAGTCAACTAGTGACATCACCCACAAGGGGTAACACAATTCTAGATCTGATATTCACAAATAACAGTAGTGTTATGGGCGTTGAAGTAGGGAACCACCTAGGCAACAGTGACCATAACAGGGTATGGTTCAGTGTAAAAAGGACTGAAGACTCCACACACTCCAAACTGAAGGTCCTTGACTTCAGGAGGGCAGACATCATAAAAATGAAGGCCTGCCTAATGGACAACCTTAGTAACACAACAGAAGGGAGCATTGGACAAGGCTGAAGGATGCAATAACCATGGTCACATCACAGTGTGCCTGTCAGGTTAGTAAGAACAAAAGAAGGAAAACAACACTATGGTTTTCCAAAGAGGTGGCAACCATGGCTGAAAAAGAAGCGCATAGCCTTCAGAAAGTACAAGGAGTCAGGGAACGATGCAAACAAAACAGAATACAAACAGAAACTTAAAGAGACAGGAAAAGTGATAAGAAATGTTAAGGCTCAGAAATAGGTTAGGATAGCTCGGGAAGTAAAAAAACAGTTACAAAATGTTCTACAGGTACATACGAGAATTTAGGAGGACCAAAGGGGGCATTGTTAGAAACACAGAAAAGGATGGACAACCCACAGAGCAAGAAGGGGAGATAGCAGAGGCACTCAATGAGTACTTTTGCTTAGTCTTCACAAAGGAAGCAGATGGAAACGGACCAACAATAAGCAAAAAGAAGTGTCCAATTGAAAGAACAGACATGGGTCCCTTCACAGAGGAAAGAGTCCTAGAGGAAATAGACAAGTTGAAGGTAGATAAAGCTATGGAGTCAGATGGGATATACCAAAGAATTCTTAAGGAACTTGGGAGATAACTGGCAGCCCCCTTGGCAGTGCTCTTCAACAAATCATTGAGGAGCAGGGAGGTGCTGGAGGACTGGAAGAGAGCAATAGTAGTACCACTCCACTAGAGTGGAAGCAAGGAATAGCCAGGAAACTCCCATCCAGTTAGTATAACCTCAGTCATGGGAAAACTGATGGAGTCCCTGCTAAAGGAGAGAATTGTAGCTTTCTTGGAGTGAACTGGTCAGCTCAACAAAAATCAACATGTTCACAATAAAGACAGGCACTTGGTTGGTGGTGCTAATAGCACAAAAATATACTCAGTTAAATAAAATAGGTGCAGTACACACCCTTGTAGTGAGGAGACCTCTGAGGCAATGGGTGAAATGTAAGAATGCTTGTACTGCTACTGCTATGATGCTGGAATAAAAACTACATTCATTTGAACTAGATTTTTGTCTCATCTCCTCATTGCAAGGGTGTGTGCTGCACCTATTTTATTTAACCAAAAATCAACATGGTTTCATGGCAGGGAGGTCCTGCCAAACAAAGCTGGCTGATTTTTTCAGTTGGGTCACCAAAACAGTGGATCAGGGTGTGGCAGTGGATGTGGTTTACCTGGACTTCAGCAAAGCTTTTGTCTCTGTTCCGCACAGGAGACTAGTAAAAAAAACTGGAGAAGATGGGAGTTGGGCTCACGGTAATGAACTGGGTCAGAAACTGATTATGTGGGAGAACTCGGAGAATATTAGTGAATGGCACTCCGTCAGAAGAGGGGAGGGTGACTAGCGGGGTCCCACAGGGTTTGGTTCTGGGGCCAATCCCCTTCAATATATTCATCAGCAACATTGCAGATGGACTGAAGGGAAAGGTGTGCCTGTTTGCAAATGACACCAAAATCAGCAACAGGGTGGACACACCAGAGGGACAGCATAGCGTGGAAGCTGATCTCTGAAAACTGGAGGAGTTGTCCAGGACCTAGCAATTGAAATTCAATGCCAAAAAAATGCAAGGTCATGCACCTGGGAAAACGTAACCAAGGGAAACTGTACTCAATGGGAGGAGAGCAGCAGGTGGCTACTAGGCGGGAGCAAGACCAGAGGGCCTGCGCTCCCACATATACATACCATTATGCAAAAAATGGGCAACATGAAGGGAACTGAGGGCCCGCACTCCCGCAAACACATACCAGTTACCAGTTACACTACACTTTTTAAAAAGAAGGGAAATTCATTGCAAAAAACTTTGTTAATGTATCAGTTATGGTTGATAGCACAGTGACGACAAAAGTATGGAAATGTGATGTTAGGATTACCACCCCTACCACCCCACCTCCACCCCCCTCCACCCTCCACACACCAAGAGACATCGGGTGTGTCATGGGGTCATCGGGCTTAACTTTCACTCCATTCTCCTATACTGTAGCATGTCAGCTTGATTACACATGGAATAGGGTGAGAGTTGGGCCTGATAACCCCATGGCACACCCCGACGTCAGTTGGTGTGTGGAGGGTGGATGGGGTGGGGTGGTAATCCTAACATCACATTTCCATACTTTTGTTGCTGTGCTATCAACCCTAACTGATGCACTAACAAAGTTTTTTCCAATAAATACGTTTATAGTTAGAGTTGAGTCAGCACTTTAATGTTAAACCCAAATTTTTGTACTTTAATAGCTTCGGAAAAATTCAAAGGATTTGCTTGAGATTTTGCATGCACAGTCTCATATGGTACATCTCTAGATGTGCCACGTTTTGTTCTGGTCTGATTTGCGGTGTCAAGTTCTGGAGAGTGAAAAAAATGATTTTTCTCTGATTGACATTGCTGCTTTTTTTCTTTGAACTTGCCTACAGACCAAACTGTTTGGAGCTCTGCTCTAAAATGTTCAGGGCACAAATGGACTAGCCTACAGATGTGCCTTTTGCTAGTTTGTGTGAAAAAACATTAATCTGTTTCAAAGTTATTTAATTTTTAAATTTTGAAAAATGTGGTTCTGAGCATGCTCACTAAGGACTTCAAGATAGCTGTATGAAACAAAAAAGGAATCCTTTATCATATTGGAATAACCCTTTTTTGCTTGTCACCTTCTTGTTCCTATTTTTATTTAAACTTTCAAAAGCCACAAAAATTATATTCTGGAGAGAGACCAACACATCTTGCTGTCTGATCGGGACCCCATTAGATGTAATCTGCACTTCAGTGTTGGAGATGCACCCTTGAAAAGCTATTTTTTTTTAATCTTTTTCTTGACCATGTGATACAAAAAAAGAATCTTTTTTTGTATCACATGTCACAAAAAAGATCCTTTTTCATGAAGGAAATTTTGCTGCATTTTATTCCCTGATATCTAGAGGCACCCCACCCTCCAATCAATGTGGCGGTATCCAGAGATAATAGTGACTGAAAATGAGCGACTACAAAAATAGCAACTCATTTTCAGTGCTATTATTCTGGGCTATCCTGCAAACTAGCGACTGTATGGGACAGTAGCCATGGGGAAGGTCGACTGGAAAGGGGGGAATAGTGAGGGGAAGGGGAGGGACAGGGAAGGAGTTTTTGAGGACTGGTGTACATGCTGCTGCTGAGCTAGCTATGTGGTGTGGTCGTGTGGGTGGCTAGCTCTGGCACAGCAGGTACCGGGTTCGGGGCTGGGACCAGGAGCAAGTAAATTTTGACACTGCCTGCAGCTGCTGGACTTAATTTTTTGTGAAATCTGGATTTTGCCCCCTCCCCAGCATGCACCACCCAGAGTTGGAAATCTTAATTCAGGGCAGTGTGGGGGCAAAGCCCACAAAAAACTCTTTTTAATATTCCAGATGTTGGGATGCCTTGAAGTGTATATCAATGATTTGCTTTTCAGCGATATAGACTCACCATAATAGCGATCGTTGTTTCGTGATAACTATTATGACATGGAACCGATGTGCCCATTAATTGCATGTATTTCCCTGGTGTCTAGTGGCACCCCCCCACCCTCTGATTTCCATCCCTGTTATTTTTGTACTTTGCCTGGTGTCTAGTGGCACCCCTAGCCTCCAATTGCCATCCCCATTAATTTAATGCATTTCCTTGGAGTCTAGTTGCACTGCCCAATGTCCGATTGCTGAGGTTCTCAAGCCTAATGCTCACCCCATTCTCATTCGCTGTACACATCTCAGCCTCTTTGTTGATGGAAGGGGATGAGCATTAGCAGTGAGACTCCCAAGACATACCCCATGCCTGGTCTGTTGCCTGCATGGTGGGGGTGGGGTGCTAGGGTTGGGAACCCTAATACCACATTTCCCTACTTTTGTCACTTTAATCCTAAGTGATGCATTAATGGAATTTTTGTTTGCAAAGAATACGCACACACACACACACGCACACACATTATAGGGGTGCGATCATGCCTCTGTAGGCAGGGTTGAGTAGCCTGTTCAATGTTTAAACCCTGTGCATTGCTTCCTTAATAACTTTTGCATTCTTTGGTGAAATAAACCAAAATTTGGCATGTGTGGTCAGGCTGCCAGAATCTCAAGACATGAAACGTTTCATGATGGCAACTTGTTCTTTTTGCGAGGTATGGAGTGCCAAATAAATGGAAAAAAACATGTTTTGTTTTCCTATACTTAACATTGTGAATTTTTTTCTCTCACCTACAGCTTAGATATTGTACATTTTTTTTCATGGAATTTTTGGCATTGAAGGGGCCCATGCAAAGGGTGTGCCTTTGGATGGTTTGGTGAAAAAAATATCATACTGTTTTAAAGTTATAATGATTTGAGAGTTAACATTTCAGAGAGACTTATAAAAAAAAATTTGCAACATGGAAAAAAACCTATCACAAAAGGTATAAAAACATACAGTATAGTGAGCGGTTATTTGCATGATTTACTTATCATGGAGAAAAAGCGGTTGAGATGGCTACCATTTTCTTTTATCTGCTTACACGTACAAACAGTAAAAGTACATTCAAATTATGTATTTTTAAAAATATACATTATGTATTTTTTTTTTAATTCCTGTTTATTCACCCACTGCCCTGGCACTGTAACCAGACTAACCCCCCCCCCGAGCTGGCTCAGGGAAATCCCCATGCTGCCACGATTTGCCCCACAGGTGGGTACAGGGTCGGGCCCCCCCATACCTTGAATCCATGTTGGGGTCTTCTCTGTGGCAGAGCTCCGGGATGGCGAGAGCCATCCCCCTGGTCAGTGCCATGCCAGGATGGCAATTTTTTCATGTACTCCCCCCAGGGTGGGACATGCGCATGACACCAAGGTGCATACACCTGCATCCGTCTCACCCTTCCCCTTGGTCTGGCTCAGGCCATTCAATACCTCTAGCCACCACCAGAGGTCAATCATGTGCCAAACCAGGCACCCCTTCCCCCCAGAGGAGACAAACAGTCCTGTGGACACTCAAGCCTCCTCCACCTGGCTGGCCCTCCAGTGACCTGAATCCATTCCCAATCCCGGGTTGCTGGCATCATGAGCGGTAGCGCTACCATTTCACTGACAGGCCGTCCATAATGTTTTTTTTTAATTGCCAGAAATACCTTTTCTGGGCACCATAAATCCAGGGAACCCAGCTCAGTGGGAGGAGCCATTCACCTCTGTTCTGAGAACAATGGGACTTTCTTGACTTCTGCAGCTGCAGCTGGAACTCATGCCATGGGCAGCAGTGAGAGCAGCGAACTGCTGTTTCCCTGGTGTCTAGTGGCACCCCCCCCATTGTCATCCCTTTTAGTATGTTACATTTCTCTGATGTCTAGTGTCACCCCCTACCCTTCAATTGCCATCCCCGTGTATTATCTTTCCCTGGTGTCTAGTGGCACCCTCTACATTCCAATTGCTGTCCCCATGTTGATATTATCTTTCCCTGGTGTCTAGTGACACCACCAAACATCCCTCTTACAGGTGTTACACATTCTAGTTTCAATTTCATATACTCCGTGTCTTTAGGTGCTGCAAAACGTCAAGGATTTTATTAGGAAAGATTCTTACAGATTGCTAACAGTGGATGTTATGTCACTGTATACAATAACTGAACATGAAGCAGGCATCACAGCTGTAAAGGAACTGCTATAAAAATCATCCCTACAATATCCTGTGACCTTTATTTGTCTGGCATTAGATCTGATTCTAAAAAATATTTTTTTTTGTGTTTGACGAAAGGTTATATTTATAACAAAGAGGAACGGCAATTGGTTCCTCGGTTGCCCCTCCTATGTGAACCTATTCGTGGGTTCATGGTAGGAGGGGACAATTTTTGACCCCCTCTTGAATCCATTCAGCAGAAATATTAAGAAATACCTATGCTTTATAGATGATATTTTGATTGTTTGAGATGGGCCAGGGCAGGACATGCAGGATTTCGTAAAATATTTTAATCACAATGGCCTGGGACTCTGTTTTACATCACAGGATGATATTATATCCATTAATTTCTTTGACATTTCCCTAGCAGGAACCCAAGGGACTGTTGTATGCACAAAAGGTTTCCACAAAGAAACTGTAGGGGTTAGCATTCTCCATGCCTGCAGTGCACATCCTAAACACACCATAGAGAATTTGCCGTATGGGCAACTGGTAAGACCAAAGTGGAATTGCTCTAACATTATAGATTTTAACACAGCAAAGGATGAGATTTTCGCAAGATTAAAGACAAAGGGTTACACAGAACAGACGTTGCAACATGCCCTTGATAGTACTAAATTGGACAGACAAGATCTCATCAAGTATAAGGAGCCAACAGAGGGTGTAGAAAAAGTGTCCTTTGTTATTACATATGGCCCATTCTCCATGGATCTTAGAGCCATCATTCAACAACACTGGCATTTTTTGGGAACTGATATAGAACTTAAGCAAGACACAGATGCGGGGCCTTTAATCATGTTTTGCAAGGGGAAAAGCCTCCGAGAGATACTGGTGCACAGTGAGTTTAAAAACGAAAAACAACATAGTGGTTGGTTTAGCAGTAAACCCATGGACTTTTTCCCTTGCAAATGTTACATTACAGTACTTGTACATGTGCTGTCCAGGAGAAAAAAATTGTTAATCCTTCAAGGGTGGGAATGGGAGAGGTCAATATTTATCATTTTTTTAACTTGTAACACTTGATTTGTAGTTTACACGCTGTGGTGCTCTTGTGGCAAAGTGTATGTGGGGGAAACCTCGTGATGTTTGAAGTAAAGAATACAGGAGCATTTCAGAGCTGTTTGGAGACAAGATCTCTCTCACCCCATAGGTAAACATCTTGTGGATATGGGTTCTAGTGGAAACCATGAACTACATTATATGGCAATCAATCATGCACCTGTGAACCACCGGGGGCAGACATTTCCAATTGGACCAGGAGGAATCCATATGGATTTTCAAATTAAAAACTTTAAAACCATCCGGTTTCAATGATTGTGTGTAGTGGCAGCCGTTCCTGCATTGCTGAATGCTTAGCAAAAGCAAATAAATAAATAAATACCATTAGCTTCTGTAGTTTTAGCACAGTTTAATGTTCGATTTAAAAAGACCTGCATCTATTAAAATGTTTTGCATCTAAATACATCAGATATAAAAAATAACTTATACATTTGTTTTGCAGGCTTAAGATGAAACCCAAATGGATACTGTGATAAAATGCCGTACACGTTTTATTTATAGATATCCTGTATAGTGATTGATCAAAGTGACATTATTAGTGGGTATCATCTAATAATGGATTGTTGTTTCTCCATAGGAACGTAGTAGCATTACATAGGAATGAATTAATACACTCAGAGTAGTTTTAATTTTCACAGGTTGTGCCTTTATTTAATTCACGACAACTGTAATACACAATAGAGACTTCTCTTAAAATAAATATGTAGAATGGCATTTTTTTTACCAAAAATAAAAATGTTTCAGTGCTGTCTAGAATGAAATATAATACATATAACTAGAGCTTCACTAGCATATGTTTGAGATATTAACTCATGATCACTGATCACTTTAACTCAGATAACTAGATTGTCAATGAAGCACCTAAAGACACAGGGCAGGATTCTCAAAACCATCGGGACCAATGTCCCACTCCGCAACTGCAGTTGTGGGCTGAAATCGCCCGCAGCTGTGCTGGTTGCGATTCTCAGCCTCAGCAGTTGTGGAGGATGTTACGGCTGCTCCCACCAGCCGTAGCATCTTGCCGCAGCTGCAGAGTTCTCCTGGGTAACACCTCCCACAAGTAGCCGTATATCGTGGAGCCGGTCATAATCCAGCTCCAGCTTTGAGACTACCCGCCACTGCGGGACTCCTGCAGCTCCACAAGTGGTCTCCCTTTGGCGACGATGTTTTGCCGCAGCTGCAGGAATTTCAGTATCTTTGTGAATCCTGCCCACAGAGCATATGAAACTGAAACTGGAATGTGTAACACCGGTAAGAGGGATGTTAAAAACACTACAGACTGAATATTTAGCCATGCCCCCTGACGAAGAGGTATAGCACCTTGATGCACTGGGGCTGGTATTTCAGGTTCAGGCTCTTAGTCACTTGTTTTTATAAATCTGTCAATAAGATGTAAAGTATAAAGAGTACACAGTAAACATTGCTGCAAAATTGTTTTGCTTGCTCAGAGTTATTAACCCCTGTTTATATATTAACAGCTATACCTCGGGGGGGGGGTTAGGGTGGACAAGAATACCTTCAGGCAGGTCACTTTATTGCTCTTAGTGGCTAAGAAGATTAGTACATGCCTTTGGAATAAAAAGGCCTTGCCTACCATTGAGGCCTGGAGAGGTCTGGTTAGGGAAATCTATGCTTTGGAGTCACTCTTGGCTAGACTTCAGAATTGGAAACAGGCTTTCAGTGTTGCACGGTGTACATGGGTAATGCATCAGTTGGAACATGACCCTGATTTTGTTCCATGATTGGCGAAGGGCTGGAAATTCAGACTATTGGCTTTAGAAGAGAATGTGCAGGGACTGTGGGATGGGGGACATTTCTAGCACTCTTTGGAGAAATGCTTGACTTGGCGATCTTGTGCTCCCTTCTACTCTCCTCCTCCACATTTTCATCATATACATGAAACAGAAACCTTTTCTCGTGTCCCTTTTTTCTTTTTGTTTTGTTATATTCATTTGTATACTTCCTAATAAAAGGTGGATGGGATCTTGCTTTTTAGTTGTAGGATTATGCTGTTATGGCAAGAACAGAAGATCTCGATCCTTCCACGTGGATTTTGTCTTCAGCAGATTCACTGAAGAATTGTTTCCTTACAGGAGGTCCAGGACTGTGGACATGTTTAGATGGCTGAAGACATCCAGTGTCTTTCATTTTTGGTAAATTGTGTGATTGACTGGCTGTTTTTATGAATCATCTCAATATTTAGTGTTTTAATATATAATCTTTTGTTTCTTTTGGGATGTTACTTGGGAAGGAACTGTGTTTTTGTGCCATGTTACCTTGTTGCTCTTTTATGTGGTATGCAATCACTGTCTGCGATCTTTGCTGTTTTGGATTTACTTGTATACTGTCTAATGGTAAAGAGTAAGAAAACAATAACAATTAAAGTTTAAAAACCAAAAAGATTGCTGGAAAACTGATGTTTAGAGTGCTGCCTTTTCTTCATATGTTGGATATTTATTTTGACAGTACCCAGTCTTCACGGTGAGTGCAGCCTTTTTATGTTTGTCGTGCATGCGTGCACAGTGAACTTCTTGCTATAAGTGATTTTTGAGGGGTGTAACACTGTCTGTCCAATGCAGCGTGCTCTGCAAGGGGCTCGGCAGTGCCACCCTAATCATCAGGCAGGCTAATTGTGATGCTGTTTTTTTTTATTGGCAGAAATGCCTTCTACTTGTGAAGAAAAAGCCACACCAATCATAGGGTGGCTTTTTCTTTAATGTGTGGGAGGAACACTGCCTAGCAGACAGTTGACTGGTGATGTCCAATCGCTCTCCTTGATTGCCTTTGTGCTGCCCCCCCACCACCCACCATTATGCAGCCCATTGGGGCTCATCTGTAACCGCGGTGCAGCTTCTCAATCATTTTGCCCCTTGGGGAGTGCTCTGTCCTTGCTTACATGCCTGCAGGCTGGTTCACTTTCTATTTTAAATTGGTTACTTCCCGTTTCTTCATAATTAAAGCCAAAGATGGGGGGCCCAATCCCCTTGTCAGTACTAGAAGCCTTCCTTTCCAGTATTTACTTACTTATTTTTTGTACATATTCTGACACTAGTATGCCAACTCCCGTTGTCAGATGCTGTCCCACTCCCATTCCCATTTTTCTGGCAATTAAACCCAACAACAGGGGGCCAAATCCCCATGTTGGTACTAGGAGCCTCCCTTCCCAGTACTCTGGGGCACTGGGAAGCCCACTGCCAGTGTTCCAAAATGTTCTAGTAATCTGTCTCTGAAGAAAAAAAAGAAAATGGTCCCCCCAACATCTTTTTTTCCTGCAAAAAAGAAAATGGTTCCTCATCATCTCCCCCATCTCCTTCCCCCATCCTGACCCTCCCACAGAGCAACCAACGACCCCACCCCCTTGCCCTATACATACCATCCAAGGTCAGTGGCTGTCATCTTCCACGGATGGGGACACGACTGCACTCTTCAAAGCTGAACTGTGAACTGAAGAATTAAGGTAAGTGCCGTATAATAGCTGTCAATGGCATTTTCAACATATGTTGATATCTTGGCCATTTGTCAATATTTTTGCACCACATTTTCAACATGGGGTTTTTGGGACCCCACTTCATGAACACTGGCACTGTCATTTCATTACTCAGTCCCAAAAGGTGATTTACAGTCACTGTTTGGAATCACCTTTCAGGACTGAGTAACAAATGACAGTGCTAGTGTGTTCTTAAGGTGGGCTCCCATAAACCCCATGTTGAAAATTTGGTGCAAAAACAACCCAATATTCTTGAGTTAAGTGCGGTCATTGAAATTTTTCTACATATGCTCGTAACTTTGACAATTTTTCCCTCATGAACAGTACAACTGTCATTTTTCACATCCTGCCCCAAATGTGTTTTCACACATTTGGGGCAGAATAGCGTTGTTGCGGTGCAAAATCACCTTTTGGGACCAATGAATGAAATGACAGTGCCAGTGTTCATGAGGTGGGGTCCAAAAAGGCCATGTTGAAAATTTGGTGAAAAAAATCCTAAAAATGGGCAGGTTACATGCAGCATTCAACATTTTTAATGCATGCATGTAACTTTGGTCATTTTCAAAATTTTCACTCCAAATTCTCAATATAGCCATTTTATCACACCACCTCATGAACAGTACAGCTGCCATATTTCACTTCCTGCCAAAACATGTATTTGCACCTGTGGTGCAGGATGCCTTTTCCCAAGGATTTTAAAATTTTAACCTATGGAGTTCATGATGTGAGGTGATAAGAAGACTATGTTCAATGTTTAGGATCAAAATATGAACAAATGACAAAGTTATTGCCATTCATTGCAATTTCAGTTCACATGCTCATAACTGTGGAATCTTCTTTTTTTTGCAGCTACTCTTATTTATCCACTCTGGCACTGGCAGCTGGTTTCTCATGATCTCCCAACCCCATCCTCTGCTTGCAGCTTATCTCTCGGTGTACCCCATCGCTGTACCCCCTGTGGCAGGGCGGCAGGGACCCCCCAACCTGCCATCACACACGGATCCGGTGCCAAGAGTTACTGCCCATCATGGAGGTGTCGCCTGCGAGGATCTGATCATTCTGCCTGCCAGTGCCAGCTTTTTATCCTCCCAGTTTACTCCCCTTGAAACTAGGTGTGCAATGATGCCACAAGGAGTGAGTGCGCATGCTCCCATATGCGCTCCTCCAAGTGTCTGCTTCATCTCCTCCCTTTTGAAGTCTTGGTGCACCAGCAGCTTCCACTAGGGGCCAGTCATGCACTGAGTGCTTATGTCCCCCCCCCAAGAAGGAGAGCAGTCCTGTGGATGCTCAATCCCTCTCCTCCCCTACTGACCCCTGGCAGTCCATGCTCATTCCTGAACATGGGTTGCCGGTGTGGTGCGAGGTAAGGCATCCAGTGCCTCAGCCCTCAGTGCCACCGGACCAGCTGTAACTGCCGAATCTTAAATATTTTCACCCTAGATTTTCAACATAACCATCTTATTACTAGATCTTCTGTATGTTACAGATGTCATTTTTCAAATGTTGTTCAAAATCTGTGTTTGCACCTGTGACACAGAAAGTCATTCTACTTTGCAAGACAAATTTAACAGTCCCAGAAATCACAAATAAAGGTTTTTTTTTTCCTAGCTTCAGTGTGGCTATGTGTTCAGGGCAAGGGCAGGCTGGCAAAACAAATCTTTGACTTGTGCCATCCAGAGGAGAGAAAGACAGATATTGTGAGGAACCAAGATAAATTTAACAGTCCCAGAAATCCCAAATAAAATGTACTTTTTTTCCTGGCTTCAGTGTGTCTGTGTGTACAGGGCAAGGGCAGCTTGGCAAAATAAATCTTTGACTTGTGCCATCCAGAGGACAGATAAAGAGAGAGAGAGAGAGATTGGATGGAGGGGGGTCCCATGAGAAATTTAACAGTCCTAGAAATCTCAAATAAAAGTTTGTTTTTTTCCTGGCTTCAAAGTGGCTGTGTTTACAGGGCAAGGACAGGCTGGCAAAATAAATCTTTGACTTCTGCCATCCTGAGGACAGAGAAACAGAAAGAGAGATGGTGGGGAGGAGGTGGGCTTTACCTGTTAACAAGTAGTTGTTCCATTATATTTTTGTGCCTTGTATGTAAGAGAGAGAGTAGCACAATAGGATAGAAATGTTGTTTCATCTACCTTTTTTAAAATTAACCCCTCACTCCTCTTTCTGTAGCTCAATCTGTCAGTTATGTTGGCTGTCAGTTGTGTTGGTATTATTATGTGTGCTGAGGACTGAGCAGTGTTGTGGAGCAGGGATGTGGTCAGAATGAGCAGTGATGTAGTAGAGAGGGCCTTCCTTGGGGTACAAACATGTTTGTGGGATTCAGAATCCTGATGTCATTAACTAGTGCTGGGAGAACATAAGAAACACTGCATGTACAACAGCAAAACACAGTGGGCCTGATTCCAAGTCGCATGGCCAACTCATGGGCATACGTGAGTTGTGCCATGCAGCACTACACTGGGAACACTGTGCCATATTCCAAGACAGGCAGGGCCCCCAGCACCTATGACCCATGACTTGTGGCAACCACAGGCTAGCACCACAGGACTGGCACAATGAACCTGGGTGCTGCAAGTCACGACCCACACTTAACTGCCCCTCCAGAGCCACCCAACCCTGAAACACACTTGCAATCACCTGGGGCCTTGGGGGACTGACTGAGTGGCACAGGTGCATGGGTGGCAGTGCAAACAATGGACCCTGGGGGTCCCTGACATTTGGGCCTGGGGGACATGACTGTGCTGGGGGTGCATGAGGCAGGGCACTGTGCTTCCCACAGTGCTGCAGGGGGGCATCCATCATTTTGCCAGGGCAGATGCCCCTTAGACCACCTCCATGTTGGTCTAACTCTGCAGCACCATAGCGGGTCTCAGAATTGCCTAAGTGGGGTACAGCAGCCACCTTTCTGGAATAGGGTGCAGTTGCCACCATAACCAACCCTGGCACCATGCTGCAGTGGGTTGTGGGCATAGTGGGTGGCATAGCTCACCTTTGGCACAACCCACATATGGCATAGTGCAAGCTGCCTCCTAGAATCACGAGTGGTGGAACACATGGCGCAAGTTGCGATTTATGCCATAGGGTCTGGCATAAATCACCTTGTGCCATGCATAAGGTGTTCTGGAATCAGGCTCAGCATGCACAACTGCAATACCAATGGTGAATGTTTGGCATTGACAAATGCTTGTTTTTTCTCGTAATGGATTTATCTTTCCCTGGTGTCTAGTAGCAATGCTGGGTCCTGTGTGAAGAAAGGCACAACAAATTGTGTTGGCAACCTATGGTGAGATATTCTTTTCTACCTTTGAAGAGCGTATCATTATGAGACAGTGGCATGGAGCTGTACCTTGTGCTTCAGATTAAAGGCTTTGGGCTGGGGGAGGGGCAGTCATTAGAGTTAACAACCCCCATGGAAGACTCCACCACTGATTTACCAAGACTTCAGAAACCCAAAATCCTAATTTTTTTTCCTTTTGTTGCTTGGGGGAATGGGAATGGGGCATTAGGGTTGGAAACCTTAATGCCACATGTCCCTACTTTTGTGGCATTAAGTTACCCTAACTGGTGCATTAATGAAGTTGTTTTGCAAAGAATAGATATACTGGTAAATAATGATATATATAGATATAGATGCTTTGCAAACAACTGCATTAATGCACCAATTGGGGTTCAACATAAAGCAACAAAAGTAGGGAAATGTGATGTTAGGGTTTCCAACATTAACTCCCCCTCAACCCTCCACCCTCCAAGCAGCAAAGGGAAAAAAAAATGGATTTTAGGTTTCTTGAGTCTTGGCAAATCAGTGGTGGGGTCTTCATAGGAATATCAACCCTAATGCTCACCCCTCACCCACCCATAGCCTCCCGTCCAAAGCACAAAGTACAGCTGCAGTCCAATACCTCATAGTGATACAGTCTTCAAAGGCAGAGAAGTATGTCTCACATCTTCATATAGTGCTCTGAGGTCCCTATATGAAGAAAGGAGATCATGTTGTTTTCTCAGGGGAGGGGGTGAGCATTATGGTTGACAGCCCCAAGGAAGACCCACTACTGATTCGCCATGACTCAGGAGACCAAAGACCCTAATGTTTTTCCTTTTCCAGCTTGGGGAGTGCGGGTGGGGAGTTAGATTTGGAAACCCTAATGCCACATTTGCTTACTTTTGTTACATTAAGTTGAACCCTAATTGATGCATTAACATATTTCTTTGCAAAGAATTGCCTTTCTTTTTGGGATAGCAGAATTGTATCCTCATTCAAGCATGTCCATTCAGGACCTGCATGGACAGATGCAGATGTGCAGGGCCATCTGGGCCCTGCACCAAGGGAAGACTCTGTCTGCCTATGGAAGTGCAGGGCCTTGCTAAACCTTCACTTTCGTGTAGCCACAGATGTCAAAAATGACCAAAATTATGAAAGCTCATGGGAAAATGTCAATGTGCCTTTATAACTTTTTTTTAACATTTTGACACCACATTTTCAAAAAAGCTTTTTAAGGAATGCACCTCATGAAGCTGGTAGGTGAAAATGTTCAAATCTTGGCCACAATGCCATTTCACAGCACAGGTGCAAAAACATATTTTTTGCCAGAATTTGAAAAATGACAGCTCATGATGTGATGTGAAAAATGGCAGTGTTGAAAATTTGTGGTCAAAATAGTGTAAATTACCAAAGTTATGAATGTACGCTGATATTGTTGTTTTTTAATATTTTTACCCCAAATTTTCAACATAACCTTCTTATGACCACATCTCATGAAAAAGGTGGAGACATTTTTCAAATTCTACCTAAGCATTGATTTTGTGCACCGACCACAAAATCACCTTTTGGGCTAGACAGCAATAATTTCACTACCATTGTTCATGATGTGGGGTCTTAAAAAGGCCATGTTAAAAATGTGGTTTAAAAATGTTCAAAAGTGAGAAAGTTATAAAGAAAAGTTCAAATCCCATTGAAATACATTAAACTACACTTACCTTATGTTCTCATACTGCAATTGCCAGTTCCAGCAGCAAGACGTGTCTTTAATCAGAGAGTGAATATACATCATGGGACATGTTCAGGTGAGTGAGGGTGTGGGTGAGGGGGTGTAGAGTGATGAATGCTCACTGGGGTCAGGGTGGGTGGGTAGTTTGTGCTGGGAGGTCAGGTCACTGATGGACCATTTTATTTTACAGATTACAAAAATATGAATAAGGTATGGTTGTCTTTATCCTAGAGTGACAGAAGCCAACAATGGGGATTGGGCACCCCAACATTGGAATAATCTTTGTTGGCACCAGGGGTGGGTACCCCTGGTGCCACCACATATACAAAATTAAAAGGAGAAATGATATGATCCAAAAAAGGTTGACAGTGTCTCTTTAACCAAAATAAGATAGCTAGATAGATAGATAGATAGATAGAGAGATAGATAGACAGATAGACAGACAGACAGACAGAGAGAGAGATAGATAGAATGAACTGTGAAAAAACCCTAAGTCCCACCCTCTTCATTCATGAGCCAATCTTCTTCTTTCGTGGGTCAGGAAAGAACTCATGAAAGAAGAATATTGGCTCATGAAAGAAGATGGGACTTATTTTGTTTGTTTTTCATAGTTCGATTGTGAGCTGACCTTCTTTCGTGATCATGACAGAACTTATGAAAGAAGAATCTTGGCTCATGAAAGATGATGGTGGGACTTAATTTTCTTTCATACTTCTTTCATGAGACAATCTTTTTCATTATATCTTTTGCAAACTCATGAAGCAAGAAGATCAGCTCATGAAAGAACTATAAACAAACTATGTCCCACCATCTTCTTTCGTGAGCTGAGATTCTTCTTTCATGAGACAGAAATCTTCTTTTGTGAGAGTCATGAAACAAAAGATTTGACTCAAGCCTTGGTAAGGATTTTTGGAATGTCCAAAAAAAGTATTTTGGGGCTGTATTTAGAAAAACAATCTCCAGAATTGAGGTAAATGGAACCTGTTTAGGTAGTGTCACGTGTTTGTTTTTCTCCTGGGTATCATTTTTATTGGTTTTCAAAATTTCTTTTTGGAAAAAACACAGAAAAAAAGGAGACTGCCATACAAAAGGAGATTTTTTCATCACAAAAAAGTTAGCTCATGAAAGAAGTCATCTTTCATGAGCCAAAAAATCTTTCATACTGTATCAAACATCTATCTGAAAGTCCCTACTGAACATGCTCAGAACCACAATTTGAAATCCTTATAACTCTGAAATGGATCAATTTTTTGCAACCAAACTGATGAAAGGGACAATTCTAGGGCAAGCCCTTTCTAACCTACAAATTTCAGAACACAATTCTAATCCATCTGAGGTGTAGCTTAGAGCAAAAAAAAAAAAACAGCAAAAACACCCAATTTTTCCACTTTTTGCACTATTTGGATCTCAAAATCTGGATTTCTGACTGACACAAATCTTACCAAATCAAGAGACCTTGCCCCCCCCATCCCCCAAAACTATGCATCCAAAATTATGTGGAATTCTGTTGAATGGGGGCAAAGCTATTAAGGTGCAAAATTAGGGGTTTAACAATGAATACCCTACTCAGCCCTAACAATATGGGTGCTACTATACCCCTATTATTTTAGTGACATGGTAGCACCACTATAGAAAGGATTGAAAAGGGTGATTAATGTTAAACTTCTAACTTTGCACTTTAGTAACTTTGCTACCATTTAATGGATTTGCATGAAATTTTGCATGTGCGGTTTCAGGGCCAAGTTCTCTTCACATACACACACACACAGAATCATTACAAGTTCAAGAGACCAAAGATCCTTTAGAGAACTTGCCACCATTAAACTTTCAATGGTGGTAATAATAATGTTTATCTTCCATAAATGTATCTAATCTAGTTTTAAATATTTCCATATAACCACTTTCAATTACATGACTAGGGAGTTTATTCCATATTACAATAACTCTGTGTATACCAATGATTTCTTTTAGATGTTTTGTTCACTTCACTCTTGTATTTATACTTATGTGACCTTGTATTTAAGTCATCCATATTTTGTTTTTGGAGCCCTAGTGTATATTCAAGGATTTCATTTAAACATGCCCTGAATGCCAGACATAGGTTCCCTCTTATCCTCCTATAATCCATGGAATATAGATTCAGTAAGGACAATCTTTCACCATATGATTTATTATTCATGTTTTCAATTTTTTTAGTAATCTCCCTCTGTACCTTCTCAATTTTATGTTTCCCTTCAACAGTATATGATGCACAAAACTGTGTACAGTATTCCAGATGGGGTCTAATCAAGGACGTATACAAAGGCACAATCACCTCCACACTCCGACTCTTTATGTTTTTCATAATACAATGATAGATACCACAACATTTCAATATCTGTTACACTTAGTATGGTATCATTTAGTTTATATTCAAAACATGGGTTGTTCTTGCCAAAGTGCATAATCTTACATTTTGATTCATTAAAAAACTATCTGTGCTCTGTTTCCCAGGGTGCTAATTGGTCCAAGCTAGTCTGGAATAAAGATGCAGTTTTTTGGTTGATAACGATACCTCTGACTTTACAGTCATCGGCATATTTACTCAACTAGGTACCTGGTGTTGACTGCACGGAACTAACCATTATATTGAACATAGTAGGTCCAAGGACTGAGCCCTGAGGCACTCCACTGGTCACCTGTCCCCAGTCAGATGCGTATCCCTTCATTATAACCCTTTGTTTCCTATTACTCAACCATGAATTAATCCAGTCAATTATATTAGAATGTACTTCATATACTTTTAATTTTTCAATTAATATATTGTGGGAAACCTTATCAAAGGCCTTGGAAAAATCAAGATAGGCCACATCCACCGATATTCCCACATCCTGGGCTGCACTCACAGGCTCAAAGAAACCAATTAGGTTTGTAACACATGATCTCCCTTGACAATAACCATGCTGTGAAGGATCTAATGTCCCTCCTGTTTAAGGTGATCAACAGTAAGTTTCTGAATGAGTCTTTCAAGCACTTTACCAAGTACAGAAGTTAAACTTATTGGTCTATAATCCTGCTTGTTCTGTTTATCTCCTCCTTTAAAAATAAGATTGACTGTAGCCTCATTCCATTCTTTGTTTTCCCCTCTAACAGAGATATTAAATAATTTAGTAATTGGACCAACAAGTTCTGAGACTAGTTTTCTTTGGAATAAAAGACTAAGTCCATCAGGCCCAGGAGAACCAATGATTTTAATGTTATTGATCACATTAATTACTTCAGTTGTTGTAAAGGTAACATCCTGCCATGATATAGGTACTGCTTTCCCGGATTTAACTTCCTCTTTAGTATAAATGGATAAAAAATATTGATTAAACTGGCTTGCCATATCCTTTTCGTTATTAATTTCACCATTTTCTGTCATTAAAGGGCCAATGTTATTATTATTTTTTCTAAGGGAACCTATATCATTAAATAATTGTTTTTTTTATTATCCTTTACTTTATTTACTAAATTTTTTCAGCTTCTTGTTTGGCCTTTCTGATCATTTTTTCACAGCTCTTAACTGCAATTTTATATTTATGTAAACTAGACTCATTAATTTTCTTTTTATATTTTTTGAATAGATTGTGTTTTTTTTTTTGTAATACTTTTTTGTATTCTGTTGTTCCACCAAATGGGAAGCCTTTTAGTATTATCATATGTTTTCCTATCAGGAACCCACTTATTTATGCAAGTCTGTATTTTATCATTTATTATGTTCCATGTATTTTCAAGGTTATGACCCTCTAGATCTTTTTCCCAGTCCCAGTTATTTAGGAATGTTTTTATTTTACCATAATCAGCTTTATAATAGTTTTTAAATGTGGTTACCCCTTTAGTCTCCATATTTTTTGTAATTGAATATTCATTTGTACCATCATATGGTTGCTGCCACCCAGGAATGGGAGTAACATAAGTTTATCCTTATCAGCTTCAAAGTTGGTGAAAATTAAATCAAGTATGTTATAGCCTCTTGTTACTTTTTGAACCTTCTGTTCTAAATTATTCGGAAGTATTAAATCTATAAATTTATTTTCAACCATAGCCTTACAATCCATAGACTCCCAATCTATGTACAGAAAATTAAAATCTCCCATAAGTATGATGTCACTGTGTAGTTCCATATTTTCTATTTCATTCAGGAAATCCATAGTTTCATCACTTTTTAAATTGGGGGGATCTATATCCAAGTCCAATGGTTAAATAACTTGACGTAAGTGCTACCTTTGCCCATACAAGCTCATTTTCCTTATTCACCTCTTTTTCCAGATTAGGTTTAATAGGTTTTAGACTATCTTTTATATATAAGGCAATCCTACCCCTTTTTTGTGTACTTCTATGTTTATCAAAACATGTATAACCTGGAATAGAGGTACTCCAATCGTCTTGTGTAAACCAGGTTTCTGTGATACTACAGATATCAATATTGTTATTTACCATAATGTTTGCTAATTAATTTATTTTATTTTTCAGACTCTCAGCATTGGTTAATAGCACATTAAGGCTGTAATTTCTAATACTTCCATTTACATTTATTTGTCTCGCATTTCTTGATCTTCTTAATTCTCTTTCTGACTTGATAAGTTTTATTCTAATGAGATGTTCAGATTCTGAAATCCTGATAGTGAAAAAAGTGAATTAAACTGTTTTTGGTTTTTTTTTTACAGTTTTTTTAGTCATCACCTAGCACCCAGACAGTTTCAAAATTTGTTCTGAAGATTTCAGGATAGAAAGGGCCTGGGTCACACTGGTGCATTTCGCTAATTTGGTGAAAAAATATTACTCCATTACAGAGTTATAAGGATTTTAAATATGAATTCTGAGCATGCTCAGTACAGTCTTTCAGACAGCTGTTTCATACAAAAAAATTATTTGGTCCATATGAAAAAAGGGGGTAATCTTTTTTCATGAGAAAAATAATGTTTGTATGACCACCATCTTGTTTCCACTTAAAAAAAAATGTTTTTTTGAAAAGCCATATAAATTATAATCTGCAGAGACACCAATACACGAATCTTGATAATCAGGTCCCCCTTAGGTGGATTCTGTAGTTAGGTTTTGGAAAAAATCACCCAGAAATGTGTCTCTAACACATTTTAAAATCTTTTTACGTAACTCGAATTTCATTTTTCATATGGCCACATGAAAAACGAAATTCAGGTCACAAAAAAAGATTACCAATTTTTGATATGGGCCAAATTCTTTTTTCATATGAAACAGCAGTCTGAAATACTGTACTGAGCATGCTGTACTGAGCATGCTCAGAACTGATATTTCAAATCCTTATAACTTTGCAATGGAGTAATATTTTTTCACCAAATAAGCGAAAGGCACCACTGTGGTCCAAACCCTTTCTACCCTGAAATATTCAGATCAAAATTCCAAACTGTCTGGGTGCTATGTGATGGCAAAATGTATTTATTTATTGAATTTTGTTGACCGGGTAGTTCCACTGAGACTAGAAGTTCCTTTTTCAGGGGCGACCGGGGGATACAGATGGTAGCCAACTGAAAGTGAACCAGATTAAAATAAAAAAAACAGCAAACAAATTTGTTTCTGATTTAACACATTTTAAAAAATTTTTTGTGTAGCCATATGAAAAAAGAATAGGATCGTTACTTTGTTGTATGATGACACAATCTCATGAAAAAAGATCCATTCACATGAAAAAATAATTTTAACTTATTTTTTTCACATTCTTTTTTCACATGGAGGAATCTTTTATGTATGAATGACACCACCTCACAAAAAAGATCCCTTTATATGAAAAACTTATTTGGACTTAGTGCTCCCACATTTCAAAAATCCATAACTCCATCAATAAATGCAGTTATGGGACAATCTATATATCAAAATGAAGGTCTTAATGATAATGGCATGCAAAGAAATGTAAGTGACTCTACTATTTTGGTAGAAAACATTAATAAATTTTGTACTGACTTTTCATGCTTTAAAAAGTATGGTATATATGAATCATTCTCAAACTGTTTTGAAACATCACCTTTCTTATGCAAGATTTCGGGGAAATCATGACAAAATATTTATATAGTTCAATGGAATCATGATAGCATGGTTATTTCAATGTTTTAAAATGCTAGAAAATGGTAATACTGCATTGAGACATGTCAATTAATATTATACTTGAATTGAGATCAAAAGTGCATGCAAATATAGTTATATTTTTGTAAAGTAGCTACGGTTCTGCAGCCTGAAGTGGATGTGTATGTGCTGAAGTATACATGTGTATCCATGGCTACAGCACCAGTGGACCATGATGATGGATGAGTTTTCTGTCAACTGGAAAGAGTTGTATGATCTATTTCTTACCTGATGACAACACAATGTGGTGACTTGTGCTGTGTGGTTCCTTTATGTGCTTGTGTGGGGGGTAATAGTGAGTTAGGGTTGAAAACCCTAATGCCACATTTCCTTGCTTTTGTGGTGCTGAGTTGAACCCTAAGTGCCACTTAAACATAGTTTTTTGCACTAGTTATGGTTAAAGCGACACAAGTAGGGAAATGTGGTGTTAGGGTTCCAACCCTAGCACCCCTCCCCCACTCTGCAGATAGAAAGAGGCATGGAGTGTGCCTTGCTGTTGTTAACCCTAACACTCACCCCATTCCATGAGTAACTAAGCTTAGATGGGTACAATATATGAGAATGGGGTGAGTGTTAGGCTAGACAACTGCAAGGCACACCCCACACCTGTTGCAGCCTGCAGGGTGGGGATGGGGTGTTAGGGTTGGAAACCCTAATGCCACGCTTCCCTGCTTTTGTCATGATAACCCTAACTAATTCAATGTTTTTTGCAATGAATTTCCTGACTTTTTCAGATAGTATATAGTTGTATTGTTGTTTGCCTATGTGAGCTCCCATTCCTCCATAATAGTTTCCTTGTTTCAGTGTGGGAGTGCAGGGCCATACAGGCCCTGCACTACATCCGTCCATTATTTTTGGGCCTAGCACTCCCATACCTCATTAGATGCATATATGTATCTCGAATATGCATAACTGTGCCATTGTTACATATTTTTACCCCAAATTTTCAACATACAGAGATTGTCAAGCCAAGCTGAATTGCAGAAGTGCAGCAGAATATCACAGAATACTGCAATTTACTGCAGGGGCATTGTAAGTCAATGGCAATTGAGCCCTTTTGTCATGCAGGATTTTGCGACGTCATTACTGCAAATTCCTGTGCTTCATCATGGCTGACACATCTGTATGCTTCTAAAGACCTAACCTCATAAACAATGGTGGTGAAAATTTGAAAATCTTGACTGATAGATCATTTTGCCAAACAATCAGAAATCACCTTTTGGTCTGTATTTGTGTAATTCCACCAACATTGTTTATGAGGTGGGTTCTCAAAAAGGTTATAATGAAAATTTGGTATAAAATATGCAACAATGGCAAAGCTATGCATCAAAGTTGAAAACCCCATTGAAATGCACTGAAACTCAATAGTCCTAAATCCATTTTTGCGAGTATAAATCCTTTTACATGAGAACGGAAAAGGATTCACAAAAAAGGATCCTATCTCATGAAAAAGGATTAAAAAAAAACTAAGTACCAAATCCTTTTTCATGAGATAGGATCCTTTCTTGCAAATACAAAAAAGGATTCTATCTAGCAGAAAAGGATTTTAAAAAACTAAGTTCCAAATCCTTTTTCGTGAGTAGAAATCCTTTTTAATGAGAACAAAAAAGGACTCACGAAAAAGGAATTAGTGAGTCGCAAAAAAAGATTTAAAATGCTAAAAAAATACCTTGCATGGTCCTTTTTCCAATACATAACTTCAGAATCCACCTACCAGAGTCCCAACGAGCAAAATACATGTGTTGGTGTCTCTGGATGAGTTCATTTTTGTGGGTTTTCAAGTTTTGTTTTTAAATGGAAAACCAGATGGTGGCTCGTGAAAAAGGAATTTTTTCTCATGAAAAAGGATTAGCCTCTTTGCAAAAAAGAATCCTTTTTCATGGGACCAAATTCCTTTTTTGTTCCAGGAAGTTATTCAAAAGAGTGTACTGAGCATGCTTAGAACATGACATTTTAAAATTAAATAACTTTGGAATGGATTAATAGTTTTTCACCAAACCAGTGAAAGGCACTTCTGTGGGGCAACCCTTCAAAGTGTGAAAAATTCAAACCAAAATACCAAACCATCTAGGCACAGCACAATGACAAGAAAAGTGCAAAAAAGGTGAATTGTATTGATTTTGCACTATGTGCAGCTCGAAATCTGCCAGTCTGACCAAAAAAAGGCATGTCAAGAGATCTACCACAGAAGACAGCATATGCAAAACTTCATGCAAATCTGTTGAACAGTTCCAAAGTTATTAAAGTGCAAAATCTGAGGTTTAACATTACAGTGCCTACTCAACCCTAACCATAGAGTGCTACCGCACCCCTATAATATACAGTGAAGCCCACCAGGATGAAGCTGAACTCTGCAGAATTCTGCAGTAGAGTTACTTCAGCAAACAATGCAATTTCAATGGAGTTAATCACTTTTGTCATCCAGGAAACCTGTGGTACTGCACTTCATCCTGGCGGGTTTCACTGTATATAAAATGCTCATGATGTTCTTATATAAGTACCATATGAGCTTTAAAACTATGTAAGTACTTCCTCCAAATGTGTATTTAGACTGGATTGTGAGTGTTCTATTTGCTTCTATAATCTGTTAGATATGGGACTAAATGTTTACTTTAATTGAACAGTCCTGACAGTAGGTATGTATCCTTTCAATATAAGGCTATTACCGCCACAGCTGGTGCTCATGCAAAAGAAAGCAATATCAGTTTCACTTGCTCCATTTCTTTTGGCTCCCCCCATAAGTTTGTTGAGGGCAGGACAGCATTCTACCAACAGCTTTACCACGGATCTCTGTGCTGTCTCTACCTGGACCTTCACTGGGCCACTTCAGCTTATGTCCTCTGGTCCCATCAGAAACTCCTTGGGACCAGTGGAACAAAGTTTGTGTGTCTGTGTCAGCCACAAAGAGCATGTGCATCAGGCCATGAACAGTAGGTGTTTGGTAGCCTTCAAAAATAAAAAATAAATTAAAAAACTTTAATGATTTCAGTACTCCCTTGCCTATTTGCAGCTTGTGAGGGTCAGGTGAGCTGATGAGTGGGTACGGTGGCAGACTAGCAGGGAGCAAATAAACTGGAGGGGTGGCGCTGCAGTGGCTCCAAAAGACGAGGAATCCTCATGGAGCTTCAGAGAGCTGTTGCAAGCCTGCAACCAAGTTAAATAAAAAAAGGTAAGAGGAGGGAGGTGCTCTTTATTTAAAAAAATAAAGGTGGATTTTTGTTGTGGAAGTGAGGATCGGGAGCAGTTAAACTGCTCTAAATGTGTAACTGCTAGTGAGTTACTATAAGTTTTATTATGACACTGCAGCACAGGCATATTAAAACATGTGAGGGGAAGCATTACACAGGAAAAGTTTTATAAAAAAGATATAGACCAGAGTTCTGAGCTATAGTGGGAAAATCCTGACTGCTTGAAATGAACTATTGCCTTCTAGCATAGTCATTTTTTCACAGCACCTCATGAACGTGACAGGTGTCATTTTTCTAATCTTGGCCAAAATGTGTTTTCACACTTGTAGTGAGAAATGATGTTTAGATCAGTGTTTTATAAACACCTGTCATATTCAGAAGAGGGTCATATGTTGAAGTTTTGGAGTCAAAATGTCAGAAAAAACTTACAAAGTAACATTGTTTACAAGGATGGCCATTGGCTCAGTGGGGACCCCCCTGCATTCCCATGCTGGTGATCTGAGTTTAGGTGTGAGCTCAGTGAGCTGGTTGAATAGGCTGAGGCCGGGGGGAAGGCACTGTGACATGCGACACCAGCCCCAGCCTTTGGAGGGACGGAGCAGTGTCTTTGCATGCAGATGACACCTTATAATGGGCTGGGGAGTTTTCCCTCACAAGGGGTTGATGTGCGTGTTGAGTCCAGATGGGCCCATGTTCTGCACTGGGACATATGGGGCAGCACAAAAAATGGGAAAAGTGTACCTGGAATGAAGAAGGTTGGTTCACTGTAGGGCCACACCACTGAAAGGCCCCTCTGCTGCTTTCTGAAGCCCTGACCAATCACCCTCCATCTCAGATGCTTACCTTGTACCTATAGTACCCCCCATAGATTCACCCCATGACAGGGATAGGATAAGATGGGATGGGGATGGACATCTGCCCCCCCTTGACTGACAATCAGTTTGGCAGTCTGTCACCCTGTTGATGTTTCAGGGCATGCAAAAGATGGTTGCTTCATCCTGCCCTAGTGGCTGTTAATGAGCGGAGCAACTTGCCCTCCCATCTCCTGAAAGGTGACTGGTCCCAGGGATGCTGAATCCTACCTACATCCTCCACAATGACTTCCACAAGTGGCCCAAGTCCATTCCCAAATCCAGGTTGCTGCTGTGGTACCAGTATCTACCTTCACAATCAACCCACTTTAAATAAAAGGAAAAAAAATACAATCCATTTCCACACAACACAACTGATCTGCATTTTTAATAATCGCACTAACCTATTTTCCACTTTATGTCTACATGTCCAGTGTAATGATGAAGTCAAGATTCCAACCCTAGCATTGGAAGACACTGACCATGTGTATCTGATAAGTAGTGTTTTAAGTTTACAGTACCTTGTTTGCCCCAATTAATTACTGAAGAGTTGCGGATCATTTGTGATCCCATTGCTATTCTTATTTTACAGTTACAACTGGATGTTCCTCCAAGCTGCCCAAACCCCATCCCACAATCTAGAGGACCCAAATAAGAAATCTTTACTATTAGTGCTATACTTAAACAAAGATGGTACAGTGTAAGGGTGCAACTACAAGTATTAAGACATTGCTGTTTTTCACTGGTTGGTTGATTGGTTGGTGAAGCAGGGCTAGATATACAGTAACTTCACTATTCTGGTTATTCTGTGCTTATCTCCATTACTCTGTTTATGAGGATTTGATTCCACTATCACAAAAAGAAGAGAAATTCATTGTAAAAAATATTTTAATGCAGACATTAGGGTTGAAGAACACAAAGCACACAAAGTAGGGAAATGAAAAAATATTAGGGTTTTGGGTCACTAGAGTCTTGGTGAATCGGCTGTGGGATGTCCCTTGGGGTTGTCAACCCTAATGTCCACCCCCTCCAATGAGCAAACAAGGTCAGATGTGATCTGTTTTCTTCACAGAGGGCCCACAAGGCCCTGCATGACTGCATGAAAGAAGCTACAACAGACTTTGTTGGCAACATGTGGTGAGCCGCACTTCTCTACCTTCTAAGAGTGTATCACAATGAGGCACTGGCTTGGAGCTGTATCTTGTGTCTTGTGTTTCAGACAGGAAGCTATGGGTTGGGGGGATGGGCATTAGGGTTGTCAACCCCAAGGAACACCCCGTCATCATGCTGTATGGCCCAAGTTTCTACGATGGCCGCAAGGTGTGCCTCAGTGTCTGCCACCTATTCCTGAAGCTCACTGATTTTGTTAACCTGACTCCTGGCATTAAGACAGACCCTATTCCAACTAGCTCTGGATCTTTTTTTGTTATCTTGTGATCCTACATCTGCATTCCTCTCCATTTTCCTTACCTTCTTATTTTTGCTATTGCTTGGAGACCCTGAGCGCCTTCTCCACTCTGCCTCTTCCACTGCTGCGTTTTGAACCTCAACCTTATTTTTACCCTCCTTACTGCTACCAGGTTTCAGTATAGAAGGAGCATTACCTAGCCCCCCCACTCCCTTTACCATGGTTTCCCCACCTTAGTGTACCTCGCAGTTAGTTCCGCTTTCTAATGTGGATGTCAAACTTCCATCCTAGTATGCTAGTACCCTCTTTTGTCGGATGAAGGCTGTCACCTTTTAGGAGCCTCCTATCCCAGAAGTCCCCACAGTCCACCACAAAGTGGTACCCTTTGCCCTGACACCATCCCTTTGACCACCCATTTAATTCCTCTATTTGTTCCCTCCTTACTTTATCTTTCCCTGCTCACTACTCCAACACATGGAGGACCTCAGAAAAGGCCTGAAAGGCCAAGTATTTCTGCAATCTGTCCCCCAGCCTCAGAAAGTTCCACTTCACTTGCTTCACAGGCTGATTCACCATATCACTGGTACCCAAGTTTACTAGCACTCCCAGCTCCCCTCTCTCCACTATCCACCCTATTCTGTTTATGTCCTAGATGGCTGATGCTCCAGGAAGGCACCTGATCATCCCCCCTTCTCCCCCACCCACCACCCTGTCTTCTCCCCTGATCATAGAATCCTTAAAAACCAAGACTCTCTTAGAGGCCTTCTTCTTAGTCTCACCCATGGGTACCACCAGGTTATCACTCCCATTTCCTCCCCAAATGACCCAGAGTATCCCCAGTAGAGTCAGGCACCTGAGTCTCCTCCAGGTGTGCAAAGCTATTTGCTTTCAGGATGATGTGGAGTTAATTGACCTCCTTGTAGCTGCCCATGCCCCCCTTTCCCATTACCACCACTCTCCACCTCCCAGACCAGTGGGCCTCTGAGGAGTGGGGTGTGTGGCCTGTGGACTCCAACTCAGCTGGCACTACAGGAGAGATATCTCTTCATTGACTTGTACCAGCTGAGCATGGAGTTCTGCAACATTCCTGCAGAAAGGGATATTACCCCTCCTGCAGAGCATAGTTCTGGATAAGAGTGTCCCACAGCCCGTGCAACTGACTTGGTCCCTACTACATCTTATCCTTATACTGATCCTTTAAATAACCATAGACTTCTAATTGAAATGTTCTAGTAGACATATTCTAGCTTCATCAGTCAGCTGCCTCCTTGATCTGTTAGTAGGAGAGTATGCTGTTTAATGTTAACCCCAAATATTTCCACCGTGTTAACCTTGGTGCCATTTGACAAACTTTAGTGACATTTTTCTTGCATGATCCTAGTGACAAGTTCTTAAGACTCGAACATTTTTGTGTTGGATGCTCATCTGAATTCTGAGATCTTAAATTTTAAAAAGCCTTTAAAAATGCACTTTTTGACCTTTTTTTTTCTTTTTTTTTTTTGCTCACCTGTGGAGCAAAGATTATCTGCAATTTTGTTCTGACACTTTCAGGGCAGAAGAGGCTTGCCCCAAGGTTGTGCCTTTTAAATGTTTTGTAAAAAATATATTAATCATTTCTTGAGTTCTAAGGATTTGGCTTCTGAGGATGCTCAGTAGGGTTTTTCGAGATAACCCTTTGAAACAAAATAATTTTTCTTTCGCAAATCATTTTATTTTCACTACAAAATATGTTTTACTTTTGCAAGAAAGAATTTTACTGTAGTTAGTGACACCATCTTTTTTATTTTTTGTAAAAAAAAAAAAAAGAACTTTAGAAACACTTAAAAATGATGCATTTTCTACAAACACCTGAACCTAGGTAAGCAGCACCCATTTAGTTAGATTCCAGAGTTTGTTTGACATATGTGGCTTCGGAGTATGCTCAGTAGGGTTTTTAAGGTAATCCTTTGATACGAAACACAAATTTTTCTTTGGCGAGAAAATGATTTACTGTCATGAGCGCCGCCATCGTTTTTGTTTTAGTGAACAAAAATGTAGAACCACATTAAAATGATGCAGTTTCAAAAAAGAAACACCTGAACTAAGGTAACTGGGTCTTATTTAGCTACATTCTGGAGTTTGTTTGATGAATGTGGCTAGTATGCTCAGAAGGGGTTTTAAGATAACCCACTGATATGAAAGAAAAAGTTTACTTTCGCAAGAAAATGTGTTTTACTTTCACAACAAAAATTGTACTGTTATGAGCGCCTCCATCTTGTTTTTAGCTTTGGTGAAAAAAAATTAGAAACACGTAAAAATGATGCATTTTCAAAGCACAAACACCTGAACCTAGTTAAACAGAACTCATTTAGATGAGTTTGTTTGACGAAAAATTATCCCAAAATACATTTTCTGGCTACCCCGAAATTCTTTGGTCTCCAGTTTTGCATGGGGTCTGATTTTATTGCCACAAGCAAAATAATATTTCTTCACACATAAAGTGAAATAAAGTAATTTATGTTAACACTTAAAAAGTAGGTTTTAATGTCATATACCAAGTTTTACATTCAAAAATAGAATTCCTTGGTCACCAACAAAGTGCAAAGAAAGAATTTTATGTTTGGCCATACAAAGTTGTTTTTAGTGTTGGATAGCAACTTTCATATGCAAACAAAGAATTCTTTAGTTGTCACTAAGTGCGACCAAAGAATATCAGCTTGCAACGATAAAATTGATACTTTCTACCAAACACAACTTTTACACATAGCACAGACATTTTTTTTAACATTTTGTCCACTAAATTTTTAACAGTCTAATTTTTTTAAAGGACAACTAAACAATTATTTTGTGGGTCCACCTTTTGAAAAATGTTCCTGTGTAAATGAAGCCTGAGTGCAGCTGAATTCAATAATGATAGTCATTACCTTAAATATGTAGGTTTTTAGTAGGTTTCTTCATGTTTGAAAATAAGTTCCAAATGTAAGCAAAGCTTCAAAAGTGTCATGCCACGTCACCAAGCCACTGCTCTGCTCAAAAAATGGAGCTTATGTCTGACATGATTACATCATTGGAGCAAGTCTAATGTGCTTGTAATAGGAACATTCATGGGCATGGTTTTTAAATGTTCAATATTAGCTCTCTGTTTGAATATCAGCCTATGTATCAATATTTAACTTGTGCACCACAGTTTGGTACGCAAGTTAAGTAACGATACATATGCAGATGATAGACAACCATCAGCTGTGTTCATATATAAATCACAAAAAACATTGTTAATGCACCAGTTAGGGTCAAAGTGACAAAAGTTGGAAAATGTGGCATTACAATTTCCAACCCTAATATCACCCTGCCCCCGGGTAGCACACCAGGTGTAGGGTGTGAATTGGGGTACTCAAGACTACCACTCACCCCATTCTCCTGCACTGCACACATCTGATGTTTTTAACAAATGGAATGGAATGAGAATTAGTCTTAGTACCCCATGGCACACCCTATACCTGGTGTGCTGCCTGGGAGCCGAGGGGGTGTTAGGGTTGGAAGCCTTTATGCCACATTTCTCAACTTTTGTTGTTTTGACCCTAGCTAGTGCATTAAGAAAGTTTTTTTGCAATTTATTTCCTTACTTTTTGAGATAGTATAATTGTATACTTATGTTGTTGTGGGAGGGCAGGGTCTTTTGGGCCTTGTGCTGCCATACATTTTGTTATGGCAGTGCAGTGTCCTTTGGATCCTGCACTCCTATTCACATAACTGTGGGAGCACAGGGTCCTTTGAACCCTGCACTTCCATGAATACATACATTTGTCATATTTTATTTTATTTTGGAAACTGAAATTTGTCTGTTCCCTGGTAGCCAGTGCAACTCCCCACCTTACAATTGTGCCCAGTTCCCAATAATGTTAATTTAGTAGCCCTCAAAAAAAAAGTCCACCACTATTCTCACCATCCTCTAATTTTACCCCATCCCCTTTTATTATATATTTTTATCCCTGGTATCTAGTAGCACCCCCACCCTCTAATTTCCAGATATTGTGCTTTTTTAATTATACCATTGGTGTCCAGTGGTACTCCTACCCTCCCATATCCATTTGAACCCATAAATAAGAGAACGGTCCCTCGATGATGGTAATATATATTGATTTTTTTTCTTAGTAATATTGTTGGTGTCCAGTGGTACGTCCCCTCACCCTCCCATGTCTGTCTGAACCTGTTAATAAGGAAACAGTCCCACGATGATTTTTAATATATATTGACTTGTTTTAATTGTAATATCATTGGTATCCAGTGGTAAGCCCCACCCTCCCATTTACCTCTGAACCTGGAAGTAAGAATCCGGTCCCTCAGTGTCTTAATTTTTTTATTGTAAACATGTAAAAAAAAATTCCACTGCCACTCGCGCCCACACCCCCACCTGACCTCCCACTGTGAATCCACCTCCTGCATCCCTATACCCTCCCACACACTCTCATTCACATGATGTGCTCACACTGTGAAGATACACTTTCTGATTGAAGACACATCTTGCTTCTTCAACCGGTGACTGCTGACTGAAAAATAAGGTAAGGTATCTTGAAAAAAATATCTGTCACTGTTGTCACAATGGCTATCTTTACTATAACTGTCATCATAGAGCACAGCATCTATGACTGACGATCAGGGACTTCATTGGAACTGAGTGAGCACAAGCTGATTTTAAACCGTGGCTATGTTTACTTTTTTTCTATTAAGTGCCGCTATCTGAACTAGGTGTCACTATTTGACTGGGTGCTCTTGACACTGTCTCTCAGATCATTTAGCATACTGGGATTTCCTTTGAACTGTCAGCGCAAATTTAAAATGAAGCTCCATTCGCATTTTTTTTCATAAGTGTCATCTTCAATCACTGTGTTTATGCCACCGTCACACAGAGCAATCCTGATCATGCCATATCTCAGATGACAGAATTAAAGAAGCAAAGAAGTGAATAACATAATACAAAAAAAAAGGTGTCTGAAGCATAGATCCACAGATACCTGAGTTCAGCAAGTACATAGATGCATAGATACATAGAATCTGACAGCAGATAAGAATCGCCAGGCCCACCTAGTCAACCCATTTTCCCTACCTGCTGCAAAAAGCAAAGATCCTACTTGATCTCTGGCTTTGGTCTTCTACCTATTGCTAGGATATTCCTATGCAAATCTCATGCATTTTTGAATTCCCCTACCAAGTTTGCCCCTAACACCTCTGCTGGGAGGCTGTTCCATGCATTCACCACCCTTTCTGTGAAGAAATATTTCCTCATGTCACCCCTTAGTCTATCCCCTTCTAGCCTCATGTCATGACTCCTTTTTCTAGAACATCTCTTTTTCTGAAAGATGCTACCCTCCTGCACCTTATTTATGCCCTTGAGATATTTGAAGGTCTCTATCATATCCTCCCTCCTCAAGGGTATACAAATTGAGGTCATCTACTCTCTCCTCATACAACATTTGGTGCAGGCCCTGCACAATTTTAGTTGTGCTGCTCTGCATTGCTTCCAACCTATGTCTTTACACAGATGAGGACTCCAGAACTGGACATAGTACTCCAGATGAGGTCTCACTAAGGATTTATATCTAGAGCCATTACCATCTCCTTTTGTCTGTTGGTGATACCTCTCTATCTATGCACCCCAGTACCCCACTGGCTTTACCCACAGCCTTGGCACATTGCCTGTCTGATATTCCATGATTATAGTGAACCAAATTCAGTGACTCACAAATGAACACTTCAATTTGGTCACTTTCAAGATCAGTAACGAGGGAGGAGAGAAAAAATGGCGAGGGGAGAGAATAGCGATGGGAGGGAGGGAGTAGTGGGGTAGGCTAAATGGGTTTGTGGAGTGTCACTCCACTGAGCTACCCACTTAGTGTAGTGGTTAGCAACATGGACTGCAGTCCTGGGTTCAGGACTGTACCAAGGTATGGTTTCTTTCTTTTTTTTTTTTGCAGGCGCTTGTGTTTATTTTTTGAAGTATTGCTGTCCTCAGTATCTCTTCTTTCCTCTAGTGTCCTCCCCCATCTCAGAGGTGATTATTAAAGTATGTGGGGTTTCCCCACACAAAGAAGGGTGTAGGGGCATAGACCCCCACATAAAACATTGATTTAAAAGCTTGCCGAGTTGGTGTTTGGCATTTGTTGTTATGTGTGGAACTGGATTTCTGCAGGGTGCACTAGCTGTTTTGTGAGTCACCCAATTATTTTCACTGTCATGACATGGAACTTGCCTGGCCACCTTTAGATCATTCTATATGATTACCCTCAGATCTGTCACCTGTTTGGTTGCTGTCAGTATCCCTCCCCCATTATGTAAGCCTCCCCTGAGTTCCTGTGCCCCAAATGCATGATCTTGCACTTTTTTACATTGAATCTTAGCTGCCGCACTCTTGATCTTTCCTAAAGTTTACCTAATAATAATAATAAACTTTATTTCACTTAAGCGCCTTTCAGAATGTCAAGGTGCTGTATAATAAGATTGAAACAACAATAATATAATTAGCAAGCACAATGATAAAATAGTCTGATGGGTCCCTTCATTACATGCCACTCAATGTTTGACGCCATAAAAAAGTGTTCAATGCCTGTTTAAATCCCCCCACAGTGGCGCACTCCCACAGCTAACAGGGTAGAGAATTCCAGAGGATGGGGGCCACGTACATAAATACACGGGCTCCAGAAGATTTTAAAGACACCCTCAGAATCTCCAGCAACCTCTCATCAGCTGAACAGAGCTGTCGCTCAGGGCAGTAGGGTACAAGAAGCTCTTTCAAGTAGTCGGGGCCAAGTCCATGTAGGGCTTTATAAGTTGGTAAACTAACTTTAAAGGTGATCCACCATGGAATCAACAGCCAATGCAGATTGCGCAGCGCAGGGGTAATATGGAAGGATCGAGAAGTCCCCATCAACAATCACGCTGCAGTGTTCTGCACTAGCTGTATGTGGCAGATATCAACCCCAGGTAGCTCTAAGAACAAGGAGTTGCAATTATCAAGGAGCAATGTCACAAAGGTATGGACCACTGTAGACAGATCCCCAGATGAAACAAGGTGCTTGATCCTGGCAATGTTCCTAAGATGGTAAAAGGAAGACTTGATGACTGCTGACACCTGAAATTGTAGTGTTAGCCCATTGTCAAGCACCACCCCCAGGTCTTGCATCTGTTCAGAGATAAGGATCTGGGAGCCTCCCAGACAAAGTCCAGAGGGTTGACCAGCCCTCATCCCCTCTATCCAGTGACCCAAGTCCACAACCATCACCTCGGTCTTTCCTGCATTCAACTTTAGCCAGCTTGAATTCATCCAATCCTGGATTTCAGCAAGGCAGTTGTTAAATATTGAGAGAGCACTCTCCTGGTCAGGTGCAGAAGACAGGTAGAGCTGGATATCATCAGCATAGCAGTGAAATCTCAGCCCATACTGTCCTTACAATGTCTCTGAGGGGCAGCATATACACTGCAAACAACATGGGGGACAGCACTGAGCCCTGAGGGCCCCCACATGACAGAAAGAGTGGGTCAGAGGAAAAAATTCCAGACACCACTTTCTGAGTTCTGCCTGTGAGGAAGGATGTCAACCACCTGAAGACTGTGCATGTCAGGCCACAGATGGACCTCAGGAACCCAAGCAGCACCCCATGGTCCACAGTGTCAAAGGCTGAGGAGAGATCAAGAAGCACCAAGATAGAACGACTTCTCCAATTTAGGTCCCTCCTCATTTTCTCCACCCCTCCTGGAGTTTCTACCCTATTGCAGATCATAGTATCATCTGTAAATAGGCATACCTTTCCTTCCAGACCCTCTGCAATGTCACTTATGATGACATTGAATAGGACTGGACCCAGAACTGACCCCTGTGGCCCGCACACTGGTTACCCTTCTTTACATGTAACAAGTTCCATTTACCACAACCCTCTGTATTCTATCCCTCAACAAGTTTCTAACCCAGTTTTCACCTTGTGGCCCATTCCCAGGCTGCCTAACTTACTTACACATCTTTCATATGGAACTGTCTCAAAGGCCTTCCTGAAATCCAGGTAGGCAACATCCACCACTCCCCCAATCTACTTCCCTGGTAACCTAGTCAAATAAATCTATCAGATTTGTTTGACATGACCTTCCCACTGTGAATCCATGCTGCCTCAGATCCTGTGCTCCACTGGATTAAAAATATTTCACAATCCTTTTTTTTTTTGCAGTGATTCCATTATTTTCTGTACCACCAAGGTCAGGCTGACTGTTCTATAGTTTCCAGTCTCCTTCCTGCTCACACTTTTGTGTAGAGGGACTACATCAGCGCTCCTCGAGTCCTCTGGAACTAATCCTGTTTCCAGTGATTTATTGAACAAAGCTGCCAGTGCTGCTGCCAACATCCCCCTAAGCTCCTTTAATATTCTGGGATGTATCCCATCCGGTCCCATTGCTTTGTTCACTTTCAGTTTTGTGAGTTCCCTTAGATCTCGCGCCTCCGTAAATGGACTGGTGTCCACCTTACTGCCCTTATTGCTCCTGCCACTTAATTGTGGTCCCTCACCGTCCCCCTCTTCTGTGGACAGTGAACAAAAATATTTGTTCAGGACTGATGGTTTTCCATGTCCCCTTCCACACTCTCTTCATCTTCCCCATAAGCCATATGATCCCATCCCTTATCTTCATTCTTTCACTAACATACCTATAAAACATCTTGTCGCCTTTCTTTACTGTCTGGGCTAGTTTTTCTTTCAGGTGCACCTTTTCATTCTTGACTGCCCTCCCCACTTCCCTCTGATTGTCTAGATTCACTACCCCGTCCTCCTCCTTCTTCTGTGTTTCTTTGTACTTCCTGAAAGCCAGCTTTTTTGTTCTTACCTTCCCAGCCACTTCCCTTGAGAACCGTGGTGGTTTCCTTTTTCTCTTACCTTTGTATGCCCAACTTCAACCACAACCTCCCTGCTCATTCGTTGAGCCACTCCAATTGTATATATGATACAGTATATGCAATGAGGGTTCCATGTCATAACAGAGATCACAAAACAGCGATTGCTGTTATGGCAAGTGTATATCTCCAAAAAAGAAAATCAATTATATACACTTCAAGTGACCCAATATCCAGAATGTTAAAAAGTGTTTTTGTGAGGGGGGGCTGCACCTCCTGCACCCTCTTACAGGGGTCTTTTCCCCCTGCACCCCTCTGAATTATGATTCTCAACTCCAGTGGGGTGCATGTCAGGGAGAGGGTAAAATCTGGATTTCACAAAAAATTGAGTCCCGCAGCTGCAGGCAGTGTCAAAATGTACACACTCCCGGTCCCAGCCCTGAATCCAGTGCTTGCTGTGCCAGAGCTAGCCACCAACACTATCACACCACTTGGCTAGCTTGGTGGCAGCAGGTACACCAGTTCCCTAAAACCACTTCCCTGTTCCTCCCCTTCATCTCACTATTCCCCCCTTCCAGTCACTCTTCTCCATTGTTGCTTTCCTGTACGGTCACTATTTTGCAGGGTAGCCCAGAATGATAGTGCTGAAAATAAGTCACTATTTTGTAGTCACTCATTTTCAGTCACTATCATCACTGGATACCTGCGAAGAGTAGCTGTTAATCAGAAATATCTTCATGAGTTGACTTTGATCCCAGTGACCTCACGAGTGATGGAGTCATGAATAAGATTTCACTGGGGACAAAGCTGACAAATGAAGATATTTCTGATATGTTACAGTAATGCATCACATATTTGATGTATACAACTGGAGTGGCTAAAAAAAGGGAAGGAAGATTGCAGTGTTCTGGTGTATTAATTGTTTTTTACACTGTATTTTGATATGAGTTTCATGGACTATTTGTCAACATTTTAATTTTACACACTTTTTTCGCTGATGCTGTCTGTTGCCATGGAACAATTTTCCCACTGCCACAATTGGCTAGATTGAATGTGGTCACCATGGCTCTCAGTCACATTTGCACACAATCTTTTCATTGGCCAGCTCTGTTTTCCCACGGCTTTTATTGGATGCTGCAGTTTCCCATTGAAATACTGTAATGGGGGCTGACTTATGTGCGAGGCATGGCTGCATTGTCTCGGTGATTACCTTGTACGGGCCTCTTGCCATCTGAAGCAAAATGGAAAAATATACTTTTTTATTATGTAAAAAGGACACTTCTTTGGATTATTATTTATCGGAGAACTCATGCATGGTTTCTTTCTACTGGGTTGCTTATCCCGCTGTTACTTATGATCTCAGGTCTGTGTGGATCTATGCTTCAGACACTTTTTGTTTTGCTTTTCTTTACATTATGTTATTCACTTGTCTGCTTTTTTACTGCTATTTCGTCTCAGATACAGCATGATCAGGACTGTTCTGTGTGATGGTGGCACAAACAAACTGACTAGAGGGTGACACTTGTGAAAAAAGTGCAAATGGAGCTGCATTTTAAATTTGGCTAGCACTAAGACAGTTCAAAGGAAATCCCAGTATTCCAAATGATCTGTGAGACAGTGGCAAGAACACCAGGTCAGATAGTGACACCTAGGTCAGATAATGACATTTAACAGAAAAAAAAAATTAAACATAGCCACGATTTAAAATTGTATCACGCTTACTCAGTTCCAATCAAGTCTCTGTTTGTCAGTCATAGATCCTGTGTTCTATGATGACAGTCACAATAAAGATAGCCATTGTGACAACAGTGACAGAGATATTTTTCACGATATCTCTGTTAATGTCATCACTAACTAAGATATCTTTTTATCTGCCCATTTTTAAGCCACTCCTATTATGTACATATGGTTATTACACGTTTGGGCTCTCCTCCCCGTAGGAAATGGTTCATAGGTTGTACAGACAAATGTGGGCTAACACCCCTCAAGTTTGTCCACTGCTTTCTCATTTGATAGTCATTTTAACTCCCTGTCCCATGTGTTTGCCTAGTCTTTTTTAAATGTCAGAGAATTACCCTCAACAGCTTCTCTTGGCAGATTGTTCCTTGTCTCTACTACCCTCTGTGAGAACCAATTTTGTTTTCATTTCTCTGATTTAAATATCTTCCCACTGAACTGGTAATCATGTCTCCTGAGATTTAACTTTCCTAGTGTAGAGCTTAAATTAAACATTTCTACAATTCCTGTTCTCTTAATGCTCTCTAAACCAGAATCACATCTCTTCTCTCCCTTCTTCTTGCTAGTGAGAACAGAATCAGGTTATTTAGTATGGATTAATAGTACCCTTCATACAGTATCTGTAATCATCCTTGTTGCTTTATATTGAACAGCTTTTGATCTTGCTACACTGGACTTATTCTGAGGGCTCCAGAATTGGCCACAATACTCCAAATGACGCCTAACCATGCACTTCCATAGTAGCATCACCACCTTTCTATTTCTGCTTCCAAATTTTCTCATAATGCATGCCAATACTCTGTTGCACTTTTTATCACATTATCACATTACATAAATACATATAGTAAGGGATTCAGAGCCACAAAAGCCCTCAAAAATTGATTGGACTTGACACCTCTTGCTATACTTTGCAGGCCACCATTTTTGGGAATAAGAGACCCCCAGTACCATAATCAAGAGGCCTGCTCTGTCATAACTGTTTTTTTATATTTTTTTATTTTGCATTTAAAAATATAGCAATGTATTCAAGTAATATCTAATAAATATTTCTTTCTTATGTAGTATGTCAAACATTATGATATTTTCTTTAACACATTAGTTCATTTACTTATCTCTTCAAATGATAGCTATAGTTAACTTAAATTATAAATTCTTTACAACCTTTAGGCATAACAATTCTTTAAGTTCATATTTCTGTTTCATTTTAACTAATGGAGCATCTTGTTCTGTACTCTTTCACCAGGTTCCTTTGTAATGATCTTAATATTTCCTTTAATTTAATTTTCCTTCATCTACTGCCCTTTGTATAGGATTCCATTTCTTCCAATATTGTGTTACTTGATTATTATTATAATAATATCCTTTTTCTAATCTCATAATTTCTAAAAATAGATTTTTCCAGAGCTGTATGGATGGTACTTCTGAATTCTTCCACATCTGTGTAATATATCTTTTAGCATTCACGAATGCTAGATCTACTACTTGCTTTACTGAGTTTGGAATTTGTTGCAAAGTTGACGCATGTTACAGACATAATTTTGGTTCATAGACCAGCTCTAATCCCAAATTTCTGTTTAATATCTCAATACTTTCCACCCAGAAGGCCTTACTAAGATGGCATTCTACTACCACGTGGGTTGCATTAGCTATATTACCACATTTTCTATTGCAATAGTAATATATTGATGCTAATGCATATTTATTACCTTTGATTTCAGTTTGAGCTATAGCATATCTTCCTTCTTTATCTATAGCTTTGTTCTTGATATTCACTTTTAATCCTTTATTGAACAGGATAGATACCCCTCTTGACCTGGAAGTATATATAGAGTACATACACCCCCGCCCCATAGCTTATAAATTTTACCTGCTTCTTCCTTATCCAAATGTGTTTCCTGTATACAGAGGATATTTATTTTATTTTTCCTAAAATAATTTAGAATATTCTTTTTTTTAACTGGGTTCTTAAATCTATTGATGCTCCAGGTCATCAGTGTTAAATCTTCTCCCATTTTTTTCTTAATTCTGTAGAACAGTTTAAGTTGTAATCTGATTACTGCTATTTCAGTATCTCTACCTATATGCCTTATACCTTTTTTGGTTTCTAACATACTGCATTGATGTAAAAAAAACTCCCTTTTCTCTTATTCATACTATAAATATACACCACATATTGTCAACACCATTTAAATCCCCAACCCCCTCATTCTTTTCAGAATGCGCCTTTGAGGAGATTCACAATTAATACCCTTTTGAGTATTGATGTTCTTACAAAATAGGAATGGCTTCTTTCTCTCATTTAAGAAGAAAAAGCTGTTTGGATAAGTGTATTTTCCTTGCCACTTAAGTTTCTTTTTTTTTCTGGGATCTTTTTATGTCCATTTTGTTGAAAATTCCTTCTTACTGAGAGTCCAAATACTTATTTCATAAAAGCTTCTGCATCCTCAATTGTTTCAAAGCTATTGTATTTACCTTGATAAAAACTTCTTAAACTATTTGGGAATGAATGTTGGAATTTAACATGTTTTTTTTCCCCACAAGAGCATTTTTAAAAGGTTAAATGTCTTTCTTTATCTGTACAAGTTTGGACCCACATCTGGAAAAGTCAATATTTGTTTACCATGAATTATCTATCCATGTTTCTTAGCAAATGTCATTACTTTTTCTCTGTTTTGGAATCTAAAGAACCTCACATAGATTGCCCTAGGGAATTTCTGAGGTGTATGTGACATTCTTCCCGGTGTTCTGTGGGCGTGGTTTATTTCTATTATTTGTCCTTGTAATTCTTGCTTCAAATTCTTATTCAGCCATTCTCCAACAAACTTTTCAATAGCTTGATTTTTTTACACTTTATGGTATGTTACATTATTCCTTCTTGATCTCTATTTAAGATCTTCCATTTTTTGTTTCATTTCCTGTATATCTTTTGTATGCTCTAATATTTTTAGTTTCATCTGAGGTAGAAGATCCTTGACAAGTGATGTTCTACTTTCTAATTCATTCACTTTATTGTTTATTTCTTTTATTTCACTTTTCACATCTCATATTTCACCCGTTATTTTTGACAATTTTCAGATTTAGCCCAACGAAACCATTCCTTAATTCCATCATGAGTTGTCTATATTCATTTTGTTCTATACCTTCTTTTTCTTCAGCTTGTAATTTTTCAATTTGCTTATTTACATTTTGAGTATGCATTTTTGATTTGTCTTTAGGGATTGCCCCAAGAGCCACACTATGGGTACATGTAAGTTTAAATCCTTCTGGTATTTGTAATCTAGATGTATTTATTCGGTCCTCTGTATCCATAGCGCAGTTTTTAAAGCTTTGTTCCTTTTTTTGTTCAGTTTCTTCCTCCAAGTTTAATTTATTCTTTTGTTTTTCTTTCAGGGTTATTAAATTTCTTTCAATTATATAAGTGCTTGTTCTACCTAAATCACAGTACTGTCTTCTATATAATCTTGATTTTGAAAGGTGCTACAAAAATAAAGTTTGATTTGATTGATCTTCTTTATCAAGCATATTTCTCTTCTTTGTCCAGTTCTCCACTGATTTTGTAGCAGTATTCAAACCATATGTTTTCTTTGTTGCTGTTCTTTGAGTTTCCCCCTTTCTTCTGATTTACTTTTTTTAATCTGGAATTTTCTTAAAGAATGCTTTTAAATCTTTAAATTATTTTTTGCTCATTCTGTGTTATTAATTTTAAAACATTGATTCATGCAGCTTCCTTTATGTACCAAATAACAAAACTGCCATAGAACATTTAATTGTATAAGAATCTCTGACCTCTCATGTAATTACCAATGCTGAATCCTTCCATGTCTCCACTGCTCCACTGCTTAGCTTTAAACTTAGACCTCTATGTCCAAAATGTTACTTCTTGATTGAAAGGATGAGATTTACTTGCACCAAGAGCTTCATTTATTTCAAAGCTTTGTATTTTAGTAGAAGCTTTATTTACTTGTTATGAATAGTAGCAAACACTTATGCAGTCCCCCACTGTATTGCCTTACAGAGCTGCCCCACTTGCTCACGTGGTTTTCACTGTCTTACAGAGCTGTGGCTTTTGAATACTTTTTATTTCTGTAGATAGACACACTATGACCTCCTAAATACTTGTGAGTTACTCTCATAGAGGTCATTACCCAGGAGAAAATATTTGGCTCTATTAGGGCTCTCATTTCAAAGCACAAAGGCAGTAAAAGCTTGTTTTTACTTATTCTAAATAGTGGCAAACACTCATGCAATCCCCAATGTTATCACCTTACAGAGCTGCCATTCCATTTATTATGTAGTTTGCAGTCCAATCCAGTCTGTTTTTTTTTCTGTAGCCCCACTTGATCACGTGATTTTTGCCATCTTACAGAGCTGTGGCTTTTAAATAGCTTTTGTTCCCATTGACAAAATGAACTGTAGCTTTTTAAACTCTTGTGATACACATTCATACAGGCCATTACCCAGGAAAAATATTTGACTTAATAAAGGCTCTCATTTCAAAGCACAAAACAGTTCTCATTTAATCCATCCCACATTAATTCAGAATTCACAGTTCAACATATCCTAGTCCATTACTATATTTCTTTTATCTCAGTTGAAATCTACAACCAGCAGTTCAATATAAGAGAATAGCTTTTTTAAATGCACACAGAGGTTGGTAAAACATAAAAGGGAGCTACAGTAGCAGTTTAGTATATCTCTTTGTACTTTTCAGCCATCAGTTACTCAAGTTCCTTTTATTTCCTATTCATTATTTCTTCTATTTACAGTTTCTTTCCAAGCATACCTTAGCACAATTTGGTTGGTTTGAACTCCAAATGCTCAGAATAACTGCAGTCCTTCTGTATCTCTGAACAGTGTTTCCCACAGCATTTTCAAAACAGCTAGCATTTCACAGAAACCACAAAGTAGCAGATTTCAATCACTTTCAGCTGTTAAACCATATTAACTAGCTTTAGAAGGTACTTTTAACTGCTTAAACTGCATGTTTTATTATTTGTTAAATGGCTAACGTGGCATTCTTTTGAGAGAGGTTTTGGAGTGTTCCCCACTCTTCACTGCACTCACTCCTGGCTTGTGGCATCTTGCTCCACCCCTGGGAGGGATCCCATAAATCTTGTTCAAGTTGTGAAATACACTGAAATAAGTACAAAGTGAATGAAGAATATAAGAAAAAATTGGACAAATGGAAATGTTACTAAATAAGATCTAGAACCTTCAAAAATTCTAAGATCAGTCTATAATTTGTACCAGTTATTCACACTAAGGCTATTCACATAAAACAAGTCTCATTGTCGTCATGTCTTTACAGTACAGACCAGTATATACAATTATTGTAAGAAAATATTTCCAAAATAGTTAATTTGTTTGTTAAATTTTTGAATAGTCTTCATGGAGTTTCCTCTGACAAAGTAATCATTGCACTTATATCACATTTTACCATATTTCTATCTTCTAAAATGTTTCAGCTTTCATTTAAAAGAAATCTGACTCAGATTTCATGATTTATGACTTAGATATTCCATTTTATATACCCATACGCCCAAATGGATGCGGTCACCATTCTACCCAGCATTTGCCAGTTTGGGTCGTACTGTATATCATTTCTAGTTTAATTTTGGTATCATTTTAAATACTGTATAGGAGTTTTATTAGTAACCTGCCTATTTAGGGAATGCTCTTAACTAAATTAATTTGATATTTTGTGCCAAGTATTTATGATTTGTATTTTGCATAGGGGTCTCATGATATTAGTAATCTGCCTATTTAAGGAATGCTCTTAATGTAATCAATTTGATGCTTTGTGTCAAGTATTTATAATATGTATTTTTGTATTTCATATTTATGACTGATCAACCATGTAGCCAACATTCCAAGTCAGCACTGAAAGGTGGCAACCAAGCACAAATTACTCCCACTGCCTCATTTGTCAGGAAGATGTAAAATGTGGCTCTTCACAAAAACTGACCAAACTTGGATATCTTGACTTCTTGTATGCAGTTCAGAACTGTGAGAATGATGTCACTTTCTGACTGCAAAAGGACATGTTATGTAAGGATAAATTCCTACCAGAGACCCCAGTAATGCATGCAAGTTGTCACAACGCATACATCAACAACAAAACTGTTAAATAGCATCAGAGCTTCAGAACAGGATAGTGAGCAACCAGGTCCATCTCATGTTGTCACATGATCTTCAGTCAACAGCCTATTTGATTATAAGAGTAAATGTGTTGTATGTGAAAAGGAGTGAGATAAGAGGGGGAACATGAAACTGTTGATGATTGCAAATGTTGCTAATCAAAATGCATGTGGCAAAAGACCAAAGAACTCAATGACAGTATCATGTTACATAAGTTACAAGGGTTTAGGGATGAATGCCTAGATCTGATAGCATATGATTTTTGATACCATAGATCATGTCTTAACAACTATGTAAATAGAACAGTCATGGAAGACAATGACATCTATGATGTAATATTCTGTTATATAAGTTCTCAAATTGATAGGCCAGTGTTTGACAATGGAAGTGTCTTCTATGTCACTAAACTTCATGATAGATATTGCCAGTGGTTAGAAGATCATGGTGTAGATGATGCAGCATCCTACAGGTCAGCAAGTCTGAAAAGACGCCTACTGACATACTACACTAATCCCAGTGGCTGTGGAGTAAGCATAGATAGTCAGATAAAAATGTTATGTTTATACAGGAAGATACATGTTGTTAGGATTGTTACATCCTGTTTGCAAGACAGTTCTGTGTTTTGAATCCTTATCCATTACACTAAAATACATGACATATTTAAAAACAGACATTTCATACAATTGAATTCACATTTTACAATTTTTAAGAACAATTTAACAGTTCTCTATCTATGCACATTTACACTCAAGTGGGAAACATTCAACCAATAAATTTATAAAGGCTTGATGTGGAGATAAAGTGCGAACTCTGAATGGCAGGTTGTTTCATAATTGAGCTGCTTGGGATCTCAAAGTTTTGTCTCTATATTTTGTATTTGTTTTGAGGTAATGCATTTTATTTACATGGACTGATCTTTTAAGGTTATAGCCTATGATTTTATCTCTGCCAAATACTGTAGTTGTGATATAGTGAACTGGGTTAAAAATTAAATATTTATGGAGAAGTTTCAGGCATGTTTTAATATTTCTCACTGACAATGTTTGCCAATTTAATCTAACATGATGCAGTAATGTATGCTTAAGATACACTTCAACACAAATCTAGCAGTTCTATAGTGTACATAGAAACACAGCATTTGATGGCAGATAAGGACCACTTGGTCCACCCAGTCTGCCCATTTCCCTACCTAATGGATAAGCTGCAGATCCTAGTTAACCAACAGCCTACTTCTTTCTACCCCCATCCCCTAGAATTGCCTTATGGCTGTCCCATGCATGCTTGAATTCAACCACTGTTTTGACTCCACAACCTCCTCTGGAGAGGCCATTCCATGCATCCACAACCCTCTCTGTGAAAAATACTTCCTCACACATTACCTCTGAGCCACCCCATCTTCAAATTGTGCCCTCTTGTTCTTGCACACCTCTTTTTTTGAAAGATGCTACCCTCTTGGACTTTGTTAATTCCTTGAGGTACTTGAAAGTTTCTATTATGTCCCTCCTCTCCCTCCTTTCCTTGAGGCTATACATATTAAGCTCCTTTAGTCTCTCTTCATATGTCTTCCAGTGCAGACCCTGCACTGTTTTAGTAGCCCTCCTCTGGACAGCTTCCATCTTGTCTATGTCCTTGGGAGATTGGGTCTCAGAATTGCACACAGTACTCCAGGTGGGGTCTCACCAGCTGTCTGTACAGAGGAATAACAACTTCCTGTTTTCTACTGGTGATGCCTCTCCCTATGCATCCCAGTATCTCCCAGCCCTCCTTACTGCCCTCTCACATTGCTTGCCCACCTTTAAGTCATCTGATTTGACTACCCCAGGTCACTTTCCATTTTTGTTGTTGTTAGTATCTCACCCTTGTCCAATTCGTTCAGCAGGCTTTTGTTTGCTGTACAGTAAATCATATTTCCATATTCCAGTGTGGGAATTAACAATTGTTCACTATTTTCTTTCTAACTGGCATATTCACACATTTTGTAGCTCATCTAAGAGCTCCTAATTTCTTGTTCATCTTCTCTACAAGTGCTGTAATGTGATCAGTAAAGCTTGAGTTTTCATTAAAAGTTACTCCCAGATAGCTATATTTTCCAACCTGCTCAATATTTTCCTTTTTATCTGTTAATAGACGAATTTGAGATGTGATATTTTTTTATGTAAAATGTAACAATTTTGTCTTTTTACATTCTTCCTCAGTCTGGTGAACCACACCCTTACCCTATCGGAATCTCCCTGAAGTTTATCTTACAGTTCTATTAAGTTAGTTCCTTAGAAAGGTACATCACGTCTCCTGTGTTCTGCACAGTTGAATGTTGGACAGTTGCTTTCTGAACTCACCAAGTTAAAGCAAACTATGGATGAATCAGAATATACAGAAGAAAGTAAAGATGAACCCATTGATTCTCAGACTCAAATGAGTGCAAGATGTTCAGTTACAATGCAGCAAAATTAATAATGTCTGAACTGAAAGAGTTTGGCAGAGAAGAATGTCAAAAGATTACATCAGCTAAACAGTGCACATTACAAGACCAAGATGTCTGTGAAACAAACCTGGATATGTCTTATGAAACAGTTTCAAAATGTGTGGGTGCTACTATCTACAATCATGTGACTTGGATGCTTATCAATGATATTCCAGAATTAGGCAATGATGGGAGAGTTCAGCTAAACCTAAAACAACACAAGCAGATACTGAATCTTGGACAAGATGTATTTATTTATTTAAAAGATTTACCAGGAGAGCATACTTAGCAAAATACTGCTTGATTCCAGATGTGTCCTGGGGGTGGAAGGCAGAGGAGAATACATAATTTCAGAGAATACATAATTGCTGAGAAAAATTACAGAGAATAGAGAGCATGCACAGAACAATTAGGACAATAACACAACAATATAGTGGCAGATATTAAGGCATAATTGCTACAGGGTAAAGTGAACAAACCCAGCAACCTCTAGAGTAGGCATACACTTGCAGTGGTATGTAGTTGTGCAAGTCACTAAAACATTTACAAGTACTATACTGCGCATACATTACTAACACAAAGAGATGCTAGGCTTAGTGTATAAAACAGATCTTAGGCACCTGCTCAGGTAGGGGTGAAGTGAGCTTTGAGGTGGGAGCTGAGGTGCCGAGTGGGAGTTGCATGCTGAACATCCACAGGAAGGGAGGGAGTTCCACAGTTTAGGCATGCCATATTTAAAGGCTGCCATGTTGCTACTGCCATACACATACTAAAGACCTCCCAGAGCAAGGAGACCATAACCATGATAAATAGATTTGGAAATAGTATTAGCTTCCAAGATGTCCATTGTATTACTACCATGTCAGCAGCTGCTGATGAGCAGGAAGCTCAAGATGGGATTTTCATACCCATGAATCTGAAGTCAGGTCAATTCACACAGTGTGCAATTGACAACCTAGACTTTGATGGAAATACAAAGGATGGTAAAACTATGCATGGAACACTACATGCAATATATCAGTATGCTGATGAAGGGGAGGATCAACTGTCAGTGGCTTTTAGGGCACCACTAGTTAACAAATGTGAGTCTTCTCATGCATATCTTCAACAATTTCAAGCAGATATAGGCAATCTCACCCTCAGAGACTACCAGAAGAGTCATTCACTTGCTGGCATGGCAATAGCACCACAACAACTTAACTGTGTCTGCCGTGTCAGCCAGGGAAAAAGAGTAAGAGGCATCAGATTATAACCCAAAGGTAAGAATTCAAATAGGAAGTGCTGTCTACTGTGAAGAAGCTGTAAATGAATGGAGCTGTGTGGTGAGTGTGGCATGAAAGGACTGAGGGAACAGATGGGCAGTGTAGCATGCATTAAATGTATATATATATTACAGTACTGGAGAATAAAGTGAAAGTCTTACAGGATAAGTTACAAATCCAGGAAGGAATACATGATATAGAACACTTTGTTCATAACATCAAGCGCTTGTTGGTAGAAAATGAAAAGGCACAGTTAGTCAAAAAAATAAAAATAAAGGCCCTAGTGATAAAAGAAAGGAGAGGATGGATGACAGGCCCTGATAACACAAATGAGGACATGGAGGAGTGGTTTTATGTTCAAAAAGGTCCTAGAAAATGCAGATGAGAAAAGCACTGCCAATTACAGCTTAGTAAGATATGATGATCTCACAATGGAGACTGATGATGCCCAAACTCAGGATGATACCCCAGACCTCCAGCCACCCAATAACCAGACATTAAATAAAACAACAACAGACGTAAACACTACAGATGGAATAGGAATATATAGTAGCCAATCATCAGCTAGACCTGGACAGAGCACTGCACATGCCACTATTCAACAAGGTACACCCAGAACTACAAATAGAGTGGAGGAAGAACAACACCCAACTAACTCTAGTAGCAATCAAAACTGTGCACCCATATCTAACAACAGAGATAAAATGCAGCCTGTAGAGAATAACAAGGACACAGTAGTCATTGTTGCTACAAGCAACAGATAGGATAATCTGTAATAACAGGAAAGACCAGGTTACACTTTCATGCCTACCTGGGGCAGGGATTTCAGATGTTAAAAAACTCCTCCCAGGGCTCTTACAGCATACTAGCAACCCAGTAGTATTCCTACATGTAGGGACAAATGATGTTGGGAGAAGGGGGGTTACATATATTCAAAGGGATTTTAAAGCAGTGGGAATAGAGCTCAAAAAAAGAAAATGCACAGTAGTAATATCTGAAATTCTTCCCATTCCACAGTCAAGCAAAACAAAACAAATTAAGTAAAAAGGCTAAATGTGTGGCTATGAAGGTGGAGCACAAAGGACATTTTTGAGTTTGTGGAACACTAGCATAGATTTGAAAATGCATATAAAAGATATGCCTCAGATGGATTCATCTAAACAAAATTGGCACCAAAGTACTAGGAAATAGATTTAACACCAAAATTCATAACATTTTAAACTAGATAAGGAAGGGAGGGATCAAGGAGAAAACACTCAAAGTAAAACATTTAATAAGTCAAAGAAATCAACCAACCAGAAGGCCCTACTGGTAAATGTACAAAGCCTGAGCAATAAAATAGATGAATTGGAGATCATATTATATCTAGAAAATATTGCTTTGTGTTCAGTCACAGAGACATGGTGGAAAAAAGATGCATGGAGGACAAAGATTAAGGGATATCAGCTGTTCAGAAAAGCTAGGGAGGATAGAAACAGAGGGGGTGGCCCTTTATGTTTGAAATTATATTGTGGCATTTGAAATAAATACATCCTCTGATACTGACTTTGAACAGCTTTTAGTACAATTAATTCTCCATCAGGAGAAACAGATTATGGTGGCAATATGTTATAGACCACCTTCACTAAATCAGTACAGAACCATGGACTTTATAAACCAAATTGGTAACTTAGATCCTGCAAAAAGATTATTGCTCCTAGGAGACTTCAATTTCCTGGGAATTGACTGGACATCATGGATTCCCTCCATGACAGTAGAAGCAGCATTCCTCAAAGCACTAGACTCCCTAACACTAGTTAATCATGTGGCAGAAAGTACAAGAAATGACAATATACTGGATTTGGTGCTCAGTAACATGGACAATATAATAGTGTACTGTAAGGTTAGAGAACTCTTAACAGGAAATGACCACAATATGGTGGAATTTCTTTTACAAAATAGGACATGTATCCAGCAGGGAGCTACAAAATTAAAAAAATTATATTGCCACCGATTATCACCTGTTTTGAAGTAAGGTGCAGCAGTGGGAATGGGTAAAACAGTTTAATGGCTTGAATTCACCCCGGATGTGACTAGTACTAAAATAATTCATCCATGGGCTGGTAGAAGCAAATATACCAACTAAATATAAATACAACATAAAGAGTATGATCCCAATGTGATTTACAATCAAGATACATAAATTGATTAAAAGAAAGAACAAAGCATATAAAAAATTTAAAAAAGAAAGAATGGGGGTATACGGAGAAAAATACTGAAAAATACCGTGAGGCTTGAAAAGGGAAATCAAAAAATCCAAAAGGCAATTAGAGCACAAACTGGTTAACAAAGTCATGAATAACAAAAAAAGCTTTCTACAGTTATGTGGGTGCCCTGAAACAAAACAATAATAGTATAGGACCACTAGTTCAGGGAAATGAGATAATAACAGATTGTCAGGAAATGGCAAATAAATTTAACAAAATATTTTGAAAGTGTCTATCATAAAGGGGAGACAATAGTGAATAACACCATAGGGGATGCACATTGTACCCTAAAAGTAACACCTGAAATGGTTAAGGAAAAGTTTCACAGTCTGGATTCAACTAAGTCTACAGGGCCAGATGATTTTCATCCAAGACTTTTAAAAGAATTAGCAAATGTCTTGTGTTACCCAATGCAAACTATTTTCCAGAAATCTTTAGAGGAAGGTTTGGTACCAAAGGATTGGACAATAGCCCATGTTGTCCTCATACATAAAACAAGTTCCAAATCGGTATGCTCCAACTATCGGCCAATTAGCTTGGTAAGTATTTTAGGTAAGATCTTGAAAACCTTTATTACAGATTTCATTACAAAACATATTCAGGATGAAGGATGTATAGATATCCAACCACATGGGTTTAGAAAGGGGAGGTCTTGTTTAACAAATTTACTTTCCTTTTTTGACACAGTTAGTGAAGCCCTGGATAAAAATTTACCTGTGGATATACCTTATATAGACTTTGAGAAGGCTTTTGACAGTGTGTCACATCAAGAGTTAATAAACACTTTATGTGAAATAGGTCTGGATAAATGTATTATTAAATGGATTATGGCTTGGTTGGGAAACAGGAAACAGCAGGTTTGTATTAAAGGGTACTTGTCTGGATGGGTCCCGGTGTCAAATGGAGTTCCACAGGGATCCATCCTTAGACCCTCTCTGTTTAATATTCTCATAGCCTCCCTAAATTGTAACTCAAAGTCATGGATGGCAAAGGTTGCTGACAACATAAAAATTGGAGCAGTAGTAGAAAAGAAACACAGGTGAGGGGGTACAGGCAAAGTGGGCAAGCATTAAGGATGCAATACTTGAAGCAACATCCCATTGTGTTAGACAGAAAAGGAAGTGCAAAATAAGAAGGAAACCACTTTGGTTCTCAAATACAGTAGCAGAAAAGGTCAGAGCCAAAGTCTGGCCTTCAGGAAATATAAGGAACACAGCGGGATGAAGATAGGAGGCATACAAACTGCCCTAAGGGAAGCAGGTAAGGCAGTAAGGCAGGCAAGTCCCAAACTGAGGAAACACTAGCAACGAACAGTAAAGAAGGTGACAAGACTTTCTATAGATACATTAGTGAAAGGAGAAAGTCCAGAGGGGTATTGCTAAGCTTAATGGAGAAAAGGGAGCATGTGAGGAGGAGGACCCTGTAAAGGCATCTATCCTAAATAGATACTTTTGCTCAGTATTTACTGAAGAGAAGGTAGGACAGGGCCACAGCTCAGCATCATGGACACAGGGGGAGGAGGTGAGCACTACTCCCTTCACAAAGAAAGGGTCCTACAAGAGCTTGCTAAGCTCAGGGTGGATAAGGCAATGGGACCTGATGGCATACATCCCAGGGTACTTAAGGAGCTAAGGAGGAACTAGCAGAGCCATTAGCAGAATTGTTTAGTGAGTCTCTGAGCACAGGAGGGTCCCAGAAGACTGGAGAAGGCTTCATGTGATCCCGCTCCACAAGAGTGGTAGCAGGAGGAGGCGGGAACTACAGACCAGTCAGTCTTACCTCAGTAGTGGGCAAGATTATGGAGGCACTCCTTAAGGAAAGGATAGTGCAACACCTGGAATCCATAGAGGCACAGGATCCAAGACAGCATGGGTTTACAAAGGAAGGTCCTGTCAAACTAATCTCATAGATTTCTTTGACTGGGTAACCAGAGTGGTGGACCAAGGGGAGCAGTTGATGTCGCCTACCTTGACTTCAGCAAAGCTTTGACACTGTTCCACATAGAAGATTGATAAATAAGCTGGGTAGGCTCGGGGTGGGTCAGAAGTTGGTCAACTGGGTGGCAAACTGGTTGGCGGGCAGAAAACAGAGTGGTGGTAAATGGTATACAGTCAGAAGAGATGCAAGTCACAAGTGGGGTACCTCAGGGATCAGTCCTGGGGCCAGTCCTCTTCAACATCTTCATTAGTGACCTTGCAGATGGACTAGAGGGTAAAGCTTGTCTGTTTGCAGATGACACCAAGATCTGCAACAGAGTAGATGATCCAGATGGGGTGGGCAGAATGAGAAGAGATCTGGATAAACTAGCAGAATGGTCAGAAGAGTGGCAACTGGGATTTAATGCAAAGAAGTGCAAAATCATGCACATAGGAGAGAGAAACCCTGAAGCCACCTATAGGCTGGGAGGAGTTGCTAGCAGTCACAAAGGAAGAAAGAGACTTGGGCATCATCATCACTGATGACCTAAAATCATCAAGCAGACCTCTAAAGCAGTAGGTAAGGCTAGGGGATGTTAGGGTGTATTAGTAGGGGTATCACAAGTCGTAAGGAGGTAATAATCCCTCTGTACAAGACACTAGGTTAGGCCCCATCTGGAGTACTGCGTGCAGTATTGGAGCCACACCTTCACAAGGACATTAATCAAATTGAGGCAGTCAGAGAAGGGCAACAAAATGGTGCAGGGACTGCATCAGAAGACATATGAGGACAGATTAATGGAGCTCAATATGTATACCCTTGAGCAAAGGAGGAGAGAGGTGATATGATCGAGGCATTCAAACACCTTAAGGGCATAAACAAGGTGAAAGATTCTAACATGTTTAAATATAAGAAAAATAGCAGGACAAGAGGACACAGCATGAGATTAGAGGAGGCCGATTAAGGGGAATGTGAGGAATTCTTTTCACAGAAAGGGTGGTGGATGCATGGAATGTCTTACCAAGAAGTGGTGGCTATGAATACAGTGCAGGGCTTCAAACAGGCATGGGATAGGCATAAGGGAGCAATACAAATGACTATGAATAGATAGGTCACTGACAGAGCAAAGGCCGAAGGCACATTTATAAGGTAGAAAAAGAAATGGGCAGACTGGATGGGCCTTGCGGTTCTTATCTGCCATCAACTTCTATGTTTCTATGTAGTATTAAATGAGAATGTTGCCACATTATTCCAACAAAATATAGATGCATCGGCCAGAAGTGCAGGAATAAAGAAACTCCAATTTAATATGGAAAAGTGCAAAATTATGCATTGAGGGAAAAAACAAAGCTATAGTTATAATATAATTGGGCACAATGTTTTAACAACTGATTCAGAGAAAGATTTAGGAATACAGATATCAAAAAATATAGCCTTCACCAGTCACTGCACAAATGTCACTAAAAAAGCCTACAGTATTCTTGCTTGCCTAAGGTGGAACTTAAAAAGTAGGGACAGAGAGGTGTTGATCCCACTCTATGTTTCCCTGGTGCATCCCCATTTGGAATATGGAAGCAGCTTTTGGAAGCCCAGGCTAAAAAGAGATGATGGAAGGTTGGAGGGTGTTCAGAGAAGGGCTACTAAGCTAGTAAGAGGGTTGGGGTGAAGATCATATGAGGAAAGGCTCAAGGACTTGGGTTTGTATTCACTCCAATATAGAAGATATAGAGGCAACATATGTTTGGATATAGGGCATTCTGGGAACTGGAGCATTGGGACTGTATAGGATTAAACAGAAGGGCTGTCACTACCACAAATAGAAGCCACCAGTTCCAACTGAGGGGTGAGAATGATAAATATTTGAGGGGAGGATGGTTCTCACAATGAATGATGTTAGAGTGGAACTCACTATCTGAGCCTCTTGTGGCATGTGACACTATGAATCAGTTCAGAAATTGCATTAGATAAATGCTGCATAAAATATTGCTATCAATTCACTGTTTAAATGGAGCAGGACAAAAATGTCTTAAGCTATACGTACCTGTTATACATCTTATGAATCTTATGAAACAGACCAGAGAATCACTTTATCCTGTAGCCTGGCTTTGGCATTTAGTGAATATGAGTCCCACATTTTATTTAGATGTCATGGAACAATCAAAACCTGTTACACGGTCCTCCTTTTATGAATTATTTATCCAACAGGAAGCACAGGCAATGTGATTGGGTATGGTCCTTTCTTTCCAGAACCTCCTGTAAACCCTGATGTGATCAAAGCATCAGTTCAGTATTGTATGAAGGTCACTCAGAAAATTGGGAAGGAATTCTGCATAATTACCTGTGACAAAGCAGTCTATGACATTGCTCTTGGCCTTCAGAAAAAGAAGCTGTAGAAGTATGGCAATGTCATCCTTCATATGGGTGGCTTCCACATTGCACTGAATTTCATGGGAGCAATTGGGTATTTAATGAAAGAAACTGGAATAGAGGATCTCCTTGTTGAAGCTGATGTTTTCCTCCATGGAACTGCCAACAAAATCATGTCAGACAAAGACTATTATGCTATGCTGGGGGCCCATAGACTACTTCATGCTGAAGGTATGAGCTCCACTGGAATGCATTTGAAAGTTGGCTTGTTGGTGAATATGACAAAGACATGGAGTGCATGGCATTGCTCTCAGAAAGTGTTCAAAGACTGAGAGATGTCGCAAATGTTAAGGATGCACAAAATGCAAATGATTCATATGTCCAAATGACTAGGCTACTGCAAGAAGTAAATACATTAATGAAGAAATTGCATGAGGCAAAGTGCAAATCCCCAACAACAAGGCTCTGGCTTAAGTACATGGACATGATTCAGATTCTGAATTGCTATATCTATGCTGAGTGATCTGGACATTGGGAAGGTATTCCATGAATATAGCGAGTCAAGTCAATATGGGCAATGTAAAAAAATCGAATGTGAATGTGAAGTCAGCTATGTACCCTTAATACCTCATAGCAGATGCAGCGCTTTCATTCTGTAGGGAGTAGTTATTTGGCAGACACTAATGGGCTCTGTTGGTTGGGCCAGTTCCGAGCTGGCTGTTTGGTGCTCTGGTTAGAGTCACCACCTGTGGTGCTGGTGATTTGGGGCTGCCAGTGGGAAGGTTTTTTTTAAATACCTTTTTTTCTTTTAAATTTTGCAAATCCATCCCTCAGTGTCAGGCTCCGTCCTGTTTATCACATAAAACCCATTAAGAGCAGCACCTGGCTGAAGTTGAGAAAATGCTGCCTTACCTTGTGGCTGCTGGTCATCACAATTATGTTTACTGCAATCACTATTACCTGTCTGCTATGAAAGACCTGCCAACCACAGTGCCAGACATCACTGAAATGTTCAGATTTGGCAAATTCACCATGCACTGAACAGTTGGTAAGTTTTATGGTGTGTGGACTGATATGGCACTCGAGTAGATGTATAACAAAGATGCCAAGACCCAACTTTTTCATGGAATAACTCAGTAGCCTGCCACCATGGAGAAATACCTGCGTTCATTACCAGCACTGACAGAAATCTCTGAACAAACAAAGGGGATGGCTCACCTTCATGGCACTGATGATCACAAACACCATGGAGATTCTGAGTATACAGCACTGAAGGATAGTATAGCAATTAAAACAATGACGAATGTGGTCACGGGCAGAATACTCAATTCATTCACCTGTGATATCGGTGATCTTCTGAACATTTCTACTGATCAAAAGGCCACATCAAATGTTTTCATTAAAGCCAAGGAAAAGGGCACTGCAACCTTAACTGCAGCACAACAGGGTGGTAGTGAAAAAGTTAAAACTGTAAAGCTTCAGACATTCACCAAAAGACCCTCACACATTCAGAAAGTGAAAGATGTCTATGAAGAGGAGAGCAATGTTACCAGGAACTTATAATTTATCTGAGATCTGGATGACAACAAAAAGGTAGAAGCCACCAGTCATGAACAGACAAAATATCCCTTGGCTTTCTTTGAGCAATATGCCAACCTTCCCCAAGGCTATGCCATGTGCAAAGGCAACAAAGCTGATTATCTGGCTGCCCTAAAAAGTTACCTTGGTGAACTGTGGCCAGAAGAAGGAAACTTGCCATATTCAGATGAACCTACTGTGCTAGCAGTTGATGCAATGGCATTTCTTCAGCAATACAAAAGCTTTGATAGTCATACATTTGGTGACTTGCAGGAGAAGTATATAGACACACTACTTCAAATAAAGCCAGAGAGTTGCAACTGCATCAACATTGTAAGAGAAAGATATGATGTTAGTGCATCAGTAAGTTTGAAAAGTGAGGAGCTGGAAAAACAGGAAAAGCTTCATTGTGCAAAGAGCAGAGCATATGAACCTTGGAAATCCCTGCCCATCCCCTATTGGAAAGACTTTGTTGCCAACTCCCAAAACAAGGCCAGTCTCTTTGATTTCTTGACAGGTGCTTGGTTAAAGCACAACACTCAGCTACCAGAGGGATGTAGATTGATTCTTGATGGATTGTTCAAGGACCCAGGTCATTCTGTTCTTCTCTCAAAAGATAATGTGGTAGTAATTCTTGAATTGTCATGTACATAATATGAAGAAGCAGATAGAAGAACAATCTTCCATATCGCATATTGTGTAAACACACTCGGATATCGGGGAGTATTAGTGGCAGCAACAGACACTGATGTGATCATAATGTGTATCTACTATAGCACTCAGATGGCTGGTCTAGAAGAGTTATGGGTTCAGAAGATGGGCATGAACTTGCCATGCCATCTTCTCTTAGCACCATGTGCAGCATGGACACATCACAACTCACATCAGTTGTTCTTAGTGCTACATCTTAAGTGGCTGTGATACTGTCAGCTATTCCATCAG